>CM076669.1:11406459-11538636 GCA_038496675.1 Rachycentron canadum
GCTTCAGTTTCATTGTATCTCAGCTATGAATGTGCCAAACTGTGTAGCCGATATTATTTTTCCAGATGTTTTCCATGGAGTTTGTCAGTTTAGCCTTAGCCCCTGATGTCTACCAACTAACCCGATAGGCCTGAAGGCAGGGGACCTCCAGGGTCCTGCCACGGTCCCTCCCTTACTCTGCTCCCTAGCTGGTGAAGGGAGGGGAGGCCTGGCCTTTATGGAGCTGAATAGATGAAGAAATCAAAACCTCAACAGGCCCTATTGTGCCAAAGCATCAAAAGGAGCGGTGGCACGGCAGGGGCTTTGATCATGAGGCAAACACAGGAGAGAGGGCTGGTTTAGGGGGGAGAACACCCCTGCTCATGAGCTCATAAAAAGACACTAACACAGGTGCAAGGACATACTGTGTAAGCGTGTGGACATGGACACACTGTGCATGCACAATCACACTCATACACATGCATGTATTGTCACACTAAGAACATGCAGTGCTGTTCACTTTGATGCCCATCTGTGTTTGTACCTGAGGCGAACTCACATGATCACTCTGGGTAATGTTTCACCATGAATACCACTGAAGTCTGGACTAGATTTACCACTGCTGGACTTTGATAGCATTCGCCATTGTATTTGCCAAATTGAGCACCACACCCGACCACAGTGTTGTCCTGAAAGCGCACCTGAGCAATCATTGGATAAAACCCAGAGTTTGCTGAGATTCTCTCTGCAGACACAGAATCAGGTTCAATCCAACCCACGTTGCAAAAATAAACATGTTAGTAAAGATCACAGGCAGCTTTGAAATCTTAAAAAGTACTGGACAATTGGTTTGATGGTGGTACTGAATGAATAATGTCAGGGGAATTGAACCAATGTTGGTGAAGCATTTAATGACAAAACAAAACCTCATGGCACAAAACAGAGTCAATCAGATTTGCTCCATAAAATCTGTTTTTTTATGTTTATTTTAATTAAATAGAAATGATCTCAGTTTTTTTTAACATGTAGCGAGAATTTAGCAGTACCCAGCTGCAGCTTAAGTCAAATCACTTTGGGTCAGCAATGATTTCAATTACTTTCTCCAGCCTGACACCTTGTCATGGTATTTTCAACAGCTATCAGCTTCTCTTGCCCTATTTCACACTGCCTTGCTAATCTGTGCCCACATATACTCTGTTTATGTTGCTGTGTACCAGGTTAATGTACTGGATTCTTTGACCAGCGCAGCAGTATTCACTTCTATCGGGTTTTATTTCAGGGTGTGTGCCAGAAACTCAAAATGGATCAACATGGAACACCTTTAAAATTACAAATCCGCAGTGTTTTTCCACAGAAATCAACCTCTTAAAAGATGGAGGAGTGTACACAGTGTAAGAATTTCCAGAAACTGACCGGCTGACACTGGATCAAAGAAAGTCTGGTTAATGATTTCACCTGTGGAAGAAAGGACAAGGACCTTAAGACAAACAAGACATTTTATGCTAAAATGAGTTAGTGACCTAGTTCAGTTCAGCTTCAGAGTCCTGTTCAACAGTGTCCACAGAGCTCTCTCTAACCTGCTCTCTCTGCTGCTCAGGTCACATGTGGCTAAGTTCCCAGTGGAAAAAGATCAGAGGGAGAGGTGGACATCCATCGACAAGGCAGCGGTCACCTTGGAGCAGTGACTTCAGAGTGGTCAAACAGTGGAAAGTCACAGCCATTATCTTAATCAGGGGTTAATTTTGTGTTCAGATAAGAGATTAAAGGCATAAACCTACAGTACAAATAGCTACATGTTTGTCAAAACACACTGCACTACTGCCATTTTGCTATTAAGACTAGATTTGATCAGACAAAACCTGCATGAGAATTCTTGCGCTGAAAGATATAAAAAAAAAAAATAAAAGTAAATAAAATAAAGCCACTCCAAGCTTTTTTTTTTCCTTTTTTAAAGGAAACACTGCAACAACCTACAAAACATTTAACCCAATTTAAACATTTAATATTGTGAGAGAACATGAGTGTTCACATTGTGTTACATTGATATGCAATTTTGTCCTGTTTAACAAAGCTTCCAGCAGAACAGACTATTGTTTACCTGTTTGTCAAATTAACAGAGCAAATGGGTGACAGTACAACAGCACCAGCTCGGGCTTTTGTTTAAAAGTTAAGTGAGATAACGAGATAGGATTGTTTACTGACGTAAAATTATTTCTCTTGTAATTTCCAGAAAAATTTAAACTTCCTTCAGGAAAAAACAAGAATTACGATAGCTTCCCCCCCTTCCTCTCTTCTCTCCTCATATTTCCCAAAATGACAGGTTTAGATATATTTCATTGAGTTAAATATTACTGTCAATAACAAACAATAGTTCACTTGTTTGATGAAAAAGTAGAAAGAAACATTCATCATTAATAATTTTTATTGTCTTTTGATATATCAAAGGGAAGGAGCAGACTCACTGTCTGTATTGGACCTGCTGTTTTGCTTGTTCATGTTTGAAATGGAAAAGTGGATGGAGAAATGTGAGTTGGGGAGTATTTACACACCAACACGGTGTTGATGAAGGACAAACATAGCTCGCGAAAGTCAAGGTGTTCTCCCTGTCATGGAAAGTTTGCGATAACCTTAATCATAGTTTCCTAATCAGCTGAAAGGGGACAGGGGCCTCTGGAAATAGTTGGCCCCGGTCAGTGTGGTCACACCGCCCTACTGGTTTTGGTGTGTTTGTGTGAGCTGACTCTGTGTGTGTATATCTTCATGTTTGCATGCAAATGTAGAAACGTGTGTGTTTCTGTGAGTGTGTGTGTGAGTGTGTGTGTTCTGGGGTCTTGGACAAACAAAGGCAGGGGTCCTGTTGACGAACCAATTAAAAAGCAGGAGGAATGGGGGAGGACAAACGGGCCCAGCATGCTTTGCCCATCACTGAAATTAGAGATGGCAAGTGGAGCAAAAACAATCAGGTTGTTATGAAGCTCTTTCGTGTTGGTAGGTACAGTTAACAAGTGTTCCAGGAAGATCCTATACAAATTATTAGCTGTGCATCCCTGAATGGAAATAACTTCATAATTTTGTCTGTTATTTATTCAAATCTATTCAGTCGAGCCTCGGTTCCAGAGAAATCATATTTATCATAGAACAACACGTCTTTTTTGTTGCCAGACAACATGGAGAGTGTTTTTAGCACTTGAATTTGTTCTGTTTGCTTTTAACTTGAGTTCACTCCAGGAGCACATCAAAAAATCATGCAATTAATTTATGTTGTTAGACCATATCCAATGAAAAGCCTTTGCTGAAAATTAGCCTGTGCCTGTGTGCCATTTTAACAGCATAAAGTTACCTAAAGCCATCAGTACATTTAAATTCTAATTTAGTGTCTGACACAGGGTCTTTGCAAAATACTCTATTGCATTACCTATAAGCTTTGCGGTTGTACAAACAACACAGGTGCTAAAGCAACCACAGTTTCTACATGGCTAGTATGAAGTCCAGGAGTAACCACAGACAGTTAGAGGCTCTTATTGTGGCCTTTTTCAAAGTAAAAATTTTAATTTCTTCCAGTTATGTGATTTACTTTTACAAGATGTAACAACCAAAGGCCCTTCAAAATCTATCTACACTGGCATGAAAATGTTGTATGCTGACCTTACATAGACCCATAACCTTTGGATATTTCTATGAGGGTGTGCACTGGTAAAATTCATTATGAAGTTGTCATCAAGTCGTGTTATTTCTTATTGAGTATTATCATTAGGGAAATAGTAGCTCGTTGTAACTTGTTTGGTTCAGACACTAAGTCTGTTGGTGTGTGATTTCTGCATGAACAAGGGTTCGTCTAGAGGAGCAACTGCAAAAATACAAATACAATAGTATTGCTATAACACAAGTTATATCTTAAAAGTTATATCTTTAGCATAATAATATTACCACTCCAGGAAATTTTGCAAGCACCATTGAACCTCAAATCAAAACAACTTTCTAGGTCATTAGCAGCGTGGTACTAATTCAGCGTAAAGGTTAGGTTTCTGTAAAAATCATGGTGCGGGTTAAAATAAGTACATTGTTAAAGTTAGGGACCTTAGAGGTTACAATACTGAAGACACTGGCTCTTGTCTTAAAGTCTAGTGTTATGTTGACCTATACATCCAGCCTCACCTTGTCCCTTTCCTTTCCTTTTGCCCCATGTCGCAATGGCTGTCGCCCCTATTATTTCAGGGCATTTGCTGAAGTAATTTACGCTGTCTGATGCTATATGCTTACCCATAAAACATAACTATGGGTTGTAATGAGCTGCAAACAAGAAAGCTGCAACATATTCTGTATACAGGGAGCTGTAGGAGAAGGAGAAACAGCATGGCAATAAAAAAGAGCAGCGAGGGGGGGTCTGCTACTCACAGGTGTTTCTGTCCTTTGAAGAGGGGATTCCTCCTTTGCCTTTAAGGAAGAAAATAATTAACACCTTTACCGTTGCCATGCCAACACACGGTCTCTCACTCTGCTCTCAGCTGTGAACATTCCTGGCCATAATTACCCACAGTTCAAGGGCCCTCCATAATTACCCACAATCCATCTGCACTTCCATCTGAGAAAGAGACTGAGGTATGAGGAACAGAGAGGAAGCTATTTGCATATTCTGCCTTGTAAGACGGCGCATAGCTTTGAAAGGTCACATGTATCCAACAGAGGGTGTGGCAGAGTCACTGCGAGCCTTAACATGACATTTGCATTGACAATTCATACTTGTTCCTTTACTCATTCTCTTTATATCCTTACCACTACTCGCTTTCTGACCTTCCATTCAAAACTACCATCAATTTTTGTCTCTTTTCAAATGTGGCCTAAATTGACAGAAATTGGGGATGAGTTTCTTCTTGCAGGAAACTTCTTGGCAGCCAACATCGCATCATGCCGTGTTCTGGATAATAACCCCAATCAGCCATATTGAATTGGTGTTTATTTATATATGAAGATAAAGGCTCTACTTTCTCCAAGGAATCTATAGTGGTTGATAGTTCATGTGCTTCCACATTCAGCAAAAGGCCAAGAAGGAATCCCAGTAATTATTTCCCCACCTCTTAAGATATGTACAAAGATTTGCTAATTATCTTGCTCACACATATTTGCAAGTATAATTGGTGTTCAACAAATACTCATTTGGTAATTCTCCTTTGATCATTAAACAATGCTGCCATATTGTCTGTACCCATTGTCCACAGTAAACATTTGAAGACTTTCCAGTAGCATCAGACTCACATGGTGATTAAATTACACATGCCAATATTGACACATGAGGAGAAAGCTTATTATATTCACAGGAAATAATTGGACATGTTGCATATAATTATTCAATAAGCACTCCGTGTTACCTTCGACAGGCACAGGCTTCCATTGGTGTAGATGTGATTACAACGCAAAAGCTAACCAATTACGGCAGAGGACTGGATTCTTGTATTTCAAACTGCTGAGCGTGCAAAGCCTATTGACATGCAATTAGTTGGGCCATCATTAGGAGGAATTTCATTGCTGACGCCTCCCGATTAATTCTCATTACCTCCCTACTTGCATATATATATGTGTGTGTGTGTGTGTGTGTTTGTGGTCTGGCAAGGACAGGAAAGAATGGAGTATGACTTTTCAATGCAGAGGGCCATTATGTTAATCGGTATCATTACTAAAACCCAAAAGTCCCAAAAGAAGTATGCTTAAAGACTGTTCCTTTTTCCTTTTAGATTTCTTAGATGCTCTTGGTTCCTTTAAAGGGGCACTCCACCAATTTCACACATGAACTTCATTTTACTTTGTGAGGAGCAATACACAACTTGGGAGAACTGTATAATGTCGTCTGCGGCTCTAAGTAAAAACGTTACAAAATTATAGAAAAGAAAAAATGCCCCTGATGATGTCATAATGATGTCATCAGAGTTGTCTGGGCTTGGGCATGAGACTTGAATTTTTTTAAGAGGAAGCCTGTGTCACACACTGGATGTGTAACAAGCTAAAAGTCTTCTAAAAGCTTAGATTGTAACGGTTTTATTCTTAATCTGTTTGCTGTGAGTCCGTCAATGTCAGCTGGAGCAGCCCTTATCATTTTTTCATGTAAAGAACATTAGGTGATAAACATGCCTTCTTCTCCTCCTTTAACTCATTTCTTCTTGTTTTCCTGCCTTATATGACAAGTGCACCTAAATAAAGACTGATAAAGACTGTATACACTCATACCATCTAACAGGAACTAGGCCAGTTTGTCTATAAGAGGCTAAACCTTCTCCCTTGCCTTTGAAGGTAGTGGTAATGAGCTGCCAGTCACATTCCCTCCTTACATCTTTTAATTACCCAGATCATGTAAACCCAAGCGGAGCCAATTTGAGTATTTGAGTTTGAAGACCTGATAATGCGGACTCCAATCTCCATTCTCCAGTCACCGCTTAGTTCATTTCAGTGTGGGTACTCAGGTGTGAAGGATTTAAGCGTCGGGGGTGGGGCAGGGAGAATCTTTTTATTGTGCGGGTGTCATAGGTGTTGTGGCGAGGGGGTCTGCAGCTGCTTTGCTTGCTATTGTCGCCGTGTCATAACATCAGGACCTATGGATTAGGGCCTCCTGAGGGTTAAATTTCTGCACAATGTGTCTCCACAGTGACATGTGGCTATTAGACTCACTAGTAAATAAGTAATGATGTGACCACAGCAAAGATGGAAGATGAAACATAAACGAACAATGAGCTGTATAGCTCCACATATGCTTTATGTATTGATGAGCAGTTTAAGTCGTGTGTGTGTTGGTTTGTGTCTATATATATGTATAAGGCTTTATGCACATGTGTCTTTGCACATCGATTTTCTTCTGAATCGCTGTGTGTGATTCTAAAATGTGTGCTCGTGTGTGCGTGGGCACAGACTGCTGACCAGGCAGCCTGTGCCACAGCTTGGACCCTCACAGACACACAGTCAGCACAATGCCTGTCACAGCGGTGAGCCAATCAGATCACTGGAAGTGCGGGCCAAAGGGCAGACAGGAGCCAATTGTCGTGACAGGATCTTCTGTGCAGTGGCATAACTGGTGGCTCAATAGTTGTTTAAAACACCTGCAGATAGGTCTGACTCATACTGGCAGTTGCTGATATCTTTTCTTCATTGTTTAATGAAATATGGGCTGAAGGGAACACAATGAGTAAGCACATTGGTATCAATCTCTCATCACCTGGCTGTCTTCTAAAGACAGGTAGGTCCACCATTACAACAGCAGTTTCATCTCTTTGCATAACTAAGGCAGAAATACAAAATTATAACAACAGAGATCATGAGTCCTGAACTGCTTCCCTTATTTGAAAAGTTCTTTCAGTTCCTCTGCTAGAAATCTGAACTGCATATAAATTGCACGCACATTTACCAACATGTAATTTTTGTGCCCAGCACAAAAATCTAAATGTAGATTCAGCCCAATCTCCTTATTATTTTTGATGATATAAAGGTATTCAAATGTATGCACAGCATACTTGAATTAGTTAAAAATGCTGTCAATGCTGCTATAACACAAAAAACTTGAAATGAATGAATGAAATTGAAAAAACACATTTAAATCTTTAGCCGCGCTTACACCAAAACCAGAAGACATACATTTCTGAGCAGGAATTGTCTTCCACAGCTTATCGTGGAACTTTATCATCAAATATATATATAAAAAAAACAAAACCAAACCAAAATTCTTATGTAAAGTACAGTGCAAAATGCTCACTATTCATTTACTGTGGTGGATCATAATAAAATGTCCTCCTCTTGCATTTTGGTTCTACAGTGCCCTTGAGTATTTCTATCAGTGTCAGACATGGGTCGAAGCTCATCTTTGGTCTGTATTAAAATACTAAATTGAATATACAAAAACACCAAGGACAGTGACCTGGTATTGAACCATTGAGCTTTTTGCACAATCCCCATTTCATTTGACTGAAATCATAAAAAAAATCTTTCTTTCTCCCCCATTTGGTACATATTCATAAACAGGACATCAGTTAAAAAATAATGCTTTTTACCTTAAGTCATCTCGTTAGAGAGTAAATGGAAATAGATCAGTTCTTATCTTCTGAACATGCAGGATACAATCTGAGATCCCTGGACCATCTTCGGCCCTGCTGCCCCCCCTACCACAGGGTCGTGGGCCTGGAGGATTTAGGGCTTTGGTCTCGGTATCCTCTTAAGACAGGGATGGGCAGTTAAATGGATCAAGTCACTGGAGGGAAGTGGAGCACTTAGCTGAAACTTTCATGTATACAGTATGAGGATGGTATATATGCCAGCTCTGCTGCTGAGGATTAACTACCAACGCAGCTGCTTGGGGGGAGGATTTCTAAAACAGTTTGAGCAATAGACTTCGAAAGTGATTACTGACTGGTAAATAACAATCTCTTAATATGGATAAGAGGTGAAAACTCCATTTGGAATGTAAACCATTTATGTCACTGTTAAGCAAAGCTCTCAGTGTTGCTTTGACAGCTAAAATTGCATCCATATGTTTGCCTAAGGAGACCCCCATTAGAGGGAAAGCAGTGAAAACATAGCACCTGTTTTGAATTTTGCCATCAAAACTGTGCTAATCTTTCCGACTGCAAAATGTTTTACTGCCTTAATTCTGAGTTGGGAAACATGCCAGCGTTTCTACATGTTATTCTTCAAGGCCAACCCAAACCCAAAACCTGAACTAATGCAATAAAAGCTTGTTCCTATCCAAATGATCAAATGGGATTTGTTTTTATGAAATCTCCTACACTAGCCCTGCAGCCTGTTCTGTCCCATCCTGCAGTAGCTATTTATGTAAACACTTACGCACATGCCGAATAGACACTGACCGTGTGCACACACAAAAGATGGAGAGTTGAGATACGAATGGACGAGGCTAATGTGGATGTTTTATGGTAAAAACCAGCTATTACAAAAGAAGTTTGGGAACAGAAAAGAGTACATTGTGCATGTGTGAGTGTGTACTTGGATGGTTTTGTGACAGCGCAGTGTGTATGTGTGTTATTTGCCAGTCATAGTAGTTTCACCGAAGGCATTGGTGAGGCACATATTGGCATCAAAAAGAATAACCACCTGACACCAGTGACATTTTAGGTTATATAGTAGATTCATTTTTACTCAAATTACATGTGATGCAAAAAACACTGGGCAACTATAAAAGTGTCCTACATCACCAGAAACTGATAAGAAATGCTATAACATAACCTGAAACCCAAGTATCATAATACAAACACACACCCACACACAATTATAACCCTGATCTATCACTCTGTGTTAAAACTAGGTAAGATACTGATCTAAACATGAACAGTAGCAGTGTATCTTTTCTATATTATCAGGAAAAGCATGAGAGGTGTGAGGGAATGTGTAGAAAGAGCTAATGAGCAGTTATGCAATGTGGCTGCCAGATTACCAGGCTGACCAGGGACCTGACATCGTTGCATAATGCTCCATGAGTCCAGACAGTAATCCATAAAGCAACCTGGCTGGCATGTGGTACACGACTGGTAGCCTTGACCTGCCCTGGACAGGGTTGGTCCAGGTGAGAGGAGTCTGTCTCTCTCAAAGGAATACAGGAAATATGTTTTGAATTGAATATGTATTAGACTTAGATATTCACTGGTCATGTGTATCTACTATAGGACCTTTCTATTTTGTGTTTATGTATATGAAGTATGTTATTTTGTCTTGTATGTATGTACATCTGTGTATGTCTGCTTGGTAGTTAATAGGATGTTTAGGCCTATTTGTAGTAGTAATGTCGAGAGTTCCTCTGTGTTTTACTGTTCCCCTCACCTGCCTTGGGACAGCAGATGGAAATTAGCCAGTAGCTGCATCTGGTACAAGCATCTTTTCACATTTTATGTGATTAATGCATTTTGTGCATGGTCCCTGATATAAATAAACCACTTTATTTGAACCACTGAACCACTCCCGCCTTATAACTGTCTGCAAACCATTACACATTTGTAGAGCAGTTTCATTCATTTTATTCTCATTCTCTTATTATTCAAGTCAGCGCCATGAAGACTTGCTCTTGGTCAATGGCACAAATTTGTGAGTCAAAGTTTATCACGGATAAACTCAACTAATTTAAATGCAGCTTTAGGCCTCAAACAATCATTCACCTTTTTGTTGTTTGCATAAAATTCTTAAAAATGTCAAATTTTGTACAAATGTATAATTGTACAGTTTTCTTGTATACACACACAAGTCTTTTGGAAGATAGTTTTCAAAGCAGTGAGTGCATAATCAAGGAACACTGCTGCAGGAAACATGCCTGCAGAGAACATAATACATATATATCCTGCACACATGTTGAGGAATCAATCCCCAGCACGAGGCTTGACAAATTTGGGCCCTCAGATTTCCCTGGCAGAGAGTACCAGCTCAACCAAGCTGGATCAATTTCAATCGGCGGCTTACCAAAATGATGTGGCTGCCACCGGACTGCCATGTTGCAGCTAAAAATAACCTCGGCCGACCCCGAGGCTCTGATGTGGCCACGTACCCTCTGGTGAGTCTGGTTTTAAGTGTCCCCAATGAAATCCATTAAATTACAGATGCAAACGCAACCGTACCCCTTATCAAAACTATTTCGGCTCGCTGACACAGTTTACTAAGGCAGTAATTAGAGCAAAGGAAAATGGGAGGCATCCCAGGCACGCGGAGGAAAAGAGACAGGGCAAAAATGAAGAAATAGGAGAGAGAAAGAGGAGGGTGAACAGTGACAGCTCATCACTCGGCCAAAAGCCATTTTTCTTTTGCTCCCTCCCTTCATCATTTTCTCCACATCCATGGATCAAAGGATTGGTGAACATAAATAAAGGCCCTGATGATAATTTCCCATGAGAGCGGTGAACAACTGCATAGCACGCGTTCATATGAAGCCGTGGTAAAACAGCTGTCTGTGCTTCTGCTGTCAGCATGCCTGGTTGGCCAACTGCCTGGCTGCCTCACTTACTCCTGAACTGGTTCACACCGCCGAGAGAAAGAAAACATTATTACAATCATGAATAGTTCATAACTTCACAGGTTCTTGTTGAGGGAAAGGCCTAGTAAAACCTGGCTTGATCTATACATAATATACTCAAATACTTTGGATTGAGAGATCTATATTGTGTGTTTAATGCATTATGTAGTGTGTGTAGTGAGGTGTACTATGAGTAGAGGTTGCTTAAGGTGCCATGTAGGGGGTCTGTAAGGTGAGAAGAGAAGAAAAGAGAAAAAAACCTTGCAAAAATATGATTTGTCTCAGCAGTTTCTCCAGCTATGAGCTTTATTCACCTCATGAAACAGAGCTATTATGTTCCCGTTGGTCATAGTAAGAGTAGTTTTTGTATATCTGTGCCACGTTCAGCACAAACAAAGTGAAGGAGTAATGATGAGTAACAATTTTATCCATCCACAGTATTTTTTAATATCCAGTATCAAGCAATTGCTGCCACCCCGACCAAGCATGCACTGGGCGAAAGGCAGTAAACACAATAAACAGGACACCCATCTATCATGGGACTGCCTTTCAGTGTCATTTCAGCCGCTATACCTTTGCCCTAACCACTCCGCTTGTACTTGCATTGAGGAGATGCCATACAGGATGCAATCCTATTATTTTGATCCACCTGTGGCATCTGTTCATAGTGGAGTGCACACCATTTTTCATAGCTTTCGCTGTGATACAGAGTCCTCCACACTCTGCCGGTGTGACTTCATGTGGAGTGACACTTTACATAGAAATGCAAATGAGGAGAGACCAGTTTTTCAGTAAGAGCTTTAGACATGAAAACTCATTCAAGCTCACAACTTGATTCAATTTAGTTTCTAATTCACTTGAGGTTGATCTGCCTAGTCTGTGGGAGGAAACACATAGAAATACTTGAAAGTAAAAGAGTAAAAGAACATCTTTACTTCAATGAGCTACAGTATTTACTAATACTAATTACTAATAGGAACGGTATGGACTGCAGTGCCTCTAAAAATAAGCCCATGACCACAGAATGATCATGCAGCAGAGGTGCAATGTGTTCCTGCAGGGAACAGACTGTTGCTGACAGTGGTGCAGGGCTGAATGCATTTTCTTTGAATCATACCCATTAATCCATTTAACGCTTTGTTATTCATGCAAATATTCTATAAGATAAAAGCAAATCAACCTTTGAGGTTCTTCCACATGCCACTCATGGTCGGCACATATATAGTATATCTCTTATATGCAAATACAGCACTGTCTATTTTCTTCACACAGTTTCTTTATCACAAAACAAATCTTTGTACTTTGACAGTATACTAAAAACATGAAGCAGTATATATTACCATATGGTGACTATAGAGCATCACTGCAGGTTAGCCCACATGCTGTTATGGGCTGCCTGTGTGTGTGAGCGTGTGTATGTGTTCACATTTACATAACTTTGCAGTCAGCAGGACTATAGTAAGATAAGGTTCCCTGGAACTCTCTGATGCGTCTGTTTGGTTAGTGGTCACACAGACACACACACACATATATATACACATACATGCACACATGGGTTATCAGAGGCAGCAGAAGATAAAAAGTGGAAAGTTCATCGAGACCCAAGGTCACGATGCGTGTATGACAGTAAAACTGGAACGTTTACCTCCTGAAATGGGACAGCTGGCTCCACAAACCTTGGCCATCTGACAGTGTTTTCACGCGCTATTCTGGTTATCATGATACTACTCTGCTTTGTTTTCATGCTCATGTCAATGCATGACATAGTGTTCTCACATATCATCATAATGCACCATCCTTCAAATAGCGATTGTGTGTAATATAGCTTATTGATATGCCATCTCATCATTCAGTTGTTGGACTATAATGCAAATTTAACAGAGTGCAGTGAGTTATCGGTCATGGCTGCTCATGTTTTGAGTCTACATGTACATGAATTTATAGCTATTTTTTTATATTTTTTAGATAGCTCTTGGGTAATCTTGACAGTGTGATTCAGACAGGGTCTAGGAGGCAATATTTTGTATAACTTGTTAAATAATTTCTTGCGGCTTACTCATTGTTATTGCTGCCTATGAACCTAGAACTATTTGTTTTTTGTCTTAATGGGGTTTCCTTTTTTTAATAAAAGGTTAAACAAAAAATATAGACTTGTATATCCTATTTTTCTTGTCTTGTCTTTTCTTTACATATTTTAATGAATATCAATCTCAAGTGTATGACCAGACACTCACACAGCTGATGATTTTAGGAGTGTTAGGGATTCTGGAGGGCCGTGTACTGTGAAACAAAACAAACTGAGTCTGGGGACACACATAACTGAGGGCAACTTGAAAGAGGTAGTCGGTCGATTGTGGTGAAATATAGTATAAACTGAACTTTCCCCTGCAACCATAGACCGTGTGTTTGTGTGTGTCTGAGTGTTTCTGACTGCAGAGCTGCGGAGGAAAAGGGAGGGGAGAGGACGGCTCAGAATTGCCGCCACGTGCGCTCAAACGGCTGCTTTACTAAAAAAAACTTTTTCTGGATTGGTCCAGATACGAAACACAGTATTTATATACGACATCCAATTGGTCGCTGCCTCCGAGTCGATAGTGAACACAGCGCAAAGCTCCCAGACAAGGGATTCTTGGGCGTCTCGTACTATGAGAAAGTAGTGCGCGGCGAAAAGGACTATTTCGGTGATATTTTCGAGTAAATGTACGACGGGGTTATCACAAATGCCCCGTAGTTTTATTCACACGTCTATCTAGTTAGGAATTTTACAATTCTACGCGGGGGTTAAACAAAAAGTGTCGACTTGTATTGGTTGGCGGAGGGATACCGCCATCACACTGCGCGTCAAAATATTGGCTTGGGAAGACCGCGCCAAAGCTCAGACAGCGGCCACTCTTCAGGATAACTACACACTGCGGAGGGCCTTTAAACGCACTCTACGGTCGATACGGCTGCCATTCACGTCGGAGTGTTCGGGCTTTTTTTTTTTAATACATAAGAAGACTGCTTTCGTTGGAGGTGCTTGAGTCGAGACACTGAAGTCTGATTTCATGCCGGTTTTCGGGAATCGGTGGACGACTTCACGGTCGTGACACGACTTTGACGGGCGCGGTGCGGCGGAGTTGGCGCACTGCTGGACTGGGGATATATTATTCGCTTGCAGCCAAGACGGTCCGCACCACAATTTAAACTGCGCCCGAATCACCCATTTCTCCTCATACTACATTTGTTGTTTTGACTCTCAAGCGGGCGAGTGGGGATCGCGTACGCCGGCTTTTTCAGCTCGAATATGTTGCTGTCAAAGTTTGGTTCATTTTCGCACATTTGCAATCCTTCAAGCATGGACCATCTACCAGTGAAGATACAGCTCCAGCCGGGTAGGTGACCGTTGGCGACCGTTAAGTTTTCTCCACCTTAACGCTGGATTTGAAATTTAACGGCTGCGGAACGGTGAATTTAAAGTGAGCCACCGCAGCCGAGCAGCTAGTAAACGGCAGCTAACAGCTTGACCTCGCAGTAATATTGCGGGATGGTGGTGGTGGTGGTGCTGGGGGAGAGGGGAAGAAAACATTGCCCTTACCTTAACATGATTCACTTTTTACTTGCAGTCAAAGTGGAGAAGGAGCCCTTCGAAAAGGTTTACCAGGTGGGATCCGTGCTGGGCAGCGGAGGGTTTGGAACAGTCTACGCCGGCAGCCGGATCTCTGATGGCGCACCGGTAAGAATGCAGACGGGGATGTGGGTCTGTGTTTTGATCTCGCATGTGGCGCCATCAAAGCGGTGCGCCCTTAATTTACCACCGGGGAAATATGGTGTGACTTTCCTGTGATATCAGAGGCATTTACTCATGTTTTTTTTTTTTTTTTTGTATGTTTGCTGTGTTATTTCAGGTTGCTGTGAAACATGTCGCAAAGGAGAGGGTGACAGAGTGGGGCACAATTGTAAGTAGTCTTCCCCCGATCTGTGTGTATGGTTTGTTTTGGTCCCCCTCCCCTCCTCCGGCTGCTGCTGGGTGGGGGTGGTGTGTTGTTACAGGGAGAATGGCTGTGTCTTATCCCTACGTACTTATTAAATCCCCTCTTTTTCTTACAGAATGGAGCTATGGTGCCTTTGGAAATCCTGCTGCTGAAGAAGGTCAGCTCGTCTTTTCGCGGAGTTATCAAATTGCTGGACTATTACGAGCGGGCGGACGGCTGGCTGATCGTAATGGAGAGGCCGGAGCTCGTCAAGGACCTTTTCGACTTCATCACCGAGAAGGGCGCCCTGGACGAGGACACTGCTCGAGGCTTTTTCCGCCAGGTTTTGGAGGCGGTCAGACACTGCTACAGCTGCGGTGTAGTACACAGAGACATCAAAGATGAAAACCTGCTTGTGGATCTACGCACCGGGGAGCTCAAGCTTATTGACTTTGGCTCAGGGGCGATTCTCAAGGACACAGTGTACACCGATTTCGATGGTAAGCAGTCGCCACCCCCTCCTATTACATTAATCGCTGTTTTTAAGATATTAGGATGTGGGATCTCTTTTTTTTTTTTTTTTTTAATGGATTCACATCCGTGTAGGCTGGGTTGTGTTTGCCCTTGATGCTCCGCTGTGCTATATTCAGATATGGAGGCGTTCACGAGGCTGTGACGCAGTGGTCTGTTTTTGGTCGAGGGTTTTCCTCGCCCGGGGTCTGGCGGCTTATCGTTATTACGGATGTAAATCGATGCATCCAAATGAAAATCTTCCAGCGTTTTAGCAGTATATATGACGCCTGTGTTATGGATTCACACATATGACTCAGACTTTATTAATCCTCCCGGTGGCTGCTTTTATCTCTGATGCACCCCGGTCTTTTGAGATGGAGTGTACTTTTGTGTTTCCGGCTGTTATGTTGTTTAGTAAAGCTTGAGTCACAGTCGCAGTTTGTGGGTATTAGGTCAGTGCCACGTAACATCTGTTTGTTGTGAAACCCGAGTCGGCGGTTCACGTGATGGGCTCACATTGCCTTTTTTTGTTTGGTATCCAAGTTCCTCCTTCCAGGAGGGAGGGGGTAGGTAAAGAAAGGAGGGAGGGAGGAGACGCAGGCAGGTCACCCAGTTTGTGTTTTGTGGCTGAAGGAAGATGGAAAGCATTTCTACTATGACTCAGCCATTTTAGACTCAGACACATTAATTATTTTCATTTTTTTTTTTAACCCACAGTCTCTTTGTTGCCAGATTTTGAGCAATGATGTTCTATCAATACACACAAACTCTTACAACTAGATCCCTCTCACATAAGCTCACCATCACCCCCCCCCCTCTCTCCCTCATTTTTAGGTACAAGAGTGTACAGCCCACCAGAGTGGATCCGCTTCCATAGATACCATGGTCGCTCAGCAACAGTGTGGTCGCTAGGTGTGCTGCTGTATGACATGGTGTGTGGAGACATCCCCTTTGAGCAGGATGAGGAGATCCTCAGAGGGAGACTGTACTTCAGGAGGAGGATTTCAGCTGGTAAGTCATCCACAACAAAACACAACACTGTTGCCCTCTAGCCACAGTGACTGGTACAACCCCAGTTCCACTTCCCAGTTTGACTGTTATGAGTCAGTTTACATCAGACCAAGACCTCACAATTATAATAGATTACTGGCTGAAAAGGCTGGTAAACAGATTTATCAACCTTTAGTAAAACAGGTTTTGGTTCTTAAGATTTCCTTTGGTGCACTTTGTGTAACAGGCCTAGTTACCTCAGAGAGGAAACTCAATCAAAGGATGTGTGCTCTCTTTTCATTGGCTGACTGTGCTACCTACACAAAAGGATACAGCAAATCCATACAAACTGAATCACATGCAGTTCAGCTACATGGATCTTAGTAATTTCACGGCCTCTTAACCTCAATATTGTTTCTCTCTCCTCCTTCAGAGTGCCAGCAGCTGATCAAATGGTGTCTGGCTCTGCGGCCCTCGGACAGACCCACCCTGGAGCAGATTTGTGACCACCCTTGGATGAGGGCGACAACTGAGTCACCCAAGTCGCCAGAGGAGCCGGTCGCCGGTGACATCCGCCTCAGGACCATCGACACAGACTCTTCGTCAAGCACAAGCTCGAGCAAGGAGAGTCTCTGAGGATGGCTCTGATGGACTGAAAAGACTTTCTGGGGAAAGAAGGGGTGGGGGTGGAGGGAGTGATATGGACTCGAGGCCAGCAGCCTGTAGCCCTAATGGCCCGTCAGTGGCTGGGCACATGACTCCACTGGTCTGGCAAGAAAAATGTACTTTAATGTTCCTCTTTTTGTAGGGAATTTCTAATTTATTACTATTTGTTCTTCCTTATCTTATTTACCCCCTACCCTCTTTATTTTCTTTCAGTTGACTTTACTTGTTTCCTTAATGGGAAACATTTTGCTGTTTGGGCGGTCTTACCAGCACTATTTATTCCACCCTCCCCCCCTTTTAACTTTATTTTACCTGTTTTGTTACTAGGCTGGTATATGCAGCTGGCAAGGCCCTCCTATTCAGACATGGCTGCTCTCATAGAGCTTGGAGAAAAACCTTTTTATTTAAATGTTTTAATTTTGATTTTGGAGTGCCTTTTTTTGGAAAGCTGCTTTTCTGGGGGCTTTTGTCAACAACTCTGTTTTATGGAGCCCATGGCCTGGCGGTTAAGTTGCCTGTGCTGTGATGGAAGGAGGGGTTTGGGCTGTCTTTTTAATTTTTTTTAAAAATGTGTTATTAGTTTTTAGGTTTTTTTTTTGTTTTTGTTTTTTTTTTCCCCTCCTCTCCATCACTGTAAGCGAACTGGCCCCAGCCGAGAGGCTAAGATAGCATTAGATAGGAGAGAAGGAGGTGGGGGCTCTTCCTGACAATGGAATACTTGAAACACACTTGACTCAACTCTGTGTCGCTCTCTTTAACGCTGCTCACTCACTCTATAGCCTGAACAGGTGTTTGGAAACTGGATCCTGTCTTTTCTGAATGTCTACAAAATGTCAACACACACACACACACACACACACACACACACCCCCCCCCCAACCACCACCACCACCACCACCTTCCCCCCCCATGCCTGTTGTGGGCTGTATACCCCCCCTATATCTAACTTATCTTTTCTTTTTGCCTCCCACCATCTCACTGCTTAACACTACATGGCCCCCACCCCTGGCCTCCCTCAGGGTTTGGGGTGTGAAATGCACAATCAATGCAATATTCATGGACTCAATTGTTTTTTTTTTTTGTTTTTTTTTTTTATTCAACAAATATTGTACAGCGTGTATTTTTCTTTCTCTTTTTGTGTGTGTAAATTTTTTTTCTCCCCCTTTGCATTAATTTATTTGTAAACATGTAGACATTCCACACTCTGTGGCTATTTATTTATTTATTGTCTATGCTTAAAATCCCCTCTAAAAATTTGCATATCCTACTTGGCCTTTGGTTTGCATTCCTATAACTTATTTCTACATTTCAACATTTTTTTTTTTTTTTTATTATTTTAGATGTGGAGGATGCACTGAAGCAGTTGTCGATGTAAAGCAGAATAAAAACAAGTTTACTTAAATTTGAAAAGAGCATTGAATGTTATTTAAGTACTTTTAAAAGTCTGTTGGTTGTGTCGAATGGCTAAATATCAGAAATCCTGGTTTCTATAATGTCAAGAATAATTTGAGTTCTATGGAAAGCTAAACAACGGGTGAAACAGCTTTCGTAGTTGTCACATAGCCTCATATTGAAGACCTTTCAGTTTAGCTGTGTGACTTGTGGCTGTGAAGGATGGATATTGCTATTTTTTGATACAGAAGTTTCAATTAAACTCCCATTTTTATGTACAGAAATAAGTCTGATGTCTTGATCATTTTGTTCAAAATGGTTTTCAACTTGAGTGAAAAATAACACACTTTAACACCTATCTACGGTACCTGAAAGGATACACAGTAGTTTGTAAATTAAGTCTTAATACCTTGCACATGTTAATGAAACACCCAGACAATATTCCTCATACACATGACAGCGCTCCCTTGGGAGGCCCAGCGAGGCTGATATACATATCCAATATAGCATGTGGTTCATTTATACTGCCTATACTAATGTTAACAACATCGTTACATGTGACACAACTCGGAGAGGCTGAGGAGAAACATCACAGGAGCCATTAACTGGATGACAACCTGCAGTAACAACGGGGCCTGATAAGAGACAGATGTGTCTTGAGAGTTGAGGGGAGGAGAAGGCGTGATGAAGAAAAGAGAGAGGGGGGGTGTTATGCATCATCACACACTTACACACATGCAGCCTCTGAAATATAATTGCTTTTCCATTTTTATGCCCACTGCTTGCCTACCTACCGTACAACAACATAAGTCACTCCATTATTGGTCGCAGGAAGGCCAAGATTAACAGAGGCCGATGATGACATGATGTGTCTCTGCATGTGTGTGCAGTGTTTATGGTGTGTGTTTGAGGGGTTTCCAGGAAGCCAGGAGGAGTGAGCGTTTGGGAGTGGTGTGTGTTTTTTCTAGGGAGGTGCTGCCCCCTCTGGTGAGCCAGTGCCATGAGTCCTCACCTGAAGTACATCAGTGGTTAGAGCTGAAACAAAACAGCTAAATGTACCCTCTGTAAAGCTTTAACATGATACAGAGCAGCCTCTAACGTCGACACTGTGAATGATACTGCCTCTATATTAGGCAGACCTAAAGGCATAAATAGGCTTTTCTCCACAGCCACTTTTTAGACCTCATGACTAAAATCTGTATCCCTGTGTAAAAAGTAGCTCCTCCAGATGCCTAAACATGTCCAATTATACTTGAATGGCTGCTTCCCATTCGACCGGAGTGGAGACATATGGGTACTTGAAGACTTCATAAGACAGCTGGTCCCTAAATCTTCTCAGGGATCTAATTCACGATGAAGGGATTGATTTATATGCTTGGGAAAAAGGAGTAGACTTTCTTTTTTAATTACCCCTTAGGAATATGCATCTTAGTGTACACACAAAGACAAAGTCAGGCATTTTAAGCAGCAATCCAGTGTTATTCTTACTAGTTTGTTTTGTTTTGTTGTTTTGTTCTTCTCATCTAATCTAATCTCATCGAACTCATAAATTGAGTTCCTTACACGCAATGGCCCTGCAATAAAACAGAGCTGTAAATGATCGGCAGTGTCAGACTCAATACGCTGACATCTGGGTTTCTATATGCGTCCCTGCTAATCCACGATTGTCTTTGTGGTCTCCAGGCTTTTTGACATGCAAATCTCCAGCAACTCATCTTCATCAGAGTCCCTTCTGCTCAGACTGAAGACTAAAGTGAAGCCTCATCCACTCTCACCGTGAAATCCCCATTAAATGTAGCAGGGCATATGCCACACTGTTGTTTCCCTCAGCTGAAGTCTGATCCCACAGGCTGGTTAATATCATCCATCACTGCCTCTTAGTTTGACTCAATAAAGATTCCTCTGCTCTGTAGGGATTTATTAACACATCAAGTCGCATGATGCCAGTTAAGACCAGATTTGGATCGAAACAGTTCATTGCATTCAATGTATCTAAAATATAGATGGAGTCATGGTATTAATAAAGACACTATAAATCATTTTACTATCACAACTTTTACCACTGTGGTTACTTCTTTCTGAAGTTTGAAAGAATACATCATACATTTTTGAATCTAAGCTCATCTAAGCATCACTAAACATTAGCCAAATCTATAATAACCAAGCCTATAATAATGCTATTTAATGTCTGTATGTTAGCACTAGAGCTAGCAGGGGGTTAGCTTAGCTAGCATAAAGACGGGAAGAAGGGCAGCTAGTTTGATTGTATTCAAAGTCAAATTCACCCACAAAACTCACTAATTGACATGTTTGTTTAATTCATACAAAAAAAGTCACAGTAATAACAGCTTCAACATTTGACAATTTATTTTAGATTTAACCTTGGACACAGCTGGGCTAGCAGTTTTCACCTGTTTCCAGTGTTCATGCTAAGCTAAGCTACCTGTCAGCTCTACCTTCATATTTAGCATATGATGTGGGAGTGGTATCGATTCTATCATGTAAGTCTTGGCAAGAAAGCAGATAAGTGTATTTCCCAAAATGCAAAACTATTCCCTAAACTAACGTCTGGACAGTATAATTATTTCCTATGAATTAGTTTATTTTATTTATTTTTTATTCAGCCTTTATTTTGAAGCTTTTTGATACCTTGAAGCTTGTTTTGATTTATAGAAACTCTGTGGTATATTTCCTTCCTGCATTATGAAGATCAGATTAGTTACGGTACTTTTCTTAGTTACTTACATGACTGTGTGTTGAAATGTATGTTCAGTATGTTCTGTATATCTGAATTGTGAACCCTTTCACTTAAAGCTGAGGTCACAGACTTTTTGTTTCTGTGTTACTCTGTATTCTCTGAACAAAAGTACTGGCTTGTTAAGGCTGTCGGCGGTGGCCGTTGTAGGTGACAACTCGACAGACACAGAGGAAGATGCCAGATGGACTCTGGGCCCGAGGGCCCCGATGGGCACAGATGGGTGGGTGGGTGGCACCCACACAGGCAGCACACAGCACAGTGCCAGCACCACGACAGGGAAAAGAAGAGAGAGATCACACCACCCCCAGTGATACTACAGTTAAAACAACTTTTCTGTGTGCAAGTGTCCATGCGTCTGACCCTTGAAGAAGGACATGTGGTCATTTGTATGCACGAGTTTGTTCATGCTGTTGAAAGTGAGTTTGTGTGCATGTTGCAGTCCTGGATCGAGTCTGTGCATGCCCTCAACCAACCTCTCCCACTAAGTACACTGATGATAACAAATATAACCTGTGATTCACCCTCTTTGGATGTATTATGTCTTGAAACGTCTTTTCCATCTGTCTGCTCCTCTTTATCAGCTCACATCTCTCTTGAAAAAAACAGACTACATTCAGGAAATCAATAAGGCATCACAGCTTTGACCTGGATCCACCTGGTCAGTCTACTACCGGTTTGAAAAAGAAGGCATTGACTGGAGTACTGGGCTCATGGGAATATCCAAATCACAAGAAACACACTTCTCATTTTACATTTGTGGTTGTATTTTTAGCCATACCAGTGACCTGGCTCTATGGATGCAAATATCACTCTGTTTGTCAGTCAGTGCACCACTTTGGTCCAACATTTCAACAACCAATTAAATGAAATTCTGTGCAGACATTCATGGTCCCCAGAGGACAAATCCTAAATCCTGGTGATCATCAGATTTTTACTCCAGAGCTTCTTCTTTTTTATTTTTACACTATCAGGGTTCAATATTTCAGTTTGTCACCAAATATCTGTAAAACGACATCCCCATCAGCCTCAGCTATACTTTGTGTTTGTTGCTGATTAACAAATGTTAGCATGCAAAACAACAAACTATGAAATAAACGCTGCGTGTGTGTTAGCATTTAGTTCAAAGCATAGTTGTGGCTAAGCACAGCCTCAAAGGAAACTTCACTTACCCCCAAGATTAGTATGTCTCATAGTGAGAAGGAAAATATTATTATAATTGGGGGAAACTGTCCCATTTAAAACAGTGGTTCTCAAACCACGAACCCCAATTTAATACGTTTTTTTCCCAGTGCCCCTCATCTGATGAGCTGCATTTGCATCCTTCACTTAGACAGTTACTATTTCTGGTGTCAGTAGACGTGGTGTGTTACTGTCTTAGCTGTATAATATATAATGAGTAATTGCATATTCTTCCATTTTTATAGATTTGAAATTGTAATATAAGAATGTATTTAATGTAAATCATCTGTTTTTTTGTGTGGTGAAGCATTAAAAAAGGGGAGAGTGGATAAATCATGTCTGCCTTGTTTATGTACTCATGTTGTGCATATGCCTTTGTTGTTAGCCCTCAGGGCTGCAGGATGCCTGACAGCCTACTCTGGAGGCCTCTTGCTCTCTGTTACCCAGAGCTGAGCCTCCGCAGGGACTTTCCACTGGTCTGGCTCAACATTCATTAAAAGCTGTGCCACTGCCAAGGAGGAGTACCTGGCTCCCCAGGTGGTGGGAACCTGCTGCCGCCACCACACACCGTGAAGGAACCCATTGTTCTGGGTCGACAGGATGCACCGAAAACATGAGGGTAGAGTGCATCGTAGGAGAGGAAACGGGGGGGCACATACAGAGACATCACACATAACACGCAGACAGGCGTGCACACAAGCAGATCCCAGAGATTAAATAGAATCGGGGCTACAAAGCCTGGATCAGTCCGGTGCACTTGGCTGCTGTTGACAGCTTCATACTCTCAAGTCAGAACAGTTTGTCCATCATGTCTATATGTGAGCGTGTGTGAGGCAGAGAGGTGGTCGGACAGGTGGAGGAGAAACAGGAGGGAAAACAAAAAGTGAGAGGAAGAGAAACAGAATTAAATGGGATGAACAGAGTGGGTGCGTGTGCAGAGAGGGAAGAAGAGGAGATAGGGATCTTAATCGCTAGCAGTCTTTTTACAAGCTGGTAACATGATCAAAGGAAACACTGACCTGGTGTTCATTTTGCCCTGTGGCTGTTATCTGTTTCTCTCCAGCAGGATCAGAGGAGTCTTTTCAGCTGATGAAACACAACACTATCCTGGGACATTTTACTCCAAAAACAACAAGTGTTGTCGTACAAAACTGTCTTGCTCTAACGCTGACAAAAAAATCTCTGTTTTGCATTTATACCAACAGACAAAAATAACGTTGAATGACAGGCAAAACAAGTAGCTGTGTTAAAATTGGAAACACACAGTATATTGTTCACTTGGCTAATAAAAAAATGTAAGCCAACAGTGCAAAAATAATAAAACTCTTAAATGATCTTGCATAATTGATCCCATAATATAATGAAAGCATGGCTGAATTAACCTTCATATGAGCACTGGGGGCAGAAATGAACCTCCCTATTCTACCTGTCTTTGTGCAGAGTAGTCCACCTATTAGCTCTACTACCTGACCCCAGATCTGCTGTGTGGACACTTAGGGATTTGCAACATGAAGCATAAAGCTCTTAAAACCTGATTTTGACAAAGGGACCCCCTTCAGGTCAGGGCCTCACCTTGTGTTGAGTTTCGATGATACAAATTTCCAAACAAAATCTGAACAAAATGAACACAAACCACATAAGAAATAGAAAGTCTTGCGCTTTCAGAGACTCTAATATTTGAAGTTTATTTACAGTGTTTACTACAGTGTGTAATTGCTTATTTACAAGGATTTCACTATGTATTGTCACTACTGAATGAGCCTAGCCTAAACCTTGAGACACCTTGGGGATAGCAGTGTTTATTGGTTGCTGGATCCACCGATTTGATCCAGATAAAAAAAATATCTCAGCAACTTTTGGATAGATGAAGTGAAAGTTTGGACACTGTATTCTATGATGACTTTGGTCTTCCCCTGACTTTTCTTCAATAATCACAATCATGCTGACATGTCTGAAATATCCATCTGTAAAGGATAAAGTTTGGCACCGATGTTCTTATTCCTCACAGATTGTAATAACTTTGGTGATTTCTCAACTTTCCACATTGGTTTGTCTTTTACTTTGATTTACAACCAAGTATCTGGAAAAATAATAATCCCATCAACCTCAGATGTAGACTCTTAGTTTTGCTTATCCTTATTTTCATTTAAAGTGGTGTGGTCTGAGAGGGTTTTACAAGTTCAGGGTTGAGCATGTTTGATTAACTAATTGAAAACACTTAAAGCATGAAACTCATTGAGTAACTACGTTTTCACACTGATATGCACAGTGCCTCAGTGGTTAACGTTGTAGACACACAGCAAGATGTCTCCAATTCCTTGGCTCTGTCTGTTATCTGAAAAAGTTTTCGTCCACTCAGTCAGTGCTCAGGTTTCTCTCCCATAATCTGAAAACCTCCAGGTCCTGTACAGCAGAAGCAGACTGGGCCTTGTGATGGATGGCGCCAAGTGCAGAGTGTTTCCTCTTGGCACAATGCATGGTGGGACAGGCTCCGGGCTCCTGCGACCTTATAATAAACAGGTAATGAGAGTGAATATTCTCATGGCTGAGGGCACAGCAGGTCTACCTGTCAGTCAGATTTTGTTGCAGGACCTCAGTTCAAGCATCACCCCTGTGCATATCAAAAATTCATTGGCAGAGAGAGCACAAATCTTGTATAGTGTCTGCAGAAGTGTAAAAATGAATGAATGACTGTTGTCTGTCTTTCTTCTGCAATGAGGTCTCTGTTGGCTCTTTTGTGGATCTCTGGGGTCAGCCACCCTCTTCCTCTTGGTGTGGTTTCCTGGCCAAGGGCACTGAGGCGCGATGGTGTGTCAAACTCCACAAAGGATCCAGATCATTGGAAAACTAATTTCTTTTAAAGGTGCTCTAATCAATATTTTCATATTAGCAATGGTTTGAATGATTATGGTCAATGTGAGAGGCGTCTCACAGGTGACAAACTCTCTACGAGGCTGTTTTTCAGGTTACTGTTTTGATTTTGTGAACTTTACTGCTCACTCACTCACACCACTCTCCACTAGCAGTCATGTGTGCAGTGTGTGGGTGTGTGTGTGTCCAGACATGTACAGTGAGTCTGCCTCAGCAAAGATAATATATCATTTCATGAGATAGGATTTTTTTATATATAGCATGCAATATAATAATAACAAGAATAGTAATAATCTCAATTTATAGAGTACTTTTCAAAAGTATTTACTCGTGCAGCTTTAAAAGAAAGCATTATGTGTTTGGAAACACAATAGTTTAGATGAAAATTGAGTGGGGTGAGAAATCTGAAAGATCATATTGAGACTTTGGGCTCTATCTCACACCTGCTGCAAAACACAACATAAGTGTCTTTGCCAGTTTCATACTGACGCAGTTGTAATTTCCACATCCAGCCCCCTCATTGTTATTGAAATAGCAAATACACTTGTACCCATCTGACTGCCCATGGGCATGCTGGTCTTAAAAGTCAGACGCTTTGATTGCGCATTGGTATCAGGACCAATTGACAACAAAAAACACTCTTGTAGATTAATTAAGAGGCTTAGTAAAACCAGACAACGGCGACTGCTTTTTCTACCATTAAAATAGCAAAAGTGATATGTCTCTGAATGCATTTACACCAGGCACTTTAGATGGTTAAATAGAGGAAATACAGGCAGAGAAGACATATGGCAGCATTGCAAAGAGACCTACATATCAAGAAGTATCTTTGTTATGACTCACAACTTTTGTATATAGCAATCAAGCTAAATTTATCACGTTGCACGGTCACTAACTTTCAAGTTTTCTCCTGCACTACCTCAACACTGAATCTGAAAGCCTTGGCAAGATAAGATTGTAATTTTAGAGCTTGAAGTCCTTCAAAATAATCTCAGGATTTCTGTGACCCACTTCTAGGCCCAGACTGTCTCTATAAAGAAAACAAGAAGAAGAAGGGTACACTAAATGGGTTATATCACAGCAGTGAAAACAAATCTACTTCGCTTTTATTTACACTGAGTAAATATCACTTCATGGTGGACGAGCACAGTTTACATAAGAAGGGCTCCGATTACAAGCTGTGAAAATGACAGGTCACATAGCCTCCCATTCAGGACTGTCACGAAAGCTGGTGCGTCTTGTAGATGACAATGATTAAAGGGTGCGTGTTTGCCAGAGGTATGTAACAACCACTTCAGGCTGAGTTTTGCTCCCTTCATGTTAGGAGGAATGTATGGGAGCTCCTCAGAGAGGGGAGAAAACTACCACTGTGTGGGGAAACTGCTCCCTCATTTCTGCCCCTCCTCCAGGATTCTCGCTCAACCACATGCAGTAGGTGCACCATTGAGTGGCACTTTCACCACTCGCTCAGCCTGAGGATATATGGGCTTGGTGGGACTCTGGGAATCAGTGGGAAAAGAGAGGAGAAAACCAAGGGCGTTGTTTTGCTTTCTAAGAAATGAATGAAACTGAGAGCTTTTGATGATGCCCTGTAATAACTCACTACAGATTGTTTTGCTGCCTTTTAAACATTAACCATTTAATAAAGACAATATTATCTTACTTTTTTCTCTGAGGCCTGAAACTCAACTGAAACTGCACAAACTTGTCATAAACAGCCTCTTTCAGACTGATGAATGCCACCTATTCATCAGGTGCACATTTGTGAGATTTGATCATTAGCATCATCAACCCCCCATGTGGGCCTGATACCAATGCGCCCCCTAAGGCTTAAGCCCTGAACCCTCACAGACGTTGGCCCCGTTCAGACCTGGTCCCAGGTGATCTGATCACATCACGGTGAAAAATGTGTCTGAAAATATATTCAGTTCATTATGAAATTGTTGCCATCAAAACCTTTTTACCATCATTTGTCTCTCCTGCTCCGTTCAAGGTGACTTGTGTTCACCTGAGCAGCTGAGCTCAAGGCATGACTCAGCATTACTGCAGGTCAACATCAGCCGTGCGTCCTCTTATTTACAAAAACAGTCCGTCATGGAACAGGTCTAGAACAGACTGACCCCGCTGCAGTGCCAGCGTGTCACAAATGCACCCCCCACCCCCCAAGGAGCTGAATCAGTGACGAACATCACTGGTGCCTCTGACCTTTATCTGTCTCCACCAGAGTCCATTTACTTTCTGACCTCTTTTCATCTCATTCACTCTATTATTCTAAGCTTGATACGTGCCACTTGAAGATTAAAAACAAAGCAAAAAAAAACACAAGTGATATATATAAAAAAAAAAAAAACACAAAAATGCTTTCTGCTGGGTCCTCAGTGCAGAAATATGTTTTGAAGGAAATGTTCTCATTCCGAAGTTGTGTTTTTTTCTTTTTCAATGCGATCAATTGTTTTGGTTTTTCCTCAGAAGTTTCTCGCTGATGCTTGTGATGGTTTATACATGAGAACATTAGCGCCCTGAACAGCACACCGGAGTGCAGAGAGCCAACAGGTTTTGGGAAATGTCATAAATAAAAGTGATTTTCTTCTTTCTTTCACCCAAATTCATCAACCTGTCAACCAGTTGCTCCATCGTCTTATTCTCCTCTCCTCACACCTTCCTTGTCGCCTTCCTCGCCCCTACCTGCTATTCCTGAACTACTCCTCCTCCTCCACCCCTTGTTTACCTGTGGCTCTGTAGCCCCAGTGCTGGCTGCTGTTGTCACAGTGATCATGTTACAACTAGGACAGCCAGTTCTGAGAAAGAGGAAACAAGGGATTCCCAATAATAAGCCACTATTGTTCCCAAATGGCTCTCTCTCTCTCTCTCTCTCTCTCTCTCTCTCTCTCTCTCTCTCAGCGCCACTCCATTACCACACACACACAAGAACATGCAGATACACTAGGAAAAGGACACCAGATACACAATAACACATTTACACACACACATTTACACACACACAAAACAAGAATATGTATTGTGCATGTGAGGGTTGAACATCCAAGTGAAGGAACAACAGAGAGACTTTAACATCAGCCTCCTGGTCGAGATAAGTTGTAGATTTTAGGAAGGTCTGACGGTAACAATATCCCCCACTTAATAAAAAGAAATGCCAACAACTGTAGTAAAATGGCTGCAGAGCTACCATCACAGTATTTAAATATCCAGCATTATCGCTGTACAATACATTCAGCTGGAACCACACTCACTAGACTGAATTTCTATTACACGTTCATAAAGATGAGGGGACGTGGCAAGAGATCTGCTGATTCAATCAATCACACATGAAAGAGAAGAGGGGAAAATATTCAGACTTTACTTCCCAGTATTTCACAGACATGCTGGTGCTGTCGTCTCACAGCACAAAGGTTATGGGTGTGAACCTGGGGCCTGGCCTTTCTGTGTGGAGTCTGCATGTTCTCCCTGTAAATTAGCTGTTGACTCTAAATTGTCTGTAGGTGTATGCGTGAATGGTTGTTTGTCTCTATGTGTGATAGACTGGTACCTTCACCCAGTGTCACCTGGGATTGGCTCTCCACGGATAGCAGTCTGGATAGTGGACAAATCTCAATAGTCTCAAATGTCTTTCATTGGCCTCTTACTCCTGTCATCTTGGAAGACAGGGTCACTGTTCAAAGTCTTGAGTCCAAGCAGAGATGACCCTGATGACATCAACCAGGTTATTTTAGCCAAAGAGGACATCATATATTGACATACTCCCAGTTGATGGTTAACGGATCCCCAATTGTGAAATTATTGGACTTTCCATTTAATTCATCATCTATCTAAGGTATTTATGGGGGTAACCACATTGAAACACATAGTAATATTGCTTCAATGCTTAAAGTTTAGAGCAGGAGTTCATTGGTTTGGGGTTTTTTTTCACTGCACCCACAGATAGCCAGTGCTGTAACATCTTCCTCTAGTTTTCTGTGGTGTTCTATTTGCTGGCTATAACCAATTGAAGCATAAAGCGTAGGATGTTAAATGCAAATGTTTGACACCACTGTCAAACATAGCGTTTGCTAGTGTTTCATATAGGGCAAAGAGATGAAAACAGCAGAGCTGATGTCAGTGCTGCACGGTGGATTTTCACTCACATCGCTCTGCAGAAGCCGCCGCCGCTCCTCTGGCTCCGCTGCAGCCGAGCACGAATCCCCACAGGCTTCTTTCTGCAACCCAGCGTAGCACAGGAAGCTGGGCCGGGTAGCAAACACTTTAGTTTTATAGGAAGCAAGTGAGTGCAATGCAGTATAACCTGCAGCGGGGAGCTCAGATGCTGGCCAAACAGAACTAGGTCACATCCAGCGTCACAACACACAACAGCAAAGTGGAAATATGGTTGAGCATCGAGGCCACTGATTACGGCCTACTTTCTGTCTCTTTCTGCAGCCTTGCTCTTTCAAAAGTTATAGGCTACATAAAAGAGGTTTAACACAGAAAATGTAGCTCAAATATATTTTTGAACAATCCCTTAATGGACAAGTACATTGTTATATATCAGCTTATTACCAAAGCCCTGTTGAATACAAACCTTTAAGCACCAGAAGCATAAAAAAATTTGCATTTCTTTCATATAATAGGTATTTAGAAAGGATTCTCCACGATTTTACATACACACCATGAAAAACAGAGGGGGTCAGTGGATCAATATAACCTACTTGAACAAAAGGAAGGTTTTCTACTATTATCCTTGTATTCCTTTTGGAGGTCGAGTGAGAGCCCACAAACTCAAAATAACTTCCTGTGAAGCACCTTGCTCTCCTGTTCTCTGCCAAAAACACTAGCAGAAGAACAAAAAGAGCCAGAGTAACACAGGAAAAGTCTGGAAGTCAACCAGCAAGAGATACTTATGTGGGTGTTTCCGCATTCAGGTGGATGGCAAAGGTCCCGGGAGACTTTGTTACTCAACAAATAATGATGCTGCCAGGAATGTGGACACTAAAAGAGTTTTTAAAATATTTTTTAGGGAGAAGAAAAAGCAGATGGGCCATTAGTTTACTAGCTTGCTTTGAGAAGTTCACAGCAGAGGATTGTTTCCACTCCACTGACTGCCACGCTACATCTCAGAACTGAGGGACCAGCATCAAGACAACATCACTGTTGTCCCGTCACTGTTGACCCGTGATAAGAACCAATCTATTACTTGATATAAATGCTTCCCTGCAAACGTGTGCAGTGTTTCCTTGTCAGCTCATTCATGCATGTTTGCTGTCTCTCTATTTGCTCCTGGTTACCGCTGTGATTTCAGCAATGTCACCAACACAACTCACCCACCCACTCTGTCAATATAATGGTTATTAACATCAGGTCTATTTTTGGAGCTGTCCCCTTTGCATAAACAACGTAGGTAAACTGGATGTGCGTAAATCTGTGTTGACAGAGATAAGATGTATATTTTTGTGACAAGCTGAAACTAGAAGAAACTCACTCCATTATGTCATCACCACACAGGTCCAGGGCTGTTGACTAAAATTGATTTTATGTGGGCATGTGGATTTATTTTTATCTCCTTTATGGCAGCTATCACTACTGAGAAAGAGGGAAAAAAAAAAGCTCAAACACAAAAAATTGGAGAGCAACACAGCAACTTCTACTGAAGTTAGCACGCTAACCAGCTAACTCTCTGATAGCAGCTCACTGTAGTCTGAAGTAGTAGCTGCTCAGAGGACGTAGTCACCGTTTTTCTTCTAAACACTGGCTGATGTTCTTGTCGAGCAACAATCAGTACTGCCCACTTAGGGCAGGAAAACCTAGAAATAGCCCCTAGAAAAGTATCCCTCCGATACTAACTTACACCTTAGATATGATTTGTTTTATTTGAATTTAAGCAGAATAAAATCATCAGCTTCGAGAAACGAGGAATTACGTGCTGGGGACAATAATTTCCACTGGTTGCCTGGTAACAGTGTTTTTTTTTTTAACTTAAACAAAGGCTATTAATTTGCTATTTATTATTATCATATATATTATATAATTATTTATATTATTATAATTAATGAGCTCAGAAGTTATTGCCATCTTCAGGCTGAGCCAGGCTAGCCCATTTCCTGTAAATGTGCTAAGCTAAGTGGCCGCTAGCGCATGGTCTATCCACAATAGACTGGTACTGATCTTCTCTTCTAACTCTGAAGAACATGAATAAGCTTATTTTTTAAAAATGGATCTGCATTAGCCAGCCAAACATAATTTGCCTCAGGTTAAAATAAGGGTTGTTATCAACCTGTTAGCAAAATAGTATTTAGGTTCCACTTGCCACACCCCACAGGTATTATTTCAGATGTTAGGGCTGATTAATTAGGACTGTAAGTCTTCAGTGTATAAAAGAGCCATGGAGATATGAAACTTCCTAAAGCTGGAGACAGGTTGGTATCTTTAACCAACATCTAGTTCTTTTATTTACTTTGCTCTGTCTGGCTCAGAGAGAGTGATGTCACTCCTGGTCAACTGTTGTTGCCTTTGTATGCAAAGAGCCAGGTGTCAGGGCCAGAGTCACGCAGTGTACGGGTGACGTCATGGAGAGGCAAATTTTATGCGTGTGTTTCTAAGATGTGTGTCATGTGTGCACTTTGCACCACCCATGCAACTTGCGTGTCCTAAACATGTATGAGCATACACTCCCTCTCTCTCTCAGTTTTATCCTTCATCTTTCCCCGATGTGATATTCCACATGAACTCTTTAAAAAAACCTCCACAGCAGGATGATAAGACATGATATGACAGCATGGATCATGCTGGTTACTGAAGCGAAGAGGACAAATGCAAGGCATGGTTGAACAGGAAAAAACTCACTGCTCAGCAACTTTATTAGACTGAGCTGGGACTTGCTAAGAAACCTATATATATGAACCCTATATATATACAACTCTCTGTGAAGTCAGCCTGCCTGGCAGCTGGGAAAGATTCTTACCCAGCAGGCTTTGGGGGTTCAATGGTGGGCCAGAGCAAAAATGCAGGTCACAAGAAGCTTGAGGGAAGAGGATATCTGCTTTGAGTATATATTCATGGTGATACATCATACATGCTTATGCATATTATCTTTATAAAACAGATATTTTCATCCTGTTATGGTAAATGTATTTCTTACTTTAACATTATGCACTCAAGCACAAATTAAGCCCAGTGATACAGTGCAGGGTTTTTCTTTGGAAAGGAGAGGATTTAAAGTGCGTAAAGGTTTCGGTGGATGGAAACTTTTACTGAATATGGGAAATGTTTTGTTCCTGGTTCAAATAGTTGATGTGATTTTGAACATGTTGTGGCCTTGTGGCAGCTCTTCAATGGTATATTACATATATTCTGTTTCATTGACGTGTAGAAAATTGTATCCTGGTCTCTGGAGTGTGGGCAGTAGCCCATTTGTACTTCAAGTAAATCCTACTTTAATAGGCATTTTTCATTACAGACATTCTAACATGTTGACAAAATTAAAGCAAAGGCATAAAGCAAATTAAAGTTTTGTTTAACAAGAGTGAGACAAGAAAATTGATATCAAAAATATGCACCTTAACTTACCATAAATGCAAAAAGAGCTAACCTGTCTGCCTAAAGGAAAATATGTCCACCAGCCTGAACAACAACTAATGTTATATCTCATTTGATCAGTTAGTACAAAACCAAAATGTATTAAAGACAATTTGTTGATTAATGAGCCAAATTATTTCTTGGTTGGGACTTGTAATTTCATGTAATCTTGCCGGTTGCTAGGCAACTGGTCCTAAGAAATAGTCTCTTTATCTATAGATTAAACAAATAACAAATAATATTTTTTGAGCTGCAGTGGTTCTGGTAGACTGAGCAGCTTTGGAGAGTTGGGCTAGCAGGTTAGCCGTTTCTTGACTTTGCTAAGCTAAGCTAACAAGCAGTCCTCATATTGACTGTACAGGCTATAGAGTGGTATTGATCCTCTCATGTGAGTTTCGACAAGACTCCTTTGTTTTCAGATTCTTTTACGGTCCTGGTTTTGATGCTGGATCTCTTTAAGTGTCATTGTCCACTGGGCCACTTCAGTAAAACAAAGTCATGGTCCATGTTGCTATTAAGACCTGTGCTTCTCCTACTATGACAATATATCACAATATCTTGTGTAAAGAAGGTTTAATCAGCTCTTCATCAATCCTTCAGTTAGTTATGTGTTGCCTTGGTTGTATCTTTGTTTTTGTTCTGAGAGAAAGTTTTCCATGAAGATTTATGACATTTCTGTTGTTGTGTTTGGTGCTAGGTTCATTGTTTTAGCCAGAGGCACAGAGCTGTCATCATGCAATTGTATTTTAAGTGTGTGTCTTTGCACGCGGATAGTGTAAGGTGCAGGGGAGACAACAAGTGCGTAATGGAAAAGGTGAAAAGGTTTCCATGTGTATGTACTGTTTATGCTCAAATGCAGGCATCCATACGTACATGTCTGTGTACTTGCGTGAGCTCCGCCTCTTCCGTTTCAACGAGTCATGACCAGCGAGCGCTGGTGCTGACTAAAAATAGAGCTTTAGTTATCTGCTCAGTGAACTGCTCCGCACTGCTTAATTATTCAAGACTGGAAAAGGCTGAGGACTGCCATTTTCTCCTTCGCGCGCACTCTTGCCTTCTCTCCTGCTGCATTTTGTTTCCAGGACATGAAGCGGAAGACGGAAGAAAGCCCCTGCGTCACCGCTGAGTGCGTGTCACTGTGTCATTCACCCACCGCTGGATGATAATAATATCTTCTAGGCTTTTCCCTTTATCGCGCTCTGCATGTGCATCCGCGTTCACGCTGCTCATGATTAACATCTGACGTCAGACAGAGTAGGAGGTGTACAGTCACATGTTCACTCACAGGAACACACTCAAACACACACAGTATTTCCTTTATTATGCCTATGCCAATACCTAAAATTGACTGTGACGTATGCTTTGAAACTCCTGACTCTTGCTCTTCACAAAGCATTAATTTAATCACCATTATCATTAAATATACCACAATAGTGGTAATATGAGAATCAAGAAGATTGTCAAGGAGATAATTTTGTATTATCTTCTTGCAAATCCTCTACCTCCAAGAAAAACAAAACACAAACTGGCCACACAGTTGAATACAGTCTTATTATTCTTATTCTTACTGTATATAACATCACCCATAGGTTTCTGAATAGCGGACAAAGAGGTGGAACTGAGGCTTTAGTGAATCCTGGTTTGTGGCAAACATTCAAATACCCACCTGTCAGTCAAAGCAGCACAGCTTCAGTTATGAATAACTTTAAGTCTTAATAAAATGAAACCCCCCGAACAGCTTCAAATAAACTATACAGACCAAAACAGTTTTTAGTACGAGGCTTGGCATAAAAACCTGATGTTTATTTCTGGTGTAAAGTTGGTCATTTTAACATGTGACTCTATGGGGATTGACTTACTTTTAGAGTCAGCCTCAAATGGTCATTCAAGGAACTGCCGCCTTTCTGTGTTCGCAGAATTTTTCAGCACGGGATGTTGGTGCTTGAACAGCACATTATGGCTTTTGACCCACCGTGCAAACCTGCATGCACTGTTGCCACATCAGTAAACCGGGCATATGTTGTTTGTTTGTGTTAACAAAGAAAAAAAGGAAGAAACTGGTGAACTGTGTTGACAGAGTCATCATGACAACAAACCATGAAACCACCAGTAATGTGTGGTTTGGATTCAACAGCATAGACAGAAAAAAAACGTTCACAGTGATGTTCGCATGACAATGAATCTGACCTTTTAGTCTCTCATTCAGGTGGTGCCGTATTAGTTCAACTATAAATATTGGAATTTTGCTTTGTCTTTATCTGCTTGTCCTCATTTCACCTAACTGGATTTTGATAAAAATACTGGTGGTCATATTTACATACTGTATTGTCAGTGCCACAAATACTCACTATCAAGTGCTCATTAGCAGCAGCAACACACTATTTGCAAATGTATTTTAAAAAAACTACAGTTTTAGGCAATGACAGAAAATGAAAGCGTATGTTTGTGACCCGTATTTTAAGATTTATTCTTTTAAACAGGCTTGGCTGAATATTAAAGACAACTGAGTAAATTGGGATTTTAAAGAGACAAACTTATCTATTGTTAGTTTTATCTGTTCATGGGATTTCTTGACAGTAAGAAAATATAGCAACAACAGCACCAATCTTACCCTTTGAAACAACAACAACAAATAATAATAATAATAATAATAATAATAATAATAATAATAATAATAATAATATACCAGCATTCCCTCTGTATTTCAGGGTCACAGAAAAGAAAAGAAAGGACACAGTTAGACAAGGAGACCACTGAGGGACCCTTAGATAACAGAGCCTGATGTCACTCGCCCTGTGTGAATTAGCTGCCTCTTCACTGTGGCAGGCACCAAGGTGAGATGTCATTGTGTGGGGGTGATGGTTGTGCGTGTTTTTGTCCATGTATGCGTACCTGTACGTAACACCTTTTGTTCCCTGGCTGTCAGCTCCTATAAGTCACTGCTCACTCGCCTTCTTGTCCTTCTTTCCTCGTCTCCATCCTCTGTATCTACTCAGTGTTTTCTTATTCATGTGGGATCAAGCCGAGTTTGACGTCAGCCTTTATCATCCTATTATAACACAATTATTTCTGGGTTAGGTTGATACGTTTGAAAGGACAAGAGAGGTGTAGATAAATATAGTGCACGTCTTTCAGAAGAAGATTAGCATATTAAAAACAGGACCAAAAACACATTCTCTCCCTTGTTTCATACTTTTTTTTCTCCATTCCTTTGGCAAAAGTATTACATCCCAATCCCAGCAAACATTGGGCGTGGCCAAGATACACCCTGGACAGGTTGCCAGTCCATCGCAGGGCCAACATATAGACATAGAAACAACCATTCACACTCACACTCATACGTTGGACTGATTAACCTAAAGGTAGTTTCTTTGGACTGTGGGAGGAAGCTGTACTACCCAGAGGAACCCACAAAGGCACAAGAGGACGTGCAAACTCCACACAGTCCTGGGGGTTTGAACCCAGAACCATGATGTCTTATTTTGGCAAGTATGTCCTCAAAAACTTAACTTCTTTAACTGCAACTGCCACGTGTCTGATAATGTCTACTCAGTAGATGACTCCGAAACTCTCCAAATATAATGATTGACTGATATTTTACTTTCAGTGGATTTAATTTATTTGTGTCTATCAGGTCAAATGAAAGGTTCAACATTGTGCTGTTTGACAAAATTTTCCACCAAATTTAGCAGGTATACGCAGCTTTTTTAAAACATGGCTGAACCCACTAATAAAAGCCGATTAAGCCCTTTCCCTGACTGAGGACACACAACTGATAGGAGCGTTATCATCACATGTAATTACACAGCACATACACAGATACAGTGGAGAAAGATTGGGCTGCTAGCTACCATTCAAACTGATAAAACATATTAACCATGGGTTGGTCCGTGTGAGACACTTTGATAGAAAATGGGTGTAACCTCTTTGTTTCTGGTGTAACAGCACTGTGCTGCACAAGTAATAGGTCTGTTTACAGTGTTGGCGCTCTAACAGTCGCCACAACAGGAAAAGAGGGGTTCGCCCAGGTGTTGTGTTTACAGCAATGCCGGTCGGAGCCGGAGCTGATAAGGCTCCATCTGATGTCTTATTCAGGGTCATTTGACCTGGGTCTGAATGCAGATTGTAGCCTTTTCATTTGCCGACAAAAGCCAGATGTTCGTGGGTCTTAGCAAGTTTATCGACCCGTGGAAAAAGGGCTAAACACAAGCATATGAAAGAGACATTATACATTCAGTGCTGGTGTCAAATGTTTGCTATCACTTTACTCTAGTCTAAAAACTACATTTTGTAAATGCAACAGTACAAAAAGTCAGAATTTAGTAATCAGTAGTCCAGCAACTTTAACCGGGTGACTGCTAAATATTAAAGAGAAAATTTGAACTGGAAATGGCCTTCTGGATCACTAAAGACAGATAAAGCATAAATTACAGAGTAAAAGATTTTCTCCAGCAGCCTTTACTTGAACTCAATCATACTGGATTATGCTCCTCAGCCGCTGTGTTCCTCCAAGGAATGTCGCTTGGCATTGCCATTCCCTGCTTGCAAGGCAATCACAGTCCAGCTTGTTCTCATCTGCTGTTCAAACTACTGGAACAAGCTACTGGATGCTATCAGAGCAGGCCTAACTAGCACTCACAATGCACTTTAATTTCTTGCTTCTTTTCTTGACCTCATTGCCCTTACTGAATAGATTTAATACTCAGTGCTTACACCAAGGTCTGCTGCTGCACTGACTCTTTAGTGATGTCTCGCTTTGGATAAAAGCATCTGCTTTTATAGGAAATATAAATGTAAGGTATCAAAATGATACACAGGTGCTTCATACAGGTCAGAGGTTTCAATAAATGGGTTGACGAGCATGAAAAGTATTTGTATCACCGGCCACGGACTTCACAGTCAACTAGTCATAACTCACCTTAACCCCTATTGAACCACTTTGTTGCAAAGTGCTTTCCACCATATGGGGGATATCATTTGAGAGAAAGTGTTTTCATCCCTTCAATAGACCTACAGAAACTTGAGAATTGGGGGATTTTTAACGCTGCTGTGGAGGTGGCGTCCCAACACCTTACTAAGACACTGTATGGTGGTTCTCCTTGAGTTGGTCATCATCTGTGCGTCTAACACTGATCAATGGAAGACGACCTTGTCTGTACTGCTGCTGCCACTGCTCCGAAAAACCTGAGGGAGAAAGACAAAACAGTCCGACCTGACCCATCAGAGACACATCTATGTGGCTGCCGCACATACAGCAGGTACCACAACAAGCCAAGTGAAAAAGCTGAATGTAGTCAAAGAGTTCACTCAGGCCATTCGTTGGCAGCATCCATACAACACGTTTGCCCTCAGCCACACACATACGCACAAATGCATGAACCCCCCTGAACCCCCGGCCATATAAACAGGCAGGCATGTTAGGAATGCCCACGTGCATTTACAGACATGTTTTGTGCCACCGGTGGCATTTGTTTGGTTAATCAGTCGGAGCAGGCAGTACAGCCTTTTGTTACTGGCCGGAGCGCAGGGCGGGGCCTGCTGGCTGAAAGAACCTATGAGCATCAGCAACATCCTGCTTCTTTCAGCAGGGAATACAGGATGCATTCCTGTAACACGGCAGCATTGTCATCTCATATAATACCAGAGGGAGCAGGGAGTAGAAGGAGGAGAAAGCCCTCATCTGTCACTGTCACAGATTCTCTCCTCTCTGCAGACCTCCATATCCCATCTGAAAGGAAAATTAGGGTCCCATTTACTGTCAAGATGGAAATATAGTTTTCCAAGACCAGGAAAACAGAGCATGTACAACACTTTTACTTTAGCATTGAAGTACTGCTTTGTTGAACAAATGCCATTTCAGAAAATGCAGCATACTCAAGATATTTTCTGTTATTCACGTCATTATCATAGCTCAGACTTGTTTGCAGAATCTTGTTTGGTGCTTTATTGAACAGACTGAGCCACCGGTTTAGCATATTCCAACCAATTAAATTGCATTAAGCATTAAGTTAGAGTTAAATGTTAAATATTTAAGTTATTAATAAATTTGTTAAATATTTTCAAGGTCTATTGACTGATTTTCTAAACCTAAATTTATGCTGTAAAACAGTAATTTATCTTAAAAATTATCTGTAAAAATGATGATATATGAATCAAAGTTGTCATCTCACGCTGATAAATTCATACAGTTATCAAAAACTCTTCATTGGTAAAGTAGAAATTTAGTAGATCCTATTGTTGGGAAAAAGTATAACAATATGCAGACATGGGTTTGTGAAAATATACAACACACAACAACCAAATGCTTGTTGTGTGTTGTTCATTTGCCACCTGTGACCTTGTGGCAAATGAACAATAGCTTTACTTCACTGAAGCCAGGCCTGTATTATCTCATTGCCATTCATTCATACTGCACAATAACTGGCTCTTTCACAGCTGTTTTCGATACTAGGTGATGAGTAATGCCCAATCCACATGTGCAGATCACATGGCAGCTATAACCTTACAAATCCTCCTCTAACTTGCCCTCTCTACATCAGCATCTCCTCATCTGGGATTAACATAAATTCAGCTAAAATCAATCGAGGATAATGGTAGGTCAAACACTACTGGACCTGCAGTTTGGCTCTCGACGTGTTATGTCGCCACTTGGCTGAGAGGCTTTTAACCTCTATGGGTCGCCAACATTTTGATGTCACATGAGAGTCACTGCGGTCAGAAGTAAATCGTTAAGGTCAGATGGTCCTTGTGAGAATCATCACAATAACAAAAGGTCTTCAAGACTAAACACAAAGTCCAGTTGCCTTTGACTTTGGTCAGTGACAGATTTGCCTCATCGGGGGGCACTTGTAAACACAGAAACTCTCTAAAAATAATGCAACACTCCCCCCCCCCCCCCCCCCCTTTAGAAGAGGCCTGAATTAACCCCACAGCTTCTCATAAGCAGGATGCATTTAATTTAGTCCAGGGAGGCCAAATGTAACCCCCATGATCAGCATTCAGGGGTCGGGCTCTTGCCATCTAACTGTGAGCTGTGGGGAATTATAGGTTTTATAAAGGAGCGATTGTTCAGATTGCAGTTTGCATCAGAGTTGATTCTAAGGGACAGACGAGAAGGGGGAGGGTATGACAGCACAAACCTTGTATTTCCCTTCCCGAGCAATAGTGCAAACACAACAAGACTATTGTGTTGCTCCTTGTTTGATGTGGCCAGGTGGGGGGAGTTTGGAGAGAGGGGGTTAGACAAGGAGAGAAAATCCACTTAAATCCAATTTTGACAACACACACATTGTTTAACCTGCAGACAGGTGTGTAAGTGAAGGTGTGCAACACTGGAAAGGCATATAAACTGAGACAAGACTGAAATAGCATTCACAACTCTCTCCTCCTTTTCCCACATACTTGGTCTCTCTGCCCGTGTCTCCTAGGTCGTGGTGGTGTTGGGTGAGTGCAGAGTCACACCGGCCCCTCCTTGGCTCTCCTGCACCCAGACAAAGTGGCCTGTGTCCGGTGGAGGAGCAAGGTGACGCCAGTGGCCTACACTGAGCGTGTTGTTTAAAGCTGCACATGAAGAGCAGGAGTAGGGGGGTAAGAAGTAGGCTTGTGGGGTAAGAAATGGGAAGAAATATAAGGGAGCTGGGGAGTAATAAAAATAAAAAAGGAGAGGAGGGAGGGATATATTGAAAACGTGGTGTGAGGGGAGGGCATGAATGAGGAAAAGATAGTGTGTGTGTGTGTGTGTGTGTGTGTGTGTGTGTGTGTGTGTGTGTGTACGTGGCAGAAGTTACATCTGTTCTCAGTTACCCCCTCACCTCTAAGTCTCCTTTCCTCCCCAGCTTGTAAATGGTAGCATTCTGCCAGCCATGTGGGGCTGTGAGGGGCAGGGGTTTCGCTGCTTGGCGGGAGATGAGGCGCAATGCCCTACATTAACAGTCGAATCTTGTTCTCTCGCAACCCCTAGTTGTGTAACCGCCTCCTTGACAGGGTGAAAGTTGAAAACCATACAAATCCTGTTCATCTCATTCAAAGTGGAGCCCAGTACAGGTTTTAATTTTCTGAGGAGATAATGACAAGTTTCAGTTTTCCTGGGTTTCAGTCGAGTTAACTGAGTGAGACCTCTCTGTATTTCAAATGCACTTTATAGTTTTATTGAGGAGTTAGAAGTGGTTTGTTAGTATTATGATAAGTTGTTGTTCAGTGATTATACGACTGATTAAAGAGTAGTTTAGTTTCCTAAAAATGTATTATTTTTGTCTGTTTGGGGTTTTCAGACGATCGTAGCTCTTAAAGAAATTCCATGGTTTGTGATTTATTTGGAACAGAAAATAAGTAAAAGTAAAAAAAAAAAAAAATTCAAATGTAGAAATGATAAACAAGTAACAATGAATATTTTTCACCTATATGTGAATTAAAACTCAACAAATGTCACTTTTAATAATCAGCTATAAAACATATCTATTGTAACAAAAAACTCAAAAAAACAACATTAAGCCCACAGTTAGTCTGGTCTATAACATAACATTGTAATAATAATAGCCGTGACAGTTCAGCTGACTAATGTTTGTTGTAGCTCAGCTTGGTCACATGAGCTCAAGCTGTTTCAATGTTTCAAGACGTAGTTGTCAAGTTTTGCTACTGCTAGACAACATTAGCCTTAGCAGCTGTTTACCAAGTTAGCATGCTAACCAGCTAGTCCTAGCCCCTTTAACCTTCCATAGCTGTATTGTGTACGCCCACTTTACTGTGCAGTGATGGATTATGAAAAACATTTGAGCTGTGCTAACATTGTGTTTAACCTCCATGTTTCCTTGCTCTCTGTAACCTGTATAAGATCAAGGGTTAGTACAACATTATATATGGCAGCACTACTGGCCCAATGAATGAATAGCAATTATGCAGAAAAAAAAAAAAGAAAAGTCAAACGCTGATTTAAAGAGCCATTACAACGGTGGTCATTTTTAGCCATGGTGAGTACTATCAGCCATTTGTGTAGAGCAGATTCTTCTCACTGTGCCTCACTGTTTAACTTTAAGTTTGTAGTTTGAAACAGGCCTTTGTTACGTAATTCCTGCTCTGGTAGTAGTCCATCTGGGAGTACTCTATTGGCACATACAAACATGTGTGAGAGTGTGTCAGTGTGTGGGCGAGAGCAAGATGGAAAGAGCCAAGTGAGTAAGTGTGTCCGTGTGTGTGTGTGTGTGTGTGTGTGTGTGTGTGTGTGTATGAGAGAGAGAAAGAAAGCATCGTGGGTGTACGTCTATCAGTCCTATCTGCTTTTAATGCAATTGATCAAATCAAATTCATTTCAGAATTTAATTTTGTAATTTCTATTTTTTCCACCTGATGATTTGAATGGAGCGATGGCAGACTGAAGCCACCCCTGCTGCCAATATCAAAGCGTTCCTGTATCTGTGATTGTATTTGTGTGCATGTGTGTGTGCGTCTGTGTGCGGGGGCAGCGGCAGGCTGGTGAGTGGGCTGCTCACTGCCTCCCATTCTCTCCGCAGTCAGACACTTCCATGCCGTTTGCTACCACAGCCATTCACAGCCATCACCAAAGAGTCCCGAAAACAGGAATGGGAGCCAAACCAGAGCTGCTATTGCTTGGCTACAGGAAACCGACTTGGTTCCAGCATTATGTAAACCTGCCAAATCAAATTGTATAGTCATTAGGTCACATGGTTAATTTACATTTTAGCAATGGAATTAAACACCGGAAGACCTCCTTCTCTTCCCCTCTCTTCTCTTCTCTGCTCTTCTCTTCTTTTCTTGTCTCTTCTCTCCTCTTTATGATCATACAGCTGTGGTCATATCAGCATGCATCCACAAATTTGCATGCAAGCGTACAATCACAGCTTGTACACTTATACAGTCTGCATTAAAAAACATGTTTCTGGATCAGACTCCTTACGTGTGCCATTAAAAAAAAACAAAAAACAAAACAAGCAAGCCTTATTTGGCACAGGATCATCACCTAAGAGGATGTAAGACCACAAGACAACGTACGGGAAAATCATGGTGTTGCTTACGCAACTACAGTGAAGATCAATGTCTTTTCGCGGCACATCGTAAACTCAGAGATTCAGGTCCTGAGGCAAAGAGGCTCATGCAGGCACCAACTCAAACCAGTACAACAAAGACAGGCTGCCTGGAGGAAAACGCTCTGCTGGATGATTCCCGTCTACAGCTGTGTCCAGCCTTTGAATTGTTCGTGTGTCCAGATGTTTCTGGCTATTAACTCTGTACATGTGCAGGCCACAGTGGAACAGCAGACTGATTTCCACTAACACTAAGGTCGCCACCTAGTGGTCACTGCTGAAAAGGCTGCAGGAGAGACACCAGTCAGATGCGGTCCGCTGTGACTGCCAATCAGCAACATTTAGCTGTTATTAAAGGGGCAGTATGTGAAGTTTGACTATATCAATTATTATTATTATTATTAAAAATTATTATTTTGAATTGGACTTGATGCTTAAAAATGTGAACAAAAGAACATAAATATGAGGTGTGGATATCAGCAGACAAGAGGCAGTGGAGGTCAAATGAAAGATGCTAACAAGCTGCATTGTCTCAAATGTAGGATCCAGTGTTTCTGGAGTCTGAACCTCACTTAAAGTGACAATATAACAGTGTCGGCTTTTTCAGTTTCAACTGTTCTTGTTTTTTAACATGTCCTTTGTAAGTTCCCCAACTTTATGGAGGTGAAATGCTGAATCTCTGTTTAAACAGGTGTATCAGTACATGTTAAATATGAGAGTTATCAAGCTCCAGCTCATTTGTGCTCAGACTAAATTATATGACAGTGTTGATAGAAACAAAAATATGTTAATCTTGATGTTTTTTTGTTAATTAAAAGCAGGAACGTTTCAATCATGGTTTTGAAATGATACTATATAAATATATCAGGGCTTGTCCACTAATTGACTCACCTTTGTAGCAGTGATGATATACTTCTAACATTATCTATAGTTCTTATTCCTGGTATGGACTGTTCGTATTTAGGTCACACTATAATCACTTCAGAATATCTATTAACTCATTTAGTTTCTGAGCTGCATCTGAATCGTTCCACAAAATATTAGAAACATAGAAAAAACACTTCATCACAGGAAGTGAACAAGTGTTTGTTAATAGATTATCATCAAAGCAAGAGAGCATAAAATAATAGATAATTTCTGGAGCTTTATAAAATGTATTTATAGAGTAAGTTCTTTGATGTTACATCTACATTGATAACATGTTAGTTAAGTTGCTTATTTAATTGGACATAGTTTGAGTATGATGTATTTTGTGAGTATAAAAAGTTGGAAGAGGGGATGTAGGAAGTGGAGCCTTTAGCGGGCTTCAGTTGGGAATGAGTGGCATGTCACCGGCCCAATAGCTCCACATGGCAGATACATGTCCAAAAGTGCTGAGCTGACAGAGAGGTGACAGGCAAGGCTTAGCTGACCCAGCAGTGCTGCTTTCTCTCCCCTCACTCTGTCTGACTGCAGACTCATCAGCATGGCCTTCAATACAAAATGCACTCTCTTTCCTGGTCAACCTATCAACTGTCTGATTTACACTTTGCAGTAAAAAAAAAAAAAGAAAAAAGAATGGGTTTGATGTGCGTTTGTTTTCGATGGGACATCGCGCAAACATCAAGCTCAAGCATGTGTCATGGCAAAAACGTGCCATAGCAAGAGTTACTATCATGAAGAAAGGATTTTGTTTTTAGCCTGAGGTTGCTGAACTGAACGCAAATCACCCCTTGCCCTGACCGAAAGTAGCCTTGTCAGTTGCATAACTGCCATCAATGGGGTGGTCAGCATGGCTAAGCTGCTGAGCCCTCCTGTGATCGCAGCTCCCTCTTCTCATCCAGAAAAAACAAGGCCATATGAACTGATACCAGCCAGGAAATGAGTTGCACAGAGAATGACACAGAAGCCCAGGCCTGTTTCATATCCACTCCATTATAATATGGAGAAAATGGAATTGATGCCTGTTGTTGTTGCTGTGATAGGCCGCTCTGTGCTTTCATGTGGCCGCGTGGCTTTGAAGGTTCATAAGAGACTCATGTCCTCTCTTATTACATTGCAATGAAACACATCCACCAAACTACCCAATAAAACATAGATCAGACAGAGTCACGTTGAGGAGGCTGGATGAAGATGTGAGAATGTTTTGATGACCCAGCAGTAGTAGTCTGTATTTTGACAGCGCAACTGACAAAACTGAGATTGAAAAAAAAACAAAACTGACTGCCATTTAAAACTAGACTATGTCATAAATTAAGTACTTTTGAAACATGACAAAACAAACAAATACCACAAATTAGACTAGAGATTTAAGTTATACATATAAATGTAGCTGTTTGCAACCCATGCGTCAGCAAAGAGCCAGTCACTGCCGGCTCCAGACAAGTCTGTCAGTCTCCAGTAAGGAGACAGGGCTGCAGTCTTACATACATCTGGTTTCTTATCACACTTAAAAGTAGTAGCTAATCTTTAGATCCACTACCTTTCAGTCTTGCACCCATTTTAAAACCTGGTCATTCATTTTTTAGCACCATGCAGCATTTCTATACCTCTGTGCTGGATGTCCATCCATCCACACCCCACATTTAGTTGGACTCAAGGATGAACTGATCTGATTTTGGTGCTCAAAGGTCATGGTCACCTCAAAAAACATCAAGACCACCGTGAGGCACAAATGTTTTCTTGGACTCAGGGTGGACCTGATTTGAATCTGCTTGTCAAAGGTCAAAGGTCAAAGATCAACGATGTGACAACACTAAACACGTTTTTGGCCATAATGTCACAAATTCATACACTAATTATGACACAAACTCTAATTGTAATTGAAATGTCTGTGTGATGACATTTTTAAGTTAAATAAAATCACAAAATATTTTCTAAATGGTCAAAAGCTCACCTTCATAATGCAAAACACTTCTGGGCATTATTCAATGCTGTAAGAGCCATTGGCTGGTGGAGAGGATGTAATTCTAGTTTGTTTTTCATTTACATTTTTTTTCCCTATGTTATGTCATCTTGAACTTTGCTAATATAAAAGCTGCACTAATCAAAATATTTATATAAACAATGGGTCAACTGTCTACGTATAATGTGTCTTTCAGTTCATTGTTTTGTTTTGACGGCCCTCAGTTAAGATGTTTGGGCCACATGGCTACTAAAGTTAGCAGTGGGCTAGTCTGAATAAAGAGTAACATTTAGTAGCTAAGCAGACTTATATTTCCCTCCGGAGTCACTGGAGGCCTAAAAGCAGCGTGATTAATGAATTTACATTCACCTGGTCACAACTCAAATACAACATGAACACTAATGTTGGTCCACGTCTGCTGGATGTGTCAACAGACTGCTTGCCAACTGTCTAAGATGTTTAATATGTTAATATATAATATGATGTTTACAGGTTGCTTTTCCCCAATTAACCGCAAAAATCAGTTATTGCAGCTTTAAATATGAACCTGTGCTTTTAAAAAAAAAAAATCAAATGGCCTATTTATAAATCAGTTGACATAGTTTGACCTGAATATTGTCTTTTGAACACTTTGCCTTTTCCTTTGAATGTGTTTAAACTGTAGCTATGACAGAAATAATCGAAAGGTGACTTCACATTGACAGTGTTAGGAAACCAGGCAACAGGTCTGGAGTTTGAGTGTGGAGTTTAAAGTACACACAGAATCAAACCTGTGACCTTCCAGTCTCTCTAAACACTAATCCACTGTGCCGCCCAGACTGTGTTGTCTGTCTGAGCCTGTGTGTGACCTCCTCTATCCCCTGCCCTCCTCCACCTTGTTTCTTCTCCTCCAAGTCTGTTTACGCCCTTCAGTGTCAACACGGCCTGAGCTCCATGGCAACGCACAACGCCACGAGGAGAAAGCGAACACAGGCCTCTGCTTCCACCAGGGTTTTACAACTGCTTTCAGAGAAAGGGTTCGGAAAATACTTTGAAGCTGTGTCCAATAGTGAGAGAGAACTATGTCTTTGATGTGGAGAGGCAGCTTGCGTTTTATGTTACTGCAGGTGTTAAAATAGGTTGACAATACAAAATGCAGCCTATTCAGAGAAAAAACCTCTTTTACAACCCCAGTGTGAAGTAGGTCAAACTATCACCTACACAACGTCTGATACGCCACTTCTTCAGTTTACTTTTTTTATGTTTAAACTAATAATCTAATCCTTAAACATAGAAATAATACTATGACAAACCCACTGACATGATATGGTTCCTTCAGAAATGAACTGATGTCTGATTTTAGGGTTGATCTAACCAGGTGTTTAACATCTGCCTCCACCTGACAGGGTTACTCAATGATTTTATTTAGATGGACTTTTTTTTGTGTGGCTCATGGGATATCCAAACGTGAAGCTTCTTGGTGTTGGCAAACAAGTTTCAGATGTTATTGCCTGTAAGTACAGACTCTCTTAAGCGTCAACATGTGGTTGGTTAGTTATGATGTGACAGGGTGGAGATGGTCTTGCAAGTGAAAGACCACAGGCTTATTCATAATAGCCAATATGTGTCCTAACAGCTGGAAATACACTCGCTGAGCACTTTATTAGGAGCACGCATACTAATACTTGATAGATCTTCTCTTTGCTTGTGCTCCGTGGTGTGGACTCCACAAGATGTTGGAAAGGCTCCGTTGAGACTCTGCTTTGTGACTGCATCACATCAGTTTGTCAGCTGCATGTCCACGCTCCCAGTGCCCTGTTCCACAACATCTGGATTCAGATCTGGTGACTGAGATCACTGAAGTGCAATAAATACCAGTTTGTGATGACGTTTACTTTGCGACATGGAACGTTATTGGGCTCAAGAAGCCATTAGAAGATGGTAAATTGCGGCCATAAAAGGATGCACATGGTCATCAACAATATTCAGATGGGCTGTGTATTCAAACTATGATTGATTAGTAGTAAGGGGCCTGGAATGTGCCAAGAAAACATTCCCATTGCAATTACACCAGCAGAAGCAGCTTGGACTATTGACACAAGGCAGCTTGGGTCCATGGACTCATGCTGTTTGATGCCAAATTCTGACCCTACCATCTGCTGCCTCAGCACAAATCCAGATTCATCAGACCAGGCTACGCTCCAGTCTTCAACGGTCCAGTTGTGGTTAAACCTGTGTGCCAACTGCATCGTCTTTTCCTGAACACAAAACAGAGAAGCCAATGGCGAAGCGGTGACTTAAATGCACGTAAACATACCAACGTAAAACCATGTGCTATTTCACGTAAGCCAAAGAAAGAAGTAGGTGAAGTGGATTATTGCTTCAATTACAAGCCTCTAATGTAAAAAAGAAAAAAAAAGAAAAAGAAAAAAAAGCACAACAGACAAGAGACACAACTGTTCTTTTTTGACTTCTACATGTTAGAGGCCAAAAAACTGCAGCATCTCTGGGAAATCAAAGTCACCCTCACTGTCTCTTCTCATTCCTGATGGGTCAAAAAGATCAGAGGCCAGACGATGTATCAGTCACACTGTAGTGTTGCACACACACACACACAAGCCAAATCTTATCATAGTGTTAGGCAGGCACACATATACACAGATGCCTGCACGTGCAGACAGACAACCACAGACATGGGCGCTGGCTTTAAGATCAAACAAAGGTAGGTAACATCAATCCATCCTACCTGTCTACAAGATCTCTCTATAGCAGTGAGCGTGCCAGCTCGCACCGCGCCACTCCCTGCCCCCTTCTCCTCATTCTCCTCCTCCTCTTCCTCCTGCACCCCTGAGAACTACACCTCTGAAAAATTATTTAGTTGGTGCATTGTTCTACGGTAGGCCGTGCAGGCGAGGGCACTATCTAGAGACTGAAACCAGCATTTATTTTTAATAAAAGAAAACAGCAACGATGTGCAGAAGTGTCGATTATGATATACTGCAGAGCATTTTAGCAGAGATTGTGCCACAATACTGTCACATTCTCTCCCGTATATACAGCACCTCTGTGTGGCTACCATTTCCAGTAAAAGTACACACATGGGGCTTTCAAGGCAACACCTACTACAAAAAAAAAAAAAAAACTGAGATACAAAAAGGGACTATTTTCTCTCTCACTTTTCATTTCCAGCTCAATGAACCAGCAGGGCCACATCCATGCTGAATAATTAAAAATGTTTGGATCGCTTTTATACTTTTATTGAACAGAATAGTCCCAGGTAGAATATCATTTTTACCTATGAGAGGAAAACACTGGTGTCACTGAATGTTTTGTAATCTATTATTTCTCTGCTGCTTCAGGCTGCAGGCAGATCTTGTTGTGTGGGGGGGTTAGGGAGGGAATCATGATTTCATGAGGTAAATAATTCAGATTTACATTACTGTTTGCGCGCGTCAGAAGTCAATTCAATCCCCTACAGACAGATGTGATCATCAATCCAAAACATACACAGTGCATGTAGAGTCTGCAGTGCTCCGTGATCCAAGGAGCTTTAATCCTCCTTTTTACACATTAACTTTGATAACTGGCAGCAAAATGAACAGGAGCAACATACCTGCCTTTGGAAATGACAGCTAACATATCAACACTGAATAACCTTTTGATTGCTTCTGTTTTTGTTGTTGTTGTTGTTGTATTGGCTTCAAAGAAAAACAGCTCAACCTTGAAATGAAGTAATAAATGCTGGTGATTTTATGAAGGAAACAAATTTAAAATTACCCAACAAACTCAATTTCATTCATTGAAATTCAACTTATAGCTGCACTAGTCAGTACACAGACCAAATGATTGAGTGTAAAACAAATCCAAACAAAATTATTATTGGATTCCACAGTTCCCCACAGATAACCTATACGGACTGCTTTAGCCTCCTTCAGCTCATTGTTTTGGCCCATAGTTTTACAGTTTACACACTCATATTGACACAGATCTCCACAATTCATCTGCAGCTTTTGGTCAGATAAGAAAATGAATCTATTCTTGTTTGTGCCCTCAGACACAAGCAGATAAGAAAGGAAACCTGGTCTCTACTGAAAACCAGCATTGGGTTCATCTCTGTTTCAGGGGTCACGCAGGCTGCAAGTCAATGTCCTATATCTCTTTCGCACACAAATTTCCAATTTCCCCTCCTTAACCTCGGGCAAGCTGCTACAGCTACACATGCAGCCCCAGCTGCTCCTCCATCCTCCACCTAATGCTTTTTCAAAGTCTGCGTTCTATAAAGCATCACGGAGGAAAGGCGCTGGTGTCGGTTCATTCGCCAAGGCTTCTTCACAGTGACCCGAAAGGGAAGTCTCTCAAACAGCACCTTGACAAGTTCTGTATTCGAGTTGCTCCAGCTCTGCAGAGTTTCCAATTTGTCTGGCTTAATCACTGGCGGTTGAGCGTTCAGCTGGGGGAAAGGAAGGCAGACCCAACCGCATCAGAGAGGCCAGCAAGTTTAAGGAGTGCCTGACATCAGAGGCGGTGCCGGCCACTGACAGCTGAACAGAAGCACATGGTGCCACATCTGGCTTCTAGTTTAGCGTGCAGTTCCCCTCAGTGTATCTCTGCACTATGATTATCTCTGTCCCACTGCCTTACAATGGAACAAAAGGGATTGTTGTCTAAGGATAGCTTTGGGAAACAGCATCCCTGAGATTTAACTGCTGATGAATGAGGATGAAGAGGAGAATCAGAGTCACAACTTGACGTCCGGGAACAGAGGGCAGGGTGTCCTAGCACTTTCGAATAGAGGAGATTGTGATGCTATCAGCTCCGGGTTCTGTGCATTTTCTTGCACTGCATACTCTACTGTCAGTGTCCTCGCAGTCACCCCGCCACAGCTGGACCATGTGCTCCACAGCTGAGGTTTTCTGGCACAAGAAAACCACCACAAAGTCAGGAAGAAAAGAGCAGGGTGCCCCTCCAACCACAGAGTATTTGTGCACATGCTGCTCCAGTCAGTATAAACATACGCATGGGAAATTCTGTGCATGCGGAGACACAGAAACACCATCCACGTCTTGATGCACATTTTGCGGGAATCTGATTTGGGATTCACTACGCCACACTAAAGGGAAGGCCAGCATGTGGATAAACAATACTCTGATTTCAACAGCAAGTAAACCCAGTTGTTAGAGCTGTCTTAGAAAGGTTACAAGGTCAAAACACTGAACATTTTAAGCAAGATCCTGGAGACTGGCCTGACTGCTGGTTGAGTATCTCTAACTTAAAGTTTGTGTTTTCATTTTGTAAGTGCTGAGATCATTTTGCTGCTCAGAGTTAAATGTAAAATCTTGCATTTTTAAAATTGCTCTGGGCAAAGTAGCATGTTTGCAGCTCCAAAAGAGCAAGAACAGGTAATCTACTTGTCTGCAAGAATTTGAGCTTATATAACTATCAATCTGCCCTTGTACGTAATGATGTCGATACCAAACTGTTGAGGGAGTTTTTGATAAAACCTGCTCATTCGTGCTTCGATCTCACTCTTTAAGGAAAATGTTGGTATTTTCAGCCTGGGTCCTGTTTCTATGATTGTATGCATTCTCACTTGACAATGTAGATATGTGAACGCCAGAAAAATGGGTACATCAGGGCAAGCGGTGCCAAATTCCTAAATCTTTTATCTTCAACTTTAACTTAATAATTCAAAACACCTTTCCGCAAACACAGAGCCATCTGAATTAGGTATTGTGGTGAGTTAACTGTTTGTGCCAATGTGAAAACTGGCTGAACAATTACGTAGGTGGACGCAGAATAAGCTTCTTAAAGATTTCAGAAATAAACTTCAGTTTTACATCAATGATTTCAAAAGTTGAAACAAGTGTAAACACATCAAGTATTCCTCTGGATTAGATTTTATAATGTCTAAGGAATCTGCTTATGCAGCAAAGTCAGCATGAACCACAGAGCTGTCACAGATTATGAGCTTGAATCACCATCACTGCCTCACTCTGGAGCAAATAAGAAAAAGTCCTGATGAGTCAGAGACGGTAGGTGAATCTATAGTTACTCATGGTAACCAGCCAGTCAGCATTAGCTCACTGCAACATGATCCAAACTCAGCCGGTTGAGTTTGATGTATGTAATGTGAGAAATCAAACCTTTCAATATATTGGAGTTCACGTCCAAGTGGGGAGGTGAGAGTGTCTTTGTGTGTGTGTGAGTGAGACGGGTGGGCCGGCCTGTGGTGTGATTGCATCTCTGCTGCCTCACTACCAGCTCAGACAGGTCTCAACTGGATGTTCCTTCCACCTTAATGGGCTTGTCGAGTCAAAACAGCTGACATCATCCCGCAGGAAGCCGGGAAGACTTTTTCCGACGTGAGACCAGGGTTAGAAAAATATTCTTTGATCCAAGCTGAACTGGAGGAAGATCCTCCCTAAGTGCTGCTTATTTGCAAAAGACCAAAAAGAAGAATGTGATGTGGTGAAGTCCAGGTCACATAAAAACACTGTGGATTAATGATGCGTGTGGAAATGTCCTGAACTCAGGAATGAAGATCATATAGGCATGAAGATATAGAATATACAGTTTGAGCCCCTGTGGTAAAGCAAACTCAAATCTGGTCATGCCTCACAAATGACTACATGAAGGGAGGAGACACTCTTTCTACATCAATTTAAATGAGGGACATCTTTACACAGCAGTGAGCATCGATTCATGTAGTTAGACTGCCACCATGTGGTCAACTATGATGACTGCAACTACACATCCTGTGCCCTCATTCCTTCCTTATTTATTCCACTACACTACATTTGTTCCTCTAGAATGATCCACACAAATATTATAAAAGAAGGTAATGTTGACCTGGGTTTATCTTAAATTCAACATAATTCACCTTTATTGAAACACCTTCAATTCTTAAAACCATTGAACACATAAGTGGTAAGTGGTAGTTTGCACACACCAGAGAAAAGCAACAAGGACTAGCATACTGAGAAGAGAAAATGTCTTTTTTTGTCCTTAAATCCATGACCCACTGCTGGAAAACACCATCTTGGCAGCTTTTGTTGGTTCTAAGTGCAGCTGGTACATAAGTGCATGTAGTCGACAATTTTAAAAACGAGCAACTTCAGATTTCAAAAGTTCTTCCTGATTCACTCGTCGTGGTCCCAGCTTTGACATCAAAGCTCCCCATGTGGACTTGTGGTCGTCTCAGATGGTTCTGACTCCTCCACTTTTTCTAATGCAAATTTAAGGAAGTGTAAATAATAAATAATTAGATGTGAAGGAAAATATTGACTTTTTAAAATAATATCTTAAGTGCACTATATACAGTGTGTTTCTCACGCTGTAGTATCAAAACTTTATAGCAGATAATACCAACTCCCAACCAACCTGACAACCTGGATGTGCTTTCAGGAAAAGTATGAAACAACTCCTTAAACAAACAAACCTCAACCTCACCTTTCTGTGGTGTCAGGACGCACTGGCCATCCTGTTCCTCGTAACCACTCAAACAGATACACGTGTAACTGCCTTTAGTGTTGACACACTCCTGGTGCTCCTTTGTGCAAACTGACTCTGACTGTGAACACTCATCCATATCTTGGAAAACATAAAACATAACAATAATGAGCCAAACTTTGTGCAACAAAGTCAATGTAACACAAGCAAAAAGAAACTTCCAGCATGAATGACACAGGTTGAAAGTCAAAGATGCACCATCATTGAAAAGGGATGCTAAGTTTGATTTATTCTTAACAAATCCCAACTTAAACATAGATGAACTGATCCTATTAAGTTTTTTCTGTGTATCCAAAGCCTGATGTTTTGTCGCTCAGTGCCTGACATATCCACTCTGATGAACAGACTCACTTCATTCATTTTAGTTTGGTCAGATTAAAATCAATATGCTGCTGAACCCCCCCCCCCCCCAAAAAAAAAAAAAAAAATTGCTGTTTTTAACTTTCCCCCTGAACTGAACATTTGTGTTTTATAGCTTTTCATCCTAGGACTTAATGGACTTGGGGCCCAAAGCCGCAGTTGAGCTGACAAATTTGTTATCAATAACTAAAAATATAGAATAATACCAGCCTCATGCTTTAACATCTTTAATATTGTAACTACTGTAACACACATTCCTCTGGAAGTGATAAACAGCACATGGGAGTGAATTATTTACCTGTGCAGGTGCCCTCTGTGTCCTGGTACCCGTTCACACAAGCCTGGCACTTATCAGGGCCGGCTCCAGTGCACCCAGAGCAAACTTTGTCACAAGCTGTGAAGGACAAATAAACCCCCAAAAAACTTAAATGTCACAGAAAATCCTTCAGAGAAATGAATCTAAATGACTTTCTGAAATATGGAGCATTTAAGTGTTCATTGCCCCTCCACTCAGCAGACATCCCTGGGAAAATAAAAAAGATCCTCTTACCCTTGCAGGAGTAGGAGCCTTCTGTATTAAGGCAGTATTGATCTTCTTTACATGGAGAGGGGTCTGAGGAGCACTCATTCACATCTGCAACACATTAGGCAAACTCCAGTCAGATGAACTATGTCCATAGAGTGTGATCTACATTAGATTGATTAAGCTCTGCTTGGCAAATACAGCTGCAGGCTGATGAATATTCATCATACCTGAAATGATGAATATTCATCATACAATATTCATTCATCATTATACTTCAGTTTTTTTTTCATCATTAGCAGTAAAAAGACTTTTCTACATTAGTCTATAATAGCTTGGTCAGTAAAGTGTTAGGAAATAGTGGGAAAGCAAGATTCAGTCTTCAAAAGGAGAAGGCGACATTTTGTTTTGTCAAACCAACAGTACAAATGTCAAAGATATTCAGTTTACAGTGTTATTATCCAAACGAAAACCCTGCAAATTCTCACAATTTCAAAGCTAGAACTTGACAAATATTGTTTTTATAAAATGTTAAAGTGCAATAAAACAATTTTATTGCCAGAGACCAATGTCATTTTAAGCACAGTCATGCAGCTCTGTCTTTACCCAATTAATTCAATGCTTGTGTAGAGTTAGATCCTCTCACCGACACAAGTTTCCTGGTCATCCTCCTCCCAGCCATCCTTACACTCATCACAGTCCTGATTGGTTGCTCCAGTACAGGTCTTGCAAGAAGTGTGGCATTCTGTGTGAGGAAGGTAAACCCGCATTGAGCACCACCGCAGATAATCATTTCTCAACTTGTTTGTATATGAAGGTTGGCGACGTGTCCGTGGTGCAGCAGCATGTTAACTTGTTTCTGTGTTGTACCTGTGCAAAGGGAGAAGGTGTCGTTCCTCACTTCATTGAAGTAGCCATCGACGCAATCCAGGCACAACTCCCCTTCATAACCGTGGTCACAGCTGCACTTTCCATCTCCTCTGCGAGTACCGTCACCATCACATTTACCATTTCCGTGACAGGGTCTGTCAGCCCCGCCCACACAGGCTTTATGAGAAAACAAGAAGACAGAAGCAACACAAAATATTTAACAACTTTTAACATCAGTGCTACTTTCATAGGTTAGTGGGGCCATTTTTTTATACATCTTATTCATTATATATTTCTTGTATAATACAACAATTTGCCATCTTGATTTTTTCCTCACCATTGCAGTTGGGTCCAAACGTTCCCTTGGGACAGCACACTTTGATGGTTTCAATACAGAACCACTTGTGTAGATCCGGATGTTTTGTTTTCCTGCATTGCAACAGGAAACAAAACAGGAAAAGATGTTAAGTGAAACAAATGTCTGTGGACAGATAAGATCTCTTTGCAGGTGATGCACTTGCCTAATCATTCTGTGAGGGAATCAGTCTATGTGTTAGAGCTCAGAAGTACAAAATAGTTTAAGTCCAACCAAATTGCCATTGTGACGATGAAACTTTGATCGTATTTGCATCAATCAACACGCACCTCTTGAACCACCAAGTCTCAAAATGCTCTTCGTGCTCCTCTACCATGCGGTTGCACTCAAAGCTGCTGCTGTCGCACAGCCCCTCCACGATCTCCATCAGACGAATCTCACTGCAAAAAGAAGGACGGGACAAGCCGGACACTGAGCAACAAATGAGACAAAGTAATGGCAGGCTGCAAGGACAGAGGTAGAAATTACTGTCAACAGATACAGCCCTGTGATAAAAATTCGATAAAGCATCAAACTGATATTTCTGGTCTGCCTTAGTTTTAGCAGTTTGAAAGTTTGCCTAAGCTACCAGCCGCTTGTCAGCTTTACATTCAAACGCATGTTGCTTATCTAAAACTTCTTGGGCCAAGCACAACCACCTACAAATCTGGCGTGGAACAACCACAGCTGTTGACATGTGTCTGGTGCAGGGTGACCTGTGGTCTGGACAGGTCAGGATGTGCCGTCTCACCTCGTCTCATATTTAGACAGCTTCCTCTCCTCCCAGGCTGTGTTGCCTCCACCAAAGTTTTGCTTTGCTGTTCTGTCAAAGCCCTACAACACAAAACCAAAGTCGTTTTTGTTCATGAAGAGAACAAGGAAAGGACTGAGGTAAATTGAAGACATTTTAGGCATTAGGCAGCATCCAAGGGTGCAGGGTACGTTCACTATATTGGAGTAACACGTCTGTTCATATCAATAGACGGGAACAACAACACATGGGAGCCCACAAACAACACCAATGATCCACCCACCTTATTAAAGTTATCTGTTATTTGCTGGCAGGTGGTGCAGGCGCTTTTTAAATCTCTATTGGCGTCGACAGCTTGAAAAAGTAAAACAAGAGTTACACTAGACAAAAGCCGCAGTAGCCGCAGCTCTGGACCGGTGGACAGCATCTCCTCCAAAATCACTTTAGACCCACTTTCACATCAAGACACGCTTCAGCCACTCGCAGGGAAGCTTCCCGCTAGTATTTAAGTGCTGCACGGTTCGGACACATCTAATTTAGGTATTCTTAACATTAAAGCTTAACGAGCGTTATGTATGTAAAGCGCAATAAAATAGTATTTACATGCCGGTTGTAGAAAAAAAAACAGTACGGTTCTAGTTTTCCGCGTCAGCCTCTTGGTCGAATTGTGGCTTGCGTTGATTGGCTCTCCTCGCCTGTCAATGAAATGTGAAGCCAATCACAAGCCGCCACGCGCGGGACAAAAAAGATCCTTCCGCACGTGGAAAATTCAGGAAATCTGGTAGTAGTATTTAAAATATTTAAGTTTTTTTTTTTTTGCTTTAGGGCGAAGCTTTTGATTGAATTTATGAACACTATCGTATTGTCGTTGCCATAAAAATAATGTAAACAATTTTAGCGATATGAAAACACGTCGTGTTAGTCACTTCCTCTATTGTCCGGAAGTGACAGCAGACTTTCAGCTGTCATGGCTGAAAAGAGGAATGTTTTGGGGCTGCCACTGCTCTTCTTATTAATTTCTGTGGCTCTGTTGCATTTATTCATTTGTCCGTTTACCAAGGTTGAGGAGAGCTTTAACTTACAAGCAGCACACGATATTTTGTATCACAGACTTGACTTTGACAAGGTAAGCAGGCGTTACAGATTCAGGCACTAGATGTGCTAACTAGCTAACTGGACACAACATCACTGATTTAAGTCATTTTTATTTTTCATTTAAACTTTGTGAATACGTCACACAAACCACACAGACAACACATGAACACATTTACTGTTTTACATCTTTCTGAGTCATAGAAGACGGGATTGATTGAATGTTAAAAACCATAATTGTGCCATTGAAGTTAAAAGGCTTTGATGAATTCATGTTTCATGTTAACCAAATCTATGGTGTGTGAGGGAGCTTGTACTGCAGTAAACTTACTGCTTTCAAAAATGTGTACTAAATCATTAGCCTACTGACAAACAATTTCATGTTTAAATTGAAAGTTGGAGTCAGTTTTATTTGTGTAGCCTCAAATAAAAGATTATAGTGGTTTTACAGACCCATTATCGTTTAAGCCATCCATATATTATACTACATTTCTGTATGCACCGTTAGTGTATATACTTTGGAAAATGTGTTTATTTATAGTGAAAACAACTGACATTTGGTTCCAGTATCTATAGTATCTGTTCTGGAGCATTTGATCATATCTCTTGACACACACCTCATTAGCAAGTGTAGTTTGACCATTTGTGGGGACAAAAAAATAGAAATGTAATTTCCATAACAACGTGGTTTCTATGTTAAAGAATTTAAAAGCTGAAGTTAGAACATATTTCCTGCATGATGTTCTGACTTTATCAGTGTTGTTGAGACCCTAATAAAAAAGCCTCTGTCCTTCAGTATGACCATCATGAGTTTCCTGGTGTGGTGCCACGGACTTTCCTTGGTCCCCTTTTTCTCTCCCTGCTCTCCTCCCCTGTTGTGTTTCTGTCCTCTCTGCTGGAAGCACCGAAATTCTACACACAGCTGATAGGTAAACCACTAACATATCAATAATTATCAATTTTTAAGCAAATTATACTGTATGTTATAATAAATGTTCCTACTTGGGTTGTAGACCTTTTTAAACATCTGTTTTTTAATATGTTTTGTGCAGTCCGAGCATCCCTGGGAGTTTGTGTTATCAGTGCACTATGGCACATGCAGAGAGAGGTGAGGAGGCAGTTTGGCTCTACAGTTGCAGGGCTCTTCTGTCTGACATGTGCTTCACAGTTTCACCTAATGTTCTACAGCACCAGGACACTGCCTAATGTATTTGCACTACCAATAGGTAAGATGTACTGGCAATAAAATCTAATTTTCCTGAAACTTTGGATTAAACCTTTAATTTCCATAGGTGATGACAGTATGTCTTCCCAGTTCTTGTAGCATTCACATCTTGGATGGCTCAGAAATATGGCCGCTTCATCAGCCTTTCAGCTTTAGTCATCATTGTGTTTCGGTCAGAGCTGTGCATCTTTATGGGTCTCATGTTGCTGATATCACTGCTGAGCAGGAAGCTGGGAGTGCTGCAACTGCTTTACTACGCTGTTCCTGCGGGGATCTTTTCACTGAGTAAGTGCTGGATGCAGAGTAATATTTTGCCTAAAATAAACATATGTATGACGAAAGTTTGATTTATTCCTTTTGTCCTTTACAGCTCTGACAGTGGCTGTTGACACCTTATTTTGGAGGAAGTTGCTTTGGCCTGAAGGTCAAGTTTTGTGGTACAATACTATTCTCAACAAAAGCTCCAACTGGGGAATATCCTTTAATCTTGCCTTGCTCCATCCACCCACCAAGTTCGGTGCAAATTAGTTTGGTAATTACTTCGACAAATAAGCAGAAAGAGGTGAAAGTATCTGAAGCTTAGCAATCACTTCTATTTTTACCTGTTGTTTAATCTACTGGCACTACCTCTCCAGTTTACCTTGACTCTTCTCCCCAGTAAACCTCCCCCTTTCTCTGGTACTTTTACTCTGGGGTGCCCCGTGCCCTGGGCTGCACGCTGCTCTTCGTCCCCCTAGGCCTTCTTGACAGGCGGATGAGGCTGCTGCTGCTACCCACAGTAGGATTCATCTTCATCTACTCACTGCTGCCCCACAAGGAGCTGCGCTTCATCATCTACACATTCCCCGTGATTAGTTTGGTGGCTGCCCGAGGCTGTTCTTTCATGTAAGTCAAAACAGAAAACCAAAATTACACTATAAACCATTACGTTTACATCACTTCACACAGACAGATGTGATGTTTAGCCTACAAAAGAAACACTGGAAGCTTTTAATGTGGATACCTAGTGGCTATTTATAGATCTTAATACCAGAGCGTTGCACAAAAATTGAGAGAATAGTTTCGCTTTTAAATGAGGCACGACTAAGGCTGCACGTTTCTCATTTCTCATTTCCTGTGTTCTTTAGTTTGTGCAACTACCAGAAATCCTGGATGTATAAACTGGGCTCTGCAGTTGTGGTTGGACAGCTGCTAGTCAACACCATGTACTCTAGTATTTGTCTCTATGTTTCCCACCACAACTACCCGGGGGGCCATGGGATGCAGGAACTCCACAGGCTGATGCCAGCTACCACAGGTTTGAGAAATACCCTACAGAGTCGGTCACATTACTGATAACTGAAACTATAAAATTTGAATTTTATTTATTGTGTCAAATTTGAGGTATAATTACCAGAGTATGCAATCTTGCTGATACTTCTTGGATCAGTCTTCAGTTTTTATTTAAACGTATTCATTTTTCATAATTTTGTATTGGAGATGATTAAGAATCTGTATTTTATGTGATTATACAAAAAAAAACAGCCATTAAAAACATTGTAACACTTTGTTCTCTTAGATGTTTTTGTTCATATCGACACCTATGCTGCTGAAACTGGAGTATCACGCTTTTTGGAGCAAAACAGAAACTGGAAGTTAGTGTATTTTGTATAACTTTCCCAAGAACTGAAATTTTCACGTTCAACAGTGACATTTAAGGTTGTTTAAAGCTTTCACTTACTTTTTTCAACAGATATGACAAACGGGAAGACATAAGCCACACGAATCCTGAAATCAAGATGTACTCACACCTGCTAATGGAGGCTAACGTTACTAAGATACAGCTACTCCAGGACACTCATCAGCCTCTGGCCTTCATGGAGGGTTACAGCAGCATTGCCTTCAACATGTTTCACTTTCCCCCCGTCAGTGTACGATTGGAGGAAAAAATTGTGCTAATGGAGAAAAAGACTGAAGCCTCGCCTCAAAAAGAACTTTGATGAAGTTGAGGAATTAAGTTTTCATTGTGACCAAAAATATGACCAAATGTCAAACTGGTAACATCAGATGGGGAAATTTTCTGGGTGTGAAAGAGGCTTTGATGATTATCTGTCACGTTCCCCCACAGATAAACAGCTAACATGTACTACTGCAGCATGTAAACATGGTGTATTGAAACAATACTATCATGCATCTTTGCTGATGTGTAAAACGAGTTCCAATGGTTTTTTATTCTAATGTTGATACAGGTATTGGAGTTGTAATGCTCTCATGTAACAAAAAAAAAAAAATTAAACTATTGTATCTTCTGAGGCTTTTAAAATCAGATCTGTATTATTTACCTCAGAATGTGGTTTGTATATTTTGTAGATAGGTTTTATAGATGAATAAACCTGGATGTGAACACAAGACATTTAACATTCAATCTATTTTGTCCAATAACATCTAATAAAAAAAAAAAAAACATCAACAAAACCTCAGCAATATTGCATAAGGAAAACCTTTATTTACAATGGACCACAAAATTTACATGGTTCCAGTCTCGATGCTCAAACATTTATCAAATTAGGTTCAGAAGTAATTTAATATAAAAATGTACAGTACATTGTCTTACTTAATAAACCCATAATTTAACCCCCTGGACATAAACTTAAATTGTGCTTAAGAGACAAATTGTATATTCCAAACAAACTCCTTATTCTGAAAATACAGCAATATTATACATGATCTTATTAAAAACATTTCAGCAAGTAAAAAAAAAAGTCTATTTCTAAATGACAGTACCATGAGCCACAAATTCACAATCAAAATTAAATAACATTAACTTAAAACATCTTTCAGTCACAGCATTTATTTTTGGGCAATGTTTTCATTCGGAAAACAACTCTGCATCTATCTTTAATCCGTAAGAATCAAAAAGCATCCTGACGTGATCTGAGCAATTTAACAAAATATGTACAGCATTTTTGACCTGAAGTAGTTTTGGATAAGGCACAAGGAGAGAGTAGACACAAAACAGAAACATCGATTTACAAGCAAACACATTATCACCAACCCCTACAGCTAGAAAAACCCTCCCTCCCTGATACACTTCTGACTGAGACTTTTCATCACAACAGCTCCAAAGTGTTTTGACAGTAGTACACAGAATACAATAAAACCTCTATCTGGCCTTTGCATTGAGACTCAAATCAGTGTATAAATTGATATTTTACATTTTGCCCAACAGAGCCCCCCCCTCCCGCCCCCCATTTCACAGCTATGCAACTTGGTCCTTGATAAAGGGTTTTCAAAACGAATGCTAAATATTTATCAGTACTGAAAATAAATCAAAGGGAGGTTGACCTTGAGGAACAGCAGACCCTCTATGTTTTCCAGTAAAGGTCTGGGCTGATTTAGCGCACAGTTAACACTGGCTGTGCTGAACAGTGTCTCTGCTGGGATGATGCTGGGAGGGCAGCCCACATACCGGGCAGCTACTTTGGCAAGATCGGGCCACAGGAACTTTTTCAGGTTCCAATAGTCGAGGGGATCACAGCTTTGATCAAGTATGTCTTCCTCCAGGTACTCCAGCACTACGAGCTCTGAGGACTTTGGCTTCTCCTCCTGTTTTATCTTTTGCCGGATGTCAGCCATTAGGGACCAGAGATTGTCCTTGTTGGAGTCGGAGGTGTTTGGTGAAGCGGGGGCCTCATTGCAGCCATTAGGCAGAGGAGGCTTATCTTCAACTGAGGTAGAAGAGGACAAGTCCAGCTCCTGGATTAGATCTTGTTTACATTGCTCAGCTTCTTCCTCTGTGAACAATGAGGTCTTGTATCGTGGGTCCAGCATGGTTGCCCATGTATATCGTGGGTCGTGCAGAGTTGCTGACATTCTGCTCACCATGGCTTCCTTTAGAGACTTGAGCATGGTGTCTATGCCTACGGTTTCATCAAACAGCAGGTCTATCTTTCTGTTCAGGATGTGAATGAGTGGTATTACTTGTCCCAGTGTGGCAGTACGGTTGCTCATCTCCCTGCAGGCGACTTCAAACGGTTTCAGTGCATTGCAGACCGACAGCATCACCTCCCACTGATCGCAGCTGATCATTTCCCTGAAATTGCACTCGATCGACATCTCGTCGATGGCTTTCTTCTGCTCCACCAGCCGCTCCAACATGAAAAAGGAAGTCCTCCATTTAGAAGGAACATCCTGAATCAGTTGGTTCTCTGGCAGCTGGTGGACCCTCTGGAGCTCAGCCAGTTTCCTCTTGGCCTTTGCGGAGCGGTGCACACGTTCACAGATCTTTCGTGCAATACTCAGAAGGTTCTGAACCATTCTCTGGCTCTTTATGGCTTCGCTAACAATGAGGTCTATAGTGTGTCCAAAACACTGCATGGTGACATGGCCATGGTCCTCCAAGGTGTTTCTGATGGTATTGTTATCAGTTACAGTGAAACCCTTTTTCAGCCCTGATGAGGTGATCCAGGAATCCCACAGATACTCAAGCTGCTTTGGGATGTCGTGCATATCGTGATCACAGTCTATTTGTGAGACACTCAGAAGAGCTGAGCAGTGGAAGTCCTGACCTTGGGGTCTGATACTTGACTCGTACGTTGCCCAGTGGGCAGTAAGGGTAAGGTATTCCCTTGTCTGGCTACTGACCCAAATACTAGTTGCGAAGTGGACGACACCACCTTCAGCCTCTTTCAAGTGGGTCAGCACAACATCCTTTACCCTTTCGTACATATCTGGTATGGCAGTGCTGGTAAAGTAAGAAGAAGGTGGTAGAGAATACTGAGGCTGGAGGAACTCGAGGAGTCTGTTCAGTCCAGCATTCTCCACCATCGCTGATGGCTGAAGATCCAATGCGAGCATTTCTGCGATAAGTTTGGTGATTTTTTTGGCAACCGGGTGTTCCTCATCAAACATCTCAAGGTTCTGTTTGGTTTCACAAACAGAAGTATCCATGAGCTCTTGTTTAACATGAATTTCAGCAGACGGCACATCACCTGAGATAGTATTGTTACTTTCAAGAATGTGTCCATGAAACCTCTGCATGTGCCTGAAAAGGCAGCTTGTGCCGAGGTTTGTAGTCTTTTTGCCTCTGCTAATTGTGCGGCTACAGTGCAAACAAACCACCTTTGTGGGGTCAGCAGGTGAAATGGAGAAATGGTTCCACAGTTTTGACGTCTTTTTACTGAAAACAGGCAGGGTTTGTGGCTTTTTCTCACTGGCCGAGCTGTCAGTTTCTTTGGTTGAAACTGCGTCTGCTGCAGTGAGATCGGTGAAGGGATGAGGAGCGGAGGATGGCTTCTCATCTGTGCTTTTTTGGTTTTTGAGGACGTCTGGGTGGCGCCTCATTAGATGTCTCATCAGACAACTTGTACCAAAGTCGCCTCGTTTCCCCCGACTGATGACGCATGGACAGTAACGGCACAGTGCTTTTAACTGGTCAACTGGCGACACTATGAAATGGTGCCACACTTCGGATTTCACCCGTTTCATTATCTTCTTGTTTTGCAGGAAAACTGAATGATCCTGATTGAGGCTGGGGCCCTCAGCGAGGTCGCATGATAAGGAAGTCAAGGGTATATCCTCTCCCTGAGTTTTGATGGAGAGATTGAGAGAGGACTCCTGCCCTGAGAGTGGCATCATCTCATCCGATTCCTCTTTTATATCCATACTTTCCTCCATGCTTTGGGGCAGTTCGTCTGATATGTTTTCCGGTGAGGATGGAAGCAGGGGAGACTCTTTTTTGACTTCCAGTGCATCCTGTAGTTGTGGGCGGGACAAAAGTGTTGTGTAGGGTGGGGGAATGTGATTGCCCAGTCCATTTTCCACTATGACAACCTCTTTGTGGGCCCTCCACATATGACGAATAAGACAGCTTGTCCCTAGGTCTTTTCCATTTTTACCCCTGCTGAATTCATTCATGCAATGGATGCACACTGCTTTGGAATTGTCAGCAGGCGAAAGGTAGAAGTGTTTCCATACAGCTGATCTCCGACGGGAACTAGAGCTTTTTGGGGTCCCAAGAGGGCAATCGGGCCCTCCGTCTGACATGTCATCAACTTTGTTTTCATTGGAATGTGAGAATGAGAGCATGCTGCCAACACTGTCGCTGTTGGCATATGGTTCTAGTTTTGGTTCAACTTTGGGTAACACTTCTTTGGATGACAGGTCTGAATTCTCAGCTGAGGAGGTGGACGGTGAAGTGTTCATTGAGGCAGAAGTAGTGACACTGTTTGTCAAGTCTTCTTTTTTTGGTGACTTTGGGGAGGGAGGTATCAAAGGTGAGGCAAGAGAGTTAGTCAGACTATTTGGGGATGCATCTACTCCATATTGGAAAAGCACAGTGGGGTGAGCCCTTCGTACGTGCCTCATTAAACAACTTGTACTGAGGTCTTTCTCGTTCTTACCCCGACTGAACTCTTTCATGCAGTATAAACAGATTGCTTTGGTACTGTCTCGTGGTGATATGCAGAAGTGATTCCATGCGGGAGATTTTTTCCTCGGGTTGTTATGACTCCTCATGGATGACAAAAGGCTATGAGTGACAGCATCCATGGCAACATCATAAAGGGAGCCTGTGTATCCACTTAGTAAATCACTATATTCATCACCATCTCTTGTTACAAAAGGGCCAATTGAGCTACCAAATGCTAGCCTTTCATCTTCCTGTGTCTCCTCTTTCATTCCATTTTCATCCCCAGTCTCTTCATTGATATGTTGACTTGCTTCATTACTATTTTCAATCTTTTCGTCCTCTGTGTATTCCTCTGTGTCCATCTTTAGGCATTTGTTTAAAAGAGTGGGGGAAGCTGGATCAATCTCTTTTGCTTCATCTGACTCCAACTGTTTGTCACCCTGAGAAGATAAATCGGGAGAAGGGGGAGAGTCTTTATCCAGTGTTGTTGAGGAGCAAGCAGGTGACTTTGCATCCGCAGTCTCATGAGGGTTAATGCTGTAGGATTTGAACACATAGCCATCCTGGCCCTCAATTTTCAGGCAGGTTGCTTTTGCCTCTCTTTTTTTACTTTCGATGGAGCCATTGGGTTCACCAACCATATCCTCACTCATGTGAGAGACCTCTTCCTCCCCATCCATGGCAGCAGCCCAAGGGTTTCTGTACAATAGTCAGGCCTGCTTTGTCAAACGTAATCACTTATTTCAGGTGTAGTCATCGATACAGCAGCTCTCAAGCATCTGTTGTTATGTGTGTGTAGCTCTCCAGGACACAGGGTGCCTGCTTGTCCCACTCCATTTATGACTGAAGTGGTTCCACTTCTCCACCCACAACCTAGAGAGAGGGAGAGAGAAAAACCAAAGTGTGTTTTAAAGAAATATGAACAGGTGCAACAGGTATCCTCCAATAACACGCCAGTCCTATACATGATGTGTAACTTTTTTTAAAACCAGACATTTTATACTAAGTTTTGTCAGCACTACCAATTTTTCTTCAGTTTAAAGTTACAACAAATGCTTAAAATCAAGTGTTGTGAAACACTCCATTTGCACTGGACATTTTGATTTTTAACTTTGTGATAATAAACATGGGAATGTTTGAATTTGCAAAGTAACAAGCAATGCCTAGACACTGTTACTTTTGGTATCAGTGAGACAACACCACCTCATTTAAAAAGGTGCAGGTTTGGGCAGTTCAGTCATTGGGTCACCAATTTGAATAACAATACCCTGTGATCATCCCCAAACATTCAATACTCTCTCTCCACCCATTGAAATTGTATGCAAACCCTATTTACTGTGATAATTATGCTTACTAAAATATTATAAACATTTATACTGCTAATGTACACAATTTGAGTTTTGAGGTTCTATCTGTTTGCTCTATAATGCTGGTAACTTTCTTCTCATCAAATTTGATGTATAACTTAACTATGCTACAATAGACCTATGCGCAGCTGAAAATATAAGACAATTCCACATCCATGCTGCTTAATTTTTCAATATAACAAACAGATGTCTATAAATCAGATTGTATATAAATGTTTTTATGACATGAAAAAACCTCAGCAGCTGGTATCAAACAGTAGTTTTCAGTGACTTTCATTGTTACAGACTTCTTCCTGTTTTTGTATTAGAGAACTGACTAATATTCAACATTCATGTGAAAGTCTATATAAAAAATGATTAAATGTTATTAATATCCTATTATAGTGCAATACAAAGCAACTGTGCTTCAGAGCACATGCTCCAAAATGGCCAATGTGTTGAATAAACAGTTGGAAAAAAAAAACAAAAAAAACAAGAAAGCAGATTTTATTGCAGGGCTGTTGAATAAGTGTGCATTAGTGTTGGCTAGGTATACACAATAAACTGGTAACTGGGGAAATATGTGTTTCGATGACAGGCACACCACCTGCTGTGGGATCAGGTCAAATGTGGCCTGTAAAGAATGACTAGTTGCCCAACTGTGGACTCAACATTAAGAATATGTACTACAACCATCTTTACAATAACTGTAAATATTGTGTTACCGTGGACCCATACCATAAAGCTCAAGCACACTTACATCCAGCATAAAATAGATAATACTGGGACAACACTTATTATCTACAAAACTGTTTTTTTTTAAACAGTACATTAAAATATTGGACAAAATATATTGTGAGTGCTTAAAAAAATCCATCAACTATGAGAATATTAGCCCAAGCACACAAGTATCATTCTCATAGAAACCAGACTAACTTGCTGCAATCGTTTGTAAATAACCACAAAATAACAGTTCATTCAACTAAATCCAACCATATGAATTTGGCCAACATAACCATTTGTATCCTGGGTTATAATACGTAGTAGATATAAAAACACAAGCGGCCTCAAGCCATTTCCTCAGTGATCAGTGACAGACAGTTTTTCCGGGTTTGGCTTAAGTGCTAGTCAGGAAGATGAGAGGACACCAGAAAATAGCCAACGTTGACTAGCTTACATGTTCACACAACATACCAAGTTGTAAATGATTATCGACACACCGGCAGTCGGCTGAGCCTCATTGAAACACACAACACAAACCCTGAAACTTGTTCCACCCCCACACCGGCAAATATTTGACGTTATAATGAAACACTGCGGACAGTAACGCTACATCATCAGTAAACACTACGGTGGCTATCCTGATGCTAACTAGATTAGCCGCAAGGCTAATGAACACATAAAAACAACACACAGGTACAACACTCCTGCCACATGGGTTTGTAGCACAAATATTAGACCCAATATAACTTTAACAACTGCCCCTTTAGGGTTAAAATGACTTGAAAATGGCGTTAAGTAGATTTCGGACCACACCACGACTGCTAGCTGGTTAGCTGCCAGCTAGGCCACACACAGGACATACTAGCTAACCTGGCGAGGCAGAACCCAGCCGTGGCAACACACGAACCACACGGAATCCGAATCAGACCAGCACTCACCACGACGTCCTGGCCGCATTAAACCACCCACAGACACGTACCCGAACTCGGCGTACTTACTGCGAAGTATGACAGCGTGATCACTGGGTTTCGACTCCTAAACAGTTAAATATGACACATTTGATTGATCCGGAGGGGGGTTCACTTTGTTGCTTTTGTCTCCTGGTTTGCTAGCAGTTCACGTTCGGCCGAAGCAGCTCCACACAGCGTCGGACGGAAGGAACATGTTTTAATGATGTCACCGGGCGCAGGGTCTCCAGGGTGGAGGGAGGGGGGTAATACGTTTGACCAGTGTGTCACACAACACTTTGATTTGCCGCTAATTTTAGTTACATGTGCCACTATTATTAAAATGAGTGGGTGGTCATTTGTGATTTGTTACACGCATATAACAAGGTAGATACTGTTGTGTTAACTAACTGCTATAATCGATTTTCGAAACCGTTTTTCATTAAGTAACTAATTTCTATAATAATAATGATAATAATTTATTATGTTATGGCTTAGTTCTTGAGCATTTCCTACATTCGGCTTGCATATTGGCCTAAATACATTTATTTCGGCTTCGTCTGAAACGCAGAAACAACCAAAGACTGTTCGCTCGCATCAGCGAACAGCAGGGTGACAACACCCCGTGTAATGTGTGACTACGAAATAATTACTGCTCGGTCAATCAGTGGCTGCTCCCCGGTGTTGCATTCACGGTCTCCCTGGTAGATTATTTACGTTATGTGTAATTTTATCCCCACAATATTAGTGGTCTGAAGGGACGGGGTCTTTTTTTTTTTTAAATGACCCCTAAGGACAGCGTCTGGGGCGAACTGGTCACCTGGGTGGGGCATAGCAGTGAGTTGTTGTTCTGCCTGTGTCCTGACTGTCCGTGTGTATCTTGAGTAAAAGGAAGAGAGGGGGGGATGCTGATTCAAACTCCCCGCAGCCTGACAGACAGGCGGACATGGCAGTTTGAAACTCATATCTGTTGGTTATGACTGTACAGCCCCGGCCCTGGGGGCCGAAACAGAGACGTGTCTCAGGTTCACTCAGACCGATCTACTGTCCCGGTTCGCTCTTTGTTCGGAGCTTTGTCTTGTGTGTGGCTAGCGGGGATTGACAAAAGGCAATGCATTGATTGTGTGACAGATGGGCTATTGTGTGAAATCTACGACTCACCACCAACATGACCTCCAGCGTCACACGTAGAGTAGTGCGTACGGGTGGGAGTTGTCTGGTGAAACGCATTGTTGTGTTGGGGGACGAGCCCGTCCGTAGAGCTGCTGCTGCTGCTGTTGCTTTCTGCTCCAGGTCGACTGTGGCTAGCGAGTGACTCTAGCCTATGAATGGTCCACAAAGCAATTAACTGTGTGCTCTCTGTAGACTTTCACGTCGAAACTTCACAGGCACCAAGGAGGCCTCTTTCTCTTTTATTAGCAACTGAACAGACCCCAGTATCGCCCGTTGGATGAGAACATTGTGTGCGGAATTAGAGCCACTTAGCAGGCCGTATCGCCGTTGCTTTGTAAGGCTGCTGGCTAGCTACCGTCCTCTTCAGCTAGCAAAACTGTTCGTGCATCCGAGGTATGTGCTTTGGTTTTATTCGCTTTTTGTGCTTAGCGCGTTGACGAAGACAAGGCTTGAAGTGCGTCCGCAAAGTGTGTGTTTAATCTTCCACATGCGGCGCTAATCGACTAACATCGCTTTAAAGAGCCCTTGTTTTCTTTGACGCCATTTGCTCGGTTTACGGGGTGGCTAGCTCCTCCAGCTAGTTAGCTGGCTAGCTAATGTTATTGTTAGCAACTTGGTCACTTTGGCTGTGAGTCGTTAGTGGAAAAGCCAAATGCAGCTCTGCACCAAATGGGCAAGTTCTAACTCCTGCGCAGTCCTATTCTAAATGCTCAGTCCGGACGCCTCCCACCGCAGTTAAATGCCCCAGCTCACTGACAAAAGTGCGTTCAAGAGTTGGCTACTACGGTACAGCTAAAAACATTGATACTTACTGTGGTTTCAGGCATTTGCATCAGTGGAAGTTGCACCCTGCTTTTGCTCTCTTAATCCCTTTTAATCAGCTTGTTATTAAAGTACAATGCGGTCAGATCACGCAATATTAAACATTTTCTCTGTTTTGGTTCTGTAGACATAGATTTTAAGTGGTAAAACTTATTTCTCTGAGGATGCCAGGTATATTAGCATAGCAAGTATGTATTATGAATGTTATTACTTGTGAAAGTAACTGGACTATTGACTATCTTACCTTTAAGGTAGACATTATTCTGATAGACTCATGTCATGCTGTTGTGTTTTATTGTTGTTAGAATGATTTATACTGTAAAAAGTGCATAAATTAAAATGCATCTGCCCTCAGTCCTCTTTGCCCTTGGTTTAACTTCCAAGCCCCTAATGAAATACATGCAGCTCTCTAACCCCACTCTGTATCTCCACAGCAACACGGAGCGGCAAGATGAAGAAGAAAGCTCGGCAGCACCGTGTTGCGGTGCCGCAGAGGCCGCCGTCTCCCATCAAGCCTTCCCCCAACAAGCAGATCTTGACTTACGCTCAGGCACAGCGCATGGTGGAATTCGAGATCGATGGTCGCATCCATCGGCTCAGCATATATGACAAGCTGGACGTGATCTCGGATGATGACCCCATGGTGCAGGAGATGATGGAGTGCACCAGCAATAAAGAAAATGCAGAGAAACCACAGCAGCAGGTCCTCCTGAGGTCAGTGAGGCTAAAAAATAACCAGGAGAAGAGAAATGCTGCGTTGGGCATCACTGGTCATGGGGAAGGAGCTGGCCATCATGCCAGTGTTAATGCTGGGCCAAAACTTCCAGAGCCCAAGTTCCGTACAGTAGAATATAACCTTCCAGCAGTTCCTAAGCGCCCAGCCACCTTTTATAAATACATAGAGAAAACTGAGGAAGAGCTGGATGAGGAGACAGAGTATGACATGGATGAGGAAGATTATGCCTGGCTGGATTTGGTCAATGAGAAACGTCGAAGTGAAGGGGTCAGTCAGGTCTCTCACAATGTTTTTGAGTTCCTTGTTGACCGCTTTGAGAAGGAATTGTATCTGGAAAGCCTAGATCAAGGCAGTGAAAAGCAAGCTTCCATTGATGAGGATGCTGTCTGCTGCATATGCATGGATGGCGAGTGTCACAACAGCAATGCTATTTTATTTTGTGATATGTGCAATGTGGCTGTGCATCAGGAATGTTACGGTGTGCCTTACATTCCTGAGGGCCAGTGGCTGTGTAGACACTGCCTCCAGTCACCCACTCAGCCCGCAGACTGCATCCTTTGTCCCAACAAGGGTGGAGCCGTGAAAAAGACAGAGGATGACCGCTGGGGCCACGTAGTGTGCGCACTCTGGGTCCCTGAGGTCGGGTTCTCCAACACCACCTTCATTGAACCCATTGATGGTGTCAGCCACATTCCTCCAGCCCGCTGGAAGCTCACATGCTACCTCTGCAAGGAGAAAGGTGTTGGGGCATGCATCCAGTGCCACAAAGCCAACTGTTACAGCGCCTTCCATGTCAGCTGTGCACAAAAGGCTGGCCTGTTTATGAAGATGGAACCAATCAAGGAGGTAACAGAAACAGGAGAGCCCACTTTCTCTGTGAAAAAGACAGCCTACTGTGGAGCTCACACACCCAATGGGTGTGTAAGGAGGCCTCTTACAATTTATGATCACGTCAAACCCAAAAATGGACTATGTAAGAAAGTGGACAAAGGGAGAGCTGCTGGTAAAGGACAGTCAAAAGGAAAGCAGAAGAAGAAGAGTAAGAGCAAGAAGCCAGAACCTGAAGTTGAAGAGGAAGCCCCAACACCTGCTACTGTGCCTACTTTTCCTGCTCACAGGTACTTACATGAGTTAATGTTAAAGATGGGAAGTGTAGTGTTTGGTTAGTTGGGGTGTCTTACTCAGTTAAATTTACATAACTTATAGGCATTGGTGCCTTGTGAGTGAGTGAATGGTGGCACAACTACAATATATTTGTAGATCTACAAACACTTGTTGCAGGGTTTGACCATGTGACACTGAGTAATATTGGCCATCTCCAGTCATCTGCTTGTGTGTATGTGGCCTGTGTGAAGTGCTGATTAGATTCTGCCTGTGGCCAAGATTATTTAAGTTTAATATTAATATGAAAACCACAACCAAAGCTAACCGGCCACAGTTTCTTTTTTCTGTTTTCTGAAACGTGGCATCAAAATGGCTAGTAGCTTGAGATATTTGGGGTAGTTGTGTGGCTATTGCTTTCTGGCGCTGTCCTTCTAAAACTTGTCTTCCTGGTTCCCCAAGGTTACAAACCATTCTGAACCAGGTGTCAGTCCAGAAGAAGAAAGCATTTGTGGAGCTGGTCCTAAATTACTGGACACTTAAGAGGCAGTCCAGGCACGGACTTCCCCTCATCAGACGCCTTCAGACAAGCCTGCAGTCTCAGAAGAATGTGCAACCGGTTTGTTCATCTGTCAGTCAACTTCAGAAGACTTTCAGTCTTCATTTTGCTTTTTACCAAAGTATCAGTAGTTTGTAGTACTTGATGTGTCATGATTATTCACACAACCATCAATTTCATGCATTGGATAAGCCTTTGACAGGGTTTTGAGGAATATACTGATCAGCACTTACTCACTTATTACTGTTGTAAACAAGATGTTTGATAATGTGTGTAGACATGCTAGTGTGGCTTTGTGGGCCATAAAGTAATAGAGGACATCCCTGTATGGAAAATGTTTGTCGATGAACATTTACCTATGTAAATTGTGCATTTTCTATTCTGATCTGTTCTTTAATGTATGTATATTTATTTCAATGTCCTCTCCAGAGGCAGAATGAGGAGGAAAGCAGGGCATTAAAGGACCAGTTGAAGGAATGGCACCGTCTCCGACATGACCTGGAGAGGGCCCGGCTGCTGCTGGAGTTAATCCGCAAGCGGGAGAAGCTCAAGAGAGAGGAGGTAGGAGTAGGTGGATGGATAGAGTTGACTGGTTATTTAAATTGCACCACGGGCTGGAAAAAAATCTGCTAAATAAGTGAACCAGTCTGATCTTCTATCTCTTTGGTGCTGTGTTGTAGATGAAGCTACAGGAGACCCTCTTAGAGATGCAGCTGACTCCCTTCAGTATTTTACTCAGAGCTCTTTTGGACCAGCTTCAGGCAAAAGACCAGGCCAGGATCTTCACCCAGCCGGTTGATGTCACTGAGGTGAGGCCATGCAACACAAATGTTTTTTGAGTGTTATGCGCAAGTCACCATTACAAACTTTAAGAATTTAAAATCTGTCTTTAAGTGAACACAGGGACCAACTGCCATCCAGAGACTTGCTCTTTGATAAGAAAAACCAGACTTGCTGGTTCGCAGTCCTTTGCTTTTTGCTGCTGTGTTATTGTCAGGACGAAACCCACAGCAGGATAGAGTGGGTGTGTGTCCTTCTATTCGGACTGCTACAAAACTGCTTCAGTGGCGTTGACATAATGGCATAAATTATGATGTGTAATTTAGTACAAGTTACATAAACATTCCCATAGTCATATCAACAAACATTTCCCCCAAAACAAATTGCACATATGTTAAGCATTGATATGAGCTTCCCTAATGTCCAAGAGATTAGACACCACAAACACCAAAACATCAGACAACTTCCACTTAGAAAAGGGGAACTTTGTTCACTTTTGTTTCTAGTTGAAGTTAGTCACACATCACAGAGTGTACCACTGCTCGCTCCATGCAACAAGCTGTGATCACAGTGACCAAGGCTATAAATCCACCCCCCCTTGTGTAGACAGGCCTGAGCAATGTGACTTGCTGGTGAGAGGAATGTGTAACATGAGATCAAGGTCTGCCAGCAGATGGTGACGTCTTTAAAAGGTGAAGGGTGCAGCATTGCACAAGCCCGGCTAGCTCAGTCGGTAGAGCATGAGACTCTTAATCTCAGGGTCGTGGGTTCGAGCCCCATGTTTGGCGTAGCTTTTGACTCAAGAATTCATTTAGTAACTGGTAGAATATACATTTTTTTGGATATCTTTGCATGTGTAGAAAGTACTGTGTTGGTGATATGGCCCCTGAAGGTAACAATGTATGTTTGTAATGTGGGAAAATATGGAATACTGTTGTTGCACGCTATTGTACATAATGTAAAGGTTAATATACACCAACAGTAATATGAATGAATAGTGATTAAACATAAAATATTTGTTTTACATTGTTTTAATAAATTTAAAATTAATTCAGTATATTATATCGGCTGTTTCCTGTAGGTGCCTGACTACCTTGACCACATCAAACACCCAATGGACTTCTCCACCATGCGGCAGCGCATCGACGCCCAGGCCTACAACAACTTTGAGCAGTTTGAGAATGACTTCAACCTAATAATTGAAAATTGCATGAAGTATAATTCAAAGGACACCTATTTTTACCGGGCTGCTGTTCGCCTCCGAGATCAGGGTGGAGCATTGCTCAGAAAAGCCCGGCGCGATGTGGAGAAAATCGGCTTTGACACGGAGAGCGGCATGCATCTGACCGAGGCTCCTGAAATCAAAACCCCACCATCCTTTTCTTGGGAGGATGGTAGGAGAAACAGTCTATGTCATATGCACTACAGGTATAGCTGGCCAGGGGAGAAGAGTATTCATAAAATGTGTTAAATTCCTTCCACAGTGGACCGTCTACTCATACCAGCCAATCGGGAGCACCTGTCACTGGACAAGCAGCTGCAGCAGCTACTGGAGAAGTTTGACCTGACCTGTGCCATGAAGTCCAGCCCCTCACGTAGCAAGCGGCTCAAGCTACTCAAAAAGACCATCAATGATGTTCGCAATGAAATGAGCCTAAAAAGAGTTCTACCCTCCCACCACCACTGCTCTTCCTCCACATCAGCACCATCCTCATCAGCTCCATCCCACCCAGAAATGGGTAAAGCTAAAGAAGAGAGACTGAAGCCTAATGGGCATCTTCCAGATGATGAGGGTATGTCTGAATCCACTTCATTTTCTGGTTGATGCTGTGCTCCTCATAAAGCCTCTGTGATTCTTAAAGAGAATCACATGTCTTCAATATCCTGACGCATGTCAGAGGTCAGAGATTAGTCCCCTACCCCAGACATAACCCCACAGAGCAAAACTGTCACATGATGTAGCCGTCTCCACGTGTATGAAACATCAAAGTGTAGTCGTCTTTGCTGCTTAAAGTTTAACCCTAGTCTAGTTCCAGCCTCTGCCGGTGACTCAGTCTAATTACCAGGCTTGTATGTAATCATTATAATACATTTCTCTGTTGTATGAAGGAGAGCATCTGTTTGGTTTTTTGGGAAAATTATTTCCCAAAACTAGAAGCAAGAGAGTCAAATCCGTCTTTATTGCGTTATAAATGGGATTATTGTCATTGGAAATTATAGTGGTAATATTATCTGTTTATGTCCTATAAGTTTTTAAAGTGACATTGACACACAATAAAGTATGTCTTAATTGGCACAGAATAGGTCCAACAAATATAATGCGAAACATAAAAGTTTGAAGTTCATTGCAAATGGAACATCTGCAGGTTTGTGTCCAGATTACTCTGTAGATTCAAATGTTATTCTCTGTATATTATTCACTGGGCTGTCAACTGTCATGTAGTAGTTGTTGGTTTAAGCACAATTTCAAACACAAATTTACTTCTGTTCAGGAAAAGCTTAATGTGTAGTAGACAGAATTGTTCAAGTAGTAAAGCACAAGCCCTTTTTAAACTTTTTATTCCACAGTCCTAGAGAATCATAAATTAAGGTTTACATGGAGGAGGTAGTTGTGCCCTGGCAGCAGAGAACAAGTGTTACTGGTGAATCCTAACAACATTCTTGTGTCCTTCTGGAAGTGATCCCTGAATAGGTCTGAGCAACCATCATTTTCCACATCCAAAAAAGAAAAAAAAAACAAAAAACCACCTAACATTTCTAAACAAGGTCATAACAAAGCAGTTGTGCAGTACCACACACTGTGTCGCCGCAGAGGCTTCCTCAAGCTTAAACTCCTAGCACTTGCTGAGTCGCATTAAGTCTGGTGAAGAGAGTATTATAATGAGCTAGTGCGGGAAAAAGAAAGGGAAAAAAGTCATTTTGCTCTCATTTTTTATTTATAAAAGTGCCTCAGTGTTATGCTAAATAGCCCCTAGTTTTACTTATATGACAAATCTAAAAGGCATATGATATTATGCAGTGCCAGCATTTCTGCAGACACGAGGACAAAGTGTGGATGTTGCAGCACATTACTGTGGCTAATGGCATTCTACTGTAGGTCATTTTTTGTCTTAGTCATGGACTTTTGTTATATTTGTTTATATTTTTACTTTTTATGAATAGGTGTGTCTGCAGCTATCCTTTACCATAAAAAATGTATTAGAATTCATTTCTATAGCGCCTTAAAGCCTAAATAATACATGGTACCCCCCCCAAAAAAACAAAGTGTGGTGCATAATAATCAACAACTATAAAAACAGCCTTTGTGCCATAACCTGAATAATGTGTGTTCTACTTAGTAGTTTAAATGATAAATGCTGACTCTAGTCAGAATTACATCTTAAAACTCTGTTCTCTTTTCTCCTGCCCACAGGAGACAAGTCTCTTCCTCCTAAACTGGAGCCCTCAGACTCCATACCACCCCTCATCCACTCAGACACAGATCCTGAGCCCCCCACCCTCAAACCAATCGATGCCGGCCCAGACTGTGATGACAAGACTCATAGCAAACGAGTCAAGTTTGATCGGGATATCCCAGACCTGCTCTCCTCTACCACACGCCTCAACGGCCACTCACATGATGGCCTCCAGAACTCTTTGCTGGATGGAGACGTGAGCGTGGTGGCCACGTCCACACTTGCAGAGCACACAGGAACAGTCAACCGCCGGACCGCTGTGCTCTTCCGCAAATCTAAGGCCTCCAGTCCACACAAGCCCCTGAGGAGCGGAGACGATGGAGCTGACAGCGCTAACAGAAAAGAAGGTGGTGAAGAGGAAGAGGAAGATGAAGAAGATGCACAGCTGGGTTCCAAATCCTTCCTCTCGGTGGTCATACCCAGGCTGGAGACGCTACTTCACAGCAAGAAGAGGAAGCACAGCAGCAGCAGAGATAGCGAGGAGGAGGGGGGAGGAGAGGGAGAGCATGAAGCGGAGGGAGAGTCTCCTGTGAAACGACTTGACACTGGTGAGAAGTAAAAACTCAGCTGATAAAAACTGGGCTTTTAAAATGAACCGTGTGTTAGGTCCAGTCAGTCTGTGCCATCAGTAGTTTCTCTGTCTCACAGACTTGCTAACTTTCTACAATTTCTGCTTGGCTTAACATTTCTTTGAGTTCCAGTATGTGAGAATTTGAATGGCACTTCTTCAAACGCCTGATTAAATTAGTACAGCAGTATTTAGCTCTGTTGCCAACCACTAAAACTGGCAGCACAAACATCGCAATTAGGCGTTACAGTGCTTACAAGTCATCACAGTCACATTCCAAACAGCACAGCAGTCAGTAACAACAGACACTTGTTTACTCTTTTACATCTGTTTGCTTAAATTAGATTAGAGGTTGGCTGAGCTACCTGTATCTGATGTGGGTACGTCAACGTTTGACAGATTAGTGTATTATAATTTCATGATTGGCTGTGAGTTTCTGCTGTGTGTTCTCTCAGGTCTGTCAAGTGGTTTCCTGGAGGTGGAGGAGGAGAAGGAGCTAAAGGAACCCAGTAGAACCAGTAGACCTGTGGAGCCACGAAGACGCTGTGCCTCTGAGTCCTCCATTTCTTCATGTAGCAGCCTGCCAGGAAGCACCAGGTAACCCATGAAGAGAAACAAACGTTTGTTCTTTTTTGGCATTTTGTCACTGAGGATCAGCAGCAAAATTCGAATGAAGCAGCAATGACTAATATCACGCTGTCCTGCTATAGGCATGGCCTAACAGGCTGTTCACTCGTACTGATTCAAAAATTGATTGTTACTGAGGTCTGGCTTTAGAGCTCCGTAGAGCTCGACAGACTCACCAGCTACACCACAAGGGAAAGCAGAGAAAGACTCTTTATGGCTTTATGCAAATATCCTCGGACACTGTGCAAGTGACAGAGCCAAGAGCCAATTACAATTATCTTCATTCCTGTGGAAATGGAGGCACAGAGTTGTTTACTAAAGCACAAGCTTTTTAAACTTTCAACAAAATGAAGGAAAAGCTGATTACTGCCCTTTTCCTGCTGCCTAGCTCTGTCTTTAATGAGTCACTGGTACATAAGAAAGAAAAATGACCTGTCCAGTTGAAGCAAAGTATGTAAATGCTCTGCTCAAGACTCCACATCCCCACAACCACAGTTTTGTGAGAGACCAGACCAGCAACTGCTGTAAGCTATGTCTTCCAGCCTTCCATCTTTCTTTCAGATGGCCACCATGACATCAGATTTGTTTCTAACTTCAACTTTCCTGTGCGTTTGTCTTCTGTCTCATCTCCAGCACCATTCTCAGTCTTCCAAAATGTGGGAAGGGGAAACCCGCCTTGGTCCGGAGAAACACTGTGGACGATAAGAGCGAATTAATCGCCTGCATCGAAACCGGGAACTTTGCAAAAGCAGCACGAATCGCTGCTGGTAAGTTGGCTGCCCTAAGTGTCAAAGCAAACTGCACTTATTAGGTAAACTAATTAAACAGCACCTGAAAGATACAAAAAAATTACAAAAACCTTCTCGTACCTTCTCAGCATCTGATGCTTTTCTTTGAACATGACTTTTGGGTTTTGGAGACTTTTGAAGATATCACCTTCGTCTGTTGGAAATGATCACAGGCATTTTTTACCATTTACTGTCATTTTAGAGACAAAACGATTTATTAGTTGAATAAAAAATAATTAGCACACAAATTGTTAATGGGAATAATAGTTAGCTGCCAGTCTACCAGTATTAGTAGGGGATTTGTAATCAATACATTTAAAACAAAACACATTTATTGTAGTCTGTGTGGCCTGTAATAAATACAGTAGTAGTAGTGTATATTTCCAGATGTCTGCAGCTCTGCAAGAAATCTGAACATGCCTCAAATGATATCATGTAAACTATGAAAGGGTTCTTTGCCCTGTTTGACCGGACATTATATTTCTTTTGTGCTTGTGTTAATTTGGTCTTAAAAGTTTAATTTGATTGAATTTGCAGACACCTGATATTTATACACACAAAACAGGGTTGGAAATTAACAGCAGCTACCAGCCAAGTTCTTGTGACTTTTGGCAGTGACCAGTGAGTCTTTGTGCTCTGTCTGCCACCATGGCGTGTAACCAGTCAGCATCTGGAGGCTATTCCCTCATCTGAAATTCACATTTGGCCAATTAAACGGTACAAGTGGCTGGTAAATTTTAATATCTGTCGTTCACAGCGGCTCTTATAGACAAAAGTTAATTTCCCACCCTGATTTGCTGTTTGCTATTCACTTAAAGCATGGCTTTGGAGATGTGTTTAAACCCACACATAACTTGTTTGGTGTTGTTCCTGCTTCCATAGAGGTTGGCAACAGCAATATCTGGATGCCCGCTAGTGCTGCAACAGTTGCATTGGAACCTCTAAAGCTAGTTTGGGCCAAATGTAGTGGATACCCTTCCTACCCAGCCTTGGTGAGTGTTTGCGGGAGAGAAAGCATGACAGTCACTGACTAAAGTCTTTTTCTCTCTGACATTTTGTTGTCATTTCTTCACTTTGCGACACATTGGGACCTAATTATGACACTCTTGTCTCACATGATAAGGCAATAGTTTCACTACAGCTGTTCATGCAGGAGGCAACTGCCCACTTTTCAAAAATTGTCTGTGCTTTTCCTCTAGGTGGCAGCCTTTCACTGTTAATTGATTGAATTTGACCTTAGCTTGGAAGGACAAATTACAGCCACAAGCTGCATGCATTTGTGTGTGTGTGTGTGTGTGTTTATACAGCATACTATAGACATCTTTATGCTTGAGTAATTGAGTAATTCTGTGTGTGAATGCACATTACACTTAAAGTGGTCTCAGACCTGTGGACCCCCCCTGTATGTTTGCCATGCATTTGCATTTGTGAGCATGTGTGCGTAACTCCGTTCTCGCCTCTCCTGCTGTGTGTAGATCATCGATCCCCACATGCCACGTGTGGGCTGCCAGCACAACGGGGTGTCCATCCCCATGCCCCCCATGGATGTGCTCCGCATAGGAGAGCAGATGCAGTACAAAGCCGAAGAGAAACTCTACCTCGTCCTCTTCTTCGACAACAAGCGCAGCTGGTGAGTGCCACTATCTAAAGAAGTGATTTAAGCTGCTGCAGGTTTCTAAACCCGTCAGCCTGTCAGTCAGCTGATCATTATTCTCTTGTGGCTGTGTCAAGATAGAACAAATGGTTGTACTTCAAGAGGCAAGAGGCAATGCGCTTGTGTGTTTGTGCATTGAAACAGAGATAGCTCCTCTATACCTCAGTGACGCCACCCTCCTGTTATCCTCCTAATATCTGTAACATCTGTAAAAGAAAACTTTGCAGGTGGTTTGAGCAGTATCTTAACAGACATGCAGTAAAAATAACTAATATTAGTCCTGATGTCGCTTTTAATTTTTTTTTTTCCTCTATTCCTGTCCGCATGTTATGTTTGACCATTAAAATTCCACCTGCTCCTCTTTGATTTAGTGGCAGATGACTCAAGAAGAGCATTCACAGTAGCAGTAATAATAGCGATGGAAGCTTTTAAGGGCTGTTATTACTTCTTCTATATCTGCTACTATGATGGTTGAATTCCAGGAATCATTGACGCAGTATTCGCAACCATTTCTCACTTGTTCATCTGTGTCTTCTCATACTAAAACTAAATCACGTTGTTCCAATTGAGAATTGTCATAGCAGCATTTTAAAGTCGTAATTTAAATTATTACGGCAAAATATGTTATTTCTTTCAGTCACTTGTTACATTTAAAAGGCAGTTCAGCTGTGTGACAACATGTTTTTTCCAGATTAAGCATGAATGTAGCTGAGTGCAAATCTGTTGATCTGATTTCGGTAGGAAGAAAGTGGCTTAATCAGACACACAGGGCTCAATGTGCAATCACAGTACAAAGAGGCGGGAAGATATTTCATTTTTCCAAGATGAATAGCTGCTATATAACGATATATAAGCACATAATCTGAATAAAAGGATAAACTAGAGAAAATCAAAAAAATCCACGTTTTATCATCGATTATCTGCAGTTCTGTAAAATCAATCACTAAAACAGTGCTATGTTCCTGGAAAGTAATACTTAAAATAAGATGATGCGGAAAACATTCAGTCTTAGATACTGTTCAGATGACGTGATGTCAGTGCTTATTCTCCCCCTTCAGGCAATGGCTTCCTAGATCCAAGATGGTTCCTCTGGGGATGGACAAGACCATAGACAAGATCAAAATGATGGAGGGACGCACATCCAGCATTCGCAAGGCTGTCCAGATCGCCTTCAGCCGTGCCATGAACCATCTGAGCATAGTGCAGGACGAGCCAGTCAGCGACCTCAGTGACGTGGACTGATGACACTTGCTGGCTCTCTCTCCTCACACACACCACGCACGCGCACACACACACACACACACACACACACACACACACACACACACACACACACACACACACACACACACACACACACACACACACACTTGTACCTCTCCTGTACCAAATACCACCCCCTCTCTTCTCTCTGTCTCTGCAGGAGACTCAAATGTTTACTGGGCACCTGCTGTAACAGGTGGTGTCTTCTCCTCATCCATTCCTACTCATACACACTCCTACCATGTGCCGATGGGATACGGCTGCTGCTGAATGTGAATGTGTCTGTCAGGCTTGTAACTGTGCTCAGAGACTGCTCCCGTTTTGTCACTCCCATCCTCACTCCACCAGTCATGACTGTCATTTTCATTTATCATGTCAAGGCAACAACTTTTGTGATTGATTCTGTACATTTTGGTAACCTTACCACATGTGTCTGTGGCGTCAAGACTTGGTAGTAAGACAAAAAAACCCTTTTTGTTACATTTTGGCTACAGCTGGTAAGTTTTTCAACTCTGACCGTTATTTTGGCAGTTGCCAATCATCATTTCTGTTACAGGTCACTGAGAAGGAGGCATCTAGTTGCTGTTAAAGCGGCTAAAGCGATTAAAACATACATTTCCTGCCTACATGGAGGCTTCTTAGTTGCATTGAATCAGCTGTAGCCAAAGCTTACGATTATATCAAGGTCACATTTACATACTGAAGTTATTTCCATTTACAAATATCTTATTTTGTATTTAAACTGTAAATAATCTGTACAGTTGCCTGACACTAACTTATTTTGTAGTTTTGACATAAATGGGTACTGTACAGAAGTTTTCTTAGTATTTATACTTGGCATTCTTGGCACTAAGGTGTGAGTGCTGTTTTGCCAGTGCTGTATGATCAAGAAGAATAAAAAAAATGCAAAAGCCTTAGTATTAAGGAGATTAGGGCTAAATGTCATGTTTCTGAAAATTATGAAGTATTCCCTTTTTCATTTTTTTAAGTTATTGAAGTTTATAATCGTAAGCTTCCATTTGGCATTAATCCTTTTTGTATAAAAATAGTTTTAGTATATTTTTGTTCATATATATTTATATGATTTGAATACAGTTATACAATATGTAAGTCTCTGAAGCTCATACAGACAGTCTGATGTTGTGGACACAGAACGTATATTGTTCTCAAGAAACCAAAAATGTTGCTACCCAGATGTTTTTTGCTGATTAATTTTCTGAGTGATGTGTGAAATTGTTGCCAAAAAAAGAAAAAAAAAGTGTATTTTTATGTGATACATTTGACTGTTACTTGGTTTTGCTGTAGTCGTAGGGAGATGTGCCTGCGTTAACTTATTGTAAAGTATTTGCATTACTTTATATTCAAGGAAAGACGTGCAAACTGATTGTGGTAAAGTGGCACATTTTGTGGTGGATACTTGCCTTCTTTTTAAGTAACATTTTCTAATTTTTTTTGTAGTAGTAGACTTCAAGACATTTCATTTTATACTATTGCTTATTTTTTTCTGGGTAGCATTGGGTAGTTTTGGTATATTTCTTTTGTACTTAACTGTAGTAGTTTTTTTAATCAGGTCATATGGAATATTGCTGGGACTGTTTTTTGTAGCAAAGCAAAAAATAAACTACAAATATTAATATGCGCCTCTTTAGTTCTTTTTTTCTTGTAATGTCTCTCAGAGACAAAAGCGAATTAATTATTCATTTGTTTCCCTTTGTGGTTCAAATGAAATGACTCAATTCTCAAACTAACAGTACAATTACAAAAAAAAAAAAAAAAAAAAGCCAAAACTGGAATTCAATTTGTAATTAAATTTAAACGTATTGAGCCCAATTTTGGGCACAAGAGAGACTTCAATTCTTATAAATATCACTTTAAAGGACTGTACCTCCTTCATGGTTGGCAGAGGGTAAACTCTAATTCAGCCTACTACTTGCCATATGGCACTGTACCATGCTCATCTACTCAGCTGATGATTGTCCACTTAAATTGCAAATTGGGTCCTATAGGTTGCCAGCTATGTAATGTGGGCTGCAAAGACAGGTCAGCTTATGAACTGTGACAGAACATTGCTATATTGCAAGGCTCAAACATGATCGTGACAGGCTGCTCCCTAATGCTCTTAGCACTTTGCAAGTGCTAAGAGCATTAGGGAGGTAAAATAATAATTTTTTTTTTTTTTTTAATAAAAAGTAATTATTATTTTAAATTCTGCTCGTGTGTATAATTTGCTGGAATTACAAGTAAATCTGAGTCAATCAAGATGAATTTCCAGTTACCAGTAAACAGACAAGTTAAGGTTATATTGCTAGTTTAAAGAGCCTCGGGAGATGTTTTAATGAGATGAAATCATTACAGTTTCCACTCTTCAGTTCCCAAGTTGAATTTTAGTGCTTTCCAGGAGATTTCAGTATTTCAGTGTTGACAGTACAAACTGTAGCCTGTGAAGTTCGTGATAACTATGTCTGTGATCCACTAAAACTCAACACGGTACAGCAAATTAAAAGTACAGACGAGTAATCAGTAAAATGCACAAAGTACTCACGAATGCTGTGATATTGCTCGGTTTTTACTAATGCATCAATGTGCAAATTTGTTTTCTTTATAGTTTTACATCTTTGGACCTCTTGAACAGTTTTTACATTTAAATATATGAGGAGAATATAGGGGAACTATCTCTGGTGAAATTGCCAACGCTGAAATACAAAAATACAACAAAGCACACATATAAACATGTAAAAATTGAAAAGTAAGTATAAGTAGAAATTAAATTAGTGTTAATGTGAAAAAGGTTAAAAAAAAAAATACAGAATTTACCTGTGAATAGAAGTGTAAAGTAATAAAAATAAATAGATAAAGCCAGAATCCATCCAATTCAAGTCAGACTGAAGTGTCAGTTGAAGGCGGCCATTTTGGCTCCGTCCACAGGGAGGCGCTGTGGCTCCACACTACAGTTTCTCCATTTTACCAGGACGCCGTGAATAAAAGCAGCGTACCTGAGCGTCCACCTGCCGAGCTCGGCCCTGCTCGAGCCTCCTCTCAGGTAAACATCAGTATTCAGCATATAAACCGTTTTCATCACTGTTCAAACGCTGAATGCACCGATTAGAGCTCCAGCTCAGCTAAAAGTCTGTTAATCGGTGGCTGCACCCCTCCCTCCCTCCCTCTATTTCATTTTTTCCCCGCAGAGAGTGGGCAGACAATTCAACCCTTAAGTGTTTTATTTGTTTATGTGCTAATGCTCAGATGAAAGTTAGCGAACAGAGATGGAGGGGTAGAAATGTAAACATGGCTGTGTGGGCAGGAGTTGAACCTGCGCTGTCACATTTGTGGAGTTAGTGCAGGTTCATTCATAAGTGCATCTTAAGAGGCCAAAGCGAGGCGCGTCTAAGATGCAAATCTAGGCTGAAAACTGTTGAAATATGCATTTTACTTAAGCCAATCCAGCAATTGTTATTTCAAGCTACTGACATTCAGAGAGGTAAAGCAGGTTTATGGGGATTAAATGAGCCAGTAATGGCCCTGTGATATAGAAAGCCACCTTCAAGCCACGTTGAAAGACATCTCCCATCTTTATAAACAATTGCAGCTAATGTAGTCGCACACAGACACACAGCAGAGTCTCACTCCATCCCTCTCTCCTCTCTTTGTCTGTCTGTCTTCACCAGATACTAATTGTGTGGGGAGGTAAACACAGCAGTCAAGTGGAGAGGACGGCGAGTCAAGCGTGAATATCAATCTCCCTACATCAGTGTCATCAGATGACTTTGACTGAGTTGAGACGGGCTCATTAGAGTGTTGGAGCAGGGTGCCGCGGGCGGCAATAACATCCAGGTGGAGGGCTCTGAAGATATGGAAGCCTGCAGAGCTCACCAGTTAACAGGTGAGCATATATATATGTGTGTGTGTGTGTGTGTGTGTGTGTGACAGGGCCTCAGGTGTATAATTCAACCCCCCTGCACAGAGGTGTCACCAGGGTTCAGGGAGGAAATGTCACGTTCCCACACAGATACTCTCCTCTGCATGTATTCAGATGCAGGCAGGCACATGGAACTGCACAAATTCATAGCTGTAAATGTGTATGCACATATTCAGGCATCTGGTTATTATGAACTCGGGCCATCAGTAGTTCTTTGGCTCCCACGTCAGGAAGTGACAGCAAGAAAAGCCTGGGTTTGCACATTGGTGTCAGACCTGGCAACCAATTCCTGATAACTTTTCCGCTGCCTCCAAGATTTTGGTGATAAGTAAAAAAAAAAAGAGGGACAAAAAAACATTAGACATTTCTCACCAGATGAACTCATTGAACCATAAAACTGCTTTTATTTTTGCACCTGAGTCATTTGTTGTTGGTTTCCTGACAGCTGACTCAGAGTAGAGATGCTGGGTCTCTGCATGCACTACTTGCAGTGTCAACTAGAACTATGGCTGTCAGATGCTTTCAGACAGAGAAGCTTCTTGATCAGGGCTGAGGTGACACATGTAGAACTGATGTCTGAGTCAACAGAAAAATAATCAAATAGCAACTATTTTGACCATCCATTTAACAAGGCTTTTATTTAAGCCTAATTTTATTATATATCTCTTTTCTTTATTGCACAATTGCATCACTGTGTGCTTTAATGTCTGTGAAGCACTTTGTTAACTTTTACAAGTGCTATGAAAATAGTTTATTATTACTATTATTATGATAAAGATACAACAGATTCNCAGCGGGTGAGCTGCTTCTGAGTTCAGCATCTCACTCAAGAGCACTTTGCGTTCAGTGCTAATGATGATCGTCACTTCATGCATTTCCCAGTGCATGAGATGAGAGGCCCCTTGTATATCATTTCTGTATGTCCTGCAGATAACAGCAAAGCAATGGTCTCATGATCAGTTTTGGGATAATCTTTGTCGACACATTTCGTCCTCATATATAGATGAGTTGTGTTGCTAATCAGCACAAAGTGTGTTCTTTTGCAAGAGCACACTTAGGTTTTTTTGATTTGTTTTACAATTTCCCAAAGTCCTTGATGAACTCGAGCACCCTTCATCATTACCATCCATTATGTTAATTTGAGCTGGATTTAAAGTGGGTATTATTTAACCCTAGAGAAGTGGATACTGAGACAATGTTTTTTTTTTCATACAATTCACTGTCAGTGTTTCAGTGCATTCAGTCAGGTTGACATTTGTACAACAACCTGAGTTGTTTTTAGCTAAATATTTCAACTACTAAACTATAACTTGACACATTTTCAAGCTCTTTTCCTCAGAAATTCACGACTTCATGACTTTGAAAGTGTATTTGTCATATTAATCACAAAGCTAGTTAGCTAAAGTTTTTACTTTTCCCTATCCCAACTTATTTGTTGGGGTTCTGCTGTGTTTTTCATATCATTGCTCATATTTTATTTAGTTTTAACATGTTCAAAATAAACCTGATCAACACATTTAGCCATATTCAAACTTTTCACACACTCTCAATTATCTCACATTACAGCTGACTTGGGTAAGGAAGCGTGTCCCGTGCAGTCTGACCCTTCTGCTTATTGTTATTGCTTTGTAATTATTCTGCTAATTATCCACCATCCATGGACAATGTATGAAAAGTATAGTGTTTTTTAAGCATTATTTTTTATGGATTTTCTTTTTATATAATATAAATAGATTATCTTTTTAAATAGTTTAACAGTTTTTAATCTTTAAAATGAACCCTAATCCTGAAGTTCTCAACTGGATGATCCTATTCACATAGTTTTTAACATCATATTCAATATTAGTTTTAAAGAATGACTGACAACGTCCTATGGCCTAACAGGGCTTCAAAAGGAGTGTCTAGATACTGTAAGGTGAATTTTAGATCACCAGCTGCTATGTTGGGTTGTTTTGATTGGTAGGCGGGAGATGGCTTGCTGCAAATCGATTGGTGCCTGCAAGGGTGGGCATGGTTCAAGCTGCACTGAGCCTCCTGGAGTCGAGTGTGTGTCTTCTGAGCAAAATCTGTGGATTAAGGGAGGCCTGAACTTGAAACAGGAAAGGACAGAGCAGTCAATAACACACTGATTAATGATAATGGCATGCAAGCCAGGGGGATAATCTTTCTAAGCTCTTTTTATCTAAGGACCGATTGACTGAAAACATGGAGGACAGAAAGAAAATGCACCAATCCCCAAGCAAACTAGGGGCTTCCAAACAGGGTAAATGTTTGTTTATGTCTTCAGTTTTTAAACGCGTGATCAGAAATGCATTTCTGCTGTCATAGCAGGCCACTGTAAGGTAGTTTACTTCTTGAAATTTTTTCAACAGGATATTTATTTTATGCAAATACAAATTATACAAATGTCGTGTTGCCTTTTTTTCACCATCATATGTTCTTGAAACTGTCTCGATGTGGATGAATAAATGCATCCATGCAGTGCTTTGTGAGGTTGGCATCTATTTCCATAACCTCCAATATTTTCTTCTACCATGTGTGCATAATATTCCACCATCGCTTCATCTATCTGCACATCCATCAGAGCAATTTTCTGTCACCTTGCTACAAAATATGATCATAAAAGCCTCACTTATTATAATAACAAATTCCCTCCACTCATTTTATCCCCCGTTATCAAATACTTATTGACAGGGATGAAATGGAAATGATGGTTTATCCTGGCCTTTCCCCATCAATCTGGCCCATCTCATACTTGGAATCTCTACTCTGAAATTTAAGAGGCACTGATCCTCATGCTCAGGCCTCATCCACTTGCTTATGGATTTGCCACAACTGCGGGCTAATTTATGCAGCCTCATGGACGCAATTATTCCCTGTGTCCACCATTGTGAAGAAGCACCGGGATGCTGACAGTCTCAAGACAGATTGGAGGCCGCTTCTAGTGTTTATCTGAGGAGCTTGTCATCAGTGCGTGGACTGGAGATGGATGTTCTGCTCTCGCCTTGGTAGCAGAGACCTGCTGAGCTTTGTGAACTTGGGTCCTGTGGGAGGTGCCACAGTCCATCCTTTCATTTCTTATCACACAATTTCTACATTTTCCATCCTTTTGTGTGGCATTTCTTTGATCCTGCTGAGAACTGAAACTGCTAGTTTCCCCGGTTCTCTTCTCTTTGCCACCCTAAACCTCTGTTTCATCCCAATACCTTTCTCTCTTCCTCTGCCAACTCGCCATCCTTCTCAGCCTCACATTCAAGGGCCAAGCAGCGGCTCTCCTGGCCCCTTGCTTCCCGTTCGATTGGCCCAATAGTTTATTCACTTCACCCAGACACAAAAGACATCAAGCTGACTGATCAGCGGGCAGGAGCCAGGGCACAGCTGATCAATGAGGCCTTGGGCAGAGAGAAGGTGGGGAGGGAGGATAGATGGAGGGAGGGGAAGGTGGAAGGGAGAGCTGGACAGGTAGGCTGACAGACGCACAATCAGCGGGCCAATCGATGGGAACTTTTGCTGAGCTCAGATAAGAGGGTGCTGCTCGTGCAGGACACACCACCAGATCCTCACTGACAGGAGCTTTTGTTTCCCGTGCTCATGAGCTTTATGCTGCTCTAGGTCACACTGCTGCAAAAAAACCCTTAAAAAACAAAAGGTACAATACATGAAACAGCAAGATAACATCTGATTCATTGGTATATTCAAGCACTGTATTAGCCGAAAAAGGGCGAAGAAAATCTGCTAATTTGGTGTGATAAATGCCTCCTCCATAATGAAATTGTGTGTATGAGTTTGTGTTGGTGGGACCATCGATTGGGCTCCATTCATGCCTTTGTCTGTCCATCACAATAATAGCACAGACACTATTGATTTGATACATACTGGGTAAACAATGGCGCCACCTGAGTGTTTGCTGTTGTCTTATTTTGCCTCTTTCAAATGCAAATTCAGTTGTAAACAGGATTTTCAAGGGACACTTCCTTGAAAACAAGTAAATTATTTTACTGTATCATTTTATTCACATAGGAGCTCAGTGTTACGTTCAAATGTGTCTATACAGTAGCTTTGGTATTTCATGGTATTTTAATTAAGGTTTTTTATATTAACAAAGGGTCAAATGATCTATGTGTAATGTGAAAGTGGCTGTTAAAACTGAAAAGCACACAGATAATAATCTGACTTTATAATCTTGACTTTTGCAGTGTCGTCTTCAGCTCTGTGACACATTTTAGAGCCTCTGAGCTCACTGTTTTGAATTTACTGCCAGCAAATTTCCTGTTTCAGCTCAGTCTCGCTGCTCTCATTGGCCCCTTGTCTAGTTACAAGAGGCAGCTTTGATAAACCCAGTGCACACTACCTGGTCAGCGCCAGAAAGGTGACAGATTATTAAAAAACCTTTAAGTTTTATGGGCTGTGTTGATCGAAAGAATATGGCAAATGAAAGTGATACATTTACAGAGTAAATCTTAAGCACAGAGAGATCAGAGCCTGAGTTCATTCCCTCTACTCACTGTCCACATAGTGTGACGGAGTCATCATCACAATCCCACTTTTTTTTTTTTTTTTTTTAATCACTGGGGCTTTAACCTTCCCGCTCTCTTTCACCTTGTCACTCAGTGCAGATGCACATTCACACGCACACAAGCAAGCTGAGAGCTCATGGATGAATTGTGTTTGGCTGTGAGAACATTAGCCTGGTATAGAGACCAGTAGAAATGGGTTCTCAGGAGCTAATGTGTGGCATCTGATATTTCCCCTTGCTGTTTGTAAAAGGGAATGCCAGGAGTGGCAAGAAGCAGACCCTCTATATACAGAAAGTCACACAGGAGCCTTGCCATCCATTCCCAAACAACATACTTTTAAGATTAAGATTTTTTTTTCCTTTGAAATTTCCCCCCTAATGCCAATGATATTCTCTTCTGCTTCATTTTTCTATTGCACAAGAATTGTTTTTTTTTTTGCCCATTTTTCACCTTAAAGGCAGGTACTAATGGATGGAAAGCACATCTGAGCCAGATTCAGTGCTGCGCCGTCCCAGCACGCCTGGATGGCTTCCCAGGCAAGTGTGCTTGTCCACCTCCTCTGTGCGGTGAAATCTCGACAGAAGTTGGACAGAAAGTGGCTTCAAGCCCAGTCGGTGAAAGGCGCTGTGCGTCAAGAGGCTTGCAAGCTGATCGATAGCGAGCTAATTGGAAAATAGCGGCAGGAAATGTGATAATGTGGCTGTTCACTCTGGTCTTACTCTGGCTGTGCCCCCCACCCCACCCGTGCCCTCTCCTTCTTTTCCTGCTCTCGGGGTGGCTGGAGCCACTGGTCGACCTAAATGAACATCACAGCTGCTCTAACCGCGGACAAACGGAGGCGCACGTAGAGGTAGAACTGACGCCATATGTTTACAAGCGCATTCATTCACATGTACTGTACGTGCATAAGATGAGAGCACAGCAAGACAAACTGGTAAGATCGTGCTCGACATGTCAGTGCCTGCCGTTTGACGGATCGAGCTGCATCTTGGCACACAGAGATGTGGCGATTGTGTACAGGCAGGAAAGTAATCAGGCTGGCAGAGAGGAAATCACAAAGGCAAGGAGAAAGAAAGACAGGTGGGAAAATGGGTATGCCAAATTTTCAGAGGAATAGAAGAAAGGGAAATGTCTCTCAGAAACTAAGAAATTAATGTAAAAGTAAATTAACACAAAACTCAAAATGGATCATGATCAAAATCATTTGAACTCTTTAGCAATGGGGCAATTGCATTCACAGGGAGGAAGTCTTGGCAGCAGAAATTAAGAAGAAAATGTTCATCTTCACACTTATCTCAGAGAGCTACTAACTGCAACTCCACTGACTGTGCAGGGAGATGATGGATGTCAAGAAAACGACAACAGAAACAGGAGTTTCTGGTGAGGTTTAAGATCAGTGCGAGGAGATAAAGACCCTTCGTGTCAACTTCGGTGTCACAGTCTTTATCTTCATGTCACAGTCAGAGATTCTTTGCACTTATTGTTCCCAGTCACTGCAGAAAGTTCACAGTATCTAACTAGAGTGGAATTTAACACTTAATACTTGTCATCAATACCATGCTGCATTGATGTGTTGGAAAGTTGTGTTGGGTTATACACAGCTCTCATGCTTCCTTTATATGATCCTCCCTTTTGGACTTTCCTTTAGGACCAGCTCAGTCTATGATGGTTGCGATTGGTTGATGCTGGAAATACCTAATGTTTAACTGTGAAAGCTCAGTTTTAATTTACTAATTTTCTACTGAAATTACTTAATAATAGTTCAAAGAATTTTACTTTTGTAAATGCTAGGATGACATTGGAGAAAAGGCTGAATATAGCAGAATGGATTTGGGAGAAGGCTGAAACAGAGGAACTTGGGAGAACAGACAAGGGGACTGGAAGCAGTCTGGGAGGTAGGGGAAGAAAAGAGAGTCTCTTGTCCCATTTCACACTCTGGGGATTTCTGCATGTCACCAGAATGTGTTGTACTGCCAGACATGAGTGACAGTGATGGGCACTATGGACCCAGGATCCAGCGTTTTTCCACTCCTCCCAATTCCCCCAGCCAAGCCCCTCTATCCTTGTGACAAGATGAGGAGACGTCATGTCAGATCAAGTGCGACAGTCTTTGTATTTTACTCACTCACTCACTCACTCACTCACTCACTCACTCACTCACTCACTCACTCACTCACTCTTTGCCTCTTACTCCAACATTATTGCTGGGGTTTTGTCCACTTGTCTCCCTTTTATGCTTCGTTTCTTTCTCTTGATTCCCTCGTTCCTGTTACCCAGTCTCTGTCTTTTGTCCTCATTCTTGTCTTTCTTTACTTTGTTCACACCTTTCCTGTGTCTCATCCTTTTATTCTCCTTTTCTGTCTTTCTTTGTCTCTTTCAGTGCTCTTTATTCATTCTCTGGAATTACAGATCTGGTGTGGTTGACAAAAAAAAAACAGAGCAGGTGGTCAGCACCTGTCTGTCTTCCTAGATTATGGGCTGTCTGTTTGATAAGCCACTATTTGTCCACATCAAAGGCACTGTTTCAGGCCATGCTTCGGCACCCTATGGAGCTGTACTGTCAAATTTCCTTTTCACTGTACACCTTGGACTCCAGCTTTAACTCTGGGTCACGACAGCTTTTTGTGTTCTCAGATAGAAGCTCTTTGTAGGATGTGTCAGTAAAAGTGGAGAACAGGGTTTTTCTTGGTTGGGTAGACAGGTGGGGAGCATCATCAGGTGAAGCTAGGAGAATGAATTGTGTTTGCATCCAGGGAGAAATCCTGGGCATTATCCTGCAAGAGCCTAGCATATCATCAGTAAGCGGGACTGGTTTTAAAGATAAAGGTGCAGCACAAGAGCGGGCAGAGTATGCTACAGCTTACCACAGATATCGTGTGAATCATTGTTTAGCCTCCCTGTACTTTACTGATGTACTTTGGAGACAGTACTGCCAGATCCAGTGTGCTTGCAAAGAAATAGTTGGCACAATGTGTGTTGTCTGACCACATCTGAAGGGATAAGTTCCAAACTCAAAGATAGGGCGAAAAAACCTCCAGACTCTGGTTGCATCACCAGTGTAAAGTATTAGAAGAGCTGACAGAAAACTGAGATGATTATGATAATGGCCCAATTCCTATTCTATAAATTCACTGAGCCAATGCAGAAAATGAGCGCCTTTGGTTTTCCTCCTGAAACTTTAGCATGGCACATCAATTCAATTCAATTCAATTCAATTCAATCAAAGCCTTTATTGTCATTGTATGCAGCATACGACGAAATTGCGAGCGCCCTTACCTACTAAACATTTTGGAAGAGTGTACAACCTATAACCGCTCCAGCTTTAAAACTGGACTGTAACTGTAAAATATCTAACTTTATGTTTCTGTGTCCTGACACGAGCTATATAGTGTTTGCTCAAACAGTCTGCATGTGGAAACAAAATACACAAAGTAAAGAGATGCAGTATTTGTGGCTGTTAAGAGTATGTCATAGTAGTAATCAATGTAGTTTTGATTACTTTTGTTGTAAAGCCAGATTTTGTGATTGTACTGCATTTTGCACATTGTCATAATGCACAATGCACCATTTATATTCATCATTCACCTACTTGGTATATATACTGTATATGCACTATTTAAACTAAAAATGTATAAGGGTTGCTATGCAGGATTAAAACAAATTATTATTTTCATTATTTATAAATGGGTTTGTCCAAATATCAGTCCAGAACTCAGTTATTTGACTTGTGCATGTTTGTACAATAGTATAGCGTAAGTGCAATAGGATGTGGAACTATCAACGATAAATTATTTATTGTTGATGGATTTCCCTGCTGGTCATTAAAAAGATAAATCAACTAATCATTTCAATACTATATATATCTAAAACACTTTCTGCACTTGATTATTATCTTGTGGACCTTGTTAACATGTTTTCAATTACTAAGCTTACGACTGGAGAAAGTTCTTGACAGTTTTCCATCAGTGAGAACTGCATTAAGCCCCGCGCTTCCCCTTTTCCTTTTACCTTTTTTAATCACAGTAGAGCCCTTATCAAGTGGGCTGCACCTTAAAAGCGGTCTCCCCTTTTCTTCTTTGACTATCTCAGCTTCAACAACACCATTTATTTTGCTGTGAAGACAAGCCAATCTTGTTTTGTGTGTGTGTTCCCTTCCTCAAAAGCTGCCTGGCTTACCTGTATCTCCAACTTCATCAACCTCCTGATGAAACCCATACTGGCCCTTCTGCTGATAAGGTAAGCCAGGCAACGAGATATATCCATCATTCACCTACTTAACGTGCACACACAAGGCACAAGTACACACACATGTTTACCTGTGTGTGTGTGTGTGTGAGAGAGAGAGAGGGTGGATTTGCGGATGGGGGGTTGGGGGTTTATACTATAACAAGATTAGGATTAGAAATGTGACTGAAATCACACCCTCTGCTGCCACCCAAGTAATCAAACAGCCTCAAACAAAAGAGCAGTTCATTTAGTGCCACTAATTCCTGCTTGGTGGCTTCACAGCATTGCAGTTTCATTATTCTATTAACCCCCGTGCCTCTCCCGCAACGACACACACACACAAATGCATAAAACCTTATAAATTGTGTTGTGGGACTCCTGCCAAAGCGGAGCCTGGGTTCAGCTGGGTAGTTAATCATCTCCTATAGCATGTAATTCGTGTAAACAATGTTTGTTTACGCACCAAGAGAGCGGAGGCCCCCCTAGGCTCCAGTTAGCTGTGATGTGGCGGCATACCTGGGAATAGTAGTTCATGTGTGAGGGGGCCAAAGGTCGCAAGGTGTTCATAATTGACTCCCTGTGCCAGGTAGGAGTGGAAGCATGGAAAATAACTTGCAGCCGTAGAATCTGTTGTCATGACAGTAGTCCAGGGGGTGGGGGATGGAGAGGGGCGCAGCCTGAGTATGAACACTAAGATTAATTACACTCAGGAGAAGAGGGTTGATGCCTGTGTGGGCAGGTGTAGGTGCAGTGTGTTGCTCATTTATGTTATGTTATGTTATGTTTTGTTGCCTGAACTAGCATTGGTCCATCTGCGTTTAAAAACTGTAAAGCAACAGATCGTGTGTGTATAAACTATGCACAACCTGCTCCATCTCAACATTTCCACGTTAAACCCGCCAAGACCTTTGAATGATGTAATTTCATGTACATCTCTTGGTTGGTTTCCACGGTCACTGTGTACACAAGGTCATTTAGTTTCTGATCAATAGCTTGTATCGAGCCTACACTCCCCACACCGCCCCCCCCGTTTCTGAAATGGCCGTTAAATCGATGGGAACAAATGAAATTAAGCTCCTGGGCGGCTCAGAGGAGCAAATGATCTTCCTGTGATTAATAACACACTGTAAACGCATCTGTGCTGGGCATATCGCATCAGAGAGTATTTCCTTGTCTCGCCTTGTTTCCTCAGGGTAGGACTAAAAGAATAAAGCTGTGGTAATAGTGTTTATCTGGGGAAGCACCATTTGGTAGAACATTGAAACAAGAACAAATGGTTTTGTTTGTACAGATGTAAGTATGTTACCTTTAGAAACTGAGATTATAAAGTTTACAGACTCCTAAAACCCTGTCATATATGAGAGGATAGGATTCACACAACCTGAAAATGTAGCTCACCAAACCTTTGTGTTAATAGATGTTTCATTCAAATTAGTATTAGAGAGATAGCGAGATATCTGATATTGGTCAGTGATTAGTATCTCAAAGTTGACTGATGTTGAATCTACTGCAACTCATCTTGCTTTGGATTTGTGAGAATCTTGTAACTCATGGCCTTTAATGGACTTTACTGCTGCTTTTTGTCAGTGAACAAAATTATGTTGTCTAAAATACAATAAGACACTTCACCAGCATAATTTGAACCCCCAATCTCAGTGGAATAGCATCAGCAATATAGCTAAACAGAGCCAATAAAAATTAGATTGTGTTTTATTTATGTTAACATGGTCTTTTTCTTAAATTGCCAAATACGTTATATCATGCTCAGAAGAAAACTTGAAATAAATCCTGTTAAAAGATTAGAAACAATCATGCGTTAGTCTATAAAAGCCTTTCAACTTCTTCAACCTGTCTGTAGCAGTGTGTGGCCTCAGGCCCACTGGCTCCAACTGAAGATGTAAATCTTTCACAAATATGGTTTCATTTTTTAAAAAAAAAAAAAGGAAGGCTCTGCAATTTCCTGAAACAGATTGGCCTTGTAGTTTTTGGCAAATGTTACTCAAGCTAGATTAAACGGTGCATTTGTTGGGGACTGTTTGAAAGAACCGCAGCAGATATAACTACAGCGCCCATGTAATGAAGGAATGTGTCACCCAGTGCAACAGTGTGGCTCATTCATGTGTTTTGAATACTTTTTGGGCAACAATGGAGCCTTATGGCACAGTGGAATATGCTAAATCAGGCTTTGGCTTGCACAGACAGTTCTGGTAATTGGAATCAATTGGTGGTTTTGGTCTTTTAATCGGATTTGTAAACAGTGAGAAAAACATGAAATATCACCAGCCTTGTTCTTTAACTTTAGTATGCAACTCTGTTGCTATTGATACATCTTGATTATTTTTGGTAGTTACTCCTTCATGCAACTTTCCCTGGTCCACTGATAGCTGTGTCCTCAGCAGTTGGCAAATAATGATAATACATCTTTGATGCCAAGGCATGCTCGTGCCAACCAATGAGAATTCCCTGCCAAGGCTGAATCAGGCAGAGGCTAGTCAAGCTATGTTTTATTGGTTTTTAGGACATTTGCCTGGGGTGAGATTTGTGGATTTGAACTTATCGTAATAAACCATTCTCTTCTGTGCTTCTGGTATAGTGCTTAGCAAACAAGAACCGGACCAGTCATTAGTTGCCCTGCCTTCCTCCTCCAAATTTAGGATTTGGGATGTTTGTCTTTCAAACCCATTTGTGTTCCGACAAAAAACGTTTTAAAGATTGGAATAAAACAGGGAAAAAAAGAAAAAAGCCTGATGTGCAGAGGGCAGCTGCACTCATCCTCATACCTATGTGTGTGGACATACTCAGCTCACACAGCAGGAAAGCGTAGCTGGGCTGAAGAAGCACCTGGAGAAAGAGTGGTGCATGCTGGGTAAAGTGAGGTGTTTTTAGTTTTTACTGACGCAGCCTTTAGGTGAAGGGTAAAACTTCACTATTCAATTTATGCAGTTCATACACAAAATTTCTCCCTCTCATGTCTGTTTTTTTCCTCTTTTAAAATGTCATCATCATTATCACTTCATTAAATTAGAATGTTCTCTTTCATGTGTTTTCGCAAGCAATTGATTCTCCCACTAGTTGACAGGAGAAATGGCAGGGCCTGTGCCTTCTGTCCCATGGGGGCTAAGGGCCACGGCGGTGCTGTGGCCGTACCACCACACCGCGTGTACTGTGGTTTGCTTTTTTCTTTCAGACATACTGTTCGACCGCTCTCTTTCTGCAGCTGCACAGATGGGTTGTACTCTTTTATTCATAAGGGCTACACTAACTTTGATCTGGCTTTGCATTTGCAGCGGGTGTCAGATTTAGATGGAGGCAGAGAGCGGGTGGGAGGGAAAGAGTGAGGAGGTGGAGGCGACGTGGGAGATTGTCCTACTGGCCAGAAACCCTAACTGCTCCCTATGCCTCTTTTCTATGCTTCTCAGTTCCTCCGGCCCCAGTGCGCTTTCTATTATGCATGAGTGTCATAACCAGTACAGTCAATCTGCTGTCCACAGACACAGGGCAAACACCCCCACAGCTGGATGGATTGGGGGGGAGTGGGGGTTGTTTGGAAAAGAAACACACACTGTAGCACCGACTTTGGTTTCTTTTCACAATCATGGCAGAGTCAACTTTAAACTGGGGAATTTTTATCCCTGCGTGTTCATAATTGCTATGCTAAACCCTGTTCCCCTTAGTTACTGTTGCTATGGTAAGTTTTCCAGTGTAGCACTTATATGCAGGTTACCATGATAACAGAGGCACATTTTAAAGAGGTGTACTTAAAAACAATTTTGTAGACTTCTCCCTTTTATTTTGTCTGGGCCTTCAGATAGAGGCATGCAAGCTCACGTCCACGTGCTGCACGGTAAAAATACTTAAGCACGTACATGCCCATTGATGGATTTTTGATGGGTATATTCTGTGGTTATGTTTCGTAGACATGTCACTAGAACCAATGCTTTGGTACCAAGGTGATGCCAAAATCCTTCAGGTATCAAAGATGTCATACTGGAGATGGGATCCTTCCTCATCTGATGAGGACAATGTAATAACCCTACAGACTTCTTAGCCTGACAACCAACTTCTAGAAAAGATGAAAGGTACATACGCTTAACAATAACAACAGGTGGTATGTCATCGGCAAGTGTAGGGGTGTATTTCAGAAAGTAGGTTCAGTGGCGTGCAAAACATTTTGTATTTGATTCCTCAGGGACAATTTATATATGGACAAAAGCCAGTATGGAAACAGTGCCATTTGAAATGAAAGAAGAAAACATCTCAAACAGAATTTAAGGTGATTGAGTTTCATTGTTAACTGGTGCATGTTCATGTCCTCAATTGTTACCATTATTGTTTGTGAATTGTGGGAGCTGGCATCTAATCTTGACTTGTTTAAGCTTGGCGGTGTGGGGAGTGTAGGCTTCCTATGTCCTTAATAAACTGGTAGCTTGCTTTTTTACAAAGACTCTGTAGCCAACTTCAACTGGCCAGACCATAACTTTCCAGCCATGTTGTGTAAGTGTCACTTGTCAGCTTGGTGTACTTAAGGGTGTTGCATTCGTAGTCTGCATCCACAGCACCTTCCCCAGCCACAGTAAGTTCTCTGATGTAGAGTTTGTAAAGTGAAGAGGCATAGCTATCTTAGATGGGAAGCAGATCCACCAATAGCCTCCAGGCTAAAGGCAGCCAGCCTATAAGCCACTACAATGAAAAAGATGCCTTCAAAATTCAGGAGGCTGATTTGGTGGAACTGGTAGTGTCCTTTTTCTTTGAGGTTAGGATGCCTCCTGTCCTGTGGCAGGCTGTTGGATTTGCTTGTTTCTGCCACACCGCTTTGAATTGTCTTTTCACATCTGTTGCTCTTTTGTAAAGCCAGTGTGGGACTCTGTCGAGTCCGATGGAGGATGCAGCTCTTGTGTGACGCATGGTTCTTCCAATTTTACTCCTCTCTGGAGGATTGACGTTTAGCTGATACTGTGGGGGTGTATTGTTGGCATGTTAGGTGGAGGATTGATTTGTTTGCACTGTTGGCTGTCGCTATGGGTTTATTTTTTTTCAGTTGGGCTCCTTCGTAAACTGACTCTTTGCAAACTTGAAGGGCTCTTTGAAGAAGTTTGACCATGGCTCTTTCTTTTTCAGGTGCCTCTTTTCTCAACTCCCCTTAATGCTGCTCTTGATTTCTGCCTGCAGCAGGTTTATAACCTCCTCCTCCTCAGAGACTTTGCTCCACTGTTTCTTTAGCTGGCCTCTCTCCTTGACCAGTTGCTCTATTTCTGGCTGTGTTTTGGACTTAGTTGGGATGAATGACATCTTCCTCTTCCTGTGCATTTCCAAATTGTTGTGGATCATATTCTCTCAAGTTCTGTAGTTACTACAACTAAAGTTCTCATCATGCTCATGGTAGTTAGATGGCTGATAATGTGAGCTAGCAGAGTGCCATTTTTGAGGGCAAATGATGATGTTGTTTCAAAGTAAAAATCATTTTATTGCCATGATCATCTGCAGTGTATTGTGTCCCAACTGGTGCTGTGGTGGGCCCTGAAGAGAGAAATGGTTTTTTCCTCTGTTCCAAGCCCCAGTCCATTTATGAAGGTGTGTTTATCATTCATAGCGACCCAGGTTAAGTGTCCTGAGAATTATATTTAAGGCTGCAAGTCCCAGTCGGCAATTAAGTACAATTCATTACAGCAGACACACAGCCCTACGGGGGAAAAGGTAAGAGCCATGGCAAAACACTGTAGCAAGCAGGTGAGAGAGAAACAGATGAAAGAGGAGGGAGAGGGGAGGAAGTGTGAGATTGATATGAGGAGGGAAAAACAGGAGGGATATGTGTAGGAGGGAATGAACGTGAGAAAAGAGGCAGATTGTTTGTGTAGATGAGGTGTGTACTGAAGAAAGGGAGAACATTAAAATAGAGAAAAACAAGATTCTCTGTAGAAAGAGTTGAATCAGAAGGAGAAGTGGACCTGGATTTACCAGCGGTATATAGCATGGCTGCAGCTTCACCTGATGGTGTAGTCTGTCAGCGTTAGCACTCGTCTCAGAGAGAATTTCATGCCTTTCATTTGTTGCATTTTGATGTTGAGAGTGTGTTCTGGTGTTATCTTGCCCTTAAGAGGGGTGCCCCAATGCTGACACTCTTTTGAAGGTGGGACCCCCAGCTGGGGAGAGTGTACTGTTCAAAAAGCTGTTTTTGTTTACTATATGAAATGTACCTAAAGGACTTGAGCTAACTCAATTACTCATTTACTGATGTTGTAAATAAGCAAACCACCTACAGATCTAGCAGGGAACTATTGATTGCCCTTTAGTGCTTTGGTATGAACTGCCTTCAACTTCAAATATCTTTCATGATTTTAAAGTAATAATCTGACAGTTTTTATTTTTGGAAAATTCTGGATGTCTCTCTATGGCTGTATGTATGTATTACGTAATACAATCCTATGGGTTCTACATTTGCTCTATTTACTGATGTAAACTCACAAAGCCAGATTTACTGAGCATTTTTAATCTAATTTGTCACACAGTCTGAGTCTGGAGTCGTGCGTGCTATTTATCAAACAGGCGCAACAGCCTCGAAGCAAAGTTCCTGTCACCAGAGCTACACTCTGCATGCTCAGTGTTTGGAAGATGATTGAGAATGCGTGGGAGTGGTATTGCAACAAACTCATTCACAGTTATTGTGTCCCTAATCATTATTGTTGTCGCTGTATATTCATTGTTTTGAATGGAGCGTAAATTGTGAGAACCTTTGTACTGAGTGGGCACAAATCTGGAGATAGAGCGATTACATCAACCCGCCTCCCAAAAAAAAGTCACAAGAAGTTTTAATCCAAACATTAGAAGCAGGTTGTAATTTTAAATATAACTGTAAATATATACTTTGCACTCATGCTTATCTTATCATTTGCTGCCTACAGGGAACTTTTTGACTAGTTAGGACAACGCTGTAGAGGAGATAGGATTGGCTTTTATAAATTTAAAAATATTTATACTCCTGTTGAGTGCACAAAAGATTGCACATTTGCCAGCACATAAAATTTGATATTGCAGTCCAGTACAGTCTAGTCCCAATGAGGATCAAAAAATTGAAGTTTTACTCTGATGAAAGCCAACGGCACACAATGTCAGTACTTTTACTCTGAATCCACAGAAAACCTTTGACAAGGGTTTGACTGATATATGTGCGGATGTCGCTTGTTGCAGATATCGTCCATACTGTATGTTACCCAATAAGAAGAAAAATGTCAAACCTTTTTGAGGCCATTCAGAAACAGCATCTCTACAATATGATTTGTCCATGATAAACAAATTTATTTTTTAACATTTTTCTTTGGAAGTCCACTCAGTTGGTCAATTCAGATTTTTTTTTAGAACAAAAAAAGTAAGAAAAAAGGGTTCAAGCAATGTCCTTGAGTACAGCTGCACATTTTACAGCAGCGAGATGAAAAGCTAAACCAGTGGAATTTCACTTTACTGACAACTGGAGCTGGGCAATTAACCAAAAAAGTATCAAAACTGATTCCATCTTGCTCATGTTGGATAATTTGATTAATACCTTCACCAATACATGTAGTCATGAAATGTTCTGTTTGTTAGAACCAGAAATGATGACACCAATCAACATAACTGCAGATAAGATAAACTCCTGGTGTGTCATATCTTGTCTCGTTTTATGTGCTAGTAGCTGTATTAAAGGTGTTTACAGTTGATGAATTAACATTGCCATCTGAGATACTGTAAAGGTTGGCCTTCAACTGAGACACACAAGGCCTGAAAGTCCTTTCATGCACCATTCTCAATTCACTTCAACATAAAGTGAACAATCACCATGGATGTGAGGAGCTATTCATTTTATTCAGAATGAGATCAATAAAATCGAGCTCCCTTTGGAAAACGGAACTGCATTGTATGAGGAGCGCCTTGTTCCACGCAAAAGTAAACAAAACATTAAAATGAAGAAAAATCTTAATTCAATATGAGCCTTGTTTATCTATTCATTTCACAAACGTTTACTGAGTTATTTAAACGCTCCATCGATGTCTTTGTTAAGAGGCTTCAGCATAGGCATAGAGCCTCCTTTACAATAAAAGGTTGTTTTTTGGGGTTTTTTTTTTTTTTTTTCTTCAGAAGTGGTGGTTCTTGTAAAAACAAACTCACTGAGCCTGTTGGGGAGTGTGAAAGGGAACTATACTGATCACTGCACGCATTATTTTGAGACAAAACCATATCTAACCATACACTACATGAATATTGGACCATTCATGAATGCCAGACTTTAAATACCTGTTTTGCAAACCCACCACCTCTTCATTCCCCCCCCACTTTTTTCTCCCCCTCCCTTTCTCTGCCTCACCTTCTTTCCGGCTTTGCCTTGCTATAATTATTCATTCATTCAGCTTCCTCATTGCATGCACATTGGCTAAGAGGTGCTGTAATCATTTTTTGATAGAAGGCATTTTTCTCTGTAATCCAACAGAGGCTATGCCAGGTCTCACTCTGGGTCTTTTTATATGGAGGCAGGAGAAGCTGTGCCCCTGGAGGTTTAGCATTCCTAATCTGAATGGCTTTTTGCATTTTCTGCCGTCACTGTCAACACTGCATGCCCTCTTGACAAAATGCCACACAAAGCTGACAGTGCTTGAGCTGCGTTCCAAAGATGTTTTCTTTTTACACACAGGTTAATGCTGTTTGAGGTTTTCTGCTCAAAGTATACTGCTGATAGTGTAATATAGCCTCAATAATTCACTTTTCCGCTTGTTGTTTACTTAGTAATTATTCACCTAACAAGAATAAGGGTCTACAGTCGTGCCATGCTGTACTTAGGCACAGTGCTGCTTTGAGCTAATCGCCAGCATCAGGATACTAACGCTCTTACAATAGAGCCGAGATAAAACCAGAGCATCCGTGCTCTGTTCCACAAGTAAGAAAACGTCAATGAGAAGAGGAAAAGTTGGGGGATCACCAGAGTTATTACAAATCATCTGGAGGGGAGCACGGATGTCTGTACCAAACTTCACGGTAATCCATCCAGTAGTTGTTGAGATATTTCACTCAAAACCACAAATGTCAGCTTCGCAGAGGCATTAGAGGAAAAGTCAGAGGCTCAGAAAAAAGTTATTGAGACTTTTCAGTCTGGATCGGAGTGGTGGCCTGACGAATGCTGTTAGCATGGCTCAAAATGAATACAATGCAATGCTTTGTATTCTTTCTTTTACTTGCTCTTTTTCATAGTCCAAGTTGTGATTGTTAGTTCTAAACTAAACACCATATTTTACTGGATCCCTCTGGGTTCCAGGCACAGTGAGTAAACAAGGCCATGGCTGCATATAACAATCCACAAATCAGAGGTTGACGTCAACGTAGATTTTTTTATCCAAAAAAATATTCAAATCATTAATATTGTGATTGTGGCATGTAGTTATTTTCAAAAGGCTGAGGAAGCACAGAGCACATGGCGAAACAGGTGTTTTTGTTTTTGCTCTTTAAAAGGAGCTGGTTCAACATTAATGATGTCTCCAGCTGTCAGAAAAGCCTCATGTTTTTGTTTACCTTTTCACAAAAGTGTGGATAGCAACTATTAGCCGGTGTTGTTGATTCTGCAGTTCTGTATTCAGCTCTCCACGCTCTCCCCGCCTGCTGCTGCTGCTGCTGCCACACATCACTTCAGGAATCTGATGAACTGTACCAGCCTCAGATTAACCTCCAACCCGTCTTTCTTTTTCTGCAATCCCAGACCATCACTGTAGGTGAGTCATGCACACGCACATTTGGCACATGGGAGCGAGTTCATACACGCATGCGCGCGCACACACACACACACACACACCCACACACATGCTTACTGACACACATGGTGAAGTTGCTTCATTGACAGGGTTATAGAGAGGTTTAAAATCCACCTGCCCTCCACTGTCAGACAGCCCCTGCTAAGTCTGAGGTTTAATAGACTCAGGCATTCTGAGTTCTTGGAGCCTAAGAGAGGATATTTAAGGATATTCAGGTGTAAGTGCTCTTAATTCTCTCAGATAAAAATATACCTTGTAAAGTCTTCATCCTTGAAACTATTTACTAATATGTAAAAGAAAGAGAGGCTTAAAAAAGTAATTTATTTGATTTATGAAGTATTTATTTGATTTTTGAATTCAATTCTTTAAATTCACTCCTAATCTTCTTTTTGGGCCTTAAATTAATATTGGAGGATTAAATTCCCACAGTTCTAAAAGTATATTAATGACGTTGGCTTGAGTTGTTTTGCTTTAGGACCCTTCAGCAGGGCAGATGCTTGTCTCACTGGAGCCTTAAATTTGGTCCGAAAATTGAGGCGCAATCTCTCGTGTCTTGGACTGATAGGATGATATTGGACTATTTAGTTTTTCTTTTTTGTTTTCTAGGTATTAGGATTTAGATATTTTCTGTGTTAAAAATTATATTTGTATTTGTATTTTCACAAGCTTCTGAGCTTATTGAGGTGTCCCATTTTCACCCACTGCTATAATCATACTGTATGCTTTTTATTTTATTCTGATTTGTGTAAAGTGATGATGATAATGATGATCTTTTGGCAATTTAAAAAAATTTAAAAACTATATAGGTTTGACTCTGTTTAGGGTATAATACACATACCATAAATTTCTGCACAAGTGTAAATGAGCTAAATCTTATTGACTAGAGATTTTTGAGATTATGAAAAATACCCTAGTCATTTGTTTTGTCACAACCCACATCTCCTTTGAGAATGAAGATCAGGGAAGAATCAGTGCTGGCATGAGTGCAAGCCTGGGTTTTTGTGTTAGCATAGATCATTAACGGTTTTCCCTGAGGGGATAAAGAAAATGCCACATTCTTATTGCACATACAGTGGATTCAGCTGAATATACTCATTATTTACTATGTCCTTTGTATAAATTTAGACTATACCACATTGTATATTATTTTGTACTCTATTTCACAATCTCTCATGTAATTCTAATACACTCTGCTTCACAACCTCTGTGTAAAATCATGATTCATGGAAGCTTATGTTCCTTTAACTGTGACTACTAGTGCCTACATTTTTAGCAGAGACATAGGACATAGGTTTTTAGTGCTTTAGCTGAGAAAGACAGGAAAAAAACTATTATTTCAATTTTGAGGCACTTTAGCAGCAGTGAAGTAGAATTTGTGCACCAACCCAAGGTTCAATATTCTAAGTCAACTGAAAATGTGAACATTAGAAAGTGAGTCAGTGTTGAACTTGTTCTTATTTGCATTGGGTCTCACAAAAATTTTGGTCAGCTGACACCCAGTGTGGTATGTAATGTGGAGGAAAGTAGGTGTTAATTATCTGCCTCCAATTTGCAATATACTGTATCAGGTCTCATAGGCAATGTCACTGAGAGTGGTAGGAAATGGGCTAAAAGCAGAACAAATGCATCTCAAAGTAAAGTCCAGTTTGTTCACTTTCATAAAACCTTTTAAATGTCATGTATGCTAACACATAGCATAACGGTAGCTTAAGTATAAAAGATTGTCAATGTAAACAGAATGATGAGGCACAACACTGCCTAGCAAAGGTTAGCTAACCTGAGCTAACATTACCCATAAAATCGTAGCTATAAAAATAATATAATGTGTATGTATAATAGTATATATAAAAATATTTTTTTTCAGTTTATGATATGAATATTGTTACTTTTTATTGGCTATAAATAAAAAAAAAAACTTGCTAAAAATGAATGTACAAACTGTATGAAAAACAAGTTACTATTTCCCCATCCAAAAGTTCCATTAGCCAACTTTAAATGGGACCAAAACAGTTCAAACCATTGGAACTACAGGATTATCAGTACAGCTGACAGTGTGCCTGAAAACTGTGACTATCATGCATTTGTTTTAAATCAAATCATACATTATTAATAAGCCAACAATAAATCATTGTAAAACTTAGTTAGTCTTAATACTCTCAAACCTAGAAGTAAACTGTATGAAGGATATTTTTTGATGGCTTTCTTTGTATGAAATATTTATCCTCTTTATTTTTCAAGGTTCACCTTTGCTGGTTTCATCTGAACCTTGAATCTTTGTAACATTTCACTTTCTACAAGCCAATACTTCTGCTTAATGAATAGATAGACAGTTTATTTGGTGTTGCACTCCAAGATGAGTAGATAACCTTCAAACAATGAAGGTGCATTGTCTAAACTTCAAAGATGTATGTGGACTGTTGGGTTTCACACGTGAGTCAGGCATTTTCACGCAGTTAGTAACCATGTGAATTTACATTTTGTTTGTTGATACTCCTGTTTTGTTTTCAAGACAATTCCAAAGGTAAATGCTGAAAACATTTCTCAAGGGCATCTGGCAGTTATTAATCGTAGCAATCATGCAATAAACCAAGACATGAAAATGAGATTAAAGCTACTTTATAATTGTCCTCCACAATGAAATCAGGAGGGAGACTGTGGATCGACCCTGGTCTGTCCATTCAAATGTCACACACAATTTTATGGAAGCCAGTGACTGGATTTTAATAAAACTTTGCCTGGAGGGGGTGGAGGGGCCGATGACTGTTATAGCTTCATTGTGGCATTTGCCAAATTACACAGATTAGCCAAAATGGAGCAGGACAACAATTATGCAATATTCATATGGACATCATGCACAGTAACAGTTACTCCCCAATCACTGTTATTTCAACATATTTTTCAGTTAGCACCTTAAATAATATGTTGCACTGAAACGTTAGAATTATACCCCATCAATCGCTAACATGTAACAAATGATACATTGAATAAGCAACACATTTACTATTGAACAACATATTGGAAGATATTTCAAGCTATATATAACAAATGAAGAACAAAATATGATTATTTATAGAGCATTTTAAATATGTCTCATGAACAAACCAATTTTTATATCATGTGCTGACGAATAAATAAATATACGCATATCAGAAACTGAATAGATTCAAATTTGATTTGTCAAACAAATGCAAACACACAATTCATACAAACAAATGATTCCCAAAGACTGAGTGAATGATATGTCAAACAAACAAACAATCCATATCTTGGAGAACCTGAAGACGTGTTTAACAAATGATATTAAATCTTCTCAAAGGAATATTACTAATGTTATTGCTGGTTTTGTTTATTTGTTGGTCTTATTAGCGTCAACTACCAGTGGTGAAGGCAACATGAATGACAAGTGTTATTGACCTTGTTGTCTGCGGCAGTTTTCCAGTGAAGTCCTGCACGCTCACTCTACAATGGCCTTTGCTGTTCCTCACTCTGGGTATTTTCTGCAACTAATTAGCTGAGTACAGCTGAGATTAGAAAATCTGTTTCTTATTTACACATATTTACACATGCCCAGTATCTGAATGGTCATGTATGTGTGCATTTCGAGGTTTGTTAATATATCAAACACAGACTGTGTATAAAAATGGAAGTAGACTGGGTCTGAAATGTGAAACCAATGCTGAAAAACCTTAAACCTGCATTCTGTGTAAAGACCATCAGGTGGTTACTCCACAGGTTGTAAAAAGAAGTTAGAAAGAAGAAAGAAGTTAGATTGTATTGAAGTATTGAAGTCTATGGGAAAATGGCCTGACTTTTCACTTGATTTATTACCTTAGTAGTCTTTTTCTTAATATGTTTATCCCATTCAGAGACTAAAGCATGGTATCATCATGGTGTCATTAAAAACGGAGCGTGACAGAGTAATAGCAAATCAAAACATCAGATGTTTGTGAGGACATTAAAATGGTTCTAAAATGAATGAATGAAACAGTCACAAATTACACATTTCTGTCATGTTTTCAGCTGTGTGAGGTTGGACTGATGCTCTTTTAATTAACATCTCATTGTGACCTCTACTTGTGTAATGGTTGAATGGCACCTGGCTGGAGAATTAGCGCCACCAATGGTTTATCTCAAAGCACCAACTCTAGAATTTTTGCAGATTGTCAGAGCATGAAGAGCATTTAGTCAGGGTAGGTGACAAATCTAGGAACAGCTGAACATTAAGGACTTCAATAGCCCAGGTTTAGCTCCCCGTCAGCCTCAGAAACTGTGCCAGCAGAACTGAAGCTCCACTGAGACTCAGTTCTGAGTGAGAGATGTTGCAGTTAATTGTTTTCAACCAGCCTTGTGAGCTGCATTGACCAGCTCACAGTAAGGGGCCGTGACCACTCGCCGGTGTCCAGGCATGTGTTAAAACCCTCCCCACAGCGCAGCACATCTCGGACTCATTTCACACCCTTTTCATTGCAAGGGATCCCAACTGTGCACGTGTACATTGGCGTTTGATATTTAGTTGTTTGTGTGTGATTGTGTCTGTGTTTGTCTTTCCTCTGCGTGTTCAGCCCATATGTCCCTGCGTGCATTTTTGTGTGTGTACGTGTGAATTTATGTCCATGTTTAGGCTTGTCGTCCTGGCACGGTAGCCAACAATGAAGGCAACTACGCCTCTCAGCGTGATTTGTGTCGCCCAGAAGATTCTTCTTAGTGAAGAACATTTTCCACACGCCTGCTCTTCTCCCCGCTCTCAGTGGGAGAACGTTTCACTAATCCAATTTAGAACTGGGAAAACAGATTTCTGTCATGCCGTGTGGTTCTGAAAATATACCATCTTTAAATTCTAATCTGTAGGAACGCTGTACTCTGTGTATGTATCTAGAAAAAAAAATACTACTGTTTGAAAAGTTTATGTCTTTAAGCCTCCAGAATATTATCAGGAACAAAATCACAGATCATGAGCTCGATATATTTGTTGTGATTTCCTTGCTTAAAGTAAGAATAAAGATTGACGGACAATTCAAGCAATTTGATAAACGGGAGAGAGGGGTCAGAGGGTACTTGAGGGTTACTAAGACTTGTAGACTTGTACAGATAACCCACAAGGGTCAACACAGGCACACAAAGATCTTGACAGCACAACAAGCTGTTAAGTAAACAAAGGGGTCAAGGGTAAATGTCAGGGTTACATGGATACATCCTTTTAACCATCTGTCCATTTCATTAGAGAACGGTGGATATGTCAGAGCTGACAGTAGAGATACATTGTTGCTTGAAAGTTTGTGAACCGTCCCGACATGGTCACTGTTTTTGTAGAAGAAAAACATGAAAATAACCTTATTACACATACATCCAAATCCCAATTTGTACAGCACACCTTCCAAATAATGGACATACAGACAAAAAGATATATATTTTCTATATTTAATTCAACAAAGGTGTTTTATTTCACAAAAACTGAAAATTTAACGTGCAAAAGTATGAACCCTTGTATTAGTAGCTTGTGGCTCCTCCTTTTACAGCCATTACTTCTACCAAACGTCTTCTGTAACCACTAACCAGTCTCTCCATCTGCTTATGGGGATTTTTGCCCACTCCTCCTTGCAGAACTCAGCCAGTTGAGAGAGGTTGGAATGTACCAACTTCTTCAGGTCTTGCCACAACATTTCATTTGGATTAAGTCCGGACTTTGACTGGGCCAATCCAGAGTACGAATCCTCTTTCTCTGAAGCCATTCCTTTGTAGTTTTGCTGGAAAGCTTTGGGTCATTGTCTTGTTGCATAATCCATTTTCGTCCCAGCTTCAACTCCCTGACTGATGGCAGCAAATTCTGGTCAAGAATTTGTTGATTCGGAGAATTCATGGTTCCTTGAATAATATGGAGTTGTCCAGAAGCAGAAAAGCAGCCCCAGACCCACATTTCGACCACCATGCTTCACTGTTGGGAGGAGCTTCTTTTCTTCATATGCAGTGTTGGCTTTTCTCCAAACATGTTGGTTTTGATTGTGACCAAATAATTCTATTTTGGACTCGTCTGTCCAGAGAATGGACGTCCAGAAGGCCTCTGGTTCGTCAGAGTGCTTTCTGGCAAAGTTGAAATGGGCAGCTTTGTTCTTTTTTGAGACCAGAGGCTTCCTTCTAGCAACCCCGCCTATGAATGTCATGGCTAGTCAATTTTCGTCTGATTGTAGACACATGCACATTTGTCCCAGATGCTGCAAGAGAGGTCTGCAACTCTCTAGAGGTGATGTGTGGGTTGGCCTTTACCTGATTTATTATTTTTCTGATGCTTCTGGGTGATAGTTTTGATGGGCATCCACTTCTAGTTGCTGTCATGTTGAAGGCCCTTAATTTGTAAATTATTTGTCTTACAGTGGATGGATGGAACTAGAATCTTTTGGAGATGGTCTTACAGCCCTCTCCAGACTGATGGGCTGTCACTACCCTCTTCTTCATGTCCTCCTCCTTCATCCTTTGCTCTCGACATTGTTGATTTGTATGGGCCCACAGTGGTTTGGTTGGTTTCCTCTCTCTTTTAATTTGTTCAGGCCAAACCCTTTCCCAAAGATGTCTCATTTCATTGGTCTGCTCAAATGATTAATTAAGCACCCAAATGTGTTTCACCTCAGTCTGTTACCTGCTTGACTTAACCAATGCAGCTGGGGGTTCACTTACTTTTGCACATACACTAATTCCATGTTTCATGTAGTTTTGGGGCGACTTAAGCAAGTCCCACTAAATAAGTACATGTGATTGATAAACATATATTGGATATTTCATACATAAAAAGTGGTGATGATAAAATAAGAAAATCATGGTAAAACAATACAAACATCTAAACTGCTCAAGGGGTTCACATACTTTCAAGCAGCACTGTACGTGTGTGGGTGTGGGTGTGTCTGCCTCAGTGCATCAGTGTACATGTTACATCTTATCTGTGAAATAAAGTTGCGCAAATATACAGTGGTGTCCAAAAATCAGAGACCAATTCCCTATTGAAGTGTATGAAATTCAGCAGACATTGACCAACCCTACAATAAACATCATTTTATGTGGCGAGTAATTTCAGAAATGCACAGTGGTATCAATCCAGTAGATGTTTTTCCTGCTAATTCATGTCAGACAACATTGTTGTCCTAAGTAAAACAATGTGACTTTATTCATATATGTCTAATATGTTGTGTATTTAACTAACTCACCTTGTAAATAGAAACTGTGGGTGTCCAGTTATTGTTAACTAGGTGCTGATCTTAGAGAGGAGAGAACAAATGCTATAGAAAGCTTGTTGGATAGTTCATTTTTGGGCCAAGTCTTAGAGTTGGAGAAATAAGCTTGTGATTCGTATGGCAGAAGTGAAGCCAAGTCATGTATTTGGAAACCCAGTGAGATGTATGCAAGCAAAGAAGGACAGGAAATCAGCAGTGGATTTTGATGTTGGTCTGCATCTGCAGAGACTTCAACCAACCCTCAGATGTGTATTGGCTTAGCACAGTCCCTTACAAAAATTTGTTCACAATTGCATTTTGTTTGAAGTTGTGATGTCATGTCAGCAACCGCAGGTGTGTTGTCTGCTTACTGTGCTTGTGCTGCTTATTGATTTAGGCCTGGCGATCATATGCTGTGTCTCGATTTGCATCTTTCGATACACCATACTGACGCGGATGGTGCACTTCAAATCGTCAAAGTAAAATGATGTAAACGTGTCACTTAGCGGAAGGGGAGGGGCCATCAATGTATTTTCAAAAATGTGAAAATGGCCCTTAAGAAAGAGACACACGGTTGGTGCAGATTGCTGCCTAATTTCCCTGTCGGATGACGGATGGAGCTCACACAGTAAAATCAAGCGGCCAGCAGTCACAGTCACATCCTGCAATTGTTATTTCTGATGAGTGCACAACTGCGATGTTTGATGTGGGACAATACTAACCTGTTGAAGTTCATGCACTGTGCCAGTGAGTATACTGTGTGCACAGTGTACTACGGGTCAGTGCTACTGTCATTACCTGATGTGGTCTCTGTTCAGTCTCTTAGTCCAAGTCACCTTTGCACAGCTTGCTGCTTCATTTCATTGAAGTGCCCCCTTTTTTGTCTCCTTGTATCTTTATTGTGTACTCGGCATCCTCCACTTCATTTAACAAAAGCAGGTGCTGCACCTATGCATATACTTATTCATCTGGATAAAACTACATAAATTCTTTACATCAACAGCTTTGTTTAATTGGCAGCCTGTTGAATAACCCCATCTTTCAAATTGCAACTCTGAGGCTAGATAAATACGATCTCCATGCGTCCCTTCAGAGCCACAGAAAACATTATACAACTGTTTTCACAGGCTGAGTAGGAACCTGAATGTCAAATAAACTGACCATTTTATATAGAGTTGGTAAAGTGCCCCTTTAAAGTCTCCCAGTGGAGTGTTTGACCACAAGTCCTAGGATCCAGTGTGTTTATGAGTAAGTCCTCCTCTTTGTATCTTTTGAATGAGGATGTACATGCAGATTACCTTTTTAAAGTAGAGTAGTTCTAAATCAGATTAAGGAAGCAAGTTGTGCCTTGATAACTCATTCTTTTATTTTTAAAGATAATTAAACCAAATAAATCAGTTTAGTCAGGTTTAACTAATTATGGCAAGATGAATTCTTTGAAAATAAATAAACAGATTCTATTAATCTAATAAAATTCTTCCTAAAAGTCCTCAATTTATATCTGATTTATAACAAATTTTGAGACGTTCTAATAAACTTGACTTAACTGAGCTTGATGTGTTAAGTGGTTAAGTACACCATTATAACACAACTTTTTGACAGCTTTTTCTTCTGTTTCTGTCATCGCTGATTTAGAAATCTCCATATTTTGACCATAATAACACGCATCAGGAGCTTCCCTGTGATTTTTGAGTTTGAGACACTAACTGTTAATAATGAATGGTCATTAGAAATGGCACAATAGTGGGACATATAAAAAGCCAATCTTTATTCATTCAAATAGAGGTCACCCACACTAGGTGTCTTTCTTCTGTAGATTATAAATTGCTTCTCTCTGTCTCTCTCGGTCTCTCTTACTCCACCCACCATCTCTCAGCATTTGAGAAAGTCGACTGAATTTAAATGGGATAAATCATAAATCTGATTAGGTGAATATTCTCTGTGATCTGGAGGGCAGTATGGAAGAAAGGTGATGAATTGAAAATGATGAGGAGACTTCTTTCATATTTATTTTATTTTTTCTCTGTCTGTCTCCTCCCCAGCCCCCACCCCCCAGGAGTTTAGTTGAATAATTCACCAGCAGGGCAATAATGTGAGGTACTTCATTAGATGGAAAGGTTCTCCAGTGTCAATGGAGATGTCTCCTAATTGAGAAGCCTTTGATGAATCCCGATCACAACCATGACAGTTTCAATTCTGAAGATGTGTAACAGTAACTTGAAATTTTTAACAGCTGCCATAGAGTTTTCACACTGCTCTGCAAACAGTCATTAGCTTGCTATTTATGATAGTTCAATGTGGACTGAAGCTCACTTCTCCAACCTAAAATAAGATGCTGAATTTAGTCTGAAAATTTAAGTGTAATTGTGGAGTTCTTCTTTCAAGGAGATGGTCAAATAATTTTCAGAGCCAGGATGACACACACAAGACATTTTAGACCCTTAGGGGGACTAACAACACATGAAAAAAACAACATGAAAGAATACAGTACACTGCCTCATGTTAAAGAAAGGTCAGTACTGTTGGCGTCTGACACCTCAGACACCACTTGTGACCCAAAAGGATCTGGACTTTTTCTTACCTTTCGGCTATGGAGAAGAATGTGCTGCAGCTGAACTTCCACTATACTTCAAAACAAATAAAAGACTTGTATTTAATCATGAAAAATCGTTTTCACATTAGGCTGAAGATGCATTTAATTACAGGTTGTAAGGTCAGGAGGCAGCACTGGCTTCTTAGCCTGATGACTTCACATTATACAGTCTTAGACCATTAGCTGCAAAGGTTATTAGCGCAAAGTTTTAGAGCTTTATCAGAGTTTGAGGTTAATGGAAAGGAATGACATAAAGTTATTAAATGAAATGGGTTCTTTGCTGGCTCTGTGGCTCAAGAATCTGGGAAGAATCCTTAAAGATCTAGAAAGACAAAAGGTTTTTATGACTTGACTGACTAGTTCTTTGTCTCCAGTACAGAATAGTTTCATGTTCTGTTATCTATTCCCCTTCATTTATTCTTAGAAGCCATATAAGTTGAACAGAACTCTAAAAATGCAGTCTGCTTTCAGAAACAACCAATAACAATACACCAAATTAATGATTCCCGACCAGGGGTGTTCAGACCCTAAGGATAATTTTAGTTGGAAGTGGACATTTGGCAAGATTACTGTGTACCTAAACACTACACAATGTGATTGGAGAGTGTGTAAAAAAAAAAAAAAAAAAAAGTTAGCAAAAGAGCTTAACAGATTCAATTTTAAGATTCAATTCAAATTCCTTTATTTGTCCCACAGTGGGGAAATTACAGATGTCTGAACAGTTAAAGGTAAAGTGGTTGAATATGTCTAAAGCAATAAATTAACTGTTTATTACTGTTGTTGGTGAAAAAGGTTTGAATTTGTTGGGTATAAGGAAGATAAACGAGATAGCTAATGAATAAATGGTTGGAAAAAGATTCAGTATCTCAAGGATAAGCATTTGAAATAAGTATAAGTAATGGATAAATGGTTGAAAAAGATGAAACAATTAGCCAAATGCAGAAGATAAGGCTACAAGGTTAAGTTGTTAGCTACCGGCAGTGGAAAAGAAAAAAAACATTATGTAAATGCGATAGAGAAGGATAAAAAGGTAAAACTGTTAGCTAAATGCAGCACATAAGGATAAAGGTTAAGTTGTTAGCTAAAAGTAATGGATAAAAGATAAAACTGTTAGCTAAATGCAGTACATACGGATAAAGGCAGTAGATAAAGGGTAAAACAGTTGGCCAAAAGCAGTGGTGATTGTTGAAATAGTTAGCTAAAAGCAGTTGATATAAGATGAAATGGTTAAAACAGTGAATACATGTCTGAAATGCCCAGTAGTTAAGATGCAAACCCAACCAAACAGATCTACAGTTAATGCCAAATGACAAAAAAATCTAATAGTATCGATTTTCATGAGCAAACTAATAGCATTACATCCAATTTAAAGTTTGAATGGACACATTTGGAACATGATGGATGTTGTCAATACTTGAGTTCATCTGACTGAATCACAATACTAAAATATGCTTATTCTATAGAAATAGGAGGAAGTACTTAATATGTATAGGCCTTTATCACACCAATGGTTTTGTTTCTTTTGGTTTGATTTCTGTTTTACATATGCACACATTTAGATTATCCATTGCACGACAATATGTGCTCATCTTTACTTATCTTCCTCAACTTGTACATTTGTGACTTTCAGTACCACAGAATTTAATGATTAAAAACACACTTGTACATCCATTTTTATCTAAACTTAGTAACCTTTTCAGCAAGGCCCATTAGATGAATCCTGGGCTCAGTGTGAATACAGACTAAAGAGTATTTTATCATGCCAGAGACACTGCTTTGGAGAGGCCATTGATCTACCACAGTGTCAAACCACTGCTCTATTCTGAACAGTGTGTGTTGACCACAAGGTTGCGTGTAAGTGGAACTGAAAGGTAAACACAGCTTTTAAAAAAACGTACCATTTCGCTACCTTTCTATACACTGCACTGTGTGCAAAAGGAATGGAGTGACTTTGACCCTGCATTGGATGATATGGTGCCTAAGTATTGTTATTGGCCCAGACCTATTGAAACCCTAGGCAGTAATGCATGATGATAATTCACTAAAGGCTTCATTTTGTGTTCAGGCCACAAAAACATGCTCTCAAGTAGGTTCTTAGTTGAGAGCATGTTGGTACACTTACTAAAGGTCAGTGTGTTGACAGGGTGCCACCTTGACTCTTGTCCTCTGATTTTCATAGTCAGGGGTGGCACGGTGGTGTGCAGTGGTTAGCACTGTTGCCTCACAGCGAGAAGGTTTGCATGTTCTCCCTGTGCCTGTGTGGGTTCCCTCCTGGTACTACGGGTTCCTCCCACAGTCCAAAGACAGTATGTGTGGGTGAGAATGGTTGTTTGTCTCTGTATGTCGCTATATGACTTTGCTACCTGTCCAGCGTGTACCCAACCCTCGATCAATGTCAGCTGGGATTGGTTCCATGCCCCCCACAACCCTGACAGATAAGTAGTATAGATAATGAGTGGATAATGGATAGATTTTGATATGAAGAATATGTCCTCATTCTGCATGTTTGCTATGTATGTCTTTGGGTCAAGCCAGGATCTAAGCTTATTTGCTAAAATGGTGTAAAGAGTTTAGTCTAAGAGGACTGTGGAGCTGCGCCACTACTCTTCGATCTTGACAGGTGGTTCAGGAATCCATTATTAAGTGCACCTCTTGTATGTGTAATGGGTATGGTCTCCTGAGGAGGAGCCCCAGGGTTGGACAGAAATGTGCTGGAGGGAATATACCTCAGATCTGGCTTGGCAAAACCACGGATTCCACAGCCAGTGGAAGTTGCCCTGCAGAAGCATATCTGCTCTTAGCTCCAACACTGAATAGTACCAGCGTCTGGCAAATGGAGATGTGTATAAATGGATTCCCTGAGGTACCTAGTGATTTTTCCATCTACTCCTCCATGTCATCCAGCACATCTAAAAGCAAGCAACACACGGGCTGCACACATTCCAATTTTTCTACCCCCAACCCCCACCACACCCACACACACCCCCACACACACACACACACAGACACACAGCCTCCATATCTCCCACAGATAGAGTATCGCAGTGACCGGCGCATTTGAGCCACAAACCCCTCTATTTCTCTATTGCTCACTCTCGCTATCCCTCCATCGCCAGCTGAGCGGGGCGTCGGGATGCTATCACACCCCAGGCAATCAGAGATACAGTCATATGTCACAAATAGGTGTCAACTCTTATTACAGTGGGGAGGGGGTTGAAGGCAAGTGAAAACTCACTTATCAGAAAGGACATAACTGTGACATACCCCCCACCCCTCCCTCTCTTTCCCTTTCTCCATTTGCCCAGCCTGTGCTGGATATCACCTTTTTTTATTTCACAGGCCAGCAATATTTGACCAATAACACAAATGTAATACCTCTCCCCTCCACTCTCTGCCACTATCCCAGTTGATTTAATGGACTTGTAAATTGCCAGTATAGTTTATTCAATGTTTTTTAAAGGCTGGGAAGTGAGCCTGAAGGTATGGGAGGGACATGTAGGGCCTCATCTCTACTTTCATACAGTAGCCTTGACTATTATCAAATTATTTGTTGAGAATTGGTATGATTTATTGCTTGGTGTTAGTCGTGGCCTAGTTTATCGAAGTTGCAAAGTTGGAATGAGAAAAGTTTTCATATCTCTAATCTTTTCTCGCTTTATTGCATTTATTGTCGCCTCTAGGTGTTTTTGTGTTGAGGATGTTTCTAAAACAAAGTTTTAAGATCATGTTAATTTAGCTAATGTAGTATCTGATAACAAGATGTTGACGCTTTGTCTGAAGAGTTTTATCAAATTAAAAAAAAGTTTAGGATTTGCCATTTCTAAAGTCTAAAAGAGCATTTACCAGTGTTGCTGAGTGTTTACCAGTCGTCCACTACTCAAAAAGCTTGGTCGTTTGTTTTCAGACTCCTCCAGGCCACATTTCAAAGTGTCTTTGTGCCAGATACCAAACCCCAAATTGCCCCTGTTGTATGTATGTATGGTAGAAAACTATTGTTTAGGAAAAAGTGCTGTATGAATGTATGTGAATGTGTCTTTACTTGTAAAGTGCTTTGAGTGGTCAATAAAACTAGAAATATAAGGATCACTTAATTCCATGATGATGTTTTACACTAATGAGATGACAAATATTTGAATATTTCCAAATTATTGTCATAATTTTCCATAAATATGTTTATAGGAAGAAGTGATGTTTTATCTTTTTCATTATTTGATATTTTCTGAATTATGTACAAAAAATAAATTGATAGAGTTAGTGAAGTGATAAATAATCTTGCAAATCAATGAACTCTCCACCAAAGTCAGTCAATCTGATATGATTCAAGAAAATGAAATCCATTACTGGTTCTTTGCACTTGAAGTGAAGCACTCATTTTATACAAAAGTACACCAGAGCTGAACAAAATAAAGGGCTTACATCATACATCATACATGGTTTATGGTGCATTGACTTTGCTGAGCTGTGCTGCAGCTTTGCTAGCCCCAGGTTATGGAAATGTGTGATCACAAACACTGCATTCGCTGTGTAACACTTCTAGTTACTTTGTATAATGAATCCATATTTCAATTGTTCCCGCCTTAATGTGGCATTATGCTTTCAGTGAAGAAGCAATTACATTAGTATATACTGAGGAAATGTGATTGCATGTCTTGTATACACTATATATGCATTTACACTGAATAGACAGTATTTGTATGAACTGTATTGGAGTTATCGTACATATGAAAAGTGGGATGTCTAATTAAAGCTAATCTGTCAAACTGAAACTAAACTTTTAGTCTGTTGTTGTTGTTGTGCTCACTGACTTTTATTTGCCTGAAAACATAATTTACAAAAAAAAGACATTTAAGTTCTGTTTATTTTTATGCTGTGAGTGTAGTCACTGTATTAGTAGTTGATGGCGTATGATGTTTGCACTGTAATTTGATCACTATATCTGTGTAGACAGGCATAAAAAACAAAGTGCTCCACAAAATCTCCTCATTTCCAATGTCCACACAAGCAGTTGTTTTTTTTTAGTGTTTGTCAGATCTGTTATTTGAACAAACAGTTCATTCCACTCATTGTAGAGAGCAGGGTTTCCCCTATATACAGTGAAAAGTGATAAAACTGCTGCTGATGATTTTTTTTATTTAATGAATGAATGAAAATTAAGTGTCAGATTTCTCACAGTACTCGCTGACAGTACATATGAATCCAGTATTTTGTAGCCTTGTTGATAAAGAGGACAAACCTTCATATATCAATGTCAATAGGCTATATTGGCCTTATTATGCAATTGGGATCACACACGATTGGTCTATCATTTTACTTTACATTTCCCTATGCGAAGTGTTGAAAATTCAAATTTCAGTTTGACTTTAAAATCCCCAAAAAATGTTTCTTTCATTTTGTCTTCAGAACCTTTTTTCAGGGAAGAAAAACAGATTATTTACAGTCAGTTCGGCAGAGCTTAATTATTATACCAAAACTTCAATAAATTGATTAATTCCCTTGGTTTTCAGTGATTTCACTGATATGCTTACTGGCGATAATGGCAACTATGAAATTGTCAGAGACAGTTTTCTTCTTGTGGTTTAATTAGATAATCGATTTACCCCCCATTATACTGTAAATATGGCAAAACATACAAATGATTGCTTCACATATTAGATGGAATTATTTAGCCCACTCTGCTGCTCTGTCCTGCACATGTGGCAAAGTACCTCAGCTGTGGCCAAGTGAATGTCACTCGCACAATGTGCCAGTGCATAACAGTGTCTCTGTGTAAAGGTTTAGGAAACCAGGAGCGCAGACAAGACAAATCGAGGTTCTCAAATTTATTTTCAAAATTTCATTAAACCTTGATATTTTCTATCATTTTTTCACCCTTACAGAAATCCACCATTACCTCCCTCTCACAATCATCACCATTATCACAAACCATCTCCCTATTCCTTTCTCTATCTGCTCATAGTGCTGTGATGTTATCACACTTTTCTCCTCTGTCACCATCTGCCTGTTTGTCTGCACTGTAGCAGAAGTGGAGGTTCCTGGACACCAGCTTCGTCTAGAGAGATGGAAAAAAAATCATCTAGTGGGGATGACTCAGCCATCAATCTTCCTCTTCGCCATTCCTTCTTTTACCCTCTCCTGCTGCCCTTCACTATCACTTCCTCTGTGTCTGTTCTCTATCACTGGCTACCCCCCTACCCCCGCCTTCTCGTTCTAATCCCACCTTCAGTCAAGGCTGGACATGTGTGATGGCCCTTCTTTCTCCTCCATGCCATACAGTCACACCAATATAACCCTCCTCTCAGCCCTCTCCTTATTACTCCTCTGTCTAGATAGGATCTCCAGGATGCTTCAAGCCATTGTATTCCTCTTGCTCTCTGTCCTTCAGTGACCGTCTTTATAGAATAGATCTGGATGGGAGATGGCTTAGCTAAAGCCACAGTGGAAATCCTCAACTGATGGTTTCATAAGAGGCGCTATCCTAGCTTAGCTGCCACATTGGGTGTAATGTCCCTAAAACCATCTTTCAGGCAAGATTTTCTAAAGTAGCTAAGCACTAAGATGATGTTATTTCAAGTGTAAGCCAATCAACAATTAAGATGCTTTTGGAAATAAAACAGCCCTGATCCATAAAGATAAAGTTGTGGATTAGGTATAAACCTTGTTAAACACTTCAGGGTCTCAAAAAGGGGACTGGGTTATGGCCTCCCATTCAGTGGCTAATGTCCGTATATAGAGCCTGGGGATCACAGAGGGGTTTTAACCTACCCTGTCAGCCTAAATTAATGAGGTAATTAAGGGCTCAGGTGGAATTAGCAGTAGACACCTTAAGTGCCCCGGGGCAGCCAGGATGTAAAGCTACAGTATAGCTAGAGGACAGATGATACCATAGAAAGCTGTGGTGAAACAGAAAGGTAAAAACAGACAACTGTTGTTCAGCAGGAGTTGATGTAGACTATATTGAGTTGTTTTGGTTTGATGTGACATGATTTGTACAGAAAAATCACAGCAGTGTGTTTTCCACTTCAGGTCTATGATGATAAGGGATCAGGTGAACATAAGGAGAATTTAGGAGGCTCTTATAGGGAGTTTAATGTGATTATATTACATAGACTGCTGCAGTCATAAAATCACCCAATTTAAGGCATCCATAAAAGACTCCCCCTGGAATAATATCCAGATGATGGATCTTTAATGCTTGCTCTATAGTTCCATGCCTGTTCTTTCCCTGAGATTTTGGGGTTTTTTTACCATTTCATCCTCTTGTATTCTTGTAATGCTCCTCCTAAATGAAAAACACGTATCAAAAAAGGGTAAGAGCCCTGCTCGAGTTGTCCAACATTCCCTGAACAATTCATTTGCCAGAAATACAATGGAACAGCAACTGGTGTATCTGTTTATAATGCAGCCAAATAAACTCATGGTGTTTTAATGAGGACGTCAGACAAAATTAGCCTTTTTTCATCATGCCATGAGCAACCGGTCTGAATTCATGCTGCACACGGTGGAAGTGGTTTTGCACACAACAGCAGGGTCCAGTGGAGTGGGTTACCTTTGTGTGCCTGTCGCCTGTAATTCTAAATTGAACAAATTCACTTTGACTTCTTGTTCAGTTATTCCCTGTAATATTAAAAACTGATCCATGATCGACCAAAACAAAAGAAAAAAAAAAAAAGATACTTTCTTTTGGAGATAGAAATTGTCAGTACTTCACAATGAAATCCGCCCTGTGTTTAGCTATTTCAATGATTTTGTTACCTATAGTTTTGAGTGTAAACATTTTTTTTATTTTAATCTTATTTTATAACTCATGGTCTTCTTGCCTATAACATGTGTATCATGTTATAAGACAAAATGGCTTTCAACTGGGTTCACTCCGGCCAACTTTCTGGAGAAAATCTTGTGTTGATGCACTGAATGAGATTATACCTACTTGGAAACTGGTTCAAAATTAGGTTTCTGTGCACTCCCAAGAGTTGTTGGGGGTTTTCCAGCGGTCAAACATTGTATTTACAGTAGTTGATGGACCCTTCACTAGTACCAAATAAAGAGATGTTGCAGAGACGCTACCTCTTTCTGATTAGGGGTCGCAGTTCTGCAACCGTTACCCAACCTGAGGTGGGACCTCAGAGAAGTAGTTTGAGGGGAAACTTTATCAAAGGGATGCTGGTGTTTCTGGTGGCTTTTCAAACCAGGCTTGTGACTGATGCAGATATTTTTATACATAGGAAAAGAGCAGAGACGAGGGGTGGAGTGACTCCACATTAGTGATTGAGTCAGCGACACAGGTGGGTTTTTAACCTGTCGCTTTTCTAATTCAAAACACGGCAGGGAGCCCCAAGTCGTTTTCTCTGGCAAACATGTTAAAGCCTTATTACATTCACAGTGATCATTTTCTGTCCATTGAGCAGAAGTAATTAGGTTCTCTACTCACACTGTCTCTACCAGCATCAATGATATCTCATTGGAGTGAGTGTGCTATATAGAGACAGAGTGATTATTATAGAGCGCATAGCCTGTGGGTGTTCCTATCAATGACATCCACCATCCATGCATCCAATACACTCAGAAATAGACATGCAGGAGAAGTATATTAATATACTGGAAAGTATGGAGGTGCATACCCAAAAGTACAACGTGATTTAAGGGACAAAATCTCGACTAAAATCAGCTGCCGCGTTTGTGCAGGCTCTTTTCAATCTATCGGGTGGGAAGCCAGTGAGGGATCGTGTCCCCTTTGCAATCCTATTGACTGTTACTACTACTGTTCCTACTGGTTGATGCAACACTTTTAACTACACCTTCGCAGGCCAAGAATGGGAGGTGGTGGCAACAATGACAGCTGGTGGGACTGTCCCCTCTAAATGGAGACAAAGTGCAAAAGAAAAAAGACAAACAGGACAAAAAGTTAGTCGACTGATTTTCTGCTGCCAATAATGACTAAATATGGGATAAAAATATCAGACGTTGGAAGGTCACAGGACACATATGCAGAAAACTGTTTCTTTAAAATCACATTTCTCTTACACAGGGTTACAAAAATAGGCACGTGAGAAAGGTTGCAGCGTTGTACTCGTGTATGATAGCGATGAGCCCCACAGCAGAGGTTGTGGTCGCTGTTGTTGTTGTGATTGTCCTTACAGCGTGTCCTCTGGTGTCAGTCAATAGTTTGGTACCTGCAGGTTTGACTCTTCTCCTCTAACACATGACAAGAGACCTGCCGTGTACTCTGTAGGTCGGGCTCCCTTCTCCTCTTTCTCTCCCTCCTCTCTCCTCACTCTTTTCTCTCATCCCTGGGGTTATCCACATATGACACCTGCCAGGGCGGCGGCACAGATTTCATTCTCACCTGCAGATATGACCTCTTCTCCTCTCTCACCTTCACTCTTTAACCTTGAACATTGCCATTCATTCGCAACCTCTAAGTGTCCACATCCCAACCCCTTAAACACAATCGAAACGTCAAAGAGAGCTATGGAATTAGACCAGTGTGAGGCCACTAAAGCGGAGGCTCATTTTATTAGTTTAGTGTGAACTACTGACAACCAGCTTACACCTGCTTTTTGTCATCCAAGCTTCCTTGTGTTCCAGAGATGTCCTGGATCGGGCCACAGGGCACAGGTGAATTTGTTGTACCTGACATTTTCTGCAGTAGTGTTCTTCTTCTTCCTTCTCTTTTTCTTCTTCTTCTTCTTCTTCTTCTTCTTCTTTTTTTCAGGCTCAGTGAACTGAGAGAAAATGACATTTAATTACAGGAGAGCAGTCACGCAGTTCGGCTAATTACGATCCCGGGAGTTCAGTCATCATATCTAATTAACTTTCACTTTCATGAAAGCTTAATGCAGCAGCATAGCTAGGCGCTGCATGTGTCACACTTCAGGAATATTGACAACTATTTGGTCATTTCTAAATTGTTTTTTTTTTTTTTTTTTGGTCAATCTCTGTTCACTTTAATAACAACAACAAAAAAACACTAGTGTCAATGTTTGTTAAGCCTTTGGTTTTACCATTGATGCTTGTTTTATTTATGGCACCATAAAAGATATTTGTAATTGATCTAACCCTGCATTATTCTTAAATATAAATGAATATAATCAATCACTTGGATGGTGGTGGTAATTCATAGCCATATTGATTGTTAAAAGCATGCTGCATAGTCTGATTCACATTCATTATGACACTCTCAGAGGACAATCAATTCATTATTATGCTTGCCCTTGACCACATTGTTAGTGTGCTTACTGGGGCATAATCCTCAAAGTGCATGTGTGCATTCATTGATATTATAATTTTTCATAGATAGTGGAGACCTACTTCTGATTTTGTACAGTCCCTTGTTTTTAGTATTTCTTTGGAATAGAATTGTTATTTTTATCATTAATATTATTGTTATTTGCCTTTAATATTAACACTGAATTGCAAACTAAAATACCTGCTGTAGTTCAAAACCAAAGTGGAGCAAAACCACTAATTGCCACACAGTGTAACACAATGTGACCTATACTTAAAGATTCCCTTTTGTCTCTATTTGTTGTTGACCGAGTCGTATACATGTGCGTCCTGACTCCTGCTTTATATGCTGATGTTGTTGATGGGATGTGTGTCTCTCTCTGAGACCTGAGATCGCACTAGAGCAGAAATGAGAGTGCTAATTGGTGGCTTGAAATCCCCTCAGTGTAGCCTGAGCTCTGTAAAGGTCATCTCCACTCATAAAATGGAGTGCTCACTTGTTTTTTTATTAACCGGGCTGACAGACTTGGCCCAGAAAATCAAATAAAAAATTGTATGGAGGTACTGTTGCCCATGGCCCTTTTTTTTTTTTTTTTTTTTTTTAAAAGTCTGAAAGGTTAGTTTTTACTTACTCACCTTGTCTGTTGTTGCTTTAATAATCACCAACATTGGATATTTATTTGTTACATGATTTTGTGAAATACACCTGTTTGCTTTCTTTTGCAGAGTTAGATGAGAAGATTGCACATATTCAAATATTAGATATCAAATATTAGCTTAGTTTAGCATAGAGACTGGAAGCACGGATGAACACCTAGCCTCACTCTGTCCAAAGGAGATAAAATCAACTTACTACCACTTAGAAAGCTCATTATTTAAGATATCGTCTCTCTCTGTAAGACAGAAGTGTAAAAATGATAATGTCAATTCATCATTTTATGGCATGTCATGTGCTAACTATTCCTTGGCCCGGTTCAGTTTCCAGGAGAGAGTAGAAGAAATTTCTGGTCCCCACAGGTAAAATTTAGGTGTAATGTTAAGAAGGTAAAAAGGTGCCAGTAGATTAGATTCTGTTATTATTGGAGAAAGTCTGGTTTTGAGTCCTTATGCTAAGATAAGCTAATCGCCTGCTAGCTCTATATTTAACAAATAGATGTAAGAGAGATGCTGATTATTCCTTTAAACAAATGGGCCTGGAAAAAAATCGCCAGTGTTGTATTCAGTAAACACCACAGCTACCTACCCACTGGACCTACTTTATCATAATGATGACACAACATGCCAAGCACATAGCTGTGATTTAGCATTACACTTACCGTTGGGCCTTTAATTCCAGGCTCCTCTCACACAGCGGACATTTGAAAAATGTTAGTGGCCTGCCATAATGCTGCAAACATCAGCGAACCCCACAAGGAGGATTAATGTCTCGTCTGGCTTTTATTATGCTGTCCTGCCGTCCTTCGCAGACTGGCCATTCATCCTTGTAAGATGTCCATACCTGCTCTCAGTGTGGGCGCGTACGTGTGTGTCTACTCTGTGTGTGTGGGTCCCTGTGTGCGTTTGCATGTGTTATGCATGTATGAAAGTGCTTGCCTGCTGCCTGTGTGAGATCTTAAAAGTTTATCCCAGAGGGGGTTAAATCACTTGTACAGTCGTGGGCTTTCCAGGGTTATGTCTGGCTTGTCTTATCAATCTATCGACGTGGCACCTGTGCTGCTGGTTGCGCTAGGAGGCCGATGCAGTAGACGGCCCGGGCCTCACCGAGGAGGAATACTAATGGGGATGCAGATAGCTTTTGGTTTGGCCACCTCAGCAGACATTGATCCCCCTGCGGACTTCCACGGTGGTGACAGATGGACTGTCACCTCTGAATGAGGGAAGATTGGGACACGTCCCTTCACATCTCCATCAGTGGGGCTCAGTCTTTAACGGCATTCTGTTCGGTTCTGTGCAAGTCGCTTCCTCCATCCTTCCTTTCTCTGGTTTTGTCCCTGCCTTTGCTTCTTTTTCTTACTCCTCCTCTCTCTCCCTCCATAGTTACAAACTCCATCCCATCACAGTAAGGTGGCAGGTTAAAGTTCTGCAGTTGCCAATTGTCATTTACAACCTATTTGAGATGTTCCCGAAGATCAGATTTATGAAGTTGCACAGGAAACATTTTCAACTAAAAATAACTTGACTGGCTTTTTTCCCCTTTAATTAAGAAAACGATGGAGGCAGGTTTTGTTTGTGCTGAGTCCTCTCCCTCTGTCATTCAAAAGGCAGGCAGAGTAATAAAGGTTCAGAGTCTGAGGTAGTTCACAACTCAGTGTTCAGAGAGAGAAAATGTGTCAGTGGTTGTGAGGGAGATGGTCCAATATGCAGAAGGGGAGTGCGTTTAAGATATTTATAAAAACTTTATCTAATTTTCTTGTGCTAAACCATAGTATTTTTACATGTCTTTAAACATTTCTGGAGATGATCCATAAGATTTATATATAATAGAAATCTGAGCTTATACAGTACATCTATTGATTAATATTTTGATCAAGGATTAATCATTTAAACCATCCTTTCAATCTAGATGCCTCCAGATGCTGAAATGTGAGAATTATCTCTACTTTTGTCTTTTATATCTTTGTGATGTCAATATATTTGGGTTTATTTGGTTAATATTTTGCATATATCCAAATGAAAACTGTTAAATAAAACAAGAGCAAATTAATATCTGAAATTGTCATCAATAACTTGACAACTTACTCCATGAAAAAGCCCTTAACTCACCTCTAAAAGGTATCTGTGTCATTTATCTCTAGATATGAGTTTGTACATAGTCCATGCTCACCAAAGAGTAAATTAATAATAATAATAATAATAATAATTTAAACAATGAATGAGGTTAACCTCATTCCTATTAATTTGTAACTCACACTAACTCATTACTTTGAGAAGACTCCTCGTTATCTTCTTCTAATTTTTTATAACATTGGCAGGAATGTGTTTCCATATTTTTCACATCACCTGTTGAGCGCTTTTGGCTGTAACTCCAGCACCCCTCCCCACTCTCTCATCACAAAATCCCACTTATCAGCTACCAACGCCTGGATCGTATTGAGAGGAGCTATGCAAATGACTGGGAGGGAAAGGCCAGATCTAATCTTAAGGTTTATTCTAATTAAAAGTGATTTACTTTCCCTGCCATTCCCTGAGAGGGAAGCTTAATGTCCTGTTCTCAAAGGAGATGGCATCCTCTAACTCAATTAGGTAGGAGAAATGCACTTGGGTAAAGTTTACTCTGGATGAAACTGCTTAACATGCAGTGTAGGAGTATGTAGTGAAACCTTTAGACTTATTCAAGGAAAGGACAGGGAAAAGTCAAGGTTAAGGATAGCCCCTATCTGTTCCACCTTGGGCAGGGATGGGAAAATTTGACAGCTTAATGTCTTCTTGCTCTCAAACCAACATGAGCTCATCCTGTACGTATGTTAGAACTTCAGATTGGTCCTTGTTGTTTTGCATCACTTCAGTCCATTAAAAACTGTTTTCATCAGAGTTTCAACTTTTAACTGATTTGTATTTCGTTTTTTCTCGTTTCTCTGGTGGAGTAGGCGGTGGCAAAAACGTCTTCTCAAACAAGTTAATGGTTTGATGAGATGTTTTAATTGAAACAAGTGCTGCATGGCAGATTGGATTGTACACCAACCTGAAAACTTCATGCTCATTGAATACTGAAATTACATTTACAATTTTAAGTCTCCTCACTGGAAACTGAATATCTCTTGATGCCAGGACCAAGACCATCAATCAGCCATTCAGCTACAAATTTGATCGCTGAGTGTATGAACTGAATGAAATCCAGTTTTTGAACAGATGCAACATTGATGGTCAGTGTAGAGTCTCTAAAAGTTTAAGGGATTCAGTTTGGTTTCAACACTGTTAGGGCTCATTTTAGCCCTAACAGTGAGAGCTATATGTGCACTTGCTCTTTTTCTAATTTTAGTATTTTACAACAACATAAGTCTGAGACTAAAACCAATAATATAACATTCATGTATGATACATTTTCAAAATAAAGACATTGCACAAAGATGAATAAAACCAAACAGCTGGGGGATATTATTTATATAATTCATCTATATAAATAATTTTATTTATTTATGTTTTTATATTATTTATATATTTATATGGATTGTATTTATATGTATATGGTTAGAGTTCACTTCTTATTTGCTGTTGCATTTGAAAAGTAAATAAAAATCTGGGTGTCCAACACTTGATGTAACTTCATTTCATTCTACCCCAGAACTCAGTCACTCAGTCATTGACATGCCCCCCCCCCAAAAAAAAAAGCAAAAGAGGGGAAGATGATTTTTCATTTTATTTTTCCTTATTTGTTAGAAGAGGAAGAATTAAGGTTTAAATGGTTTGTCTAATAACAATTTCCAGTAAGGTTTTACAGGTTACACGTCTTGTATTTTCCAGCTATTTTCCTTAACATCTTTTATAAATAATAGCTGGTACTTAGCTCTAAATTACTAGGATAGTTCTCAAAAAGGCCTATGCAATTTGGTACTAATTATAAGAGAAATGGAGAAAATGTGTTGCAATTGTAATTAAGCACCTGCTTGTTAGAGTTAAGTTTTTAGAGGAAAGTAGGGAATTATGTATTAGGTAAGTGCATGAACTATAACCATAAACCAGTCCATAAACAAATGTCTTTCAGGGTTTTCAGGAAAGATAAACAAATATGCTATCATCAGCCGGCTGACAATACATAGTACGAGCTGAGCATGTCGTGCCATCAGATCACTTATCCCCCATACCTTCCTCTTTAAGTCTTATTTAAATTGGCCACCTTACACTATACAAACATCAGTTGGACATTTATCTGTTTCCAAATCTAGGCTAATGCATATACATATTAGGTTACACCAACAGATACAGTTGTGTGAACAAGTAGCTATGTCAAACTTTACACATTTTATGCATAAAGACGTGTTTTGTGTTGTTTTAATATTTAAGTATATTAAGTATGTTGTTTCTGTGACTATTGAAATAATGATTTTTGGCAGCATTTTGGAAAATTTATTAAGACGTTTTACTTTTAGAAACCTGTGTTCTCGTGCTTGTTTTATTTGCGTTCAAATATGCACCACTTACCTATTAAAGGTTTTGTATTGTAGTGTGTTGAAGCAACCCCTCAAATAACTATATAGACTTCGACCTTAGCATCCCTCCACTGCAGCTGTCCCGTCTTTGCTCAAGCACCAACACAGAGATATTTTTTCAGTTCATCTGTCATTAAAATAAATGGATTAATAAATCACAAACAGATCTGGTGCTCTGATGATCAGTAGCCTCCCTCTTCCTGTTATGTAGCTGCTGGATGATATAAATATATGGTATAAAAATGCCAAATATTCAGTTTTAATCTTTCTGAATCTAAAAGCACAATTTGTCTTAAAGTCAACATAAAGATCAGATTTTATGAAAATGTTTGTCATATTAAAGTGTCTCTTAGACATTCATAGAAATTACAAGTTAACTGTGGCATTCTGAATAAATGAATGCAAACCTGCAGGAAAGCGTGTTTTGTGACTGTTGGTTTGAGTGTGTGTGTCTGCGAGCAGATGTTTTGGTAGCTGACGTTCTGCTCAGCTGCACCTGGAGAGCGTTCATGTCAGTCATGGCCATCAGACGGAGAGATGACATCAACATGCCGGATGGGTGAGCACGCTCGGCGTGATCGGGATGAAAGGCGGTGCAATATTGTGTGTGGGTGTGGGTGTCGGAAGGGTGATATTGCTATTGCACTGGTTAACAAACATCCTATATCTTTATGGTTCAGGTATTTTAGTTTACCATCAGTATTTTTCATTTCACTTCCTAATGGAAAAATGTACTTTAACCCATGAAAGACATGAAAGAAAGCAATGAAAAAAATGATTATTATTCTTTTTTAATGTTTTATTTTCTCGACTGACCACACTTTAATAAAGCCTCTGTTGAGATGCTCATTAACATCAAATGTGCTCTTCATAGATTAATAAATATAATATATTTATTACACATCATATTTGATGGTAAAGAACAAACCCAAGAAATAAAACACTTTCCATTTAGCATTATAATAAATGAAAAAAACAGCACAAAACTACTAATAGTAGCTAATGTTTTTTTATTTTTGTGACTGACTGATAAAAATATTTGTATATAATATGCAGAGTCATCATAAACTGTTAGTATGTACTCTTGCGACAGTACAAGAGTAGCAGATCCTCTTTTTGTGAAATTCAACAGTGAGGAGGTCAAAGTGCACGGACACTCTTGCCTTGTTGAGTTAGTACCAGTATTAGCATTCATTTATGTACATATCTCTTTACTTATTTATTTACTTATAACTTTACTTTTAACAAAACTATCTAAAAAATAAACCCTGTCCACATGAAATAATAATAACAGCTTTAGAGTTTATTGTAAGAAAAAAAGTGCCTTAATGACAATAATTAGTTTTTGTTAAACAGTTAAAGGTCATTATAGCTAATTGATGGTGCATGCTTTTAAAATATGATCACAGAAAAATTTTTTTTAGTTATTCACATTATTCTGTTTGGTAAACAAAAAAAATAGTTTAAAAATAGGATTATTTTTGAATCCTCTAACACTTAAACTTCACATGGCCCATGCCTGAAGCAATTTTTACATATCCAACACAATGGACATCTCCCCCCTGGGGAGGGCTCAAGCAGACTGAGATCAACAACTTAAAATGTGTTGCACAGCTGAGAAAAACAAACCCTGGATTATACTTTTCTCATCTGTTAAAGTTGAGCTGTTCAGATTGAGTACAAATAATTGTTGCATGTATTGTAGAACACTGTTGCTCAAAGACAAATTAGTAGTGGTGTGTTTTTGTGAGATCTGCTTACACTCTCTCTTATTCAAATCTCAGCAAAATGTATCTGAAGCCCCAGTTCTTCCAGTGCCTTGTTTTTCTAACGCAATTGTTTCTGCTTTCATGTCGTCCTCGAGTGCTTTTGCAGCGCTGGATTCTTGAGAGTCCATGAAGTAGATCAGCAGAAAGATTTTGTTTTATATGAAGAGATGAGGAAAATTGCTGGTTTCCATTTTCCAGCAGTTTTATGAAGTGTTCTAAACCACTATGTGAAACTTACAGTTAAATGCAATGCAGACTGATGGTGATCATTACAACATTATTCTAACAGGGTCAAAGAGTCGAGGAAATGTGGGAAAGATGCTCAGCTCTTGATTGTACGTCCATCATGCATCATTGTGAATTGTTAATAGACAGGGTGAAATGTGCATTTCCTGCGCAGGCCCCTCATTGACACGGGCACCATTTACCGCTGTCACCCTCCCCCTCCCCACCACCACCACTTAGTGAATAAAGGTCAAGCAATCAGGCATCTGGAAGGACAGCTAATTTGTCATCCCTCGACAAACGTGTCAGCGTCCGATCTTGTCCGCAGGGCTTGATACTGCAACAAGCCGTAAAGGTTAAGAGATTCAAAGAACGCTCCCCCTTCCCCTCCACACTCGCCCTGTCTCCATCTCAACGAGCAACATGCGACAGAGCAGAAAATTCAATTTTGGATTTGATACTGCGAGGGCTATGAGGTTCCATGGCTGTAACTCTTCAGAGTCTTTAGGCATGTCGTCCGCCTTGCTCGGTTAAACTCTACAGAAGCCCCCTAGATCGAGACGTTGCTGTCTTGTACATGTCATTCTCAGCTAATGCAGCTCTCTCACTGGGTTGATGGCTGTTTTTTCCCCAACAATGAAATGCCAAAAGGGTGTGCTCAGTTGAAAATTAAGGTGCATCTCAATTTTAGTTAGAGTTGAACATGATTTATGCTGACAGGGACCAGGGAAAATGGCTGCAGCTGGCATATCGGTAAATGATAGAGATTCTCATGCAAATCAACAAATATTTCTGAAATTTTAATCAGAAGTCACACCAGTAATTTTAAATGTGGATTTGAATGCAGAGCAAATCCCAAGCAATCTGTCGATCTAATCACGGCCCGCATGATAACAGAGGCATTACAAGCCATCCCACTCGTCCCTGAACGCATCCTAATAGCCTGTTTAGTAAGGCCATCTACAGCCGCAGGTGTGTGTCCCATCCTGATTCCCAAGGGTGTGAGTGACAGAGGGTTGGAGAGAGAGACTGACGGAGAGACACGAATGAGTGACTTTGATCAGGTGAGTTCACCAGGCATCTCTGTTTGTGTGTATGTGTGAGACTAGTGTGTTCAGTGTGGCATAATGGAGAGTCAGGCTGACAGCTGCATGTCAGATGTGCTTAATGTACATCATTGAATAGAATGGTTGTAGCCTAACCCCCCACACCCCCCACACCCCCCCC
>CM076669.1:11539024-11552754 GCA_038496675.1 Rachycentron canadum
ACCCCACCAACCCCCCCCCCCCCCCACACACCCCCAACACACACACACACTAGGAATCAAGTTACCCACAACTTTCTGGGGGGGGGGGTTAATGCAATGCTACTGCAGGTTCCCTTTAGTAGCCCACATAAGATCCCTAATAATTTCTGTTTTAGGTAGAGCTGAGGCTGAGTTTTGCAGGTATTTGGTCATTAACCAAAGTATGGGACATATATGGCTTTTGACCCGCAGGCACAAGCTGAAAAGTTACCACAGCTCTTAGGATACATCACCTGGAAACCATGAATGTCTGAATTTAATGGTAATCCAGCCAGTATAGTTGCAGACTGAAAGACTGCTGGTTCTATATCTGCATTTTTGTTATTTCTGTAGATCTTCATTGTCTCTGAACACAAAAACCCAGGACTCTATAGGTTTTTGTTATGGATGCCAGTTTTAATTTTTTTAAGATTTCTAACATTTTGGCACAAAGGGACGGTCTAAATATTCCATTGTCGGTATGGACAAGTAGTGTGTAAGACAAGTTAATTTGTTTTGTTGTTGCTGTTCTTAAAATGTGTGGCCATACCTGATGACTTCTATTAAGACTGCCAAAGAATGTAAAAGTAAACTAACTTAAGCTGCAAATTGTGTTTTCAGTTTTTTTTCAACAGGTTCATATTTAGCTCCCTTACGTCATTAATTCGTCATAAACTTATTATAAACTTATTATTATTAAATCTTATTTAATTGTAGGTCAAATGTCAAAAATGTCACGTTAATGGAATCCCATGCACTTTTTGCACGTTTTATTGTACATCAACTTCCATATCGACCCATCAGTTTACACTCAATAACCCATAATGGCAAAGTGAAAGCTTTTTTTTTTTGCTAATTAAAAACTTAAATATCTCATTTCGAAAAGTATTCAGGCCATTAATGCAGTACTCCGTTGAGGCCCCTTTGGCTATGAGGCTTCTTGTACAAGCAAGGATTTGGGCAGTTTATCCCGTGCCTCCTGGCAGATCCTTTCAAGCTCCAACAGATTGGATGGGAAGCGTCTGTGAGCTTCAGGTCTCCCCACAGATGTTATGGGTTTAAGTTTGGCCGTTGGCTGGGCTGCTCAAGGATACCCAGATACCTGTCCTCAAGCCACTGCAGTCTTGTCTTGGCTCTTTGCTTCATGTCATTGCCGTCCTGAAAGGTGAACCATCACCCAAGTTGTCATGGACACTCGCTCTATTTGGCTGCATTCATCCTTCCCTTAATTCTGACCAGTGTCACTGCCCCATAGCTTGATGCTGCCGCCGTCATGCTTTACTTTAGGGATTGCATTAATGTCGTCCGTCCAGCAGGTTCCTCCATCGTCTGCAACAAATTGAAGAAGTGACCATTGGTGTTGGGGAGATTTTGTTGATCACTGTCAAGGCAACTGAGAAACTGGAGCCCAGAATGTTTTATGCTGAGGATGTTTATTGAAGCGCAGTCGAGGAGAACAGAGGAATCATTGATGCATAGTGATGTGCACCATGTCACCTCAGTTCTGACAAGAAAAGCCCCAGCTGTTAGTCTTTATTCAGTTCCTGCCCCTCCCCCAAGTAGTCTAAACCCTATATTTAGTCTCATCTCAAAGAGAAATGTGAAGGGTCCAGGGTGAACCCCGCCGTCACACTATGTCAGCTGGAATTGGCTCCAGCCCCCTTGCGATCCTGACGGATAAGAGGTATAGATAATGGATGGGTGGTTCAGGTGTAGGCTTGGACAGCGACAGTTGCTGTTGTCCATTCAAGGCCTTTTGCTATCACTGCAGGCCTCAGTATAGTATTATAAGGGAGAACTATCTGTCTTATCAGCAGGATGGGCACGGCTGTGCCTGGGAGAGCCACTGGAGCATCTCCTGTAGGATTTACTACCACATTCAGGGTACTCTTTAGGGACTCTCACTGAACTCCTGCCTCCTTCAGGTTGAGAGCCATTTTTGAAAACTTCCTTACAGTCGGGTTGTTGGTCACCTCACTGACCAGAGTGAGTTTGACAAGATGGCCAAATTTACAGAGAGTTCTGGTCCAGACCTCTTTAGACACTTGACAATTGAGGGAATGGTTTTACACCCTAATCTGATGTATAACTCACCACAACTTTATCATGGAGCTCTGCAGAGAGCTCCCTTGCTTGGTTCTTGTCCTGACATGCAGTGAGAATTGTTGGACATTTATGCACAGGTGTGGGTCTTTATGAACTCCAATTAATTCGATTTGCCACAGGTGTACTGAAGTTTCAGACACATCTCAGGGGTAATTAAAGGAAACAGGATGCACCTGACCACAGTCAAGAGAGTCGTAGCAAAGCATCTGAATATGTTTGTAAATAAGATTTCAGTTTTTCATTTTCATAAATTTCCACCAAAAAAAAAGTCTTTGGAAGTTATTGCATGGAGACTCAGCAATTCTTTCCAATTTCATATTAAATATGAAACTCTATAAATAAAGCTGTTTTCTGAAGCTACTACACGTTTCTCTGTCCAAGGTGTCAGATATTGCAGCAGATAAGTAATTGGTTAATACAGAGAATGAGATCTGGTCTCAGGATGCTGGTGAAGTCTGTCGGATACTTTTTGACTGTGACATCGTTTGGCAGAGTCAAGGTAAATGCAGGTTTATGACACCCACTGGTGATTTATCACATTTACAATTAGTGCTCACAAGTAATATTGTGAACATTTGCAGGGACAGGGACTTTCACACAGTGGCGGGTAAGTTTGGCGCCTTTAAGTGCCTTTGCTGCACAACCTTGTTACATTCCTGCAAAAATCAATTTTATTTGGCAACCTGACAAAAAAACTGAGGTTTTTGTCAAGTTCCAAGTTGTGCAAAAAAAAATCTGTACTATTTCTGTTTGACTTTCAGCCAAACAATTAATTATTAAAAATTCCCAGTTAAGATAAGTCTGGTGGGGTTGCAGTTACACAGTATGCATCTTAGACCACTAAGCCCGGGGCAGTTGCCTTATTGGTCTAACAAGCAAGTAGTCTCTTCTATCCTCTGTGGTTTTAGAAGCAAGTTGTACTTAAAAACCAGTGTGTATATATATATGAAAGATTTTGTCTAATATAATGCATAGGTTTGTACCCTAGAGCTTGACTTCCTCTCTTGGGCTCCCCTGATTCATATCCTGTCACTTATAAATTGCATTCAAGCCTCAAAATGAAACCACACCACTACTTCTCTGATTGCTGTCGTGTACACGTCAAATGCGTGTTTGGCAAAGGAGGGATATGTGCAGAAATACATACCTGCCTCCCTCTCAGAGACAAACAGATAACTTGTGTATCTGCTAAAATCTATAGATAGCTGTTGCGCCATAGGAGGTGTCTCAGTTGCAAGCCACTGCTCTGAGCTAATGTGACTGCAGGCTCTCCTGCAAAGTGAAGGGGGCAGGAAGAGGGGGGTGTTGAGGGGAGAGAGAAGAGGCAAAAAAGAGAAAGTGGTGAGTGGAGTAGGCGAGGGAAGGTGGATGTCATGCTGAGAAGGTATCACACTCATGTGTGAAGCCTAATCAGGCACAATCTGCTTCACTATGATGCAATGTTCAGTGTGACTGTGTGTTTTGTATTTATCTAAAATTAAAGCTGTTGCATGCTCATTGCTGCACTTCGTTATGCAGTACATTAAAGGCATCCAATAGAGTTGATGAAATTGTGCTAGAAGGTGTAGAAGTGGCTTCTAGAAATGTTTGGGTCACGTGTTCTTTGAATGTGCGCTCAAGGAATCACAAACAGCAGCAACAGCTGTCACAGAGGGAGGAAGATCTTTCTCTCGTATCTCTATCTCTTTCAGGAAAAGTGTTAGGGTGTCAGCATGGTGCCAGCAAACTGCCAGTAAAGAGCAGTCATATGACAGAACAGAGAAGTGTGCACAACAAAAAGGAACAATGCAAACATTTTCTTCGATACAATAATCCTGTAAGAATGAGCAGTGTGTTCTGAAGAAGATGATGTGCTGGCCAGTGTCATGAAGGATTAGTATCATTATAGGTTTATACAGATTGAGTCTTGATTTATTTGTCCTCCATAAAATGTCACATCATCTTTGTCATAGTCAAAGAAGACATCTTCAGATGTCAGACCAACTCAAATACATCCAGTTTACAATGATGTAAAACAGAAAAACGTTAAGTTGTGATGTTGGGGAACCTAGAACCTGATAATGGTTGAAATTTTTACTAGAAAATATTACTTAGGTGATTTATCAATTATCAAAATAATTGAAATTACAACTACAACATTAATTACAGTCAACTAATTGGTTAATCAATGTGCACTGCATGAATGACTATATACATACTATAAAATAATAATTAGCAGCAAAAAACAATTTTTCTGTCATATTAGATAATGAAAGCATGAGTCTACTGCAGACTGAAGATTGTTTGCTTGCCCATTTAAAAGTTGTTTATTGAAGTGATGATGAATTGATCAGTTCGTGATTGGCAGTTGAATTATAGAAACCAGCTTCTCTCTTTCTTGGCAGCATAGACTCACGATTACTTTCAGGCCAAATGGGTAATATTGACTCCGTGCCCAACCTTTCAGAAAACAGCTTTGTTTAGGAGCTGTGCAAGTAAGTGAAGATGTTGGAAGAGGAGCTTTCGCGACTGTGAAATGGTGACTAATTTGGGGTAAAGAAGCGTGGCCTTTGATCTTTGCGTTGAATAGAGCTGACTGTGCCTGCCTCGGCGCCCCTTAGGCCTCATTGTCAGCCTGCCAGAACGTCATCTTTCTTCCATCACTGAATATAAAACTGTGGAATACATCATGCAAATAATCAGCCTGGAAACAAACACAAGCAGTTCTTTCCCCCAAAGGAAGAGGCAGCCATCTCTAATGAGCAGGGTAAAATTGGAATATTCATACCTCTTACCCTCCACAGAAACGATTGAGTGATTCCCTCATCTCCCCGCCGCTCTACCCCACTTCCCTCTTCTTCCTCTTGGAGCCTTCTCTGTCTCTCTTTCATTTACCCTTCTGTCTGTCCTTCCCTCTCACCTCTGTCTCTATTCCCACTTCTTCTTCTCCTTCTTCTTCTTCGCTCTCTGTCTTCCTGGAATGTAGCGATAAACAGAATAGGCAGACAGTGATGTTGACAAAGCCGTTTAGAGATTACGCCCCAGATCACAGTCACAAATCTGCCAGAGAGGAGACATTTGTTTGTGGGAGAATCAGTAATGAGTGCAGAAGAAGAAGAAAAGATTATTAGGAAGGAGTCAGAGCGACTTTTTTTTTTTTTTTTTTTGGTACAGAAATTACTTGGAAAAACAAGCCTGAAATATCTCCATATAATTAGACTAAAGATTTACAGGCCTCCCCCCACATACTGGATTTATTTGTCAGGAGTGTTGTCAGTGTCTCATCCCACTCAGACAATGGGAGGTCTAGGAGATGATATTCAAAAAGGCCCACTCTCAAGGACATGTTTGTTTGGGTTTAAAAATCTGATTTTCATTCAACATCAGTGTCGCAGAACAGAAGAGTGGAGAGAAAAAAAAAAAACACAGAAAAACAACTTAAACCAAAGCATTGCTCACTTGATTCCACGTCCTTATTAAAAGCTTATTCTGCATCTGTGCACTGACCCCAAGCAGCATGTCTGTGCTGCACAGGTGAGTTCCTGTAAATAAAAAAAAGGATATGAGGTAGTGGAGGAAGAAGATGAACAGCACAGTCTACCTCAAGGCCAGCGATAGATGATGTAGGAGGAGAGGGACCTTACGTCTCTCTTGACCACCTGTTGAGAATGACCTAGAATATCTGCCTTAGTAAGACAGCTCCTTTTTCTCAATGCAGAAATAGTTTCTTCTCATTTCATGTAATATTGTTTTCTAACACTTATTTAGTTTTTGTCATTTGAAATATTCCAAATAAATGTATAATTTATTTAAATCAACCTAGAGCAGAAACAGTGAGTTGATTATTAAATTAGGGTATTTTCTGGACTGTGGAAAACTTTATAGACAACCCAATTAAAGGATTAATCAAGGAAATTGGTGAAAGTAATCAATAATGAAAATAACAATTGAATGTTAAAGAGCAAAAATAAACCTGACTAAATTAGTTCTCATGTAAATTGAGAGATAAAAGAAATATCGGCTTGAGATTTAATGGCATTTTTGAAATGGTAATTGAAAAAGAGCGTGACACAGTGGTAAACGAAAATATTCATTAAAATCAGCAGAGAGTTCTGCGCTTTGCAAAAATAAAAGAATATCAACTGAACAACTGCTCATTAGGATAAGCAGAAGTTGTTACAAGTAAACAAAGGAAAAATTTTCGAGAAATTTCATTTTTTTTTTTTTGTGCGTGTGTGTGGTAACATCAGTGTAAAAAAGATGAATAAAAACACTGCTCTATAGCACGACTAGAGGTCAAAAGCACAACCACAGTGAGCCTTTAAAATGCAGCATAGTGATCATTATAAAAAAAAAAAAAAAGCCAGAGGCTGTTGAAAACCAAAGAAGCTACCAAAGCATGAATTTTGCCACTGTAATACTGCACTGATACAGATAATGTAATGTACAGTTAAATGAATAGAGCTGTCATTTAGCAAAGTACATCCAGATGTAATTACACTCCAAACAAAATGTTTCCTTATCTGTCCCTTGTGTTCATCTACCCAATACCCCCCTCTCATGTTGCTAATCTAGGGTAACTTGAATATTGTAAGTCCCAGCCGCCATAAGTGTTCCTATCGATTGCTTGTTATTTCAATGATCTACGCTGCTTATTCTTATGTTACAGTCACTGAGTCATTCTGGATAAGAGAATCTGCGAAATCCCCTAAATAAGAGAGTAAGTCCGTAGAGGAGGCTAGAGGTGAAGTGTTTACTAAAGTTGTAATGAGATGCAAGGTGGGCATTTGAAGGCAGGTGGTGTATTTAAAAAAACAAAAAAAAACAAAAAAAAAAAACAAGATGGAGGAAGGGCATTTGGGACAGGCAAACAGGCTGTGATAACGAGGGAGCAGCAAGAGACCAGAACGGTGTTAGTGGTAGGTCAAGTAGCCCGGAGGTTAGGGAATAAGGAGGGGCATTTAAATCGATGTGTGCGAGGGGAAAAAAACACCAGCCCTTTGTTGCATCTACGTGATATCAGCTTTTTATATTGTTGGGTTTATTCCTGGAGTTCTAGCGAACCTACAGTTGATTGAGAAAATTGTTAATTTTCTCTTTTAAGGTGAATATTCTTCAACATTATTGTTGAATGACAACATGAGCAACACTGAGCTGAAGTTATCAGGAAAAAAATATAAACACTTTCTCATTAAAACAAGTAATTAGGCCTACATTGCTCTGTAGCAAGAAAAGCTATAACTCCAAAGCATCTATACCCTGCATGTCACATATATTGTATTCTACACATATAAGAAACAAAACCATAGAAAACATTGTAGTTAAGGAACTACGTAGTCCTTATCAACAGATAGCTAAACATTAGCTACTGTAATGCTAAGCTAATAAGCTAATTCCAATTCCAGAATGTGTGGCGACTGTTAGCTAATGTTAGTAAACAGGACTAACAAGCTAACAAACATCTAAATGAGACAACTTTAGCGTTACTGGAAGTCAGTTCACCTCTTGGCAGAGGGAACTGCATGTCCACGCTGCCAGTTCCTGCTCCAAGCTAAGACGCCAACGATCGATTGATCAACTGAACTGAAAGAGACCGATAACAAACATGTGAACGATTCAAACAGAAATGACCAATCACTTTAGACACTGGAGGTTTGGTGGTAAGTTAAAAAAAATAATAAAAATCACCCCTCTCTTTCCCATGTGATCACTTTCTCTCCAGTTCTTACTTTTTTTTTTTAAAAGACCTCTGCTTTTCTTCATTTGTAAAAAACTAAAATCACCATTAATTAAGTCAATGATCAGCCTCAATTTTTAAATTGATGACCTTTACAGTTGGTTGAAACACATAACCCTGTCTTGTAAAAATGGACCTTATCTGTTAAAATGAAATACAAATTCTATCCTTTAATTGATTTCATGGAATAAAGAAAAAGGACATGATTATAAAACACTTTTGAACAAGTGCATAATGAAAGTGTTTTCCATCACCGTTACTGGTTTTCATAGTCCTTTGAGAATTTGGGTCAAATTATTAATTTTGAAATTTATCTAATTTGGTAACCTGGGTTACTCTGAACACTTCTGATTATTTTAATACACAACCCTAATGCTAAATAAAGGTTATCTTCGGACAAGTGGTATAATATAGAGAAATATGAGAGCGGCCACGCGCTATAATCTTTAAGCTTTTGAGTTGTAGGGTTTGTGCCTCAGCATTACTCTTTGGATTGACATGGAAAATGAATGTATTTAATAACATCCAAGGGGGAGAACAGTGTTGTTGACACTGCTGTGGATGAATATGGAGATGATAAAATTATCTCTCTAGGGTTCTAGATTGTGGATTTGAATTGCAAAAGGTAATTTTCATAACTATTCCATTGGAAAATCTAATGAGTTTGAACTATCAGAGATCCAAGCTGGGTTGGATGATTCAGCCATACACACTGAAAATAGCAAGATACTGTGCAGTGGTGAAGAAAATGCTTCTTTTAATGGTGGCAAAATAGTTGTAGAACACTTACTGAAATGTGAGGTTATTTATTATAGTACTCACTCTATCCACCTATGCTTTTCCATAGTTGGCTTTGCACTGGCTCCCTGCTTTATCACTGTTCTGTCTGTAATCTTGCAGCAAAAACACAATTTAACAGCCTCCCACTGTTTAATGAGTTTTCATATTTGCTAATAAAATGCTGAGCAAATAGATTATGTTGTTTTATAAGCACCGGTGTGTCCATCAGTCCAACTGTAATCAGATTGTTAAAATATTTCCTTTGCATTCTCAGCAATGTTACACTCCACAGCAATGATGACATCTAGCATCTATTTCTGGCAGAACAGGATGTGCTACTGTTCATAAAAATCTGAATATATTTGATTGGTTGGTGTTGTTGCCAGGCTGCAAAGTTGGATGCAGATGAAAAGCATAGCACGCAGACATTCCTCTTAACTTTATCAAATATTTGCTCGCCTTCTTCCCACAATACATTTTCTTTTGTATCATTGCCTGGAGGTTACTTCTGATCAGATTTGTTTTGCATAAATCTGAAACAACATTGCTGCATCCTTGATTTCTCAGTACGAGCGTTGTCTCCGTCTCCATTAATAATGGCGCGTCTCTTATAAACAATCACTAATATGTTTAATATGTAAAACAGTTCCTCTCCTATTTAGAGACTGTCTCTGCAGAGCATGTCTTCACCCCTCATCATATGTGATAATAATGTGCTAAATAATGTCGATTAACACAATGATTTGAAGTCACTTGACGAACACATTTGGGTAAAATCTATTTATATACATACAAGTCTGTTGAGGGCTTGATTATTACCAAGAGGAGGTCTGAATTCATGAAGTCATGATTTATTTTTAGAGAGCTAGGAGAGGCAAGAGACATGTTATGCTATAACAATATTGATATATGGTAATCTGCCAAAACATCCAATACAGGTCTGTATATTCCCTTTTTTAGAATGTGGATTTTTTTTTTATGTGATAAAGGAAAACCTTTGTCAAGATAAGTTAACAACCAAGGGACAACTAGAATTGACCCTTATGTCTCTTTGTCTTTATTAAGTCTTTATGCAAATATAACACTGTGACAAAATGTTTTATTCTCTGTGGAAATAGTTGCTAAACCCCTCCCCTGAGCAGCGACTGTCCAATCATAGCTTAGCAGCAGCATGGCAGGTCTGTCAAGTTTTAGGTTTTCCTTTTCTAGAGGTAGTGAGGCTTCGCTAAAAATGAAGATGGCCATTTAAAAAGCATGAAGGGTGGAGTTGTTTGTTTTGAGCAGAAGTGTGGGGAGTTAATGAAACAGTGGGTTTATCTGCTTTGACTTAAGCCGCAATTGTTGGCGTGTCTGGCTGTCTAGATTACTTCCTACAGTAGAAACTGAGTGGTGCTTCAAACATCAGAAGCATGTTGTTAACTATGTTGTGTTGCGTTAGCAGCCTCTCTGCTCTTTATTGTATTTGGAGTAGTTTACTCTCCGGCAACCGTGTCCACTGTCACCTGAGACAGTGGTTTGTTTGCCACATTGGTTAGTCCTCATTTTTAAAGCCTTCAAAGCCTCAGATTGTATTGACGTCTATGTGAAAATGGCCCTACTTCTCACTTTTATTTATTACCTCAATAAACATTTTTCCTAATGACTTTATGGTCTCAGTCTCTAGTTTCAAGTCTTCAATACAACATGATGATCATTTTTTAAATAATGGTCCCATTCAGAGAAAATAGACCATAACTGCAGGGTACGCATTAGGGCATGGCTACTCACTCCTCCTCAGGTCTCCCTTCTCCTCCAAATATACTTTCTTCAGGTTTCAAAAAAACAAAGATGGCGACAGCCAATTTATAAATTCAAGGCTTGTGGTTGTGGTTTTGACTTACCAGTGGGTGATGTCAGAGAGGTTTTGTCACTTTTTCATTTACAATTTTCCTCATGCTAACTAACTTTACAAAGCAATATAAGAACAGTGACGCTTCTTTATTTTCATATCATCTACATTAGTTACCAACTGGACATTTAGTGTTTTAGCTTAATAATAATGCACGTTGCTATCAACTGCATAACAAAGACCCTTTTGTACATAGTTCTTACAGTAAAAAACATGAGGCAGCTGGTAACATTAAAAAAAACAGCTGGAGAGGTCAAAATTACTTGTGTAGCCAATGCTAGCTTAGTTAGCTTGCTAGCTGCAAGTCATAAAGATGCATTTTCATTTTACAGCTGTCGGCTTGAAAAGTGATGGTTGTTGTAGCTTTACCTGCGTCTGAAATCAAGGACACATAGACTAAAATACTAAAGATTCAGACGGCTGAAATTGCCTCTGTTATTGTAAATTGCATATGTGCTGTGCGAGAACAGAAACCTTAGTGAACACTGTTATCGGTAGCAGGATGCCAGGGCTATAATATGGGGTTGTTTGTTTTCTTGCCTGACCCCCGTCACACAAACAAAGCCACTGTATTTGTATATCTCGTATATTTCACTGGCAGAGGGAGTTGTCACCGTGTTTCTGTAATTTGAGTAAGCAGGAAAATGTTTTTGTATTCAGTAGGCGGACAATATAAAGAGCTTATGCCAGCTCCAAGCTGGACTGGTCTCAGTGCTGCAACTGAAAAATCCCACGCTCACTATATATACTGCAGGCAGGCTCTGTGATACAGGCTCTTCTGGCAGGAGAATGACACAAGGTCAGGACAAGATGGAAGACATCTCACTGATAATTATGGAGACATTCTTGTCCGTTTAATTAGCAGTGAAATGTTTTCTTCAATACTGTTGACTGTTGCAAGGACAACATTTAAACTAGCTCATAAACATGTTGATAGAAAAAACAGAATCAAACTACAAATAATTTAGCTGAATTGTGCGGCAAAGATTTTCTCTGTTGTTGCAAAGTCTATTTATTTAAATTTTATCCTGCGAGATTTCCACAAATACAGCAGACTTTATAAAAAGTATCTCTTGATTTGGTTTTGCTTTTTATATCCCGTGCTGAGACTCCAAATTACTAAAGCAAGTGAAGTGTTAGTGATCGCAACCACAGTCCAGATGTGAATGGTTAGGGTGGGAAGCACGTGGACACATTAACACTGAGCAGGCCTCCCCCCTTCGAATCCTGGTCAGTGTGATTCTTTCCTGCATGTCAGTCCCCCTCTCTCTGACTCTCTGTTTCCTATCTCTCTCTACTACACTATAAAAAAGGCAGAAAATGCCCAAAATGACTTTACTAACATCTTGAAATTAAATTATTAATATGCTGTATGTAGTATATTCAGTATATATTATATTGAAATATTTTTATTTCATTATATTTGACTGTATATTTCAGACAAAGGGGACAATAAACAACAGCATAACAGGCAAGAGAAACAATCAAAGCTGCAAGATAGACCAAAATACTCCAGTATTTTAAGAAAGTATAGAGCATTTGACTGAAAATTGGGGAAACAAAGAAAACAATGCATAAAATGTGTATAGAAAAATAAGCAGTAAGTCAATATGACTATGGTATGGATTTAACTTGAATCTTGTTTCAATTTTGCGCAAATTTTGGAAAAAAAGACACTTAATAAAGTTAAAGTGGCACCTAGGACAGACTCAGTGGTCTTATTCTATAAAGATCCATTCACATGTATTTAATATGAATAAATTTGCTGTCCACAACAGCCTTGAGTGGAATTTTTACAGCAATAACAGCACTCTTGGGGGTTAAAGCCATACTCTTACAGTAAGAACCTCATTAGATACTTTTAACTTATTCAAAATGAGTCAGTGAGGCAAAGTAAATTGCTTTAACTAATTACTTTTTTATAGTAACTTTCCCCAGCACCGGTAAACATGCAGGACCAGCCTTAATATTTCATTAATTCATCAGCATAGATCCAGTTCCAGCTGATCTACCATACCTAGTAAGTAGTGCATGCTGGTGATTAGTGCAAGATTAATTTCTTGTCCTTTGGTGTGAAGCAGATCCATTTACACTGATTTAGAAAAGGGCTAGCAGTAGATACTCACGATGGTCCTATTGGCAGTGAGCTAGATGGTCATTACTAATCTAAAGGCACCCACGGGAGACAGAAAACGAGTGGATTAGTGTGAGTGTTTCTGCATGTGAGCGTGTGCGCGTGTACATGTGTGCGTATGTGTGGAGGGCGAAAAGGTCGAGGCGTTGCAGCGGGGTCACATTTATAAGATGTGGGGGTCAACGGCAAAGATCAGCTGGGGTCAAGCCCATAATGGGAGCCATTTTTCATTTCTCATCCTGCTCTCTGAGTTAGCGGAGAGAGTGAGGTAGTGAACTGCAGGAAATGGCATTTCAATGTGCGTAACCTCTCGCCTTGCATCGTCCCCTCTTGACAGGGAATGGCAGGCCCTTCTCATCTCGCTCGTGCTGGCTCGTATATCACTCACTACTCTTGCCCACCTCTCCATCCCGGGAGACGGAGGCCTGAGAGAGTGAGAGGACGAGTGCGGGTGATGTGGGTGGACTGCTCTTCAATCTAGAAGCTACTCAACAATCAGCAACACATCTATCACCAGCCCTAAAAGTAATTTTGAACTGACTGACACACATACACATGTATCCCCAGCCTGTGATATAGATGAATAGTATATGACAGCCACTATGCTGCTTTGAACATTTAGAAAGGTCTATCGACTCCCTTTGTGGTGAATCAGTACAGCATATAGACCAAGATGAGATTAAAAGGAGAGAGGGAAGACTGCAGTGGCGTTATCCTCTGTAAACCCAGACAATTCAACCACTTGGTGGCACTAGCAGCCAAAATCAATGAAAGGAAACAGAAGGGAATGTGTCTGGATGAAATAGATAGAGCTGTAGGAATATTCTGTTTCCATAACATAGCATCAGCCATGAATATTCTCAACAGCAGGCATAGGACTATCAAAATAAATCATGTGCTGTAAACATCTCATTAAAGATGAATATTTCAGATTTGGGGAGGCTGTGAGAGCAGTAAGCTCTCGGAGCAGAAAGAAACACTGTAGGTAACTTCATATGAGGCAGGTAGGACCCAGTGCAGAAAAACAATGTGTACACACACACACACACACACACACACACACACACACACACACACACACACACACA
>CM076669.1:11553146-11662326 GCA_038496675.1 Rachycentron canadum
GGGGGGGGGGGGGGTGCAGCACCACCCCCGCCTCTTAACCCTCCTACACTAATACACAAATTTTGCATCTATTCTCACCTTCCTGCTGTGCTCTTCACTACTAATCAGGGTGTATGCATTCATTATCAAGCTGAAGGTGGTTTACAGTGAAACACAAAGTGAAAGAACGGTTGCATTATTTTTTTCCCATAAATAACTGCTCTCTGCCTCCTCAGACGAGAGCTGTAACAATTAGTTGATTTATTGAATCAGCCAATTAATCATTTAAAATCCCCCTCCAACCAAAATTGTGTTCTGCTTATTGTTACTTCACTTTGTTTGACCTTCAATGTGTCCACATTATGGTGTATGTGCAGGGTTTGTTTTTCTTTTAATATTCATCTGCTGAAGGGGAAAGTTTCTCTTAAATCTGACTTTAAGATGTGTTGCAACCTGGAGTTGTAATTTTTTGAAAAAAAGACTGTTAATTAAAAAAACAGATCACATTGGGATCTATGAGCTTTTTGCTTTTACAATTTTCTGACACTTTCTGACAATTGAAAAAATAATAGATTAATAAACAATGTGAAATCTAATCCAGATATCTGATCTAAATAAATACACATCTGTGTTTATTTGTTTCTTACTACAGCAGAGTCCCCTTCATTTCCTGAGAGAGACATTGTCATACAAAACAGATACCCAGAATATTTTTAATTTTTAATTTTTACAGCCTTTAACAACAGGTTTCTGAACTCCAGAGTAGAACAAATGCAAAAATCATTTGGAGTCGAAACAAACTACTCAAAGGGCAACTGTGCTTCCACTGCAGTCAGTGTGTTTGGGCCTGTTATCCATTTAGGAAATCGCTAATGACAGTTGTTGAGAGTGAGAGCATGATAAATCCATGCAGATGTCAGTAGAAGTGATATTGTAATTATTTGTATTTCACTCCACTTTTCATTCTGTCACTGCGAAGCCTGATGACAATTTGCTTAATGTTGCCAATATTTTCAAGACATCAGCTTTGGGAAATCAAATATGTTAATGGAACAGACAGAATATTCAAAACGTGCATTTTTTTTTTTTTTTTGCTCTGTTACCTTTGTGACTATGTTTTTGTCTCTGCCATACTGTTACAACATGCAGCTCATTCTGTTCTGGCGATTAGTCTGAAGCCGTTCCTCTTTATAAATATTAATTTTCTTATCTTTCTTTGCCAATGCCCGAGGCGTCCAGCACAGGTGTTTTGTGAATATCAGAGAGGACGACCGGCTAACTGCAGCAAAAAAAAAACAAAAAAGAAAACAGGAAGTTGCTGTAATGACTGCTGTCCCCAGTGCACCTTGGGTAATAATCAGCCCTCGTTTGTCATAATAGCAGGTAAATCCTGAAGCACGGCCGCAGTAGTCCTCACAGTAGGACGCTGGCAGCAGTAGCGGTCCTCAATAATTTTTCACTTATTTTTATTAAGTGAACAGAGATTGTGGTCGCTCTCTGCTGCTTGTTAGTGACTACAGACAGACACAGCAGAAATACAGCAGAAATGAAAAGGGCAAGTCATGGCAGGAGAGCAAGAACCAGATTCAAGCTCAGGTCGAAGTACACAGACGGCTACATTAGCATAGTCAACCATCAGGGGTCTTCATTCATTATTTATAAGGTATTTTACAGTATTGTTTACAACCTTCTTTTTGTTGATTGCTTATTGAGAGGGGGAAAAGTCAATGATGACATATTTAGCGCTTTATAATTTAGTAACAGAGGAAGTGAGATGTCGTTGCTAAGAGGAGTTTTGCTGCTTCACTCTTGCTGGCTGGTTATGAAATGTACAAAGCCCGAGGCAAAGTTTCTCTGTTGTGCTTGCCATCTCAGTGAAGAAACTCTGAGATAAGACAAATGGTTCAAATGACCTTTGAAAAGATCACCATCTCTCAGTTCGCCCGAGAGAGGGAAAACAAGAGGGATAGAGAGGAAAGAAGGAGAGAGAGAGAGAGAAAAGTGGGGGGGGGTATTTCTATATAGTGAGGGATAGAAGTAGATTCCCAAACTGTGTGAGTGTGTGCCCTATTCGTCTTCCCCCTCTCAGTGCTTTCTGCTCCATTTACACAAGCTAAGTTTATTTGTCTCTGTCTAGGACTCAAGTGAAGCAGCAGAAGGGGAATGGTATTGGATTGAGGGGGGGGCCAGGGCATTTTTTTTCCTCATTAACTGACAACTCGTGTTATTTTCTTTCATTACTCTGGTTTTAATGAAAAACTTAAGTTGCAGCACGCCGCAGAGTGCCTCTGACTTTATGCTGCACTGCCAGCCACATGGGTCTTTCATGGTGCCCATTACAGTACAGCCCTGCGAGACTGTGTGGTGCTAGCTACGTCTCAGTCGCACGCCCACTGCCGCAAGCCATTCATCTATGTTTGAAAATTTTGCTCTACGGCATGAGCAAAGACCTTTAGTAATATAGTGTCATGAAGACTTCACAGAAGTCTTTGAAGGCACCATAAAAAAAATAAAAAAAATCATAGGACACATGTAAAGATGGAAATGGCCATTTGAATAAACACAGGTTTCCTAACTGCTGTTTTTTAGAAGAAAAGTCTGCACAGACATCTAAAATATTCACTGTAGATGTATAAGAGCTTTTATATGTGTGAAAACCTGTCAGACAAAAAGATAACGTTACATAAACCAGATAACGTCTCCGTTTCACTCTGAAGATGGAATGTACATACACATCAGGTGCTCCGACATTCTCTTATCTTCAAGTCTTTCACTGCTTTTCCTACTCAGGTCATTTCTCATGTGTTCATATAAGTTGGTTTCAGTTCGGCACAACGATAAGTTTAAACGTGCAATGCCACCAGTGTTACACCTCAAGGTCAGTTTACTCATCACGAGGAGTGCTGCTCAACTCGTGAAAAAACTTGTATCATGTCTGGAGTCTGAGAAAATAACTGCGATCATGTAATCAGGGTTATCTTGGATTAAGTTTAAGACTTTTTTGGCAAAAAACCTGCGTTATAAACAGCTGGTGTTAAGTTTGAAAGATGAGGGCGTTTTAAAAGGGAAGGTCTAATGAAAGACGCTATTGAATTTCATTATTGGAGTTGCTGTGGAAATTGTGAGATCCAGTTCTTTCGAGACTTGTCTCTCATTAGGGACAAATGGAAAGCCAGAATCGTGACATCATGTCTGGGCTGGTGTCTGTCCCTCTTTAACTCAGTGCAATCACTCATTCACAATTTCTATAATTGGTCTTTTTGGAAAAATAAGTGTTTACTTGAACCAGCATCAAGAACAGCAGTTGCTAGAAGAAATTTAAACCTCTGTGATTTTAACAATATTTACTTTGTGATCACAGACATCTTGGCTTCTTTGTTACTTCTAATAAACCAACTAGTTCCTATTGAATAAATGGGAAGCGGCAGTTTTCCCCTCATTATTCTACATTGTGCCCATAATGAGAAGCTGAACACAATTACAGAAATTTTAGAAGATTCATCACAAATGAAGAAAAGTAGCACATTGACACAGGTGTTCAGACCCTTTACTCAGTATTTAGTTGAAACACTTTTGGTAGCGATTACAGTGTCAATTCTTCTTAATGTGATGCAACAAGCTTTGCACACCTTTGGGGATTGTCTGTCATTCTTCTCTGCAGATCCTCACAAGATCCATCAGGTTGGATGAGGGCGGTCGGTGGACAGCTATTTCGATTGGGTTCAAGTCTGTGGTCTGGCTGGGCCACTCAAGGACACTCATAGATTTGTCCCTAAGCCACTTCTGTGTTCTCTTGGCTGTGTGCTTGGGGTCTTTGTCCTGCTGGAAAGTAAAAACTCAGGCCAGTTATTTTCATTAAGGGAACCTGGTTTCCTTAATGAATATGAATTTATATTAAGGATATGAATTTACACAATTTCAGCATAAGGCTGCAGCATGAGAAAAATGTGAAAATAGTGGGGGGCCTGAATACTTTCTGAATTAACTGTATATACATGGGGTCTCAGACTATTTCCTGCCCCTTCCCCTAATACCCCTTCCACTAACCCCAAATTAAAACCCACATCCCTGCATTAAAGTTTGAATAAAAGGAATATTTTGCTTGTTAAAGCTTAAAACTGGAGGTTTACTGTATAAAGGATTCCACTGCTGGGTAAATGCATTAGCTAAATGCTCATTTGTGTTAAATGCGATGCCACAACAGGGTGTTTCCAGGCTTACAAAATTAAAATGTTAAATGACTTCTGCCTTCACAATGATATAACCTATTAAATTCGTTGGTGTATGTGTGCCTGCGTGTGTGTGTGAGGGGAATACAAGGAGTAGATGAAGTCTGGACAGCAGCATCGCTTGTGTCCCAATTAGCAATGCAGGGCTTTGAATGGGTCTTTAACCTTAGCAGAGCTTAATCATGTAATTAATGAGAAGGGGGAAGCTGTCTGTCTAATGCTGCCCTCCTGCTAGAAATATTCCCTCCAAAACATTGTCTAGACTCCATGTTTTCAGAGACAAAGACATCATTTGTGACCTTTAAGACAAGGAAAGGGTTGGCTACCTAAGGCATTAGTCTTTTATTTAGCTGGGCCCTGTTCTAAATTAATGTCTTATTGATATTCGGTGCATGTGCGTGTTATGCGTGCATGCATATGTGGCAGTGTGCAGATTCGTGAAGCCGTAAACATTGAGAGTGTGTATCAGCGTTTGTGTCTGCATATCATCCACTGTCATGACAGCCCATCCGGGGTCTCTGCTGACGACTGATTACCTACTGCTGGCATTTAAACAGAGGTTATAGGACCGCAGTCTCTCCCACTTGGACATGCCGCACATCAAGCTGGCTGTGTGGTTGTTTACGACAGCCTTGCTTTAATTGCTCATCAAATTATTGGCTTAATGATAAGACATGGGAGATTGAAAGGGACATATGGATTCGGACAGTGGCCATCAAAAGCTGCCCACCACATTGTGGTTTTGCAACTGCAGTGTCTATTAGCTTAACAAGCCGATGCCTATTTAGCAGTAATCAGCAGAAGCACTGTGGAAGATAAAATCAGCTGTGGGCATTATTTTCCCTTCAGCCTTCAAGAATGACAGGCCTATTATACAGTGGATGGAATTTATGAGATGATCATCTTTGATGGCCTGGATGTCCGTCGTTCGCTGTAATGTTTTCTATGGTAATGATGCTTCCCCTCTGCCTGAGACCACAAAACCGCCATCCGCCTTGTGACTCCATCTCTCTGCTGAAAAGTGATTGTTGACGGCTCCATTAAGGGGTGAAAAAATATTTTCTTTTCACACCCCACCCCCACCCACTCAGAAGCTTTATATTCACTCGTCAGCCAAGCTTATTTATGTCGTCTTCTTCAGCACAGGGATGCATCAGGTTTGAACTTGTCGCTTTGATGGAGGAAGGAGGTGATTTGAAACGACCTTGATACAACTTCTGCACATGGGGGGATGTAATGTCGCTGTGGGATCCTACGGGGAATCAAAAGCTGTGGCCTGGAACAGTGCATGCTGACGGTCGGTCATTACGGCTGCCCTATAACCAAGTCAGATCTCACATCCATCAGAGGCCTAAACCCATCTCATCTGTCTGATGAAAAAACTGTCATGTTGTGCATTAGATTTATTGTGATGCATCAGGTCTTTGTATTGTACCTGTAAATGGATTTGTTTAAGGGTACATACTTACAACACTCATCAATTTCTGTTTGAAAAGTAAGGAAAGACCTACATGATTGAGGTTTAATATTATAGTTAAGACACTTCCTAAAGACAGGGCTGGATTAACCTGCTAGAGAGTTCAGAGGCCAGCTTTATTAGCTCTTGCCTTTAGCCACAGACACCAACTACCACTCCTGCACTTGGAAACCAACCTGTCTCAAGTTAGCTAAGTGTCAGTTAACAAAAGATATATAAAAAAAACACACCCTTTATAAGCGTATTATAAACTCAACTATTAAAGGGATCAAAACAACATGTTGACACACGGCCCCTCTACAAGCTTAAGACTCTTATCATTTCAGTTTCATTTGTTTCTGTCCAGCAACAACCACATATCTTTTTAAATTTTCAGATAAACTAAGGGATTAAAGGCTCCTTCAGGGGTTTAAACAAATCTCCTGCTCTGACAATTTATTGAATTGTCTAAAAGCTTTGCAAAACTTAAAACAGCATTATTTTCTTATTTTATAAAGAAAATTTCCCTCATTATCCCCACCAAGGAGGTCATGTTTTCACCAGAGTCTGTTTGTTTGTCAGCAGGATTATGCAAAAAGTATTGAACTGTTTGCTGTACTTATGGAGGGATGGGACATGGGCCATTTGGGCCAGATTCACTATCTAATTTGTTCTCTGCACTAAGGTGTATGCTGTCTGACACTGGCCTTGGTGGATGTCTGTGGCCCCTGAGGGCCGTTTTAGTTTGTATTTTATTTAGATACATGGTTGTCACTTGATAGCAGTGCTACAGATAGCAGTGCTTCTTTTTTTATCTAGATAAATTTTAATAGATGGATGCACTAAATGTGTTTCTACCACCAGGAACTTTCCTGGAGAACTGAAACCTTTCGAGGAACTTTGTTCCCTGACAACGTTTCCATTGAGGAACGAGGTTCTAAATCTATTCTAGGGACTCACCCACGAACTTCAGGTAAACACCTTTGATGGATCATCAGACTTATCTAGTTACTAATAAACTAAATACTAATTTTGTGTTGCCTTGTTCAGGTAACACAATGCACTGAAGTACTGTATTGAGTTCTTAGATGTCAGGTCTTGAGAGATTAGAGTTCCTGCTACTTTTAGTAGTAAAGCCCCTCAAATACACATTAACTTGCATTAACTTTAATCAAATAAACACCCTAGTTTCCATGGCTTTGTATCATATTATTGTCATTGTATTGAGCCAAATCTATATTTTATTATTTAGATATGTTTGAAAAAAATAATCAATTCCTATGTAGGTTAATATTTGCACCACATCCCGCCTCATATGATTCCCTTTATTGACATGATGCAGAAAAAATTTTTAATTTATTAGATTTCAACTCTTGCATAATTAAAAAAAAAAAAAAAAAAAGCATGGTGGCTAAATGTGAGATAAAACTTCACTCGTTGCAGCAACACAACAGTGCACGTGTTCATGTTTTGGCATGTAAAGGCAGGATGTCAGAGAGTTGAAAGTCAGCTCTCAACTCTTTTTTACTCCGGGTCAAATTGTTTAAATTTTAAAGTCACTTCACTGTTTTTGCAAAACCAAACAGAAAAACATCTCCCTCATCATGAGCATTTATGTATTTGAAACTCAGCTCATCTCAGATGAAAACAACAGATAGAATATGAAATCTGACCTCAGAGGTTTGGATCTTTTGACACCTGTTTTTCACTGTGGGAATCATAACAGTAATTGCTTTTGAGGGGTCCCTGATCCATTTAGACTGCACACTGCGTTGCAAAGCTGGAAACGTGATTTGTATTTGACACATGTCCTCTTTTCATCTTCTTTTATGTCTGAACAGTCTTTGTGATGATGTTTATTTGGGGTAGACGTTGCTTTTGAGTTTGGACCCTCGGGGAGGGCGGAGATTGATTTAAAAGACAGCATTATTTTTTATTTTTCATCTGGAGCTTTCATGCTTGATCTACACACTTCAACAAATACATTTCTAATACATTTTCCTCAGAACATTTCAAAGATTTATGAAACAAAAATTATGTCAATGAAAATGAACTTCCAAAAACATTTCACCTCAAAAAGAATAATAAAAGTTACGTTGTGGGACCCTTGCAGAGTTGCTCCCTCCTTTGCACAAACCCTTTGTAATCATACCAAACACTGAACAACACAGACGCAGACACTATAAACACTTGAATTGCAATCCAATATCCTCTCTGTTTTTCTCCACTTTGGATCTTGAATATGGAGTTGTGCATTCCAATTATCCTTTGTTGAAACATGAATGCCACAGAGTGAAAACAATATCCTAAAAAAAAAAATAAATAAATAAATAAATCAAAAGAACTTGTTGTTTGCAAAGTCTCTTAGCTGCGGGGGATAGATTGCAGAGCAGAGGACAGAAAGGAACCAATCAAACATCACTGCTGCATCGTGGTGGGTGTTTAGTGGCCAGGTTACTGACATCCACACATGAATTAGACTCAAACATCGACTTTCTTCATTTGTAGTTGCATTTCCAGTTCATTTATCAAAAGGGGCCTCTGTCATTATTTCTACTCTTGTTTTTTTTTTTGTTTTTTTTTTTTTGCCCCCCCCCCGTTCTCCTGTATTCATCCCTGCATCCATCTCCTTGGCTGATGTGAAAATCAATGCCAAGTCCATGTTTGTCTCCTTGTGCAAAACGCTTCTGCCCAAGTTGTCTCGGGAAGCGCAAAGCTCTCCGGGACGTGAGCGCGGGGAGCGAGCGTTTGCAGCGTGTGCAACATCAAGCATTACGATTCAGTCGGGTCAGACACGCGCGCCACATCTGTTTTTCTTTCTCTGTGAACGGTAACTTGTTTTGCTCTATTGTTGTGCGATTGTGGAAAGGACACACAGATCCACTTTGGGGGAGATGAGCTGAGAGATGGCTGATTCATCCTGCTGGAGCACAAGGACGATAGCCTCCTCAGGCTGTGAATCATTCTCGCCAGCTGACTCTAATCACCAGCTAATTAATAGTTGATGTGCCGGCTTACAAAAACACGACTGCTATTAACCTGTACATGCTATTGATTTAGCCTTGCTTTAGGTGCTGCGGCGGATTCTACTGGGGGAGGGGCGAGCAGGCGTTTTAATATTCTTAGAGATCAAAGTTAAAATGTGTTGACTAAAGCTCAGAGTGGCTTATAATTCAGTATGGACTGCCGCGCTGTTTCCTTTCATTCTATATTCAATGAGGCCTGGTCACACCGGCTTTCAAAACGGCCTCTTGTTAAGGCTAAATTAATTGAAGTAATACCTGACCTAGACTTTGTAGAGGACTTTCTGAAACCACACAAAGTTACACTCTTTTGTAAAGACCGGAAGGGGACTATGTGCAAGAGTAAAAGATTCATTTGAGATGATTTCATGCATTACTAAAAAATGTTGCATGTTTTTTTTAATTGTTTAAACTTACTTTGCCATTAGCAACAGATAGCTAACACGCTCGCTAGCTAGCTAGTTAGCTTCACAAAAAATTCTTATCCAATCATTAAAAAAAAAAAAAAAAAAAATGCCAGTACAGAGAACATCGAAAGCTCAGAAAGTTACTGGCGCTAATGTGTTCCAGTCTGGCTAGCATCTTACAACTAGCCCAGTGGGTACAAATATTTTGCAATTTCACGTGGATTCATTTCACTTTGAAACTCTCCTGAATAACCAGGCTCAACAGATCATGAGAAATATTGTGAGATTTGCAGGTATTATAAATGTATCCATATTTAGCAGAACGGCTGTTGTGTTTGTAAGGGTAGTGTACAAACTCTTAGAACTATCTTGTTTTGTCCAACCAGCAGGTCAAAACCCAACAGTTTTTGCTTTATTATCTTAAGAGACAGAAAAAACAGCAATTACTCAGAATTCAGAAGCAGAAACTTGGGAACATGGGGGATTTTTAACTTGCTGAATTACCAAAATGGTTGTTGATAAGTGTGCTGTATATAAACCAACAGATAAACTGATGTTTTAGCTCTAGTTGGATCCAGACTGAAGCTAATTTACTAACATCACATGTTGCAACTGATGTGACCACGTCATCAATTTTTAATTTAAAGTAGCTGGAAGGATTTATAGACCACAGTAAATAATGTCTAACACCAATAACATTTGCGTTTGCTAAATCAGTTCCATGGTCTTTTTATGTCACTCACTAAAATACATTAATAGGCAGCTGATTTAGCTTTAAAATAACATTGTTCTGTATAGAACTGAAATTGAAATGCACTTTGCATCTTAAAGCTAAATTAAACTAAAGCGAAAAATGTTTTTCTGTTTATGTACCGGATCAGTCTAACTACTATTCTGCTGTGTGTTCATTATTATGTTTATTATACTTATTTAACAATGGTTTCTATTGAGTGTTGTTTATTTTCTGAGAGATAAATCTGCTGTTTAGCTGAGCAATTATGAAATCAGATAAGTCAGTGCTATAGCCATTTGACAGCCTAATCTACACGTTTTCATCACAAGACTTTATTTTGTTAAAGATTTTTTCCAATGAATTCATCTGCTCAATTAATAAATGAGATTTCATCGGAAGACACATCAGTGTCACAGTTAAAGTTTAAAAAAAAAAAATAAAAAAAATAAATCAAACCATCTCCCTGACGACGCATGTTTTACAGCTCACCAAGAGGCCACTGAATTAAGCCTGATGCAAACACAGCAAATTGAATCAATTTGCCTCCTCTAAATGGATGTGATGCGTGGAGCCTGAACGCTCAAATGAATAAGAAAGAATTTCTGAGTTTAATGATGTTGTTTTTGTTTGTGCATTTCTTTCCCTCTGCTTGATGAAGGTTCCAGAAGATCGGGCGGAAAGAGGAAGAAAGATATCAGATAACAAAGCGGCGTGGAGGCACGGCACGTCGTGCACATGCTGTAACCACCGGGAATGAAATGACAGGCCACGGTGGAGCACGGGGACAGAATCAAGAGGTGAGTGGAGCATATTAAAATGATAAGTGGCCATGTGGAAAATAGCAAGACACATACAGACACACAAATATGACACCATCCAGGTCTGTGTGTACATGTTAGGGCACATCTTTATACATTTTTTATGCATATATGTGAATAAAAATATTCTAAAATAAGGCCTCAAAAGGCCTAAAAAATTCCCCTCAACATAGGCTGAGACAATTTGTAGTAATTTTGTGTCTCTTTGTGGTCTGTTTATGATTATGTTGTGACACGTGGTCTTGTTGTGTTTCTTTGTATTTTTTTTTATCTCTTGGTGGTTGTTTTGCGTCTCTTGTGGTTTGTTTTGTTCTCTTTCTGGTTCTTTTTCATCTTTATCTCTGATTGTTTTCTCCCTCTCTGTGGTCATTTTGTATGTCTTTGTTGTCTTTTTTTCATCTCTTCGGTTGTTCGCGGGTGCCCTTGTCGTCTCTTCACAGTAATTTTTCATCTAATTAAGGTTGCTGTGCACTTCTTTGTTGTCATTTCCCATCTCTTTGTAGTCATTTTGTCACTTTAGTGTCATTTAGTGTCCTCCTTGTTCGTGTCACTTTTGTGTTTCTTTTGCAATCATTTTCATCAGATTTTGGGGGAAGCCGGTGGCACCCCGCTGGTCTTTCCCATGCATGAGACATAATAACAAGATATAAACAGAGTACATTGTAAGAAATGTGTAAAAGAGACTGTCTTACTAGCATAAATGTGGCCGAACACTGGACGTTTCTCAGGGACAAGCCTGTCATCGCTGCTGACATATTGATCAAGAGTGGCCTTGCTTTTGTGCAGACATTCTGCAACACTTAATGATCAACATGGAACACAAAGCTTCCTCTGTCGCGGACACATTGACAGCCTGTGATTAAATCAGTAACATCGGCATTGTTGACAACAATCATGATAACATTGAGGGTACTTATCTAAGGAAAGGGCCGGTACAGCTCACCACCAATGCGCACATGCTTACATATACAGTAGATGTTCACGGATGCTGATGCTGAAAAGTAATTTAAGCTAAAAACGAAGCATTTGTCATTAAACTGAGTGGTCAGCCAACACAAAATTCTGCAGTGCTCATGAATAATTGTTTCCAAGTGTTATGTTTTGCCTGTCAGTCAGAAGTGCTCTGCGTTAGCTGTAATACATCTGAATTAAGCGCCTGGTGGCACTCTGTCACGTACACCCCGTCGTAAGCCGTTAAATACATAAATCAGGTTTAAATGAACACACACACCACTTGTCTTGCTTGGTTTGCAGGGTAATTCATCTTCCAACTCCATGATTCTGTTATGCAGTCAAATTGACAAGTAATCCATTGCTGGTGTCCTTGTTGTCAACATTAAGGTCATTTCTGATTGTTGCATTGAGTGAACAGACTTGCAGTTTTGTAACGCTTCGCAAGGGGTTATGGGAGATACGCCAGGCGAATGTGTCAATACATAGAGTGTGAGTGATTTTGAGCTGTAGCATGACAACCTGCTAAGCTTGTGTTTGGTAACAAAATAAAAACTCTGTCGTCACTTTCAATTCAAGCAACCTCCACAGAGGTGGCATGTCACATTGTATTTTTATGGCGACTGAAATCTCTTTGTTGTTGGAAACTGAAAGGTACAAGGCAGGCCTGCAAAATACCCGTCAGGGGACAACGCAAGAAGTGTGGTACATGTGTGCTCCGGCTTTAAATGGATTACAGCTCATTATCCTCAATTACATTTCAGAATAAGCCGGGAAATGGAGAGAAACCCTGACACGGTGGATTGTTAAAACTGCTTTCAGGAAACCTTCACAGAGGGGCTAAAAAAAAAGACTAATTTTTATCTTGATTAATACACTGGAGAGGTATTTTTGTGGGATCTGCTCATATTTTGAAGTCAAGACAATGAATTGCTTTGTAAATAATCTCAATGTATTTACACAAAACTGAAAAACACTGCTTACTGCTATTTCTGTAATTATCATTCAATCTTTCAGTGGAAGAATTTTAATCTGTTCTTTTTCTTTCATGGCCGAGCAAATCAATATCTGATCTGGCTTTGTCAAATGGTGGGATACATTTTTATATTTTATCATTGTCAGGTTTTCAAGAAATGTTTCAGTACATTTTTATTATTTGCCTTTTTTAAATTGAAGTGCAAATGAGGTGAGTTGCAACTGAACATCAACAAAGAATAGGACGGTTTGAATCCGACAAACACCCACAGCACAGTGGAAAGTCTTTTCTCTCAAACGCACCTGAGACATCTTGTGTTGTCTTGGATTGTTTTGGGTGAAACAAAAACATGTGTCAAAAAGATCTTATCCTATGAAGGGATCACTGGCTGGTCTAGAAACCCAGCAGAAAAATTTATGTCTTGTCCATGCTGCTAGAAAGATCATCCGTGCCGACACGAGCCTCCTGTTTTCAGGGAGCATTTGAACAGACTGCCTGTGGACTGGACATGAAAATTGAAGTAGACCTGCACTAACATCAAGCCAAACATGTTGTCATATCCTTCTCCTCCCTGGAAGCTGAGAAGCTGCCCCATGATACTCATTGGACAAGAACTGTTTCTATTCACTGTCAATAAAAGTGATTTACAAAGGACTCAAAAGGCTTGTGTCTGCCATGAAATAGTGTTTTTATTAATTCATTCCAACTGACTGGCTTGATACTGTCAGATTTTTACCACTTTAAAAAAAAAAAAAAAAAAATAGTAGCTACATGCTACTGTTTGCTTCATGTTCTTGTCCCAGGCTGTTTCTGCCTTTTACGCTTTGTCAGTCTTAGTGTAGCTTTAACAATTTACCTGCACAGACAATGTTTACATAACTGTGTCAAATAATTCATGTCATGTTGTTGTTGAAGTTACATTGGTTGAGATCTTTTTAAAGAGGCAGATTTTTGGGAAATATGCTTGTTTAGTTTAAAGGCTGAAAGGTGCGGGAAATAGCAAGTCTGAAATATAAGATTCTTTCTTTCTTTCTTTTTTTTTTTTTTTTTTTTAATACCTCTGAACAGCTAACTTTAGCATTAAGCAACTAGGCTTAATGCTAAAGTTAGCTGCTGGTTCCAGCTTCATATTTAGTGTACAAACACTCTTGGCAAGAAAAGCTACAACTGTGTATTTCAAAATACCATTATTCCCAGAAAACCAGAGAACCCAACATTATAAAGATGACAATATACAATTTTACACACAATAAAAATGAATATAAGTAAGTATATTCTTTGATATTGATAGATGATTTAATGATATAGTGATATTATTTTCACCTTTATTATTTTTCATTTATTTACATTTAGAAAGTGTTTGACCCCTTTAATGTTTTTTTCACAAGAATAATAGAAATAATAAAATAAAAGATTAATAATGATATTTTTTTTCTTAATTCTACACCAAATGCCCCATAAAGTGAAAACAGAATTTTAGAAATGTTTCAAAAAACAAAAACTGAAATATCACAGACCCTTTGCACCTGTCAAATACAGTTGATTGAACATGATTTGGAAAAATACACACCTGTCTATAAAATGTCTAACACTGAGTGACAATGCAACATCAGAGCGAAAACGAAGCCAGCAGGAGGCAAGAACTGGCTGCAGAGCTCAGAGACAGGATTGTGTTAAGGTACAGAAAAAAAGAAAAAAATAATCTGCTGAATTGAAGGTTGCCAGGAGCACAGTGGCCTTTGTAATTCTTAAATGACAGAAGTGTGGATTAACCAGGAGTCTTCCTAGACTCGGCCGCCGGCCTTGGTGCGAGAAGTGACCAAGATCCTGATCACTCTGGCTGAGCTCCAGAGATCCTGCGTGGAGGTGGGAGGAACTTCTAGGACAGGCAACAAACCAGATAGAACTTGTCTTTGCAGGATGACAGGGCAGGATCAGCGAAGGCTTACAAGTCTTTCTTTTATTTCAGTAGACTCAACCAATAGATCTGAACCTGCTTTTAACTCCAGATGTTAGACATGTCAGACATAAAGAAATTCACTCTCAGGCTGCTGGATAGGCCATTACAAAACCTAGATGGCCCAGTAGCCAACAGCAACCCCTGGAGCCAGTCTGTATCTCCCTCTCAGCCCACAGCATGGCCTTACACTCTTTTAACCCTGACTGACAGAACTGTATCCAGTGATTCACCCAATCACAGTTGTTTTACATGGCCCTCAGGCTGTGTGTTTGTTTCTTCTCCAGTTCACAGCAGGTAGAAGTAAAGCACCTATTTGAGACAGGATTTTTCAAATGCTCCTAGAAATCCTTTCATTACTTAACAAGGGAGATGACAGAAATTGTACTTTCCCTCACCTTCCTCCTTATTATAATCTTTTATTCAAAAATCTGCTCAAAAATCATTAAGCAAATGTTTATTATTCACCCTTTTAAAAAAAAAAAAGGAAAAACATCTGCTCCGCCATTATCATCCATCTGCCTTTGCCATCTCTCCCCACTCTCTTCTATGGATCTCTCCCCTTAACCCACTGCATGTAATAACTGTCATCTGCCACGCCAATGAGCCATGTAGTAAAACTGCCTGTCTTTATATTTATCTAAGCTAATCTCAAAGCCGTCACGCCAGCCATTACAAAGGGAAATGATGCTTCATTTGATGCCGGCTGTGGAGGAGGGGGTGGAGAATGAGTGGGAAGGCACTCTTAAGGATGTCATTTGAAAACCCCTCACCTTCACGACATGGAGTCGTTGAGGCGCAGATGGTGGGTGGTTGCTGGTGACAAGGCACTGGGAATATGGTTTAGATACTATATATTAATGGTAATCCCTTACCTCTTTTCAGTTTGCTGTAAAGAAGGCACCTTGCTTACATGTCATGTTAGATCCAACTTGAAAAGGCCTCAAACCATTTTCATCATTTTCAGTTTACTGCAGCTCTTTCTAGCTTTACTCGTCTCGTTGTGGTCTGGCTGTCAGGCTCCCCGGCTGACAACTGATGGCTATGGCATGAGCCAGGGAGACCCATGGGAGGAGAGGAGATGTCTTATAAAATATGATGCGCTGCTTAACCGCAGAGTCGCTCTCGCATCCAGCGGCGCTGCTTCAGAAGCACCACTGAGCTGTTTCGTGTGGATCCCACATATTGTACAACTCCTATGTGAAATGTTGACTGAGCTCGCATACATTTACCTTGTTGTTTCATTGTTGTTTCATTATACCACAGTGGAAATAATGAGCAATCAACATGTGTGCGTCCAGCACAGAACAGAAACGATATGCATCGCTTAGCATTTTTGCAGATTAATCTCGTGGGTTCTGTGTTGTTGTTTTTTTTTTTGTTTTTTTTTTAAACTTCACTTACAAAGTTTTTAAAGTTCTAAAAGTCAGAAAGTGCCTGTATTTCCTGTTATCTCATTAAAATAAGGACACAGTCCAATGGAATAAAGCTATTGATGAGAACAATTGATTGGACCCTGGGAAGTGACAAAAGACTGAAATTCAACATCCCTCAGACAATCTCTGTACTGTCTACACAGTCAAAGCAGCACGCCTTAGCCCCAGCTGTGAATCTCGCTCTCCCAACACTAATATTTACCTCCCTAATAAAAGTCATTCTTGTGCAGCCTGCTCTAAATCAGAGGCCTGCTTCTGTCGGGGATGACAGAGGAAAATATAAAGGATCTCTCACAGTGATGGAGAGCACCCGAGGCTTTTATTAGCTTGGTGAAGAAGACAGCCCTCATCAGGTTCTGGTGTATGAATCCAACTGTGCATGAAGCTGTAACTCAATCTGTTCTGGTGCTAGTTATTTTTAAGCCAATTAACTGCTTCAGACGAATAATTATTAACTGATTACACTTTCAGCGAGTGATGATTTAATACACTGATATGTATGTTTGATACACACTCGATTACAATGTACTTTCAACTCCAAACATTAAAGGGAGGATATGTAAGTTTTCTCTGCCAACAAATATGGTTTCTTGCCAGGAGTGGGTGTCGGTGATTGTCACTTGTGCAAGAGCTTTGGCCCATTTACAAGACAAGAGGTTATAATATGCCCACTGAGGAGAGCTACATATTCAGGGGAGATTGAAGGCTACGGTGGTTCGCTATCAGAAAGTGAAGAGATGATCCGGGGATAGCTGGTTAGCATGCTAACTTTACTAAATGAAAACTCATGATAGAGACATATTGTTAACATTGCCGTTGCTTTCCACCACCAGAGACAGCTCTTGGTGAATAAGGTTTGATGCTGAACTTGTTTTTTTCTAGACTGGTAAATAAGCAGCTGTTAATGCTAAGATGCTAACACTGGCTATGTAGCAATCGCAAAACTTGCAAACATCTTTTTTAAAGTTCCAGTGAAATTGTTGTTATTGTATTTTTAGTATTATTGCAAATAACAAACCTTTAAAGACTCCTTTATATCTATCTATCTATCTATCTATCTATCTATCTATCTATCTATCTATCTATCTATCTATCTATCTATCTATCTATCTATCTATCTATCTATAGAGTGAAGAACAATCTTGATATTTTACAGAAAAAAAAAGAGAGATTTTGATATTTAAATCTACAAAAAAAAAAATTTCCTGGCATACGTTTGACATAATAAGAGGAAACACTACATTTAACTCAGGAGAAGAGCTTGGAAATTTATTTTTTATGTCACTGTCTTTAAAAATTGAAACTGTAAGAACTGACAACATTTCCATGAGTATGTTAAACATTCAGCATATTGTTGTCTCAGGGCTTCAGCTGTGTTGTTTGAAAAATGCTTTGTGTGACTACAAGTGCATGCGCATATCTATAAATACAAAGGTAGATTTGCATTACAGTGGAATGCAAAGGACTGTGGAAGACAATCGGTGCAGTGTGCCGTACTGTACATCTGGATGCAAAAGAAATGAGACTGAGGTCAGGGTGTTAAAACAGAAGAGTTTGTGGAGTGTGAAAATGTGGGGTAATCGTTCATGGCCTGCGCTAATGCTGCTTTCCAGCAAGAGAAGAGAAGAGACAGAGAGAGATGTGCAGTAGCCAGCAGTGAAGAGTAGCTGCTGCCAAATGCACCGAGGGCTAGACGAAGACGAGCCCTTGCCATCTGGGCAGCTCGAGGCGAGGCTGAAAACAACTCCCGCTCCATCACTGGGTCTCCAGCTCACATTCACACACGTTTTTATTTTTCTTTTCTTCTTCTTTTTTTTTTTTTTTTTAACTCTTTTCGCCACTAAACCATCCCTCTCTTGCCCTCCTGTGTCTTTCGCAAGATGTCTTTCCTCTTCTCATGAACACTTGCCACTTTTAGATTCCCCTTCCTCCTCCTCTTCTCTCCCCCTCTCAAAGATTTATCACTCTTAATTATCTTAACTATCCCGCTTCATAGTCAGCTTGTATCTAGCATATTTAATCTAGGATTCAGCAGGGCTATTAGTTACACTCAACATGCAGAGGCTAATTGATTTAAGGAAGCAAGATTTGCTTGTTGTGCTGATGGGTTTAACTAAAAGCTAATATAGCAGAAAAGGGTGGATAGGAGTGAAATGAAATGCTCCAGCTGTGGAGGAGAGTTTCTGCTGTCTCTGTAAAGTTTGCATATCTTTCACTCTCTTTGATGTCCAAATCAGTTTGTTTTGACTTTGCCTGAGCTCGAGGAGACGCAGTACAGTGCATGGAAATAAAGATTCAGAGCACTTTTAATGGCTGGCAGTCTTTTCTGATACAAGTGGGAATTTTTTTTCTTTCCCTGATTTACATGGGATAACTGCAGTTAGGATAAATATTTTTGGTTGGTGGGGAAACAGAACAGCGAAACAGATGTCTGTTTAAATGTCATGTTTGTCGCCGAGGCTGTGCTGACATTTTAGTCCCAGACTTTCACCTCTCGGATTTGTGCGTTGTGAGTCATTACCAGAATCAGGTTGAGTCAGAGCTGTTGTTGTGAATAAATATGACCTAATTGATAGCTGACCCCTCACATTAATGAGCAAATGGGACTAAAACCACTGCACACCAGTAACGTTTAACTATGTTTGTGTGGTGTGTATATGAGTCTCTGCTTAGTTTTTTTTTTCTTTTTAAGCTTTTTTCTGTGTGTGCGTGTGTGTGTGTGTGTGTGTGTGTGAGACTCTTCCTGCATATGCAGTTAGGGCGGCTGGTGGCCACAGATATTGATAATGGCATTGGGGACACTCAGCTTCTTGTCTTATTAATCACACCAGGCTGAGCAGTGACCTTTCTCCAAGCCCACTGCTTTGGGCCGAGCCAGATCCCCTGCCTCTACTGCCCCCCGGGAGTAGCAGGCTGACATCACTCACCCTGTGTCCGCTAATGTCAGCCTCGAGCCTGGCCCCAGCGGCTCACCGGCCCTGCCTGGCGCCCCGGACGCAGCCCTGGATGACAGAGACATTGATCACTCAGGAAGCGCGGGTTGTCTGGGGGTGGCCGGATGGGCGGTGGGGGTTGTGGGGAGGGGGTGTGCATGTGTGTTTTGATACAACACCAATTGAGACTGGTGAGCCTAATTAGACTTCACATCTGGGCCTAATGAGCAAATCAAGACCGATCATTGATCACAGATCAACTGGCCTTGAGCTGTTTTCTGATTGGTTAAGAGCAGCACAAACACTGTGAACTGCTGGGTTAAGTTTGCTACATCCAACTAATTTATTTAGATGACTCACATGAAACTGCTCACATTGTGGATTTATAATAATAAAAGATTAACTCATTAATGTTACATTATCTTCACTGCAAAAATAATAATTCGTTTTTATTTCATAAGATCAACACACAGATGACTGCTTTGTGTAATAAAAAGAAAGAAGGCAATTGTGAAAAAAAAGAATCTAATGTTCTTTATCAAAGCTAATATGAATAGAAAATGAAATGTGTTGCATTATGATGAATTATCAATACCAATATTATGATGCATTACAGGCTGCCTAAATTCAAGGATTTAAGGGTTTATTTATCTTATATATGCAAGTAGTAGCCTATGTGTAGTGAAATGCATTGTGGGTCTACTGTTTTGCTAAGACATCGAAACATAAAGATTAGAAAAAAGACATCAAATGATATATTGCAATAAAATGTGCCTGTGAATGGTGCATGTTTGTCAGCCCAGTGCAAAAAAGTGTAAAAATAATTAGAAAATTGGATTCTAAATTGCAGATATTTGAAAAGGTGTTTCTCCTTGATGCTGCTACTCTAAATCAAAGTCAGGGAATGAAACGTTGGTATTGTTCCCAAAGATGTGTTGGAGATGGGAGGGGGGGTGACTTTGTTAATTCAGTTACACAAGCACAGACAGCAATTCCAACATTGCCTGTGATGCACAGCTGTTGCCCAAGTGATGTAATAAATAAAAATCACACTTTTTCTTCTCTGAGTTACAAGTCAGTCAAATGTGTAAAGTATGTATCACACATTTTGTAGGTTCAGATAGATCAGTGTGACTTTGTGGTTTATTCCATGAAAACTCTGACTGTATGGGATAGTGCCTCCTCAATATATAGTTGAATCTGGATTTCGAGGAAATAGTGGAGAAAGTGTGGTTCCTTCAAAGTATTACTAGAGCACAATGGGAAAGGTGGCCATTTGTCAATTCAAATTAAATTAGAAAACCTTAGTTGAAGTTAGAAGTTAAATCAAATTGGATGGAAGCTGCTCCGGACCCTTCCAGCTATAACTCTAGCTACTTTAGCTTGAACAGAGTAAAAGCATCACAGATGGTATTTACAGTTTTGTAAAATCCTCAGTTTTGCACATTAAACCCTGAAGCTTGATCCATGAACACAAACAGACACTGTCAAAATGACATTGTGAGAACAACCCATTTTCTGGTTTCTCCTACATTACATGGCACCCCTGACTTTTCCTGCAAACAAACACAGTGCAATCTTGTGTGTCGTCTGTTGTCTGGTCAATACATGCTTTTGTACGTTTGCTTGTTGGCAGCTGCACCAGGCAGCAGGAGACTGAGACCTGAGGGATTCCCACAACATCCAGGAACATCCTGTCTGGCTGGTGCAGCACCTGTTGTCAGGATGGAAAAGGCATATGCACGAACACGAGCCACAGTAACGTGGAACGGGGGGTGGACTGTGGGATCTAACACGGATGCTTTGGGCCTTTGTTAAATTCAGCACCTTCAAGTTATTTCTCGGCACCTTCTGTGTGCTCTGTTAGTGCTATGGCCTTTCAATACTCCTTAAAACTCAACAAAGCGTGTTATGGCAGCTCACATTTAGCTTCAAAAACTTTTGTTTGTTAAATGACCTTTAATTGCGCTTGACGCTTTTAGCATTTCTTGGTATTGAAATATATTTTTTCAAACAAAAAAGTAATAGGAGTGCCAGTCATGCTGCAGCGTTTCAAGAGAAGGAAATGAACTTGTGGGTAAAATAATCTTTTTGTTTTTACTTTTGTTGCCTCCCTGATTTATGCACTGATGTCAGAACTGGTAATATTGTCTAGAGGAAACAGTCCGACCAGCTAGAAACAAACCGTAATACCCACACACATTAAAGAAGACATCAAAGTGTACGTTGATTAGGGTGCAGCAGCGCAGGGGCACCAACATTAGGCAAAATAATTCCATTCAAATTATTCAAGGATAAAAGGGTAAGAAGGAAGATTGCAAATCAGCACTTATATTTGTGGAGCATGCTGTACTTGGGCTTTCCTCACAACTTTCAATAAACATATTTCATAACAACTGCAGTTGGCACCTTATTCTGGTCCTTTAATGAGGACGATGTCTTTTATTGTTGATTTGGTCCCTGGAGAAGAAATAAATTCTGTTTCCTAATAATGATTGCCAAGGTTTCACCCTGATGACTTTGCCTTGTTGTGTTAATAAACTTTTCTGTGTGAATTTATGGCCAACCTCAGCAAACAGTGAGCTGTGGACAAAGCTCATCATCAGAGAGCGGATTGTCATCAGCTGATAATAGACTTCATTACCAAAATAAATGCCTCTTTATGTCATCACACACGTGGCCCATCACATGCATACTGAAATCTAAAAATGAGTATTAGCTTGTATTTTCCAGTTATTCTTGGTCTCATCTTCTGTGTTATTCATTTTGACCTTTTGCTTTGTTTACTGTTTTCTTTCAGCCGTGAAGCATCTTTAAAACCTTTATAATGTGGTGTTTTTGTGTATGTGTGTGTTTGCTTGTGCAAGAGCACAGACTTTTGTTCAGACAAAAAGCACACGCTATCCAAATGGGTCGTGTGTGTGTGTGTGTGTGTGTGTGTGTGTGTGTTCGTTTCCGTGTGCTTGTGTGGTCTGTTGTCTACTGGTGAGTGTTTAGAGAACAGATTTCTTTGACGTTGACGGCACCAAAGCAATACAGATTTGGCAATTAACCTTGATGTCACTGTAATTACCAAGTCACTTTAGTAAAATGAATTAATTTCCCAAAAGGACTCAGAAACAAAATTACCTCCTCTCTTCCTGAAGAGAGCCAATATGGCGTCTGATAATTAGGGGAGAAAAAGTGAGCCGCTGCCATATTCCTGTCTCTCATTGTGTGTATTCTGTGTAATCTGCCACAGGGGGGAAGCCACTGATCTGCCTGCCACTCCCATAACTTCCAGTGGGGTCATGCTGTTGTGCCGCTCACTTGTTCATTTTTCAGCTTGCCACATGTTGAGCGGCGTGCCTTTTTCTTCCTCCTCCCAGCTCTTCATCTTCCGTCCTCGTCTGATTGTTTTACAGCCATGTTGCTCTGTGTGCCAAGGTTTTTTTTTTTTTTTTTTTTTTTTTTTTTTTTTAATGTGTTGTCAGTATGTGAGTTATGTGACACAACAAGCGCTAAGCACTCTTGCTGCTCGTCTTGAAGGATGCTGCATGCACATCGGGGAGAAGGAGAACAGACTTTCCACGGCTCGCTTCCTGTGGTCTTAATCTCTGGTCCCCCACTAAGGGCTAAGGTGTCTGTCAACTCTTTTATACTGCTTCAATTAGTATGTAAATTTTTAATAAAATGTTTTTTTTAGCTTGGTGGGATTTCTCAGGTGGTGCCAAATAAGCAATGGTTTCTTTTGGCAGACTGCAAATAAACACATGGTTGATTGCAGAAAGTCTATAAAACATAAAGTAATTGAAAGTACTGAGCTGTGGGACCCTCATGTGGATCACGTCATGGCTGGTCTCCATTGGAGCATCAATCATATTAGAACATAATTGTGTCGTATAACCTCATCAGATTTATAATTGATGTGCTGATGTTTTGTTTAATACTTCAGATAATTATTAGATTATTAATTAATGATTATGAACTATTTTTAAAATTTTTATTTTTTAATACCTAGTGTGCAATGGTGTGGAATAAGGGTTGCTGAGGGGTATGGTGTCACCCCTTTTCCTGGTCATAGTGAAGCTAAGTGGAAAATAGCATTTTACTTAGCCATGCTGGCAGCTTTGAGCTAAACGCTAACATCAGCGTGATTATTTACAATGCTAATCGGATGCTAGCTGATGTTTAGCAGGTGCAATATTTGTTTAGTTTAGCCTGTTAACATTTGCTAGAAGGCACTGAACAAAGAGAACAGCTGTGGTGATGGGAATCAAAGCAGCTGACAAATGCTATATGAAATAAATGTTGAGGGATCAGTTACAATTTATCTGAACAGGGGCACAAATGTGTCTACAAAATCCATCCGTTTATTGTTGAGATGTTTTACATGCAATCATGTAGTTCACTAAGATTCATCCTCTTATTAAGAAACAAATTTTCTGGCAATTTATCTAATAGTTGTTGACAGTTTTCTGTTTGGACCAAACAGGGGGACATTAACAACCCAAACCTGAACCTGACAAATTAACTAATGTGTTTGAACTAATATTTGATTATCACTAATAATTTTTTTGATTAATCGATCAATCGTTGTTTGGCTCAAGGTGATATATTAACAATGTTTAATTTACTATCTGAAATCAGAAGTGACGTGAGATGAGCAAATGTTTGACATTTTTGCTTGAACAATAGGCAATTAATTGATTATCGAAACAGGTTTTGTTTTGTTTGTTCATCAATTAATTGAAAAATCATTGCAGCTTTTACAAACATAATTGGCCATCGCAGAGTAATGGCACCGGCAGCTTGCTCATTTTAATTGATTAAAAAAAAAAATCTCAATTGAACCTCAGTGGGCACATAACATTAACTAACCCACTACGGATTTGTGCAAGTTGATTAAAACATCACAAAGAAAGTACCAATTAGCCCTTATGGGCAAATTACTGTGTTGTTAGAACTTTTTTGCAATTTTTACCAAGAGAACAGCTGAGCTTGTCGCAGCTCGAGATGACCGCAAAACTGCTGTGATTATTTCTGTGCATAGTTCAAAAAATGTATTTCCACATTGGTGAGTTTTTTTTCCTTCTTGTGGAATATTCTTCTTTGGGAATAACAGGAAAGTGGAAACTAGATGTCGAGATTCATATTCACATCCACTCTCAGGCAAACATGTTGAGTGGATTTACTGGTGTGTGTGTGTGTCTGTGTGTGTGTATTTTGTGGATGTGTAAGCGCCTGAAAGACACACATCACAGATGACAGCTGACACCAATAATCACGACAACAGGTATAGGTAGAGGGTGTTTGTTAAAGCTGGTTTTAATATTATTTTTTCTGCCTTTGCTTATTGTCAGAACACAAACAAGTCTCAATGTCACAAACTGTTATTTTAAGACTTAATTAACACCTGCTATTGAACTGTGTTTGGAGCATAACGTTCAGGCAGAACATTTAAGCTTCACTTAAATACGTTGATTGGCATCAGCTCCATCATTCATCCCTCACAAACAGCTGTTCCACCACCAGCTGACTGGTATCATCCACTCATATGCAAACGTTTCCAGAGTATGGCCATTATAACCTGACACCTCACAGTCTTATTCTTCTGATACCTTAATGCCAACACTGTTTGCTACATCTTACCATACCAACCTTCAGGTAACACTCTTTATATTTATTATTGTTCCTTTAACTAATAATAAGTTCATTTCTGGGTTTATTATGGGTCTCCCAGTAATATTATCATTGCCGCTGAGGTTCTTTCAGAGCTCCGTCAAAGTGCAGATTCTTTTCTGCCAAATATATTGGTATAACAATATAATTTGCTATAAATGGTCAGTTCCTTGACATTGATGTCTCAGGTGTAATGGTTACATCTCTCATCCCAGATGTCCAGCACATGGTGTCAGCTTAATTAAGGCTCAAAGTTGTTTGGCAGTTTTTTCCCCAGGGTTGCTGTCATACAGTATTTCTCTGATGCTACATAATGATGTACCTGGACTTTGTCTATTCCTGTTGTCAGTGACTAACAGTTAATAGGCCAAACCAGTGAGTCTGTTTCTCTTAAGGTACATTTTCTGTTCTTTTTCTTTTTATATAAGATGTTTTTGAAGCCTTGTGTCTTAGCTTTACTAAGTATCTTACAGCTGCTTGTTTTCAGTATAATGAATCAAATTGGGTGGCAAGCCACTGGTGAAACAAAAGGCTTGACTTTTCCTAATGTACATTACACATAATATGACAGTGGACAGGACATAGCCAGCGGGAAGAGCTGAGTCAATTAGGCGTGAATACAAACCTTCAATCCACATTTGAATAAAAGGAGAGAGAAAGTGTGTTAAGCAAGTCTTGACCAAAGTCATGGGTGACCCTTCCCCCAGCTCCACATCATTAGCTAGCAGTGTTTCTCCTCTGGTTCTGAGCCACACTTGGATATGCTGCCTAACCCTGGTGGCATGGAAGGACTAATTGCTCTTGAAATCATTCAAAGGAGACAGATCTTATGTGAATGTGCATGTGCATGTGTGGCAATGTGCGATGTCACATTGTAATTTTTCATGACTGTAGCCGAGCTGGTCCTGACGTGTCCAGTCATTTCTAATAGGTCCATTTGCCAGCTAACTGCATGGCCTGTGTGTGTGTGTGTATGTGTTTGTGGGCATGTGTGGCCTCTGAAAGGTCAGGGCATAGGGAGAGGTCAAAACAGACAGATGTGAAAACAGGCCCTCTGACAAGATCCCCCATCATAACCCTCTGATGTCAGTGCTGCCTTCCCTGTGTGACTCAGGTCACTTCACACTGTGGGACTGTGTTCATGTACATGTAGGTGTGTGTCTGCCTGTGTGCAGTGTCACTCAGAGGCTATGCAGAGTTCAGGAGGACATCAGGCCTGGTGATGTATTGAGCAGAGTATGGGAGAGACAATGACACAGCAGGATCGGGCCCCACATGTGAAAAGATTTACATGTGCGTGTGGAGGTTTGATTTCATGTCTCACATGTGCCTGTGGACATGTGAGAGCGAGGTTGTCTGGGTCGGCAAGAAAGGTCAGCAGCATCTGTGACATTATCACTTCAGTGCATCGGGTCCACGCACCTCAGACACTTGTCTCCTTTTGTTTAGGAGACAAGGTCGTACAACCACATTTACATTTACAGGATGCTTATTTATTCCACACAGTTGTGTCTCTGTCAGCATGTCAGGCCTGTGTTTTTATAAACATTTGACAACAGAGTACACATCACACAGGGTTTGCGTGCTAGAGTGACAGTGTCCCTTGTAAAACATAAAATATTCTGCAACTGTAACACAACTGCCCCCTAAAATCCAATCAAAGCTGTCAGCAGGTGAATTTTACTCTTTTATATTTATTTAGAAATATGTAGATACTGTACATGCATGCAGACTTCTTATTGGTAGCTGGTAGCGCTATCTTGAGTTTGCATCATGATCTGGTGTGTTGTAGCAAGATATCCATCTTGTGCTGCTAACGCTAGCTGATAGCGGATAATAGTAATAATAATAGAATCCCTCAGTTAGGGTTTAAAAAAAAAAACAGAAAGGTTAGAATGATGAGCATATCCCATTTGTTATCGTTGATAGTTAGTTTGTAATTGGCAGTGGATGGCACAGTGCTCATGGTTTTGCTAGAGCAAACAATCTCACTCTAATTACTGAGAAGGTTTCAGGTATATTTTGTCTGCGTCCCTGTTCACGGGGATTGGTTTCTTAGGTATTGGACATATGAAACCTTGGCTGTCTGAATCTGTTCTTAGGGTCAGACTGTTATTGGTTCACTGCAGTTCCAAGGTGGGAATACGCACTCATGGCATTGACTGCTTTAATCAAACAATATATGATATGTCTAATATCAGTTCTCATATTGTTGTTATGTTACTTCATAGTATTCATTAGATGTACCACATTCATAGTCGTCATTCACCTCTTTTCCCAGGCACCGTCTCAAACAAAAAACCCTCGCATGAACATAGTTTCAATCGTGTGAAAATGGTATCAGGAAGGCGTTGCGCGTTTGAGATGGCATCAAAACCCATTTCTCTGTTTAAATCTGTGTGATGTTCCTTATTAATGAGGCTCGATGATAATGAATGTAATTTTTTTTTCTTGATTGTGCTCCCTCTATTGAAGAACAAAGGCAGAATCAGTTACACAGAGCGTATTATCAGCAGCATGCGTTGGTGGAGCGTGTGCATTCACCCAGTCATCCAAGTCATTAGAAGTGTTCGGTTCTCTCTTGTTTCTCATCTTGTCACTTAAAGAATATAGATATACAATACTGTTTACACCAGTTATCTTTACATGGCGTTTTAAAACAAAGTCACATTTAAATATAACTGAAACACAGTGACACAATTGGACATATCTAAAGATTCAAAGAAACCCCCAGCAGCAGGCACTAGAACATGTGCACGGCACCGTGAAATATTGGGTGACTCTTCAGTTTTTTTTTCAGCATTTATGAGCACGCCTGCATTGTTGAAGGCCAATTAAGATAAGTCATGGATTGTCCTTGAACCCAAGTAATACAAGGGTATGGAATAGTGTTTTTTGAGTTTATATACAAGTGTATATAGAGAAACAGATCACTTTGTAATCTCACCATCATCTAACTGATTTTATTCTGTTAAACTGTTTCATTTGTGCATTTAATTAGTGTCTATCAATAGCATACTCAAAACACACAAAATGAATATAGACTGCAAACTGACGTGTGAGTACAGTTAAAGCCCCTGAAAACTTATCAAGTGTTTTATATATATATATTTGGTTTTATAGATTTTTTATCTTTCGTGCTATCAAGCTATTTGTATCACGTTTGGATTTCTAATACATTTACATTATCAGCAAGCCATTTCTTGGAAAACCTGTTTCGATTCTACCCTCTAGTAAGTAGAGGTCCATTTCCCATTGAAGATGTCTGCCATTTTAGCTGTCTTTTAAGATTAGCACTAACTGGATTAAAGCAGTGCCTAATTACTCAAAAAATATTTTAATTTTGCCATAATGTCATGTTAAAAATGTATCTATCAAATATGATCCAACAGATAATTGAGGTAATATTCCTTTAAAGCTTTAAATTATTATTGGATTTTCTCATTAAAATTCATACATTGAATGAATTGTCTAATTAAACCAACTGAATTCTGAATATTTATACACTGAGTGGGCTACCCAAAAACTTTCAGTAGCTGCAGCATTGTAACTGTCAATTAACATAAAGTCTCCAAAGTCAGAGTTACAGACATCATGCTTTAATTTAACACCTATTTAAGATTGGTCAAGAGGAAACACATGTTTTTCCAAATCATTGAAAGGTTCTTGATAATAAACAGAGCAGCTCTCTCTCTCTCTCTCTCTCTCTCTCTCTCTCACACACACACACACACACATACACGTCAGCTCAGTTCAAAATAACAATGATCTGCAAAGTCTTACATTACATACATACATACATCTGATTAACTAGGACAAACAGCAAATCTAAACAGCTCCCATGTGAACAAACATAGACACAATGCATTGTTTCAAAGAGAAAAAGCCCATGCATAGTTAATTACAGTAAATAAAGGCTGTGACTCCAATTATATTTGAGACATAAATAGATTAAATAGAAAATAAATTTTGACAACGTGTCACATTTTAGCTTGAATGAAAAATTGGATAATAGATAAATACAGGTATCAACTCCAAAACAAAGCTTCCGTCACATAAAAGTCACAATTTCTGTGTGTGTTTGTGTGCACGTGTAGTGCACTTGAGGGAGACAGATGGGACAGACCTCCACCACCCCACACTACTTTATCTCTGCATGACTTCTCACCACAGTCTGTAGGTTGTATTAGTGCCAGAGCATCTCTCTCTCTCTCTCTCTCTCTCTCTCTCTCTCTCACACACACACAAACACACAGGAGCTCATGTGACAACAGCTACTGTTTCATTAATCATCTGTATGTGTAAATTAGGCATGAAAAAAGAGTATTTGGAGCATGAAACCTTGGACATACTGTCCTTTGCTGTGTTCTTTGGTAATAAATTGGATGATGGAGTAAAGCTCCTGGTTTTTGGTCACACAAACCTCAGTGACGTGTCATTTCTTTTTCTAGTTAGCGCTTACATTTTTTTTTATAGTTTCCCCAGATCTTTAAAAAATCAACACGCGCTTTGAAATAAACTGAGGAAACAGTGTATTCATCACTTCCATATTTAAATGATACTGTGCAGTTCCTAGAATTCAAGTTTCCACTTTTAACATAAACTGCAGACTGAATGTTTTGCCAGGAGGTCCACTCAATCTTTCATCCCCCCCATTTCACTCTATTACAAATTCACACCTTTTCTCTCTTTCAGAATCACACTTGTTTCTCTGCTTTCTGTGTCCATATGTTGCTTTCGCGTTTGATGCCCACGATTATTTATCTCTGCTGGCAGTATTAAAAGACTTTTTGAACACTGTGTCTTGCCCCAAAGATTAACAATTCACCAAGCGGCTTATTAGAGCAATTCATCAAATCAGCGGGCAGTGCTGATTAAATCAACTTGGTAATAAATGGAATGATCTAAAGCCTTCTGATGCCCAGAGTCCTCGCAGCCCACCTGCCCGATTAGGAGGCAATTTATCCCGTAGCTTTCTACCAAGTCTCGCTCTTTAATTGGAGAAAAAATGCGAGTGTCATTCTGTTTTGCCTGATGGCAGAAACCACAGGTTCGTGATGTAGGATGTCTGGATAAGATTTTGGCCCCATGATGAGAAAAGAAACACTCCCATGCTACCCAGTGGCATCAGCAGATCTATTTTAAGGGCCTTTAGTGTACAGTATGTCCCTAAATAATCAGTTTCCCCTTTCTGGACTGATTTATAATGCAAGACCATGATATAAACTCCAGAATCACTCCACAAATGTGATGAATGCATGTGCATTTGAAATGCATGTACCAACAGACACTGTTGTGAATCTGTGACCTTTTTCTCTCCCGGGTTGTACAAGAATCTCTGTACCTGTTTTTATTTCAAGTGTGTATGGATTAACCTAAACTCTGCTGTTTCACTTTAGGTAAATATGTTTGATAAAAATTCTCTTTCAAAAACAAATGTATAAAAACTGACACTTAGGCTAAAAATCATCATGCACGATTTGAAGACGTGTTCTCTTACTCTTTCTTTCTCCATAACAACTGCAATGTAAATATAATTTTAGATTTTTTTATATTATATTATTTATATTATATTGTACTCATTCTTGGCAGTTTTATTTGTAAGTCAGGAATGAAAATTACTTACATTAAACCAACCAACCAATGTCAACAGAATGGTCGACCATGTCCATAAAAAAAAAAAAAAAACACCATAGCAATGCAAAACCAATAATACCAACACAAAGTCGAAATTCGAAATATAAACCCAACCCAGAACCAATATTAACCAACTACACCAGCTTGAAGTTTACATAAAGCCAACAAGACCAAAATGAAACCGCATATCACAGGTAACAGCAAACTGATTGTACCAGCACAAAACTGACCAAAGTAACGCAACGCCAATCATACAAGCAGAGAACCAACATGAGCATCAGCTCAGAAGTAACACAAAATATGTCTATTGCAGAGTCAACCCAAAACCAACCAATCCAAGCACAATGCAAATCAAAGCAAACGACACAAAAACCAAACATCATAAACTGTTTAGGCACTTCACGACCTAAACATGTAGCGACCCCTTTATGTGGGCAAAGAGAAACTCTAAATAACTCTTCACATGGAGAATAAAACTGCACAGGCTTTGGGAGCAGCAGACTTCAATTAAAGACAAGGCAATGAAAAAGTAAATGTGCATGTCAATATTCATGTTGTATCATACTGCACGGTTATCCCTTCTTCTTTTTCTTACAGTCAGAAGAAATGCAGTTTGCAGCTACAATTATAAATGTAATTGCTTTTACCCAAAAGGCAAGTATACAAACCTACATGTTGGCTTTGACATCTGTATGTTTTATGAGCTTACGTTTTGTCTTTGGTAAAGGTCACACAATCTACGCCTTGCAACTTTGTGAAAGGTCGCACCCCTTTACATGTGCTATGTAGCGATGCCTCGTTTTTGATTGATTTCACATTGTTTACCACATAATCAAGCTCTAAATTAGTAGCTACCTTCAGTATGAATGTAGATGAGCTGGCCAATGGGGGACTGCTTATGCTAATGCATGTGCATGTCGATTTCTTTGCTTGTACTTGTGCGCACAGACATGTATTAGTGTGTTTAATACAGCCTGTGAGCGTGCTCGCTCATTCCCACCTTTGTGTGATTGTGTATCTGTATGCAGCGAGGTAAAAGTGGAGGATGTTGGCGAAAACAACTCTCGGCAAGCATCAGATGGCTTGTGATGAATAGTCAATTAACTATAAACTTGTTCCAGGAATGACCAGTGAATGAGGGAGGAGAGAGGGTGGCTGTTGGAAAAAAAAAAGGCATCCATTATCTAGCAGCTAATTATCTAGCCACTGCCATTTCCATCCTTGAGATAGCTATGTGATTAAAGGGTTTGGTCAATCAAATAGATAACAGGGATTAGAACTGGGAGGACGGGAGAGGAAGCGAAAGAGGGAAAGCAATGAAATGAGCCAGGCGAGAGGAGGCTGCCTGGGGCTCGGTTTTATCTCGTGTACCTTTTAACAACAAATGCAAAAAACGCACCATTGCAAATTTTCTTTTTAAAGCCCATCACTGTACTGTTATTTCCCGGAACAGTGCGTCTCTGTTGATTTCATCATCGTGTAGGTAGGTCGGCGTACAAATAAATGGAGCTGCTCCGTAGACAGTTTGTTCACTTTCATAGTGTGGTGCGAGAGCAGCCGTGCCACTAAGTTGACAATATCAAGACAGTTCTTTCTTTCTTTAGTTGGAAAATAAAGATGTCTTTTTGTTTGACAGCGTTTCAAAATGTCTTTGTCCTAATTTTCACAACAGTTTATCTGCGCTCTTCATATAAAAAATAGAAAATCACACTGTCAGTCCACAGAGCGTAGCCTCTTCAGTGCTTGTTATCCCTAACCTGAGATCACTGACCCAACGCAACACAACTTTTCAAGCACTTTTCCTTATTTTAACCCTGGTTTGCAATAGAATTGTAACGTAATTGCAAACTACTGAACATAACCAGAGCTGATTATTTCAATGCCACTGCCAGTTTATGGGAAGGTGGAAAAAAATGCAGTTTCTTTCCTTTTCATTGGTAAAATGTTGCAGTATATTGTGTGTTTTATGTCTTTGTGGTTAATCCAGGACAGAAACTTTTAGCCTAGAAGTTTTAGCCTTCCATGACTTTATAATGTACTCTAATATAAAGTAAAACTTTAGATGTAATTGTAGATAGTTAGCTACATGTTACATATAGATTTCATTTTTCCAAATTCTGCTCCACATTCTCCACATAATGATAATTTCTGATTGTTTGACACTGTGATATTATAATATAATGACCATCATCAACAGCTATTTAAACATCGTAACGAACAGTGTACAGTGTTGTGATGTTCTCATACTGTGCGATATAGTATGCGATTTTTTAGTGTTGTTGTTTTGGTGCTGTTGTGAAGACAATCGGTCACTCACACCAAATATTGATTTGATATAGGTTTTTGTTTGTTTACTTCTCATTCACTTTACTTATTTGATAAGTAAAAGTATTTTTAAAAGCATCCTCACTTTACTTTGATCCTAAAAACCATGAACAGACCAGAGTGATCACATATATTTTCTCATGTAATACAGATATTGTTATTTTTTGTGCTTTGTGAGAGTTTGGCACTAAAGTTGGGAAGACAGTGTTTTGTGTCAAGAGATAAGTATTCTCTGTAAAAGCAAAACGTAAAATATAAGCTGTCATTGAATTAGTGTTAAATGAAGACTCTATGTTAATGTAATCTAAAGTTGTAGTCAAACTTTTCTTGATTTAGATCAGGAGTTAAATTATCGAAGAATAATTATATAAACCTACAAATCGAATCACGCTTAAGAAGACACAATTGAATTTCAGTACTAGATGCTCCAGTGACATTTTGGTCAGTGGCTCTAGCCCCAGTATGACTGTGCAGTTTGAGAAGGACAGAGAAAGAACAATTATGGGAGGAGAGAGTCCAAACACAGTATAAACAGAGAAAGAATTGAAGAAAAGGCCACAAAGTGCACATGGAAAGTGAGACAGCATGAACTGCAGGAGGCTCTTCTGTCTTTTTTCTTATATGAAGACATAAAAGAGGTTCAACACAATGCATGCAAGTGTGTGTGAGATGGATTCCTCTCTGATCGCTCGGCAGCTCATGGAGGCTGATTTAATCTCTGCTCAGTGGGGGCTCTCTGATTGGTTAATCCCTGGAGGGCTTCATCCAATGGGGGACATGAAAGGTCAGTTTGAAACTCAAATGGTGTGACAACCAACTAAGACATCAGTTTCACACCATGAGCACGGCCCCTCCAAAGAAACATACGCAAAAGCATTCTGTGCACATGTAGGGAACCACCCAGACGGAGAGCATGAAATATTAATGACCAATATCGCACTTCACAGTCACACAAACAATAAAATGCTCTTTGCTGGAGGGACTGCGAAGGGGAGAAGAGTGAGGGGAATGCGAGTAATCTACAGGGGGGAACACCCTCCTATACATAAACACACTCCTTTCCCCATAGGACACTAATAGAGACATTTAGCTTCACTGTGGGCCTGGAGGGGCAATTATGTTTATCTCATTTACAATTATATCATGGCCAGAAAAATGAAATGTGTTGACACCTGTAGAAGTCGCTTACACGCGACAAAGTCACAGTCATTCCAATAGTGGTGAAAGACGACTAAGATGTTTAACATTGGTGAGAGCACTTTCCCTTCGCATTAGCATCTGCTGCTTTTATGGCAGTGTCAGTGGCTGACACCAAAGTTTTATATACTGTAGGTGAAAAGGGTGAATTCAGAGTATGGAAGACGGTTCTGCCCTTGGCCAATACACTGGCTGATTAGATGTGTGTGTTTATGAATAAAGTCCAACATCATATTTCATATAGGTGTCTCTTTCTCTTTGTGATGCTGCTGTCTGGTGATTCTAAGAATTATGTCCATGTTTGACATTTCCCCCCTTCTTGATATACATTCTGTGTTAGTGATGAAAAGAAACGCCCCTTTATTTAACTCGGTGGAGAGTGAAGATTGTGTCGGTGAGGGAGGAGGTTAAATATGTAGCATGTGTGACTTTCATGCAGTTGACCATAGTTTGCCTCCTTTCACACTATTGTCCACCAACTCTAATATGACCATACCCTCACCTGTGGTTTTTGGCAAATTAATGAATGAACCAATTATTTTAAACCTGCAGTAACTGATTTCTTGAGCACGATAGAAACAAGACACAAACACAGTTTTAAAAGATTATGACTGTAAAAGTAGTTTGTGAACAGTTGCTGTTACAAACCCAGCAAATATAGAGCAACATTCGTATCTGTATGTCTGGCTACTTGATGACTGTAACTCCAATATTTACTCTCCTTTTAGCTCTGTTTTTGGCACCCACCATCTTCTGAGTAAACGCTCCATTAGGCTCACAAAAGCTAGTCGCAAACATAGTCTGTCTTGACGCGGGAGAGCATGCAGCTTTTGTTTAATCAATGCTGCTCCTCTCTTATTAGAGTGATGAGACTGAAGCAACAGTTTCAGGGCTATAAAACCAAAACAATAAGCTTAAAGGCACTAAAATGTTCTATTGTGCTGAGGAGTTGCAGATGTGGGTGAGAATTAGCTGTGGGTTTGTCACCACAAGCGACATTGTTTCTTCCATTGTCAGTGTAAAATACTGAGAACAGTGGCTTTATTTGTTGATTTGATAAGGTGGAAAGCAAGGATCGGATTAAACCTATCGTGGATTTTGCAGAATAATCCAATGTCAATGTTCGTCTCTGGTAACGGGGTTGGATGCTGATGTGAGGCCAAAGCTAGTGAAGGCTGTATCTGTCATGCACAGAGGATGAAAACTGTAAAAACAACACCTGTTTCATATAAAGCAAAACCGCAAATACTCATTTAGTGTTGTAGTTTTTAACACCGTCGCCTGTAGTGCTGTTATAACGTACATGCTGTTTTTTTTATTGTGTCCGCTCCCTGTACACGCGAGGTTACAGTTTGCCTGTGTGCGTGCTGGCGTCAAGCCTTGACAAAGTAATGCACAGTGATCAGTGTGAGCTGGTCACTGGGATGTGAAGGACAATAGTTGACCACCCAGCTGCTGCTGCTTCTGTTTTCCATTACAGGGAAAAAGAGAAAGAGAGGAGAACGAGCAGCAGAGCATTTTTCACGATTTAAAACTACCAACAAACACATGACAGATCCTATGAAAAATAAAATAAAGATCTGCTGCCTATTCAGGAGAGTAACTGCTTTATGGGTTTAATAGTCGCTCCCCGTGCCACAGCTGCAGTCATTCGGTGTGCCACACAGCTCCGATCTACCATTACTTTTTACAGTTATAATTCACATTGAAATGCAAATATCAGTGGAACATTAAATGCAGCGTCCCTTCGCACTTTATGTGAGGACTCGGTGCCCTGCCTTCATGCGAGTCCATTTGTAGTGAACTGTGTCAATATGCCTCTACATCAATGTCACCAAGTCAAAGTCCTGCAGTTATTGTACTTGAAGATTAAGGTGATTCTTATTTTAGCTGCTGAACGTGGCAGAGTGCCATCTCCTGAGGTACACTGGTTCAACCACTGCCCCGTGATATCTGATGGTCTACAAGTCTTTTTTTTGATGAGATGCAGGAGACGTTTCATTCAGTAATCATAATATTGAGCCTTTTTTTATTGGCTGTGATTACCACAGTGACTGTGTTAAGACAATGTGAGACATTCATGCCACTGAACTTGAAAACAAAGACCAAATATAGAAGAGGAAACAGAGAGAGGAGAAATAGAAACTGCAAAGCAAATAGATAGCTGGGTGGGATCGATTTACAGACTGTACAAGCTGAATGGATGCTCTCTAATTGAGACAAATGAACAATAGCATAGAGGTGTGTAAAAGAGACAGCAGTGGATTTATCTAGTGCATCTTTTTGCCCTTTTACCTCAGTCTTTTTCCCTGTTTTTATTTAAACCACATCCTGTTTTACTCATCCGTAGCTTCTTCAGTCAGAATAACAATATGGAGCACAGCATATCCAATCTCCCCATTCTAACACATTTACAATCTATAAATCATGTATGGCAAACCTCATTGTTAAATGAGGTTACACAATAGAAGTCATTGTGAAACTCTTGCCTCTTCCATTTATTCTGCATGTCACACGCTAATACTACAGGGGATTCTTTCTTAAGTATAATTCAGTGCAAACAAAATTAGTTTGTTCTAGCACAAAACTCAGTGTCTCTTATCCAAGTAGTTACCAAGCCATTCCTTGTGATTTCTGACAGCGTGATAAAGTGCAGAAATTGATTTTCCTTCTAAACGCTGGCTCCTGTGGACGGAGCCAAATTTGCTGCAGTAGCTCAGCACCATCCACTTACTGCAACAGAACAGCTGGTGTGGCCCTGCATAGCAAGAAAATATGAATAATTATCACCAATTATGTAATACTATGGGCCTCTTACAGAAGTGGCTCAGAACCGGAGGTACTTCTCAGAACTTTTTAGTTTAGCGGAAATATTGCGGAGTAGCTCAAATAAATGGATCAAATTTGATTAAAGAGACTTATGCACTTATGGTAACACCTCGACTCTGTACCACGCTGTGATGGAAAGTGCATGACAGCCAGTTGGCAAGAGGGCAGAGACACAGTTAGCTGAAACTAACGGATAAATGGCTGAAATAGGTAGATACGAATACTTCATACACAAATAAAACAAAATAAAATAAAAGTAACGAATGACTAGTTTGAAGAATTCAGTTAAAAGAGTGGATGACTTTTAAAAATAAAATTCTGAAATTATTTGATGGGCATTTGACATAATTAAAATGAAGAAGTAGTGGAGAAAGCTCTTCATTAACCCTGGGTATATTATGGCTGCAGCCTTTTTACTGCTTATGCCAATCATCATCATCATGACTAAGCACAGATTTCATGTTTAAGCAGTCATCCCATTCTCTCTTTTTTTTTTTTTCTTTTACAGTATAGTGTGCACCGTGTTCAGTATGTGTAACATGCAGGTACAGTGCAGTGATGTTCAGACTTTGAAGCCTTGATCTCTGCCCCTCTATAAAAGAATTTTGTGCTGTAACCTTGTCAGGAGTGCAGTTCGTGTTGGTAAAACGCCCTGTGGCGGTGTGGTTGTGATAGAACTACTGATCTGGGGTTAAAAGCTGCTGACATGGGCCTTGAATTATTGTGATGACATATAGGGTGTCCCTGGACAATGGAGTCGCAGAATCAAACCACAACTGGCGCCCATTTATTAAAAGGTATTACCATCAAATTCAACATTGAACGATGACTTCAGCAGCAGCGTGCTGTGGCTCTGTAGTCATTTGTGAAACATAAATGAAAAACCTTTTATTTAGATGTAAAAAAATTTTGAACAGGTGACAGATTTGTACTTTTGTTCGCAAAAGCAAAGCCTCACTGGTTTTATTAGAAACTTAACAAGTACTTTCACAATAATATTCATGTTTGCATGGTACGCAGTAATGCATGCCTGTTGTTTGGACATCCATACACACGCCTATGGCTCTTGCCGCAGCGAGTCCCACACTATCGCGTGATTTGATTTTTGATCTGCATTGACAGACAATTATTCTGCACTCTGAGATGAGTGCTGAACTGTTTTGAAGAAGCGTTGTAATTGGTTAATGAGTCGGAAAGGGAAAGCTTCTTGATCTCATTTCCAGTGCTTAATTAACCTTGGAGTTGGAGATTTCCCCCGGTGCTGGGGACAAGGCCGGGTTACCTCGCTCTTTCTCTCTGTCTTTGTCTCGGTCTTGCCTGTGTCGCTCTCTCCGATGTATGACTCTCCCCTGCAATGACAAAAGGATGCTTAACTTTCCCTGTGTGTGTCCCTCTAGAGGCAACAATCCTTTATTGACTGATTTACGAGCACAAATATGCACATACAGTCCTTCCACGTGCACAGATGTTCAAACATGTGCACAACCACGTCTCCTATCTCCCTTTTCTCTTACTGTGTAACATTTAAGTCCAGAATAAAATGATATAAATAGCACTGCTGCCCCCCTCCTCCTCCTCTGACTCCTGGGCCAGCCCAGTTCCTTGGCCCCGGGGGTATGAACCCAGTTCTGACAGAATTGATCTCTGTTTCCTCGTTCCCCCCTCCCTCTGTCCGTCTGCACCCTTGGGCCCGCAGAGACTAGCCCGACACCCAGCCTCCACAGCCGGCCCTGCACCAGGCCAGTCTGTCTTCCTGTCCTCTCTTATATTCTCCCAATTCTCCTTCCCTCCTCCCTCCCTTCTTCCATCTGGACCTCTGTACTCCAAGTATCCTTTCCTCTATAGTATCGTCCACCTCGTCATTTTTCAGTGTCTGTGCTGTGATTCTTCTGCTTTTTCTGTTTTTCTCCTTTTCTGCCCATTTTATCCATCCTCTGATATTTCAGGCTCCATCAGGTCCTCATCCCTCTTTCCCTTTGTTTCTATCTTCGCAGACTGAAGAAAGTAACAAAGCTGTTATTCAATCAGTTTATTTTGTAATTTAAGATTTTATAACAAATCTGAGATTAAGAACTGCAACAATAGACAAGTGTAATTTATATTGATGAAAATTGTTGTTGGACTAATTCCAAAATTAGTAGTTTAAAATATTAATATTAATTTAAATATGAATGATGCAGCCAGTAGTGTTAATTTAGTAGTTATTTGGCCAATTTATTTCTATTTACAGAAACAGAAATCCTAAAAAAACAAACAAAAAAAAAACAGATTTCTCACATCATATTCACTGAGGTTGTTGAGGTTGTTAGGCTGCAACGTCAGATCAATGTTTCCTCACAGTCTTCCTCTTGTGGAATACATCAACTAAATTCAGCTGCAGAAAACACTTGCTTTCTTTACAGACACATACGTCAAAACAGTTTGGCATCAGATCTTACTTAGCTGCGCTTTATGGGAATAAAAAATGCGGCTGCACTCATTCACATCTGTGGTGTCGGTAAATACAGTGCCAAATTGAAAAATTAGATTCAGTGAGAACTTTTTTCAATTTCAAAGATGCGTCAAGGTGAAATGAGTTTTCTTTGAGATTAAAGCCAGATGTTGACCAAGAGCTCTCTCTTTGCTTTTCTATGTGCTCTACTCCCTTCCTACTTCCCTCTGTTCATCTTTTTAACCTGGTCAGTTGGCATCGATCCCTCTCGCTATGCTTTTCTTCTGAGCCCTGTTCTTCTGCCAGGTGAGCCAGTGCAGTGTTCGCACCTGCGACAACCCTTCCCTCTCTCCTTCCCCCTCCTTCTTCCTTGCCGTTACTTCCAGATTAATGCCAGCTAATTTGCTCCACGCCATGCACCTCTGAGTTCCTCCCCCTGCCTCTTCCAGGTGAGAGATCCACCTTTACCCCCATTTTTTTTTTTTTACCTACTTGAGTTGCTCTGTTCTGCCTTTGTTCTTTTTCATTCTGCCAAGTAAGCTCTCCTCATCCTTCTCCCATGCTCTGTCCTACCCCTTCATCATTGCCCCCTTCCCTCCATCTCTCCTTCGTACCCCCCTCATCCTTCTATCAGAGGCACAGCCATATGGCCGGGTGCGGCCCAGGCCTGCCCAGCTCTCAGCCTCGTTTAAATTCACAGCCTGCGGGTCATTTTGCCTCTGCGGAGGGACGACAGACACCGCCACGGAGGAAGGGCGGCAAAAAACCCAGGCGATGAGAGTAGATGGGGAGGATGAAGGAGGGCAGAACTGCAACAGGAGAAAATTGTGCAGCCTGAAATTCTTAATTATAGTTACGGGAAAAAAAAGGGGTGCACAAATTCTGCATGTTAAATGAAACAGAAGGTGGAGTCACATTGCTGAAACAGGTGGTGGTTTGACATTGAAATAATGGAGAGAAAGTGGGAGTGGATGCATTTGTACTAATTTGGATGACCCAGATTCAGTTTCTAATATATGAGAAAGTTTTGAATTGAGACTAAGTAAATCATTTTTGTTTTGTTCAGCCACAATATTAACCTAACCACAACTATATTTTTGTTGTCTTTGGGACTTAGTAAAAACTATTTGGGTAATAGAAAGGCCATCCCCCTTGTTGTTGGACAGAAATACCATCCCCCAGTATTTAACGCATTTACAGCAAATCGTTTTGATGAATAAAAAAAACAACAGTGCATCATTAAATATGAACATTTTGACCCATTATTAACTAAGACCCACAATTATTCTGTCTTTCAAAACTGGCATTTTAGTTCCATAGTGCTGTATCAATCAAATCTCACAAAGGAAGGTAAAAAACACCCTTTTCAAAAAAGCAAAACAAAAATAAACTAAACTAAATTAAAGAAAAATACACAACCCTTCCAATCAAAGATACAAGATTCTGTTAAACTTGACATGAAAACCTTGGTCACTGATGAGAATAACAGGCAAAAAAGAGCCAGAATGAGGAAGACAAAAAAAAGGAAAAAAACAGATGTACGGGTGGTACTTAAAGAAGAAACAATCGGCACAAAGGAAAGTTACAATTGTGAGGAGAGTAGCTGGGGAGAGGCAAAAACCAGCAGGAATTAAGATAGGAGTTTGGAAGGAGAGAAGCTAAGCAGCAGGTTGGTAAGGAGAGGAGAAGCCGAGAGGAACGTGCAGAGGAGAGGAGGAGCGGAGCGAAACAGCGGGCATTAAAAGAGAAGAGGTGTGAAATTGAAACCAATAAATCCAGAACAGATTCCTACAGTTGTGGGAGCCACAGCGACCGTAGCACGTGGCCTCACAAGTCTTCTCTCTATAATTTGATCCGAGCCCATTGTTGCCTGAGTCTGGCTTCGGCTTGCCAAACATTTGTATCCACTTACGCTGGGTCCGATACCGCAACTGTGCACACCAATTTTAAAATGCCAATTTATATACCTTCACATCAACAGTAACTATTATTATTCCAGTGTGTGTGTATGGATAAACTGTAGGTGTGCAGACTATCTTGTTGTATGTTTTGTCTTGACCCAGTGGAGAAACTGTCTATAATAATGTTGTTTTGCTCCAATAATTTTGTTATATTCTCCTCAGACATAACCTCATAATTGTTCCAAATAGGAATTGGATATTGGTTTTATAAAAACTTATAACTTATAACTTATAAAGCCACTGAAGTATTTTGATTTGCATCTTGATCATAACGACAGACGGTGTGGAGATGGGTCACAGCAAAATGCACTGAAATAACTGCAGACAGCAGATAAAAGAAAATCTGACAGGGAAAACAACGTGTTTGGCTGGTTGAGATAATGGTAAGATCTGATTAGTTACTGAAAACCCAGACCTGATCTTACGTTTTGCTTCATTTGTATATCACATTTTATGCTCATATGCTCAAGAAATCGTGTTTTCTTTAAAAGCCTGACCTATAAAATCCAAAATCTTACCTTTGGGCCTGTGATTTAATATAATATTAGAAGATTTCTAAATATTGTAGGCATGTGTGTACAAGGTGTTCGTAGAGTAAGATGAGGGGTGTCTGTCATGCAACAGTGATACTTCAAGTTTGGTGTTAATGCGCTTTGAGGCATCATCTACTGAAGCACTCACTAAACTCATGAAAAGCAAAACAACAAATATTCAATGTTAGATTAGATACATTAATGGAGTTGCTTTATAACTTGACAATGCAAAGGATTTATTCTGAGGAATGTTGTAAGTGGGAATGCATTTTCAGCTCCTTGAAAATGTCATCACTTTGGCAACGTCAGTTTTTCGATTTAAACCCTCTCAGATGATGTATGAATGCGGCGCGGCAACATGGCACACGCTAATTGACTGAGGCATATTGTGTGGATATTTTCTCCACTCATCCACTCAAGATTTTGAATACCAATCCCCACCACCTTCCCCCTGCACCCTCAACCCCGCCTTGGCGAGTAGTGTCAGCAAAGTATGGCACAAAGATTCTTACAGACTTTAGCTATGTGCTTGTAAATATACCCCATCTGGAGATTTGATCTGAAAAAATCTGATAAATGATGGCCAGGCCCACCACTGACAGTGGGTTCTGGCCAGCATACATCAGAGTCTAAAGCCCCCCTCTTGCTTTATAGAGGGCTATTAGAATGAGCTCCCAGGCAACTCACCATACATAGCAAATGTGCCTCTTTAGTAATATGATAATTTATAAAAGGCACAGAGTGAGACTGAGTGAATATTCTGCAGAATTCCCCCACATACTTTGCGCTTAATAGATGGTGTGTGTTATGCCTACTCTTCTCAGGATTGCACCAAATGTGGGAACTCCTGGGGATGATGGAGTGAAGACCAACCTCAGCCTGACAGCTTTTAGTAACTAATGAAAATACTGGAGGGTAAATTTGCAAAGAGAGGATTAGGGAGCGTGTAGTGTACGAGAGGGGAGAAAAAAGGCACTAAAAAAAACGAAACCGATTGAGGGATGGGGGGGGGGGGGGGAGTATTGACAGAGCTTTGTTGCACCTATTGAACCTTGGTGAAGCCAGGACACGGCACGGGTGAGCACACTGCTATGTTCCCAGCATGCACCACTCCAGAAGCTGTTTGATCAATGAATTGTACCTCGTTCCTTTCATATCAACACCAAACTTTGTCTCTGTGTCTTCCCTTCCCTATTGTCTCTCTCTCTATTCGTAACACTGGTTCCCTGCTGAGCCTCGTACCTGAATCGAAAAACACACACACACAAACACACACAATCACAGACTGTCTTATCAGGTGCCTCTGATGATCGAGGCAGGGCACCAAAGATGACAGAAGGTATAGTCCCACACAGGCTTTTCTTGTATTTAAACTAATCAGTATCTCCTGAGTGTTTGATGCTGAAGGCTTGTGTGAATGTGTCTGTCTGTGTGGCCATGTTTTACTGAATTTGTGGGTCCAAATAGTAGGAAACAGACAGCTGACGGCTTTGTCTTTAAATGACTGTTTGAGGGTTAAGACTTTGCTTTGGGATTAGGGTAACAGGCTGGGGAATGCATTATGCCAATGACGGGCCCCCGCAAATACAGTAAGACAAGGTGCTCACATGCAAGCATGCCATGTGCATATTTATGTCTCTGTGCTACAAAGGAGGTACAGTTAGTATGTAGCTGGTTTACATGCAGAAACTCTTTTTATCTTTTCCTGTCACTTGTTCTGCTTTGTTGGACTGATCAGCCCTGTGGCTGACACATGTAAAGTGTGCATGTGTTTCTTTTATCTTCCAGGGACTTGTTGCTCTTTCATTCTCTTGTGTCTCGCCATGATAGTAATGACTTAAGGGACGCTGTCTTTAAAGTTTGATGTAACCTAGCCAAACAAACTGCTGTTAGGGTATTGACTTTTCAAAGCTAATTGACCATTTATAACAATAACAGTGGTGGATTTGCCACGAGATGAGCTGTAGGTAGCTAAGCTAATTGGGCCCCATGAGTTGGTTGAAAATGCTGTCACATGGTAACATGAGAACCCTGTAAAATGGTGCTTGAATGTGAACTTGACGGCTGCACATGATATCATGCTAAAAGAGGGAGGCTAAAGCTAGCGCAGTAGGTCCCAGCAGAAAACAGCATTTTCATCAAATGATAATCTGTAAAGCCGTATAAATAAAGAAGCAACATTTGTCTTGTGTTGTTGCAAACAGCTAGTTGGAGGAACCGATGTGTTTGGTGAAAGCAACACTGTCTTGGCTAAGAACAGCCATGTTTCTCCAAATCCAATAAAGAGCAGAACAGAGTCGGTATTGACGAGCGCCAATAACCAGTGAATGTGATAGTTAAGAATGGGAATTGTTTTAACGTGGTAACGTAAGCTAGTTAGTTAGTGATGTGCTCCTTGATTTTGGAAGTAGCTTTCGGTTACCACCTACTAGTTAGTGAGCTAATTAGCCAGACATGCTAAGGAGCAGCTTTTTGACCATTTTGAGCACATCTGGGTGTTTGTAGCGCACTTCAAGTTGCCGTACTTATAATTGCAAACCCACTTCTGCATTCAAAACATCAAATGTGGGTATGTACGTGTCCAAATTGAGACAGAAAATGTGAACATGTTAGCATTTAAGCTAAACAGAGGTAAAGCCTCACTAAGCTGCTGCTGTAGCATCAATCAGTCAGTGGTTCTTAAAGTTAGGTTCACTTTAACTCCCTATTATCAACATCTATTCTTTGCTCTAGCTAGTTAAAATTTATATGATTGAAATGAACGACTATGCTCCTGTGTGTTTCATTGTTTTTTATATTTTGCCTGTCATGCTAAGATCACAGTATTTCTAACATTATGATTATAACATTATTTGTGGGCTGCAAGAATGCACAGGTATGAGCTCACACACATTTGTACATGTGTGTTTACAGTTGTACGTGCTTATCAAAAGGTGATGCATACTTCTCTCACATGCTGCCGTTGCTTGATACTCTCACTGCTGGGCTGCGTCGCTCCTGGGGGATGAGACAGACCCAGAAAGGCATTATCACCTTTCTGCCAAAGCATAGGAATTCAATGAATTATTTACGTTACAGCAGGCAGACCCCTAGACAGCTCAGAGACTGAACAACACAGGATTCAGTCAGGGAACTTGGAGGCCATGGGCCAGATGAGGACCCTGTGGGGGAGAGCGGGGGGTCCCGGGAGATCTCGAGGTAACGAGTGAGGGGAAATTAAATGACAAAATACAGAAAGGAGGTGTAGGATCAGGGGAATGGAGCACACGTTCAAACTGATTTGTTGGATGTGTATATGTTCATACAAGCATTTACCACTGATATCACTCACACTCGCCCCACGCACAGATGAATTCACATAATAGACATTTACAAGATGCTTGTCACTGATTTACAGACATTTGATGTTGGCATACACACCTAAAACACATAAACAGATATCTAAGAATATATATATAATAAGTTGCTGGAATCCACACACTCTCATGCACACGCACACCCCAACTATCATCAATCTCAGGCTTCAGAGCCATTCCCCCCTTGAGTCCATGGCTCTGTTTTTGGCTCTGTCTCCATGCAGGTAGGAGGTCTCCTGATACTCACCACTGGGTTAGCTCACTACACATTAATGCAACATACCCCCCCCCATATGTGCTTCTGTTCCTTTTCTTCAGCACCAGAGTTCCTCTATAAAACTGGACCTGGTCTCTGCGTGTAGTGGTACATCTAAAAGACTGATGGTGAAACACAGTTTGAGCAGGCATATCTTTTTTCTTCTTTTTTGAATAAGACATGAGATCTATCGTTCGTGACTGCACTGTGTTTTCATCTAAATGCAGACTGACTCAGAAGCCAGTGGAAGCAAATTCCATGTTCCAGGACCACACTCAATATCCCTGTGGGATTTTTCAAGGTTTTTTTTTTTTTTTACCTTTCTTTGCAGGGTTTTACGCCACTGGCCTATCTTCAAAGCTCTGACACCAAAACAAACATTAGGAATTCAAATAGGTGGGGGCAATGGATGCACCTTTTCCTATCAAAGCAAAATAGAGAGAAGCAAGTGATAACCTAATTGGGTTTCTACCAAAAGCCCCTGTTTTACAAGCCACTCTCAAAAACAAGGTGTCCTGTATTGTTTGCTTGCAGTTGTGAATGAAATCAGGGCATGAAACGGCATCCAAATGTTTGTGAGAGATACACATTGAAGTCTATATCTTGCCAAATTAATTGTAACTAATTAAATGTAGCAAAAAAAAAACCAATTTAAAAATTGAATCCGTGCCAAGTTCATCAAGCAGTTAAATGAGCAACATGTCACATCTACAGATTCATTATGCACAAGTATGTCCACAATGCAAAGTAGTATTAACACAGACTGATATTAAAAGCATTTATGCTAATGAGACTAGTGAATAAATACCATACAGTATATGAACTAGTCATCAAATGAGTGAAAGCTGTGGAAAATAAATTTAATTACTGTACTAAAGTACATTTTTGAGGTACTTTTACTTCAATTTTATGGAACTTTATACTTCATTATACATTTCAGAAATTTACCTTTTACTAATTTATTTGACAGCTGTTGTTACAAGTTACATTACTGGTTAATTAAAAAAAAAAAAAAAAACATGATGAAAAAATATGAACTTCTAAAATATTATGCATCCCTACTACAGATTAAAGGCCCTGCAGTGAATGTGTCTGATTAGATTTGTTCAAGTTGGAGTTGTGTAAAGCTATGCTCAAATCCATGTAAGGTCACCAAACTCCATGTAATAAGAATTTTAAGTTAGTTGTTACTTGCCCTCCAACGCTTTATACAAACATTCAAATTAGTTCCACCACAACTGTCACAATGAAAACAAATCTTACATATCATTGCATTAATTATAATAATCCACTAATCTGATATAAACATAAATCCCTGAAGTCATAATATATATGATTACATATGAAACCTATTAGATTTTGGACATTTGCATACACAGACATATACAATATGTCAAAACAAAGCAATATTTATGTATACTTTATGTATATGTCTACTTATATTCTTGACTTATGTCACTTATGTTACCCTATCCAGAAGACAATATATTGGCATTATATACAGTGGGTTACTAAAGTCTACAACCACTTTTAAGATATGCATGCTTAAAATGAATGATAAATTAATAGGATAAAAATAGATATACATGTAGAATTTTTTTATGTCTGTTGTTTTAATTGAACTTGCATATATACATTAAAAACACTGGTTAACACAACATTGAAACATGTTATACCCTATAAAAATGTTTTAAATATAAATTATATGCGCACATTATACATAGTAAAGAACTTACTGTGGGTATTTTACATGTGTTACACTTATCTTCATATATCCAGAAGAGATGTACAGTATATAACATATATGTGAAAATATATGTACATGCAGTTAAAAAGTATTCCACAAACATGTATTCCTGTACATTCACTTATATCCCTGAACAGCTTTTAAAGTGGAAAGAAATTGTAATTTTTGTTCTTTATTGTACACCATTACACAATAATTCAGCATATAATTATTAGCAAGTTGTTCAAATAATTGTTTAATTGTGCCAGTTTCAGTCTTGAAATGGCACAGTTCTGTGCAGCAGGTGGCCTCATTTGTGTTGTTGTAACATTTGTTTTTCATACTAAATGTGGCTGCACAAGTGCTTCTATTTTTAACATTTAAAGTAGCATCGCAAGTGACCTTGCTAAATTCACCACACGTGTTACAAATACAGACCCATTTAAGCAGCACATTGTTCCACTGGATGTGTTTTTATCTCAGAAAGTTAAGCACTATTTTATGCTGCCATTTTTTTACTCAACCAACAGGGTGAAAGAAATCAAAGTAAGTAATACTTTCCTTAATGAATGATGTGAATAAAAATTTGGCTGTGATTTAAATTCATATACAGTATAATCATTTCCCTGTTTGACTTGTCATATGGGGAAATTTCTTTTTATAGATCTACTTTTCAGTAATGAGAGAACATGTCAAAAGGGAAATTCGCTTTCTTTTTGATTAAACTTACGAAATGTTTAAATGCACACAACTTAATTAAAACTCACTGTGAACTGTCATTTCATTACCCAGCCTGCACAGGGAGGTCAAAGAAAAGGTAAACACTTCGCAAGCCTGAACACCTGAAGCCCAGAACACTCAATTCAAAGCCTGCTCTCTTACTCAATGCACAACTGTGATTTTTTTTTTCCCCCCTCTTTCTTCACCTTGAGAGTAAAACAGAGTCCAGAGAAAATGGGGCCGGTGAGTAGTAAAGGAGTGTAGTACAAGCTTGGCACTTTGTTCTGTGCAGCTGAGGCTTCGTCCTGCTTTCAGAAGGCTATTCCCAGATCAGGCCCGCCTTCTCCGCTGTACTTTCTTCTCCAACTAAGAACAGTAAGAAACTTTTCTTTTCCAGGAACTTCTATATAACTTAAATGGCATAATATTTAAGCTGTAAGAGAGTGATTAAGTAATCATTTGTAATAGATGTTTTATCTGTACGATTAAATGTTTATGATTTCCTCAGACTTATGTCACAGACTAAATAGCGATTTTATGGCAAATCACAATATTAAGGAATTCCAGCCTGATGAAGTTGTTTGTACTGTTTGATCACGAATGTAATGTTTGTGTGAGAGCAATCAGAATCTGCTTTGAGCTGCACAGTGTCAGAGACAATCTATGGTGGCCTGGATTGTGGAGTGATGATGGCGTGATGCTAAAACAATCTCCTAATCTAATGATAAATCTGCAGCAAACCCATGCTTACATTACTTGTAACGCTTTATTTTAACCTACGACTTAGAATTCATCCAGAATATATAAGCAATGGGAAAAAAAACCCAATGCAGCGGTTAACAATAAATAAATAAATGGTTTGTAACACACTGTAAGTATAAACACCTCACATTCAATGACTACTAAGCAGCCAGAGTTGGAGACCATGACATATAGCTAAAATCCTTGAAAAAAGAAACCTAGTAAGTGGCCCTTGAGTTAAAACCTTTTATTATATATTATTATTTTATATATAGAAGAAAAGAACCTTCAGGGATTTGTTCATGAGTACAATCACATATCATTACATTTCTTTACAACTGCCTTCATATCGTTAATTGTTTATGCAGCAGTTATCAACGCTTGAAATTAGTGTAATGTATTATCATTACATTTAGGCCCATCATACTTATTACCGTAAGTATGTATCACAAATGGATATACATCTTTGCAAACAATATTCAAACATTTGTAGCATTTTGCTTGATTATCTTAAGAGATATTTCTGAAAAAAAAAAAGCACTTCTTTATGGGTTTTGTTATTCCTGGTATTCCTTTATCATTTTATCAACCCTCATCCTAAAATCAATTTCAGAGTCTGGTCAGTAAAACTGGGGCTAGTGAGTGGGGGAGAGTACAAGCTAGGCATTTTGTTCACTACAGCTGAGTCCCCGTCCTGCTTTCAGGCTATTCCCAGACCAGGCCTGCCTACTGTGCTGCACTCCCCTGCCTGCCTATGATTTGTGGAGCCCACTAGGGAAGAAGCTAGCTCTCCCATAGGTTAAAATCTGCAAACAATGAGTCCTGTGTCTGTGAAGGATGGCCTACATCCCTCCCCATTTGTCTGCGCTTTATCCCCATCTCTGAATCAATTGTTAAACCCCAAAGTTTGCTTAACATGCACTCCCTGTTATGCCGGAGGAAAAAAAAAATGGTCGTGAGGCAGAAATAGAGGCGAGAGTGAGACAGGGGAAGAGAAAGAGATCAATGTTGTCCCGAAGTAGAGGTGTGGATGAGAGGGACTTTCAGTATGACTTTCAGGGTCCTAATTAGGGACAGGACAGCGAGCTACCTCTCTCTGTGACATTTAGCTGGACATACTTGATAAATGTCACACGGCTGGATACAGCCACGACAAATGGATGCATCAACAACGGCTTAATAACCTTTACTGATAGTCCTGCCAGGAATTCAAATTCTTTATCTGCTCTCCCTTGCATCCCTAAAACACAGACTCCTAATAATCAACATTGTGTGTGGAGCGTGGGTGGTGGGCGCGCTTACGTGCGTGTATTTGCCTGTGTGGCTTCAGCCAAATTAAGTATACCAGGAGGCTGTCGGCGCACACCCTTGCGCTGCACGTGTGTGCGGCGGCGTGCGAAACAGTGTGTGGGATGCCAAATTATCTTGGCCATGTATCCTGGCCACGATAATGGCAGCGAGAGGGAGACATTTATAAACAATCAGAGAAAACGGAGAGCTGTGGACCTCCCGCACATCTTTCTAAACTTATATCTCACGCAAAAGCCAACTAAATTAATCAGCTCCCAAGACAGTAACAATTGGAAAACAAGCAGCAAAAGATTGAGCCATTTCTCTGTAATAAGATCATTCAGGAAATAAATGTCATGTACGTCATGTGAGCAAAATTTCTAATAAAATAATTAATTACATGGGACAAACAGTGCTATCTGGGACTAACTGAATCTCAGAGAGTGAAATCCTCAGAGGTGTTTTTAAGAGTTATTACTAACGAACCCATCAGACTTTACTCCATGTTTAATGAAGAACGTAGTCAGGCTCAGTCCCTGGCAGATTCAGATCACTTTTCCTCTGGATTCCTTTCGGTCCTGTTTGGAACTTGTAATTGGCCTCTGATTAAAAGTGACATCCCGGGAAGTAGCTGGGAGATTTGATAAGCTGGGAGTCTTTACGTGAAGCCCAGGCCAGCTTTGACTCAACCGACAACTACATGACATATTTGGGGCAAAACACAAATAAGGTGCCGTCGGTCTTTTGGTCCGTTGTCCGGAAGAGCAACTCATTTGGCTCCGCAAACGTCCCACAATATGAAGTTGGCAGCTTTTAAACAATGAAGCACTTTCTTATGTCTTTCTCCACTTTTCCTTTGTAATACTTTTGCTTAGGGCAGTGATTATTTTTAAAAGAACAAACCCCAAATGGACAGGCTAAGGCTTCTTTTCTTTTGAAGTTTGTCTTTGATATGGAGAACACATACATAGATTTATATTTATGGTTTGCTCTGCATATAAAATAAAACATTTATCTGATTAAATTAACTGTCTAAATATATACTCCTTGGTTTGTTTCGTGGATTCTTTTATCTGGGAAGTGTACTGTTCTCTCCCTGGACCTAGGCTCCTGAGTGATTAAGCCTGGTGTGTATATGTGTGTGTGTAAGTTATTGCTATGCAACATACGTGAAACAACCTCATGTACATTAAGTGTGTATTAGCATGCCTGAAGTGTATTCATGTGTACTGAAGTGTTTACGTACACCTGTGTGTGCACGTATGTGAGTGTATGTGTGTAGTATGTTTCAAATCATGCAGCCGTAGCTGCTGTGTGGTGGCTAATTGCCTCTCCTGAGGAATAATTAGGTGACAAAAGCAAACGTAATGGTGCCTTGGCTACAGAAGATATATGTAATGTCTTGTGTGCGGTTCGGCGTGCAGCACCATTTGTTTGCCGGTGGTAAGGATAGGAGGAGAGGACGGAGCAGAGGCCGTAGATTTGGAGGCCAAAACCTGGAGAAACAAAGACAGTGCAACAATTAATTACGGCTAATTAGATGTATCCGTTATATTTACTGGGCCAACAATAAATCAAATGGTCAAGCTATTTTTGTCCTAAAAGACTTGTAACTAATGCCCAGCAAGCATGTACTTGTGCATGTGTGAATATGCTGATGAGAGTGTGTTTGTGTTTATGCACTGTATTTCTGTACCTGTGTGTGTGTGTGTGTGTGTGTAAAACTGTATGTGTGTGTGTAAATTGCTATTTACTGTTTGCTTTCCAGGTGTTCAGAGCTGGGTCACCGCGGACTCCCTCCTCTTAGATTAATAATCCATTAGTAATCCATTTCACTAATGAGCACTCAGCGGAGAGTCGGGACCGAGGGGGACACGGAGACGGTCAAGGGAAGCCAAGTGCATAATTAATGTCTCAGCCAATCAGATGTGCTATTACAGTCGCTCCCTCCCGGAGTGAGATGTCACCTGTCCAATAACGTGTGAGTTTACTTTCTGACTTTTATTTATTAAATTATGGGAAAACATATTCTAATTACTGAACTGACAAATTTCCTGTTAAAAAAAAAAAAAAAAAATCAAAAATCTGATTAAAACATGAACTCTTGCTGTTTGTATCAGAAAATATTAACTAGAATATCACTGGAGTAATTGAGCAAAACTGATTTTTGTCTAAACATCTGACCTCTGAATGAACATTTCCTGTGGCAGTATTCCTCAGCTCTCATCCTACATTGGAGAATGTGTAGCTATGGGATCAGCTGTTTCAGTCATGGACCCAGTATGGTGAAGACAAATAACCAGACTGAAAACTCCCAGCACGTGTAGCCCTGTAACACGAGCACTCCATGAGTAGAGACAACATGGGGCGACTGACACGTGGAGTGGTGTACAAAGTGCTCAAATCACAGATGGGATTGAAAGCTAATAGCATCAGCTAACACTGTCGACCCCCTACTTGGCTACTTGCGTTTTGGAACCACAGTGACACGACTAAAAATACTGCAATATATAATAGTTTACATTATTAACTATCACAGATATCAGACCAATCAAATTGCAGTGCACAAATGATAATTCAAAACCAAAAATGAATGCACCCTGTAAAAGGGACATTATCATGACAGTAAAATCAATAAAACTTTAATTTCCCCTTTTAATAAAACAAATACCTAAGATAGAGACACTAGATTCTTAAAAAAAAACAAACACACAAATTCAGCTTTGTTCTGATAATTAGCGTGGAAGGAGTGAATTTAAAGATGACTTTTTAATGACTCTCTGGCTCAGCTCCTCCTCTGAAGGTACGCAGGCTTGATAAGTATGTGGCTGTCACGGTGTGATGGGCAAATCGCTGTTGTGTGCTTTTTAATATAGTTCCGGTGGGGTTTGTGGCACCTAAAAGCTGTTACAAGGTCTGGCACATCAAAATGAGCAGGTAAACACAGAAGATTCCTCACAGCCACCGCCAATCCAGCACGACTACACCAATCTAGATCCTGTGTTTCAAGCCTAAACAGAAGATTTCCCCAGTGCCTCACCTTGCTTCCCCATGGATCTTCTCTCTCCTGTTTAACAGTCAAGACATGATGGAGTCTGACAAAAGAGGCCGTTAAAAATTGAACACCGTAAGTGGGGAAATATGGTAGGTGGGCCTATTGTTACCTCCACCCACATGCATGGGTGAAATGTGACACCCTCTTCTCCTCTCACTCCCTCTACATCTCCTCTCTCCTTTTCTCCCTGGCTTCCCTGGGGGAAGCCCTGTATCCCATTCATTCGATTGCCCTACATGATGGATGTGCAGTGTGAGGAATGGGCCGTCCCGGGGGCCATGGCGTCGTTTCTGGGTTAAACAGCATCCTATATCAAACCCATCTATACCTTCACAAGCAGGAAGCCTGTTTACTGGGGCGGGAAAGCACTGCAATCCATTTCTTGTCAGAGTGTCTTGTGGATGCAACAAAAATTTGGACAACCACAGCTTTGGGGAGTGTTGTAAGACTGAGGTGGAGATAAATATGTACTGCGGTTTGGGGAACTTGGAAACTTTGCAGCATCACTGCTGACATCATTTGAATTAACGTCAGATTCATCAGATCATTCTGTCAAATTGTACAACTAAGGTCAACGTCTGTTGCCACTCAATGACTGTTCATGGTCAGATTTTGACATTTAGTTTTTGCTTGTTTAGCATTTCATATTTATGATGTGAAATAGCAAAGAACATACCAGGATTTTTTTTGCGTTTTGAGTTTTGGCTTCATCACTTTAATTGTCTTCCCTTGGTTCATTTGCTTTTGATTTATTTTTACAAATTCTTTTTACTATCACTGGCTACGGTAAATATCACTTTGCATATAGTCTACAATACATTCATCCCGGTTAGAAGACGTCATTTATCACATCACACTGCTTATGTTGCTGGACAGCCATACGAATGCACCACATCATGAAATGCAGCAATTAAATTTAAAATGTACCACTTTCTTTATGATGACAATGGATATAAGTATATGTTCATGTAATCTTTAGGTTTTCTGGGATTTTTGAAGATTATTCTATGTCCAAGGTGCATAATAAAAAAAATTCAGTTTTCGCCAGATCTGTGAATGGCTGTGGTACATTAAAAAGCAACCATTTAGAGGAGGATATTAATACCAGTAGATTTGCCTTATTCATTCCTGCTTGAGGATATACACATTCAATTCTAAATTCAAATTTAAAAGCTTGGTTTATGTTGAAAGAGGCTGAAATATATTTTATATGCTGACCAAGTTTTTAACTTATTTAATCAAAGTTAGAAAGGTTTTTTTTTTTTGTTTGTTTTTTACAGTGTGTTACATGGGCTAAAATTTGGAGAAACTTATTTTTCCACAGTTCATTTGCAGGCTTGAGACTTACTTTTCAAGTGCTACATTACAGATGCTACAGTCTCTAATATTAGTTGTTATAATTGATAGGCCATTGGCAATTCCACTCCGCACCATGTCATCATTAGAAAAGAAAACCAATTGTTTTGTGAAATGACAGTTGATTGTTCTCTCAATTGAAACCCCTCTAATTAAATGAGAGAAGAAATCAGTCCCTGCCTTGATACCCAGTGGCATGACACTGCGAACTTCTCCTCTGTTATTAACACATTTTTCAATAACTTACATAAACCAAAATGGAAATCAAGTCATCCCTTATTATGCGAGTATATATTATTTCTCTAAGATCGTTTTGAATCTTTGATATCCTGCAGCAGCCTGGGAAATAAACTTAGGAATCACTTCTTTCAAAATCCTCTAACAATAGCAGCCAAGGGATTCACTTATATAAAAAGGTAGCATATAATATTATTTGAATACTTGAGATAATTCAGTACACACACAGTGAGTGCTGTCTGTATATATCTGCCTCTCTTTGAAAACCTCAGCTGCTGAGGGAATCGCTGTTTTTTTTATGTATGTGTGGATCCTGGAGAATTCACATGTGCATGTATATGCTTGCGTGCATGCGCATGTGTTGATGTGACACACTGAGGGATGTTTCCTAGAGATAAGACTGCAGTGTCTGGCCCTCTGCAGCCTTCGCCCCAGGAAAACAGTGATCAGAGGAATCTCTTATTCTCTGCAGGATACCCCTCTGCAGTCACAGCCAGCAGCATGACACCCTTAATGTTCACACCGAGGTACAAAGGACCTGTGGTAGATGATTTTATCTTGCTTTAATATAAGATTTTGAGCAACTCTTTTGCTGTTACCAAGTATTAGGAATATAATTTTGCCATTAAGATCCCACATCTACAGAGTGATAGGAATAAAGAATGATAATCTAAAGCCCTGCAGGTTCAGCTTCATAAATATCCTCCATCCAAGCTCTCTCTGGTGTGGTTTCAATTTACCACGGATCTGTTCCTTTTTTTTTATCCCACCAATATAGAAAAAGACCTAAGAAGTTAAGATGATATTCCACTCCATATTGTGCATTAAATCCAAGCTAATGCGGTGTGGGCTCACCTATGCGCTGTGGGAGGGTCAGGAGTCAATTAGTGGGATTGGTGGGCAGTCTCAGCCAAGCAGTCCGAGCCGGTGACAGTTTGTGGTGGACCACCACACTGCGGAAGCCAGGTGAGGAGCAGGGGAGCCTAAATGAAATGCTAATACAGGCCACATAAGTCAGGGCTCTCTAATTGGAACACAGCTGCTGCAGGGACCAAGTATCCCATGAAGCGCTGCAGAAGCAGAGGAACCGCTGGGTCACCGTGATCGGGTCAGGTTCTCTCTCCGTGTGCAGCTCAAAATACCTGGCCTAAAATGGCTGGTAGAAGCAAGGGAAACAACGAACACTTTAAAGAACAAAGAAACTCACAGTAAATGTTGCTTGGCGTTCAATCTGCATAATAATATATCATATCAAATTTCAGTGAAGTCATTTGAAACTAACCATTAAAATAGTTTGACATTTTGGGATGAATTCTTGTTTGCTTTGGTACTGGCTGTTCTGACCGAAGCTAAAGCCAAACGTTAGCAGACAGGAGCAATTAGCGTAGCTTATCAGTTAGCCTGACTCTTGCCTATAGCTCACAATGCACATTCGTGAACATTGCTGTAAATATGGCACAGTTAGCCAAAACGCTTTTTTGAAAATTATTTTAACACTAATTTAATAACAAAAACTAGTTGTGTTTTTTTTTTTTTTATGGGAGGTTTGGCACATTTAATTTAAACCAGGCGCTAATCACTTTTCTAAGTATTTGTAATTAATGAGCTATAGAGGTGGTTGTTATTTAGATATTTATTCATGCATTTTCTTGTGGACAGAGCTGTTTTTAGTCTTCAGCAAAGCTAACTTTCCTGGTTTTAGCTTCATGTCTCAACACATGACAATGAAACGTTCTCATCTAACTTTTGATAAGAAATAAGGAAACAAATAAGCATATATCCATATATATCACACTTTTCCTTCAAGCTAAATATTGTTTTCAGTACACAGTGATTTAGCCTAAAAATGACAATGGTGATTAACAGCAATTTATGGAACATTGCACATAACATTTGGAGTAATTTGGCTCATAGGGACGTGCCAAGACAGACTGATGTTCTTTTAAATGTAACTTTCAAAAATATTTATACAAAAAAAGAAAAAGAGCTCTGCTCTCCTTTTAGGTTATGACTCTGCAGTGTGCACTCCAGTCTTTATTCTTCTCTGCTCTGTGGAGATATTCTTGGAAAGGATGTTACTGAATCACAAGCCAAGCTCGAGCATTTTGACAGCTTCTTAAAGCTTTTCTTAGATTTTAAGCCTCTTTTTCATTGCAAGTGCCGATGTCAGTGCAGCATAGCATGACACAAGTTCAGATGAACACATGATTAGCTGAAAAAGGAGTGTTCTCTATTTCAGCTTTTCAAACAGGAGGGCATAAGTCAAGCTGAAACAGAAACAAAAAAAAACATGCAGTGGGAGGATCAGAGAAATAATGCAAAATACAGACTTGGAGAGAAGTGGAAAATTCAATAGTCTGTCATCTCGCACTGCATTTCAAGTCCAGCAGACTCTGTCCACGAGCTGTCTTCATCATGTTTTCAAGGCCCTCTCTCTTTTCTTCAAATGGAAAGGGAATTTGCCTTGGAATAATGCATGAGATCAGATCATCGTGGGCGACGGACAGGAGGCTCCTGCCTCAGAAGTCTGCCTTATAGACGGTAAGGCGATTGATAGGAACCACCCAAGAGGGAACCTCAGGTGGCGAGGTGTTTGGCGAGCCTTTAAAGCTTTTGCCTGTAATAATGAGCCCATCTCCCACAGTCACATTAGCTTAGGCCAAGACATAGACAGAGAAAAGCCATATTTTAGATTTGAGATATGAGAAGAAGGTTTAAATTGTCACAGTTTTTTTCTGGTACAAATCAATAATGCGCTGCTATTTTTGATGACATATATAACACATGCCTACTTTTCTTTATAGCCACAGTGAAGCCTGCAGTGAGACTAATGTGGAAGCACACATACGCCCACAAGACTCACAGTTGTCTTTTGCTTTGAACCATTCAAATTCAGTCTCCTGAGGGGAGGAATTGCTGATCGGTTTTACTGACAATCAACCCTGAATTTCTGAGAGACAACAATGCCCCTTTGCGTCTCTTGTCAATAGGAAAATGAAATCATGAGGTGACGCTGGAACAGACACTGCAGAGAACAAATGTAATGCGTTTCACAGAAAAAGCTGTCAAAGCCTCTCGCTCATTTTCTCTGTCCCATGTTTACAGCTCGAGCCATCCCACAGAAACGGTCCCTCACTGTCTTTTCTCCATCAACTCAATAATTTCAGCGTCGTCTCTGCTGTCAGTGTTTATCAGCCACTTACAGCCACTAGATGTGCCCTGCCTGGACACCTCTGGACGTGGGACACCAAAACATGCGAAGGGGCTGACAGATAGAAAACTGATTCTTTACAAGTGAGGTCAGAGGACTGTATCCAAACCGTCTGGCAGAGTACACTAATATCCCCATGCTGAGCAGCGTGGTGCTATTGAGCGCGACCATGCGCATCCGTCTCGCTCCACTGCACTCAATGAGCCAAACCCATGGAATTGATGGGCAATGGGAGGGAAAGGAGAGAGAGAGAGAGGAGGAGAGCGAATGATTGTGCTGCTCTCGCTAATGCACATTATTCCATCACATAAACATCAAGATTCTTTGAGATCGAAGGAGTGAGAGATTTGGCTTTGTTGGACAATTCGCAATCCTGGATGGGAAATGGGAAAAGTGTTGCTGTTGGGCAAAAAGAAAACTCCTCTGCCTTTTGTCAGCTGGAGCTCGCTCTACCTGCAAGAACTCGTTCATTATAACAACAGCCCAACCACTGCATTACTACACTCCTCTCCCCAGCCATACAAGCCTTCTCCTTTTTCTTTTTTTGTGCACTCCCTGTTCTAGCTTTGAAATCCACAAAAGTCTGGTGTGTTGTATCACCAGCCTCCAGTGACGTTTGATGGACTGTTGGATGAAAGCGCCTGTGAGAGTCTGGAGGGAGGAAATAGCAACAGCAGGAGTAGGAAGTCAGTGTACCCAGTCATGATGCGATGTTCTCTTTCTTGCCACATTATCTAGTCTAGCTTGTCTTACATGCAGTGAAAATGCAGTGCTGCAGCTTTCATTAGTGCACGAAGCAAAGATTATGGCTCAATGCAGAGTTATGAATTATACATGGAGTATTCACTGTGCTACGCCGTGCAACCCCCTCCCCGATATCCCCTGTTCATTCAAACACGGGGAACACACCCACGGAGAATTGCTCAAACACATGCACAGTGAATGAATGCATAAACATTCAAATTAGCGAAAACACATCCCACGGATGCACACATGGAGTCACACTGTAGCCCTGAAAAGTGCGATGAAAGCAGTCGCTGGTTCACTCTTCCTGTGAGTGTGAGAACTGCTCAGTCACACTGTGAAGTCTCTCTCATACTTTATCTCCTGCACCCTTTAATGACGTAAAGCCTCATTCACGTAAAGAGTCATGTTGGTACTTGACTTTGCTCAGGTAGAAAAAGGTAGACTAGACTAGATTCTCATTTCAGCTTGACACGCAGTTTCATCACCAATCTTTCACCAATTGACTGATGGGTAAATAACAACAAAGACAGGTGAATGCATTCTAGTGTACTGTAGCGCTTAAGGTCACATAAGTGAGGGAATAAAACTGAATTCTTTAGAATCTCAACACCCATCACAAAATACCTTAAAATAAAGTTTATTTTCAACAGTGCAAGGATTATGTGGAGGAGGTAGGATTAAAAGGAGAAGGATCACGGATGATTTGCTTTGAACGTTTGCTTTCCATTTGATTCCCATCTTAAGTTTTATTGCACATTTTAATATTTTGTTTAACCGTGACTGACTAAAGCCTTCCCTGAACTTCAAGGTGCCATCTCGCAAAGATTTTTTTTTTTTTTTTTTGGGCACGACAAGCTCATAGGCAAGTCCGACTGTATACAGTGCAGAGAGCAAATGGCAGCATATTTACCGCGGCTGGAGGTCTGCTCATGGTACTGACATTTAAATCGCCACAGCAGATGGTGGACATGACAGAATCAGCAATAAATACTATTATTAAAGTCCAGAGGAGAGACAATAATATTCATAAAAGTGATGAAGTTTCAAAATAATAAATAAATAAATAATAAATGAGGGTGTAAAATGGTTTGGAACTGGCTCTAAAAAGATGGCAGGCTTGTCCCTCACAACTGATAAGCCTTAAAAAGGTGAATAAATACCTATGTTAATGTATGAACCCTTCACGTCAGTCGGAGCAGGGGGTTATCAGCAGTCAAATATAGCTTGTCTGGTAATCTCGTGACTATAAATAAACCTTAACCAGGCACTCGCAGACAGCAGCTAAGCAGCACCTTTGCATCTTTTGAATAGATGAGGGAGTAAATTGGGGAAGCAGATTATCTTCAGTCAAATCAAGCATATGCAGAAAACTGCCCTTGCTGTATATATCATCTGGTTCCTGCACCTAAGCTTCTGCTATAATAATGGCCAAAACGAATGACCCTCTTGAACAGTGTAAGGCTTAAAGTGAAAAAAAACTACAGACTTTTGCTAACCTCATCTCTTCCTGGTGTAGAGTGCCTGCAGAAGGAGGCGATGCAGCGGTGATACAGAAGGTGGGTGTGCTTGACCTGTATAATGCGCTGCTGCTGAAGTCATCGATGAAGATCACAGGGAAGCCAAGAGGAGCGGGATTGAGCATAGCTCGGAGCCACGTGTGTGCTCTGGTGATGTTTTGGCATCTACATAAAAACACATTGTTCTGTTGTAGTTACAGGTGAAGCTGTACTACACACACATAGATTGAAATCTACATAAAACAAAAAAGGATACAAAACCCTCAACTGTAAGTCATGAAACTCAACAGTTTAAAAAAAATAGTTTTCGGGGAGGCGGCTTCGCTGTTTTGGTTCAGACTCACTAGTTTTATAGCATTGTTTTTGGCTACAAGGGGCTGCTGGTTTGAAATAAAATTCACCAAAGTTGAAATCAATCAAAGGACAGTGAATAAAAGGCCACAAACCAAGGTTCGTTTCATTCTTCATTTATTTAATGGGAAAAATCCAGCTACTACAAAGCACATTACAGAACACAAAAGTCCAAAAGATTATACCTTTTAGTTTATTTCACAAGCTCCTTTAGCCAGTTTGTCCTTCACCTTATGTAAGCTAAATGGTGATACCTGACAAGGTCACACACAAAATTACGGTGATCATTTAATGGATATATTTTGAATGAGGCGGTAGATAAAGCTAAATATTTCTAAAAGCATTCATAAAGAGCTGAGGTCCTTTACTGTCATTACCTGAGACCTCTGAATTACTGCAGTCATAAGAGAGTTGTATGAGAAAGAAAGAGAGGAAATGTGGAAATCACTCCAAATTCACACAAAATAGCAGCTTTAAAGAAAGCTATCATTTTAGAATTGCACCCTCTATTACCTCGCTCTCGATTCTTCCTGTGCAAACATTGTTTATGTAAACAGGCATGGTTTTGAATGATAAGTGCTTCCTTTAATCAGTCTCTCCGTAAACCATCAGCGAGTTGTTTACCCTGCCTGTTAAGCCCTTGATACTAAATCAAAAGCTGGTTGTATTTTTTTTTTCCTTGCGACTCTTGCAATCGCTTGCTCTTTGTCCATCAGTCTTGTCTTGCACCTTCCTCTCTAGCTGTGACACGCATGTAAAAGAAAAAAAAAACAAAACACACACACTTGCACACACAGAACCCGCAGGAGTCTGCTTAGATAACCCATGGGCTTCAGGCTGCTCAAATATCAAAAATATCGCTGCCACCATTGCTTTCCATTACATATCAACCTGATCTCCAGAAAGCCCTGACAGCCTGCTGCAAATTTATTGCTCAGTCTGTTTACATTGCAGTTTTCTCATTTTCAGCAAATTTCACTGTGTTTTATGTCTGCTGTTATGAGGTGGCGATAAAGAATAAAGTGAAGAGAGAGTGAAGAAGCAATGTTACTTCAAGATGTATTTTTTCCCATTTCCTCTGTAGTGTCCCATTGACCCCCAGGCTTTTGGCAGACTGGCAGTGTTGGTTCTAGCCCACAATCAATTCATTTTAATCACAATGGGCAGCAGAGGGGGGGGAGTGGCGTGCTAATTGATTGGCAGGTATTTGCATATACAGTATGCAACGAAATGTCACGACCGGCCTTGGTGGTGACCTGTGTGGGCTCTTGGCAAAACAAACTGATGAGGGTAATTTATCATGCGGCTTGTGCTCTGCTGAGCAGGGGCAGCCGCACCCACTATTGTTAGCATCGCCAGTCACCTGTCACGCCGCGGTGGGCACGAGGAGGGGGGAGATGAGAGGAGTCGACAGGAGAGGAGGAGCTGAAGATGGAGACATAAAGAGAGATGATGGGAGATGATGGCTATTCAGTGAGCCCAAAAATATTGAGTTTGTGTGATTGGGTGATGGGACATTTCAGGTGGTTGGTACAGGTACAAAGCTGTGGCGCTTTTGACATCATTGTCATTATTTTTAAATCTGAAAGTTGACTCCAATTTCAAATTGCATTACTGTGCCCCTGCAGGCTTTAGGCTGTATACTAAATGTCTCCTGCGTAGTCCAAGACAAGCCATGGGATGCTAGTGACAGTGTCTTGCTGAGGGGAGGGATGTAAGTCACCCTTTGAGGTAGGCTGGTCAAGAGCCAACATACAGGTAGTTCACCAGGCTGTGTGAATTAATAGCCTAGTTAGGAGAGTCGGGAACACGCCAAGGAATGTGATAAGGAGGAGATCCTGCCGGTCTCTCATTTACCACCACTGTTTTATCAGTGACCAAATTAGCTGCAGGCTTCGACATAGACTTATGCTCCCCTGGTCTCTCAGTAGTAGTATATTTATGTCATATCTATACATATCTCCCCACTAAAGCATGGCAAAGTTGTTCTCACATAAAACACTGTAAACATGTTTGAATCCAAATGTGATTTTTAAGGCACTTTAGTTGAATTCAGTTGAGTCTTTGTTTTCTACCACCATGTCTAGTAAACATTGAACACCGGTTGTCCTAAAGACCAGAAAAACAATGGAATAAGAGGATTTGGTCCCCTAGATTTTTTTTATTTATATCTCTATAGGTATGGGTGAACATGGATCAATAAAAGTGTTGGATTTTCTGCTGTGAAATAACCGAGCAGCTGAGGCTGTGTGGCTGCATCATTACTCTCACTGTTATTACAACTGTATGGAGTCTGCAGAAATCCTCCTGTGTACAGACTCTGCTTATAAGGTAAACATTTGGTCATCATCACCATAATTATGCCCAAGTACAAGTCCCCATGCACAGTCTGAGCAGAAATATAGTTAGGGGGCTAAAGGGAGCCAATGCAACTCATTAATAGTGTGCCAGACTCACCGTGATAACATTGGATCCAATTCCTGAGAGAGGTTTTATTTTTTGACCAATTAGCTGCCTGAACAACCTATTGGCCATGAAGTGATCTCTGCAGGGACTTTATCAGACCATGCTCTATTAAATCAGCTCTCTGGCTGAGCAGTTATGTACCATCACAGTGCTTAGAATGGCTGGCTCTGATTGATGTCACCACCAAATGCCAAGTAATAACGGCTGTTATTGTACATCTCAATGCTGCTGTTTCCTTGTGAATGTGTGTGTGCACGCATGTGTATGTGCACTTTTGGATACAGACATACAATGGGTGATTTTTTTTTTTCGTCTACTTCTTGCGCTTGTGTGTGATGGGCCGTTTTCAGCGATATGGCTGGTTGGGAAGATTATCATAATGCTCAAGGCTGGAAGCTGTTCTGAATCTGAAATACAGTGTTAGCGTATTCACAGTATGTCTTCAGGTGGGTCAAAAGGCCTGGCAATAGGTGCTGTATAATTTAGGCATGTGGGAAGCAAATGTAATGACTTTGTAAACTCACATCCACTGGCACGTCTCAGGGTAACTCAGGGTTTGGGGAATTACATCATGAAGCATGATAATTGTTGAGAACCTGTAAATCCTCCATATTAGATTTTGTACACTGATTTATTTTTCACCTATTTATCCAGCTCTTTTTGTTGTGGTCCAGCTGCATCATTAGTGTGTGTTCAGAATAAATAAAACCCTGCTTTAAAAAAAAAAAAGAAAAAGCAGAATATTGGTTTGTGTGGTTTTGTTGCATATGAGGTAACAGCAAGACAATAAAATAAGGTCCTGAGGGTCAAAACATGTCTGATGCCAAGACGCTACACTGCAGTATCCAATGCTAATCATACTAATTCTAATACACTAAGCTGGTTTAATTTGTGAATGTACTGCTTTTTCCTCTGTTGTGAGAAAGTAAGAACAAGATGCTCTCTTTGGGAGGATGTTGGGGTGGATGGATGGCTCTATATATCTATAACCTCTAACCTGAACCACGTATGTATTATTGTAGCCATGATGACGAATGTCAACTTAATAAAGGTGTAGTTTACCTCAAACTATATCTCAGAATTGTCAGAAATGCCCCGATGGGTTGTATCAAACAAGGCACCTTTAATTGTTTAGGCTGGAGCTGGTGTCTGATGTTTTGGTTTGACACTGGCAGTAGCTATAACTTAATTGGGGCCTGTGCACTGCATGACCCTGACAAGTGTTATTGTCATTCCAAGTCCTAATGCAACACTTGTTTTATTTTGTGTACCTGTGGCTGTATTTCAGTCCTCCAGTTCCTGTGTTGCATTTTTGGTTTCTCCCTCTGAATCAGCAGGGCTCCTTTGTCATAATCCAAAGCCAAGACCAAAGCGAGCCCTTCTGGCTGTACAGACAACAAGCCAGCCTTTATCCTTTCATATGAAGCATGATGCAAGGTAGCTGGCAATATACAAGGGTTGGCTGGGGTAAGGATTTTAACCCTTAAACACAAATAACACCGAGGAGAGAGCAATATCCCTATAACACACCTCATTACCTACTCCCATTCTGTGGTGGCTGGATTTGGCACTATTAAGGGCAGGCAGTCTGAAACTGCTATCATTGTTGTGTTGGCAGTGTGAAGGCACACTGATCCCTCTGAGCTGGATGATAAAAATCTGTCACAGTCCCCTGCATGGAGGAGCCCATTGTTTTGGGGATTAAGGAGGATTAAGGGCGGATGCCGGTGACCAAAGGGCTTGAGCAGTGTGACCCTTTCACTAATCATTATAAGACAGATACACAGCACTCAAACTCTAAAAGCCCAAGATCGCATTGGATTATCAATTATTCATGGCTGACAGGAGTAGAGTCAGTACGAAAGAGAGGGAGAGAGAGGATGGCAACGTGGTGACAATTGGAAAGGTCCCTGAACGAAGTGCAGTAAGCGTCCAGAATAGTCTCGCATAAAATTTATGAATGGCTCATAAATGGGGCTCTTAGTTTGCTCATATTAGTATCCAGCATGTGCAATCGTTTTAAGCTTTTAATCTGATCAGCATGCTGAGTTAGAAACAAAATTACACATTGCAACAGCCCTCCTAAAGGGTCAGCATGCTTTCAGCTGTGAGCTACGCCACGGTGCGGTCAAAACCACTCGGGGGATGTTAGGAAGGCTCCTAACTGAGCTGGCATCTGGGTTAATGCTAAAATCTATCCTTAAAGCTGCACCAATCAATATTTTTAAATTAACGATGTGGCTATGTGTGATGTGAGAGCAGCCGCTCTTCCAGATTTATCACCCAACTCATGCTTCATGGAGCATTTTAGCGCCTTTCAAACTCATTGTTTTGGTTTTACAGCCCACAACTTCACCGCACATGCCAACATCTCAGTGGGGATAGAGGAAAAGTCAGTGGCGACATTTTGTCTCTCCTACCAATAAAACCATGTTGCATGTTGTACATAAGTAACGTACGGATGTGCTGCACACTCATTTCCTTCCGTCGTGGAACTTTTGTTGTATGCATAACCTTCAGATATGCATTTCTTTACCACAAGTGATTACCTGGAGTAAACACATCTCTCATGCAGTGAGGGAAATAAAATGGCACATAACACGTCTCTGTAGCACTGTGATACGTTATCATAACTGAGACAAATGTTGTGTTCAGTATCTATCAGCAATGGCAGGGGGATGACAATAGTTCTAGATCACAATCAGAAAACAATGGACCCCAATTTGAATGCAGCGCAGTAAAATCTGCATTCACTTTTTTTTTTTTTTTTGTCTCAAAGATGAAACACTGTGACTTTGATAGTTGGAAGACTTTGAATATCCTGCAAAAATCTCCTCCCTTGCCAATATCGCTTTTTTGTTCCATCCTAAAGGCATCGCAGGCAAAAGAAGACGTGAGGCGTGACTGGTGGTTGGGGTGGCACATGAAGCGCTAGCTAACAGTGTCGCGGGAGAGCTGTCTCAGAGGTTAGCCGCCTTTGAGCTTCAGTGTGGTGTTTTCTGTCTGCGGGGTCTCGCAGGATCACAGTCACACGGCTAATCAAAAGCTGCACCCAGCTGTTTCAGTTGAAGAATGAGGTTAGTAACTTGAGGCACGGTATACCTCTCTACATTGTTGAAACTCACTTGACGTTTCGGTTCAGTTTTGCATTTTCTTATACTCTTGAGAGGACCTTTTACAGTAAAATATTCTACCTCCCGTAACAGGGTTATATAACTGAAGCTAAATACACAGAGAAACTTGAGTGTTTCCAGAAGGAGATGCTACACATGAAAAGTTGTATCTAACCTTGGAGGTCATCAGGAGCAGAGCGGGAAGTGGAGTAAAGTCAAACATCTGTGTTGAAAAGTTTCTTCTCTGCCTATATCCACTCATAAGAAGTTACTGCTTGACTTTTCGGTCTTGAAATTAAGGTCAAGGCAAAAATGCAAGTGAAGTGTACTGTTGGCTGTATGGAACCTTTCAATTTAGATGGTTGAATCATTTGATCTGAAGGCTTTTTTATTTCCAGTGTGGCCTTCATAACTAGTTGCTCTATCTTTGAATGACAAAAGACTCTATGTCATCTTGGGCCATATGTACGCTTCTCACAAGCTGTGAGCTGCAGTCATCACTGTGCATCATCATCTGCAGTAAAACCGTGATAGTTGTGCAATGGGTTAGCTAACTGAGTATGAAATTAATGATCAAAATTAAGCAAAACAAATGAACGACAACAAACAAAACAACGTGTCTGCTAGAAAGACTTTCTTTTCTCGTTGTGCTCATTTTATTAAACTACAGCAATAATAATGACAAAATAAAACCACGCATTATGGTGGAAGTGGAAAACATGACTGGAATTAAAAAGTCACATTACCTGTAATTTATGGCGTCATAAGTACTTGTGGCATTTACACCTCCCGGTTAGCAATGTTATTTTCTCTTCATTTGCAGAGCCATTTTCAACATGCATCACTGGGTTTGAGGTATGAGATGAGTAATGTGACTGACTAAAGAGATAATGTGAAGCCATGTGTTTTTATATCATTTTTCCAACCCGTGCATGGACGTACATCACGGATAATAGCTTCCTGGATGCAGCAGTCACTCTGATTTTTTCCGATTAAAATACACCCCACTGTTTTCGCAAAAAGTTCAGACTCTTTAGATGCCTCGTCACCTCCAGTTCGAGGGCACTGAGTCCTTCAAGAGGTGTCAGGGTGGCGCGGCACCACCAGCAGTCGTGCTGTGAATTGTGTTGGTGAGCAGTGGAGGGGTGGGGCGCAGGGGGGGAGTCACGTCCTTTTAGTCTCTCTCTGTCTCCCGTCGTCCCCCCAAAGAGAATTCCCCCTCCTGCTTGTGTGAAGCTGTTAGTGTGCTAATCGCTTCGGCCCCACTCCATTATCAAGGTGCAGTGTGCCTGGAGTGAGTGTGGTTCCTCACTTCTCACCTGCTCTTTGGGGACAGTTTAAAAAAGTTGACGAGGGCTGAATCCTCCATGCTGTGCATATAAACAGTGTTTTAATAACAATAATTATTTTTGCTTGGTCTCAGTGGAATGAAGATAGTGTCACAGCAGTTTGTTAAAGGACAGGTTCACAGTTTCTCTCAGAACAATGGCCAGGTGCTCATATGTATACTGCAGCAGTTTTTGCTTGCTGTAATCATTCCTCGAATTCAAACCAGCCCTGAAGAGATCCCTTTATAACTAACTAACTATAACTAACCTCCAATGCAAGTGAAGGAGGACAAAGTAAAAATCCATCCCAAGTTCAAGAGTCTGAGTTTGACAAATCAAGTGGCCAAACAATGGCTGTCTCTTGAGCCACACTAGCACCATGTTATCTGTAGTTTTGAGTAAAACACCTTGACAGCTATTGGATGGATCGCCTTGACATTCATGCCCCCCTCAGGATGAACTGTTGGTGATCGATTGATGCTTCACGTAGAACTGCCTTCAGGTTAAATATTTTTACTACTTTTTAATTATATTCCTCCAAAACTACAATCACCCCCAGCTGTGCTGTTTTCAATGTTCATGTGCACATCTAGGCTACGCATTGTTGTCACATAAGTTTTGAAAAACATATGAACCTGTGCTTTAACTCTGCTCTTTTCTTGTATTTGCACCATATTGCACGTCAGGGTGGATTAACTCAAAAAGCAAGGAGGGTGCTGCTTAATGTGGACTCTTATTCAGCTGCTTCAAGATGAGAAAGCCCAGCTGACCTGCACACTCTCTTTTCTTCTAACTGCATAATATGGAAATGCCATGAATGACATTTAAAGAACACGCAGGCCCAGCTCAGCTCTGCTTTATCATTTTGCCTAAATAGAGTTACAGTCATATAACCATTAAAGCAGAGAACAATCACAAGTCAAAGTGAATGAAAATTGGACTTTAGGATAGAACTGAAAATAGTTTTACATCACCTATGTTTTCCTATACTGGTGCCCCCAGCAGAGAGGTTGACAACAATGATGATGATGTTGGGTCTCTGTGCTCAGTAATTTGACAAATGAACATTCAAAGCTCTGTGGCTTTGAAGCAGAAAAACATACATCGCAGTGAATGAGCAGTTCACTGCCAACGTCCAGACGGCGGAGAGCCCGTGGCTCCACACAAACAGTTATGGTTACTCACTGCATTTAACTCAGATATGAAATTTCCGGCATTGAAACAAAAGATGGAGGAACATGTATGAAATTACTAAGATTAGTAAGAAAGTGGCACACAGGGTCACTGACTGGATGTCAGACTGAAAACCAAGCCATTAAAGTCAGACTGATAGGCCGTTCTTTTCCACGAGCCATGACAAAGACAATATGCAGAGATTCAGTTCAGCACAGTGACACAAGACATCTATGACGGCATGGAAATGACAAGATGATGCGAGGGTGTGCTTTTGAAGTAATTATGGTTTGACAATGCTGGAATAGAGTTGTCAAGCTCCTGACCCCATTATGGCTCCACACTTCTTAACAAACTTTAATCCATTTGAAACAGCGAGGAATGACAGTGTGATTTAAAATGCCTTGCCCTTGCTCGTGGGGACTGTTGACAGTGGTGGAAGCTTGAATTTACAGACCTCAGCTGAAGTAAAGAGCTCACACTGTAGCTCTGGGTCTGCTTTCATTGAGCTACTCCTTTCATTTTCACATTCATGTTGCTCTCTTGTGTAAAGTAACATTAGGTCGTAAAAATGTGTGTAGGCTTGTGTGTGTGTGTGTGTGTGTGTGCGTGTGTGTGTGTGTGTGTGCGCGTACAACGGCAGACTTGTGCAGCCACGTATGTCTAAATATCTCATCTTCCCACCATGTGCAATATCTCTATCAAGTAAAACCCCAGTTTGACCGAAAAAAAGATCAAATTTAGAAAAAAAAAAAAAAAAAAACACGCAATCTTATCAATCTTCATCAGCACTTAATCAATCACTTATCAACCAAAGAAACAACACAATCAGCGGCAGAGGTTGCACATCAGTGAGGGACCGCAGTTTGGAAAGGCGTCACCAAATGAGATGCAACATTAGAACAATTCCTAATCAGGTCACATATTAACTGTGTCTGATATCAGATGGATTCTTAACAGTGACTTGATTGAGGATCCTAGTTATATTAGCTCTCGTTAGCTTAGATAGTTTTATGACTCCCATAACATTTAGGGGCTATTTGTAAGTTTTCTCTGCTACCTAAGAGTTTTTTGTTATTTTTTCTTTTTTTCTTTTTGCTGGGAGTAGGTGATGGTGATTGTCCCTGGACAGGAGCTTAGACCATTGTTGCGTTTACGAGACAAGAGGTTATAGCACGTCCTCTGAGCTTCGCTGCATCTTTTAGGACAGATTGAAGGCCACACTGGAAAGTGACAAGATGGGCTTGGGCTAGCTGCTCAGCACGCTAACCTCAGTAGAAGAAAAGACGTGATACAGACAGAGTTAACCCTTTAAGCTCCGGGTTTTAATTTAAAAACAAAAAAATACTGGATTTTGACATCAAGATTTCAAAAGGCTGTGGTTTGAAAGTGGTTAGAGATAAAGGCCGACTGTAAATGAGAAACAGATGCACAGTCAGTATCACCATCACACCGGATGCACCGTCACCATCACTGTTATTACTTGACCCATCGCCTAAAGGCAGATCTTCTCCTTCAGAGTCAGAATCAGTGAATAACAGATCAATAACTTCATGATGAGTTAACTTTTTTTCTGCTTCAGTTTACTCAAACACAAAGGACAGAATTGCTTCTGCGTCAATGCATGCGAGCATGTTCAGAATCTCTCCTCCACTATCTCCTCAAACACCTTGAATAGGAACATGACGTCAGTTTGGGCTACAGTCAAAGTAGTGCACGTCTGCTAACTAGTGGTTAGTGGTGAGAGTACAATGTGGCACTGCCATTGGAACTATTGTCTGTTTTATTCAGTATTGCTGTTTGTCACAATTTTGAGACTTTGGTGTTCAAATGGTTAAAACTGGCCTTACTTTGCACTGTTGGTGACAGCGCTGGGTGAGTAAAGAAATGAAGTTTGATGAAGAACTCCCAATGTTTACCCTAGACTGGTAAGTAAGCAGCTGTTAATGCTATGAAACATTAGCAATGTAGCAATGGCAAATAGAAATAATAGCTACAAATAGCTGAAGAACAGAATACTATATCTAAAACTACTGAAATCAGCCCCCACAGGTTCCCTTAAATTTCCTGGAAAAACATGAGGAGACCTCACTGTCCTTAATGGTAGCTGTACTTCTGCAGCTCTGGCTGTTCAGAACTTCTCCAACAACTCTAGACTGATACTCCTCAGTCCACCAAGACTTTATATTACTCAATGCACAAGTCAATGCAAATCATGATATAAAACAACCAGAAATCATTTTGAAACATTCCTCTTCACATGGATACAGCTGGAAGTTTATATCTAGCCTTTTTTAGTCATTCAAAGAGAAATAGCACCTGAAAATGCACAAATGCACTCTGACTGCAACTTTTGTCAGATGGCATGTTGTAAGACAGCTAATGAATAAAAAGAAGGCTGTCTTTTTTTTTTTAAAGACATTGCATGGCAATAGAGGAAAGGTGGGGACAGAGAGAGGGGGAATGACATCCAGGGCCAGCCGGACTGGAATCGGAGACTCGCCTGCTCTGAGCTTATGGCTATCAGGTCGTTCACGTGCTCCTTGGATGGTGTGTGTTAAAACAACACCTTAATGGCTGCTTCCATTCCATGTAACTTATTGTGCAAACCAAAATGAATATACCAATTGTGATTTTAAACCACAATTCAAAACTTTATCACTGTTTACCAAACATTTACTGTCACTGTCACTGTGTCCACTACAGACTTGCATTATTCCCACACCGCGTGAATGCAGGGTTTTTTCAGATACTGCCCTTCTTTGTCAAAACCTGGGGCCTGCATTTCCCACAGTGCAACTCCGACTTCTGGCAGTTCAGTTCAGTGTCAAGGATTCAGCTCTGTTATGCTAGGTGTGTCCAACGTTTATTTGGCCCAACTCATTTGGGCTTCAGCCTCTATATGTAGATGTCATGGCCTGCAGCAGAGATGTCCTGCATTTGCAGGTCCCAGTTGCTCCGTGGCAGACTAGTTGATGGCGGGACAGGGCAGCAGTTGTTCTCTCTTCTGTTGGTCAATTTCATATCATATCAAGACATGCAAATTTTAAAAAAGAGCTGGAGATGGGCAAAAATAATGCAAAATGTCAATGCTTACTTGTGTATTACTCCACCCTGTCTGGGCTTTGACCTTTCTGCCCTCTCTGTCCTTTCACATTCAGTCTCTTCTCTCGCCTGTGTGACACTGGGCTCAGGCCCGTCGCTGACACTTTCTAACATATATTGTCTTTTTGCCCATTTGCCCAACAGGTTTCGTAAATGTTTAAATCTTGTGAATTTTCAAAGATACTCATAGATTATCAATGAAGGGAAGCGATATAAAATATAAAATAACTACAGTACCTTGTGTCCTGCTCTGAGAATTCACTGTCCAACTGTCTTTTTTGTTGCTTCACCTGAGCTTGAAAGAACGTCCCGTTTTGGGAATCCATCATGTGGACTGCAGGTACTGGTGAATGTCCTCTGCCTATGGACAGTCTAGCCATGGCAGCTGTAATGTCTTCAATAGGATCCCTGTTAACAGGGTCACAGTCCTAGAAGAGGAGAAGGTTTGGATATCTGTTAGGGTGCTTTGTCATTTTACATTAGTAGTAGAGTTTTTTTTTAGAGTTTTTTCTGCCCCTTAATATGGTTTCTTGCCTCAAGAGCCTCTGCCGTAGTTGTCCTTATAATACAAGAACTAATAATAATAATAGTGATTAATAATAATGAGTCATTACAAGAAAGTAATGAGATGAACTGATATGGGCCAGGCATAGTTGGTTAGCATGCTAACTTCAAGAAAGACGTGATAGAGACAAGTGTTAAGTCTTGTGTTGCTTTCCTCTGATGGAGACAGAGACTTTGCTCTTGGCGAGTAAAGGAATGAAGTTGCAGACATGCAGTAACACTTCTTTTATAGTGGCATGTAAACAGCTGTTAATGCTAATACTGGCTATGTAACAACAGAAAAAAATAGCTGCTTTAAAGAGTAAAGTAAAAACTAAGTGAAATTTAGATATTTGCAAAATAAACAGATATAGTTCATAGACAAATGAGCTGAATGTTGACCAAACATTTCAAGCTTTTTTTTTTTTTTTTAACTGACAATGCGTAGAAATGAATGGATTAGATTGATAACTTGAATTTGAATATCTGTTTATCGATGTATATCTCTATAATGTGTCCTTCTCTATTTATTTAGCTACTGCTTATGAAAAGAGACTTTTTTTCCGGGCAAATTAACTTCATGAATTATCTCACCATTTCACTTGAGTTGCTCTGGTCAGTTCCAGACATGTTGGTTTTTTGATAATCCAGGTAAAGAGCCAACGTTTGGACATAATGAACAAAAAGGTTCATAGAATAGTTTGATTCCAGAACTGTGATGGTGTCATAAGAACATGGAACACGGAGGGAGTCGCTGCAAGGACTGGGCTGAATTATAATCAAGTGAAAACTATAACAACGACTGAAATAACAACTGATAGAATTACAGTGCTGATGTATTATGTCACATCATTACCTAGATTGTTTTCATTAACAATATGGCTCTCCGTCTCTCTTCCCTGGCTTAATGCTTCATTCAGAGCCACTGCCAGAATGGGCTTTTTATTTACTGTGTGTGTAAAAAAAAACAAGATTGGTCATCTTATCATACTTCAAACTCTACGAAACTCTTCAGACCACTACAGCGAGGTCAGATCTTATTATTTGGTCGTGGCTTTGAAATAAAATACCAGCAATAAAGGTTCACATGTCTTCATGTAGGTGAAGACCTTTTACGTTTAACATGATAGTTGGTAAACATAAGGGTTTCATGATTGAAACCATGCTTTTGGATTTGCCTGATTGTATAATATTAGATTTGTTATTTATTTGCTTAAATTTAAAAAAAAAAGCAGCACCTAGCCAATCTTACCTGGCCTATGCCCCATTCATTCACTAAGTTCGGGGCAAATTGGTGTTGTAATTATAAGTTCCTGTTATGCATAAAAAGTTAAATCGATAAGGTTAAAAAACATCCCCCTTAAATACATGTAATAATCCCTTCAATATATATTCATGTCTTCTGGTGACCACTGAGAGAATGTCAAAATAAAAGTCAAAATACATACATAATGATTAATAAAATAAAAACCTTTACATTCCTGGAAATGGTTAATTTATGGTTAACACATAAATAAATACATTTATCAGTAATGAGAGGGGGAGGCTAAAGACAACATATTAATAACACTGTATATCTGGTATTATATCTGATTTTATGACCTAATATGCCATATACTGCTCTCCAACCCAGCTTAAAGGCAGTGATTGCACAACACACAGCAATCACCTTGGCTGAGAACATCTCAGGGCCTGATTTAGAGTATTTCCCTGTAATACGAGCACATCCAGATGCAAGTTATGCAACGAATGCAACAAATTTCCCTATTTGCCAAACAAAGTAAATTCAGATTCTGTGTAGCACTGACCAAAAAGCAGACCGATGAACTTTTAAACAGCCTGATGGTAGATTTGTTTCTACACTGCACCTTATCTCAACATTTGAAGCATTTACAATGAGGGAGGTGATGAGCATCACTAATGGAAAGCTCAAATAAAAAGCAGCCAGCAGCTTCGGTGAAGATACTATCGACACTAACTGCGTGCATCAGCGAGTGAAGTCAGCAGTGCTGCTTTGGCTTGAATTAAATGCTCACTGCCTCTTTTTCAGCTCTATTTTGCCTCAAAATACTGAAATACACATGAAATGATCAACAGCTTTGTCCTAACTTAAAGTGTGAACTGTAACTTTTTATGCTTATTCACAATAGGCCGCTATCCTCAAATTTCCCTTGTGTCTTTCTACATGTGTGTTAGGCTTGTTTTTATTTTATTTGTGTATTATTTTGTTTCCACCGTATTTGTTTGTATTGTTGATATTTATCTGATGAAATTTAAAATGTCAGTCCATCAATAGACTTCCTGCTTTTTGCCATTCATAAATGTTACATTTCTACTTTACATCGGTATACAGTATATTTCTGCGACAATTGATTATAGTTGAAAGACCAAATGCAGAAGCCACACTCATCCAGAAATTTAATATTGTACAAACTGAAGAGCTATAGGTGGCTTGACTGAGTTTAAAGTGGTGATAAATCCTGAGCTGGTGCCACTGACAAATGTTGTCTAGAGGCCATAAAATAATCCAGATTTGATTATATTATTGGCTTTGAGAAATATGGTTTATATTGTTGCAATTCTGCAGTCATCAGTAATACAGCCCGAGTATTAGATGAAGTTTTAGGATGAATCTATTGTCCCCACAAGAAGAGCAGACACAATGACATAATTTACAGCATAGACACACTGCAATGTGCCATGCTAGATGTTTTAAATAACCGGACAACTGAATGACTCTAATAACCAAATAAAAGCAGATTGTTATCTTGAGTTATGTTAAAGGATGGGGCTCATGCAACTCCACTATTATGCCGTGGCTCCATGTCATCAATCCTGCCTATAGCACTAAATCCTAGCCAGGATCTATGAACCCCTATTGGTATTGGATTTCAGGACAGCCATGAAACCCTCAGTCAAAGCTTTAAAACATCATCTTTGTCTTAATCCACTGATCGATTGGGCTGACAGGTTGAAATAACACAATAAAGTAGATTTAGTGGTCTAGCGATGTGGGGACATTTCATACTTCAGATTAAAGGCTGGTGCTTTGTGCTCCTGAAAGAAGGAGTAAAACACTTTCTGTGCTGTCCAGAACATCCTGAGTAAGTCCACATTTTACATGACAAGTCTGACATCCAGCCTTTGAAAAATACAGTTTGTTCTTTGTCACATCATTGACGTATACATTTGAAGTAAGTGTGTGTAGTGCTAGGAAAGAACTCTGCATGTGTTAAAACTACAAAATTCAGTTTTCGTATTATCACAAAGCAATTAACCAAGTTGTTACTCCTGCAAAGCCATAATGTGACACGATAAAGATGGGATAATGGGATCCCACAATAGCTACTTTTTTTCAATAATGTTTCCCCATTTGTTGTGAGCAGTTGACTGTAAATACATTTACAAAATAGGTATTCCATCATGTCTCGCAACATGGTACATTTACATTACAAATGTGTTTTGGAGGGTCATTATTAAAAGGAACAATGCTAATGAATAAATCTGTGTAAGGCTTCTCCCATGTAATTTATAATTCTGTACTTATGCTGATTAATGTCAGCACATTTCCATTTGGTATAAGATGCACTGGAGATAATTTTGTGCAGAAATATGTCAAGTGACAAACAAGTTAAAAGATATCGCTCACCTGAACTAGAAACAGAGCGTATAATAATGTAAAGAGAAAGCCTCTTCTGGGTGCAAGGCTAATGTAAGAGTGCATTTTTGCACTAAGGTCACACCAGAGTGGCACTTGAGCTTATCAGAGTGAAAATTGGACCCACTACAGGGGCATCTGGGTCGCCCAAGAGCCCATCTGGTGCAACCCCCCCACCCCAAAATGCCAGCTTGGCACTCACAGTGGCAAGCAGTACAGTGTTCTTCTTGTGAACGTTGTAAATGCAAGTGATCCTGTTGTTAAAAGTGATGTCTGATTTGTGCGTTTTTTTGTCCTGTTGGTGCTGATGGGAGTCAATTTCACATTGCAGCCACAATCCACTGTGCCCCTGGACTGGCAAAACCAGCTAAAAAGCTACAGCCATGCTAAAGACTCTGTGAGGCTTGGCACTTTGAGTAAAGTACTAACATCACCATGCTAACATGCTAACTGACAGTGTTACCGTGGTTGTGCCCAAGTAACTATTTACTATAAAACACATTATATATAATTACTATTTTACTTTATTGTCCAATATCTGAGTATGTCATTGTTTTGGCTATAAGGTGACTTTGTTTAGCATGTTAGCTATGTATGCTAACAATCGCTAATGAGCAGATGCTTTTATCCAAAGTGACTTACAAGGGACACCACTTAAACGTCAGGACACCTTGGTGTACATACTAAGTACAAAATCTATTCAATAACTTCAAGGTAAGGGAACTACAAAGTGCAGCTGCAATAGACGAAAATGTCATTAGTTTTGGTAACAATTGAGCTGATGAGCTGTTAAACTCATTCAGAGCTACACATTTCTACCGAAGCCAAGAATGGCCAAGCAAATATTTAATGTTATCTCAAAATTATGAGTTAGTTCTTTGGTTATCTCGAGAAACAACAGCTTGTTTCCTCAAGATAACAAAAATAATCAACTTGTTATCATAAGGAAACAAAAGTTTGTTTCTTCTTATTATGTTTATCAGAGAGCAGGAGAGGCATGCCAGGATGCAGAGATGGCATCCTTACTACTGTAACTTTATTTAAGGTGCAAATGTCAGATCAAGGAATAGCTATTGTTGATTAAGGCGTCAGCAAACATTACTACACTTTTTTGCCTCAAGTTACTAATCAGTTACGAGTCCTCTGTGACACATCTGGTTGGCTGAAATAAGGTTTGACCCATTTTCAAATCCTTTGCAATTATCTCGTAATAAAAATTATCTCAATAAAAATAGTCTTTTCTTTTCTGGAGATAACAAAATAAATTAACCCATTACCGGGAGAAAACAAGCATTGTTATTTTGGGAAAAAGAAATAATTAAAACAATATTAAAAAAAAAAAGCTTTGTTATCTCAAGATAACAAAATAATGAACTTGTGATCTTGATATAATGGCCATACTTGGCTTCCATCAATGTCAACCTGGTGGTGGTGCTTCAGGGAATGTCAGCGGTTTCCCAAAGTCTTTAAGATTGTTTATGTGTTGGACTGTTCAATTTTTTTGTAAAAAAATTTTTAATCTGGACGAAAGTGGTGGAGTCACTGACAAACCAACACTTGACATGCATTCAGCCACGCTGCTACTGTAGCTAAACATTTTAAAGGAAGCCCATTCGGATTACACCGTTATCTAAGAGGCCAGAGTAACCAACCCCCCACCCCAACTGAAACCCAATTTACTGGAGGAGATATAGTAACATTACATTAACCCTCAATGTTTCTGTTACAAGAAAAGAAAAAGCCTACACGTCAGCTTTAAATCTATTTGCTACATTGTTAGTTAAACCTCCTTGAAGCACATTGAATTTAAGCAGCAACAGTAGATGAAAGTGGAAAGACCTTGAGCCACTTTAACTGATATTCTGTCTTAATCCCACACAATCCCACAAACAATATTCTGTCAAGTGCCACACTCAACAGAGGTTTCCCTCTGTGGTAGAGAACCAAAGAGATTATCTGAGGAGGTAGTCTGCTGCTATTACTAACAAGCTGTCTGTCATCTATGTCTACTTGATCAATTCAATGTATATATTCAGGGCGACATTAGTTTGATACATAATCTTACATTAATGTAAATGCCGCTCAGGAAGGCAGGTTGGAAATGGAACCCAAGACATTTTTTTCATATAAATCACACCACATGACAAGCTGTCACCAAAGGCCCATTTAAATGTATAGAGGGGCGTCATGTTAAAATTTGTTGCTGGAAGGTTGGGGAACTTACTCTATCAGGAGGGTTCCCTCGGGGGCAATAAGAAGCTAAACCACTGAGGGCTCGCCCCATGAAGCCTATTGTTAGTCTAATGAACAGACAGGATTTGATTAAAACATTTCAAACATCATTTGGCCCACGATGCGGTGTCGAGAGGCTCCCCCACTGAGCACACATAACACCCCGATGATCTGAAGCGGGAGGCCTCTCACTCCCCGCTCAAAGGTGAGCCCACAAATCACTGTAATGCATTCAGCAGGGGTCTCTCTCGCTGTCTCTGTTTCCCCGCTTGCCTTCTCTTTGCCACTCACAACGCTCGTCGTTAAAAATTCATTAGCCGCTGTTTGTGTCGTCTCCTCAAGGATGTCACCCTTGATGGCCGACTGTGTAGGAAAAGGCAGCTTCCGCAAGCTGGAGGGGATTGATGGAGCTCCTAGTGTGTGCTGAGATGCTCCAACGCAATCGAACAGACATGCTTGGAGTTTGAATGGCACACGCAAGTGGCTTAGTGCCTGACCGCAGACTAACTAATGTTAATGCTCTTACACCCAAAGTGCCCTTGCTGAATGTTTGAATAGTTTTTTTTTTTTTTTAATTAGTTACTTGCTACTGTTGTGGCATGCTGTGTTGTATGTATTGTTAATATGCATGCATGACAAAGAAATGCCAGATCTAAGGGGACAGTGGTGAATGTGGAGTGTGGTGAAGTGATGGGGAAAGTAAAACAGTAAGTTTCTTTGGACAGGAGATGCAGCAACACAACATCTGAGAATTACAGTGGATGAAGACGAGGTAGAGGATAAGAATTTCAAAAATAACTATATGGTTTTTCAACATCAATAACTTTTTCTTAAGCTTTCAGCTGCACCTCATGTGCTTCTTCAGCAGCCTATAGTTTGAATGCATTAACTTTTACCCATACAGTATATTGTTAACATATTGACATATATGAATAAAATGATTTCATATTACATGGGATTATGGCTTGTTGTGATTTGTTGCTACTTGTAATATGATTGGAATTTTTGAACGCCTCAGTTAGCAAACGGCTAATTCAGTACTGCTGCTGTCAGTGTTTGAGTGCTCCTCCTTTTTATTATTATAAAATTATTATAATCAATATTCAAATCAATATAATACTGATTTTTTTTTTTTTTTAAATCTCACAACTAGATCAATTTAGTAGCTGTTCTCTGGCTTTCAATCAAGCAACATGATTTTACTCTGCGGATGCATACATTTCAGTAGATGTAGAAAAAAATTTTCCTAAGCCCTTTGAGGATTTTTCATCAATGCTGGTTTCAAAACCGAGATTGGACAAAATCTAATATTGAATTTGAGCATGAATATCAATCTGTGATCCCACTCAAAGCTCCTGAGCAGCAATTAAGTTGAGTGCTGTTTCAAAGGCCAAGAACTAACTTCAGACTCAACATCTATGGATTTAAAACTAAAAAGGTTAATAACAATAGATTATACTATATATTATACATTAATTCATTAATTAATCATTGCATTATTAGTCCCTCATTCATTCCCTGATTCATGTCTACGCAGACAGAGGCAGTGATTCAGGCACGATAGACATGAAACACTGTCCTAACTGAGTTGCAGGTTGTGTTATTCCTCAGTCATAGTTACTGTATGAGTGCCAATAAAACAGAAATTAATTTGGTGTTGAAATGTGTTATTCTGTGTCTAAAAACTGCAATATTGAATATTGTAAAAATACACAGAACTTTAGGACAATGAACTTTATGGCCATGGTAATGGATGAATAGCTGTTCTTTAGTAAAAAAAAATTGCATAAACTGAAGTGTAATTTTAATGTACAGTATTTTTATTTTCAGAAGTTGAATCCACTTGCTTTTCACGTTCCTTCCCACCCCATCCTACTCTCTTTTAATGCCAACGCCCTCCCACCCCACCCTGCATATAATTTATTCAAGGCTCAGCATTTAACAAGCTTAATCCTCTCTGCTGATGCTTTTAGGTGCACATACTGTACAGTAATTGTGTAAAAGAATAAAAATGGGGTTTCAGGCACTCTGATAATCACCTTCGCTTTGCCAAGAGCACAGCAAAGGTAGTGTGGGGAAATGGAGGGGGTGGGGGGTGGGGGTGGNTGGAGTTTAACCTCAGACTTCATGAGTTGAACTTTACACAGTGGCGAGGCGCTCAGTGGAGCAAAAGGTGAGGACGGCAGGGTTTATACACAAATAATGGTTTTGAAGCCAAGTGTGTCAGGCTTTTAAGTGTTGGTAAACTTTGTAATTATAGTGTATTTATTTCATGATTGATGGAAGATTTGAAGTATAAAGCGCAGCATTTTGTGGCATATGTGATGTGTTTATTTTCGAAAAATTGTGAACCTCGAATAAAGTTTGATGTTCACATATTTAGTTTTATTTTTAGCTTTATACATTTACTAACAGACATTTAATTTGTAAAGAGTCCATTTAAATTTCTTCTTAAGTGTTTAAAATGTCATTAAAACTTATTATTATATTATACATTATTATAAAATATAATAATTATTTAATAATATTTAATTGCCTGTTATTTCAACCAATAAAAGACAAAAAGTCTTCTGCCTGTGACTTTTGCTATTTATGATTCTCATTTTTTTCAAAACTGTTCCAGGCTCATTATATGATGACGTGCACAGCCACACACATAGTATGTAAAAAAATAAAAAGTTAAAGCTGCAAAAACTGATTATTTTTATGCCTTTATTTTTTGATTTTTTGACTGTAACATATTACCTGTTCAGTATTTATTCCAGCACTGTTTGTATTCTGCAACCTTTCACTATTAAATTATTTAAAGTTATCACAAACTGTTCAGTCTTCTGTTTTTGCTTTTCACCAGCTCATGAAAGAACTATCTGGTTTTTCTAGCTGCTGAATTATTCCACTATATTCAGCAGGTAGCCGCTAGCATTGTCTATCTGCTGTTTGGAGCTGGGCAGACAGGAGCATACTTTTTTTTTTTGTTGAAAACACAGATCCGTTGTGGCTAAAAACAACAATATGTCAGCAGTGAGAGTGAGGGGCGCAGTAAAACTGTGGGCCCGGAAAGCAAAACAATTAGCTGAAAGATGCTAAAACATTTCACATAGCTGATGGGAACTGCAGAATTGCGTGGGACTGTAACAACAAGAGACCCAATTCACAGACGAGCAGTTATTTGGTCCAAATATTAATTATAGCACAAAATGTTACTGTTAATTAGCATTCATTTCCCATTAATAAATAAAAAACAGATGACCAAAAAGTGAAACCTCCATTAACTACTATTAGAGAAATGATTTATAAACCCTGTTTCAAACCTACATGACTCTGGTTTAGCCAGTGTGTCACCCACTGAGGTAATGTTTTGTCTCTCGTTGCCCTAACCTTGACAGATTATTGGCCCTGCTGAGAAAACCCAAACCGTTTTATAGGTTGAAAATATTGGCAGGGGAAGGCATCCTTGTGAGGTAAGCAGCTGAGCTGGCCATATTGTGTATCGATCCGCCTTGTGCTGTGATGGCTGCACTTAATTAGATTTATATTGTAAACAAAGAGTCACGGTATAAAATTTGAATTAGCAGGTAAGTGTTATCCATCAAAGCAAATAATAATATTTTGTGCAGTGTGATGCAGTATTGGTATTTCAGAGATTTATCTGGGCTGTAAATGGAGGGAGAATCTTCTCCCCTCAGGGTTTACTGCAGGCTGTAGCGAGGCATCCAGCCTGTGTACTCTCCCCCTGTTGTCTCTGCAGGCGTTGCTCTGTGACAGACACGCTGACCAACATGCAGGGATACAAATACAAAAGGCATGCTCTCCCATCTTTCCCTAGAAAAGAGAAAAATGCAGATATGCGAGGCTTGGAAGCTAACCGACCTAAGGCACCAATCTCCTCACGGTGTAATAGTAGTTGCCCTACTCTGACACCCCGGTTGTACACACTCTCACTCTCTGCAGGGCTCTTTTCTGACTAATTTTCCAGGAAACCCCACATCGTCCTGTCCTAAACAAATCAAAACATGTAGAGGCATGACTCCAAATGCTGTCAGTAACACCTCAAGGATATGAAGCAGATTATTGGAATTCAATCTGATGTAATTAACCCCCAATTCAACCGACAATCAGTCTCTTATGGGAAGGGGGAAAAAAAATCCTCACTTACGATGAGGTCTCATTTCCAGCTCTGTACACAGAGTCACAGAGGGTGGTTCACAGGATGATCCAGCCAGATCGCTGTGTTAGCGCTCAGACTAAAAGTCAAGTATGGGTGAGCATAATGGTTCAAACCAGGATTTAGTGAGAGAAGCTGGGGTTAAAACCTTTGCCTCCCTGTGTTTATCTTGGAATCAAAAGACTTTGTTTCCTGCATAAAGTCAGAGGGGATTCAAGTGGATTTCTGCTCCTTGTTTGAGAAGGTTCATACATATTCCCTTTGGTGTGATGCAGGATATAACAAATACCAAGAACAAATACTTGACTATACCTGGAAGCGCCTATATTTTTCAGGATGCCCTGTGTATACTGAACCACAGATATGCATGGCTGATTCAGTGTAGAATCATTGTGCACAAACTAGAGTTTGTGATGTCTGCCAGGTCAGAGAGAGGGAACGGGCAACAGTATATTAGACTATATTATCCACTGTTGGTGAGCACAGACCTGACTATTAACTTACTGCAATCTCTAGTTGTTGGTTGTATTCTGTAAAATGTTTTCTGCTTTCAAAATTGAATGTCCAGCCCAGTGGACTGGAAAATATTTATCAATTATTTATTTTCCAAGTAACTTGTTTACAAGATTAGCATAATGGCATTATGATGCTAAGATGCTTTTGCTTAGCAAAATTAGAAGCTTTTGTGTTTTTTGGAAAAGCATATTTTGCATTGTTTTTCAGAGAAATCAATCTTCCCAGAAATCCCAGAAATGTTATAATAATTATATTACATTACATTATATTGCATTATATTATATTATACGCTTTGAATAATAATTTGTGTTTGATGCAATTTTTCCACAAAATGTTTTTAACTGTAAAAAGCTTCTTATGTCATAAAACCCTGTAATGTAGCTCAAGTCAAGTAAAAGACAAGGTAAAATAAATTTTTCACTGACAATTTTTTTACTTTTACTGGTGCTGCAGTAATTAATCTCTCTGTCAATTTTGCAACTTCGATTCTTTTGCGTTATTATGTTATCATTGATGTATCTACCCCATTTTGCCGTAGGTAAATATATTGTGTGTCACATTGCAGTTAAATAGCTGTTTTTACGTGGTACTGAAAACAAAGCTATAATGAGCCCCACTCAACTATGGAGCTTACAGTAATACAGTCATTATTATTTCAAGTGTCATCCAGTGAACTCAACTCAATAGCCCTTGAAAAATGTATTGGAAAACCACATGACAGCATTCATCACCGGACAAAAGATTTCTGTGGAATGCATAATTGCACGCTTATATTAATGCCTCCAACTGACATTCTCTTTCATTACTGTGACATACGGTATTATGTTATGGCATGGAGCTCCTCTCTACCCTATGGGAGATAATATTCTTTTCATCATTTAATCCTCGATTACAACTGGTGGAATTTGTATTTGCTTTATCTCTTTTGCCTTCTTTCCTTCTACAAATTTCCCTTTGCACTCGGAGTGTTTTCCAATCATTTTATTTTTCTTGCACTGCATCAGAATCTATTGCTGAGACAGAGGAGTAAAACACAATGAGCCATTTTATGTAACATTGAACTTGACTTACCTTCAATCTTATGTTTCTTTGAAATCTTGCAAAGCACTTTCTGGTTATATTTTTCATTCACTTCATGAACACTCAGGGGTGACCCAAACTATAATGGTTTTCATTTCTGTTTGGTAGAAAATTAGAATTACGATATTCTGAGTTGAGATAGCTTAGTTATATTTAACCTCATAAGCCAGGATGCACTGCAGTTTTTCAGCTCACTTGAGGTTAGAATTATAAAATTCAACATGGTAATAGCAATGCCATTTGAACTGTTTATGATGATGTTATAAAAAGTAATTATATGTTTTCAGGAGTTGTACAAAACAGAATTATATATATAAAAACAAAAAAACACCTGACTTAATGATTTTATAAAACTTTATCAATTGGTTGAGATGTCCATTAATCTAGAGATGATATTATCAACTATTTTCAATATTATCTGATCACAAACCACAAACTTTACCATAAATTTGACATTATTGCACTGTACATTTGTTGCCATTATCGGTGTTTTGTTCCAAATAGAGCAAGTGTGGGTGTCCTCTACAGACAGCGTTGAATTATGGGTTTGTTTGTACCCTTAATGTCACTAGGCTAAGAACTGTATTCAAGTCTATTAATGGTGAGTCTCTCAGACCTGCTATATTTTTTAACTGTATTTTTGTATCTCTATTGAACCAGATACCACAACAGAGGATTGAGAACATATCTAGTTCACCAAGGCCTCACAGCTTAATAAATACACATAAAATGTAAAGATTTTAGTGGATGTGAAAGATACTGTTCGCACCATTAGAGACTGTAGTTGACGTTTCATAACATCTCATAATTGATACCACTGACCTATAGAGCTTGTTGTTAAAATTGGTTTGGGTGTTGAAATCGCCTCAAATAACTGTTGAAGAAATTATTCATTGAGACCCACGCCCTATTACATTCAGGAGGAGATTTTAAAAATTACAAGCGTGATGTGATATTGAAGGACAAGGAGCTCAGCCTTAGGTCTGTTTTGGAGATGAGGCGGTGGAGCTCACCTCCAGTGGGCTGTGGCCCGATTTAACCCCTTCTTGTGTTCATATTAATGACATGAGTAACTAAAAGATGTAATTATTTAATTTTATTTCATGGAGTCAAACGGATGCAGGTCGTTCAAAGTGCACTTTGCTTTAAATGGACATCTCAACCATTTGGTACAGGTTCTTAATTAAAAAAAAAAAAAAAACTGCACGAGAAACGATGCTATTTGCTGTTGATGCCCAAAAGAACTACAGAATGCAAAAAGTAAAATTTTCATACCTTTTCAGTGGCCCAGTAGTAAAGAGTTTTTAAAAATGAGATGTATTATTGTTTTCCATCCTTCAGCTTCAAGGTTATGCACTTGCTGCACAGTCTGCCCAGTATAGCCACCTGTTGGTGCAGCTAAAGAGTAACCTTGATAAAACAGATCTCAGTACCGGCTGATTGATTCCTCCACATGTATTTTTTGCACTGAGTCTTTTAGGACCTCAAGCCAGAAAGTATCTGGTCACAAAGGCAACTGATCACCTGGGAAAGAAAAGGAAACCTTCATTCAGTCACTTTTTTCCTGACATAACACACACAGTACATTCCTTGTAAGCATTTCCCTTTGATGACCTTGAACACCAAGACCATCTGAATTTGCAAGGGACGTTTCTTTTCATGTATTTAATTTATTCTTAAAATATTTCATGATAAAAAAAATGTATGTAAATGACTCTTTTACTTCTGCAATGCTTTCTCTTTCTCTCTCTCTCCTCGTTGTGTTCCTTGCCATTGGAGAGAGGCCAGATTTGTGCGAACAAACACAAGCACAAAATAAATTAAGAGATCAAAAGCCAAAGAGAGGAAATGAGTCAGTATTCCACACCGTGTACAATACAATATCATAGCAAATTAGCAGATTTCAATGGCTTCCACTGACTACCATAGATTTACAATGTTCAGTTGGCTGCAGATCAGTCCTCAATAAATTGTGTCACTTTCCTTTTTTTCCATGAATGGTTGTGATAGACAGTGACTCGTTGATGACAATGAAAAGAAAGCGGCTACTGAGGTGTGAACAGAAAACCTGGGACTACGAGCCAGCAGTAATGAGAACAACAGCATTTGTTCACATCCTACTAAACTGCCATTGTGACCACATTTTAAGTCCAATAAGCTTCTCTACAAAGGTACAACATATAAAACTGTTAAATATATAACTTTTTAGGGCCTTTCAAAATACATTTAATGACATTTCTTTACTCCTTCTTTTCACATCCAACATCATTTATACTCTCTGTAGATATTCATTGTTTCTTTGATATGATTTGCACTGGTTATCCGTGACCAACCCGACAAATGCTTCCTGCAAACTGTCCCAACTGTACCTACTGAAAAATGCAAATCAGATTTTTTTTTTTTTTTTTCTCTCTTTTTGATACACAGTTATACGTATGTAGTACCTATATCTCCAGTTCCAAAATACAGTGGTGGGCTTAGTCTGAGAAAAAAAATGTCTGGAAGGTTTTAAAAGTACTCCTTTGATTGTGCACGGTACATCTGCCACTGGACGCAGGGTCTGTCCTCTTGTGCACTGTGTCTCTGTGGGGGCAGTCATTGATCGGTGGCGACACAAGCAGCAGGTTCATAAAGTCTCTGTGGTGTCTTTGCCAGATGGTCCACTCTGTAATAATGATCATATTTGTTGTTTTGCTCTTTGGTCTATAAAAATATGGGCGGTTTACTCCAGCAGAAGGCCTATTCACAGCAGAGAGCGTTCAGTTCGGTTTTTAAGCCTCGTGAGGTGGTCCGAGAAGCAACGGGGTCTGGTCTGTAATGATCCCATCCATGCCCTTGGACTCAGGGCCATGAGAGAAATGTGGGAAATCCTTTTATTCAAAGCAGTTAGTAGCTCCAAACCAAAGACTCCCAATGAGGCAAAAAACCATTCATGAGATTTTAAGGTGTCCGATCCTCCGTGGCACGAGTGGGTGTTGCTAATGTCACAGAGCAGGCAGATAGAGTGGAGAGAAGGAGGATGCAACATGTTGACCCAACGACAGATAGCGAGAGGGAGCAGTCATAAACCCAGAGGAGCCGGTCACAGGAAAAAGGAAGTGTATTACAGTGAGCAGTTTGTCCAGTGTGCAGGGGAGAGCTTGCTCCCTCAGACAGTCACTCCCTGGTTTCCTCGCCTCTGGCTGTGTTATGAGACCTGTGAATCAACAAGAACAGAGAAAACATCAGAGCATTGTTTCAGCACAGTCACTGAGAGAAGCTCCTTGGAGAAGTTACTGATGCAAAAACAGCATTTTCATTTTTTGAATTTTCTTTAAAATGCCCACATTTCGAGAACACTATCTATCTAGTCTTAAACACACAAGAATGTGACATTTACAAAAGTCTTGAATTTAAGTTTGTCTTTGCAGTGTATGGGTGTGTGTCTGAAAAGCTTTTTTTCGTGCCAATGCCTTTTTTCTATTATTCCCAATGAGGGAAAAAACACTGCACCCAGTTTCATAAGGACACATAAGGACTTAAGTTCAAGAAGATATAAGGTGTTTATTAATGCTATTTATTAGCTTCAGAGGTGCTAGTTGGTGGCTTTTGTTAGCTAATGGTTATCTTAGCTCAGTATAAAAACTGGAAAAGCTTAGTCTGCATCTGTCTGCATGTAATAAAATCCACCTATCAGCTATATTTAATTATATATAAATATATATATAGAACTGTTGCAATGTTTAAGAAAAGCTAACTCTTGTAGCTTCATATTTATCAAACTTATTCTAATGCTCCTAATGTTCAGATAGAAAGCGCAAGGAAACACTTTTTTGGAAATTTCCGACATTTTATTGTGGAATCATTACAAACATGGCATATTGCTAAAACAGCTGTGTTTAGGAAACAGAGGTGCTAATTTGCAGCAGTGGAAGGAAAAAAAAAGTAATTTCGACAGCTTACTCTCTGTCAAATCAAGTGTTTTGCGAGTCAAATATTTAGAATTCTTCAGCGGCTGTATCCCAAAAACAAAGTGAGTCTCATAGTGCAGAGACTGAGAAACAATTAATCTACCACAGAAAGACAAATCTGGAAGCCTCTTCACCATCTGGTCCCCGCCAGTCACACAGCCAACTTGATAGAGACGCCGATGTCTTCCAAGACTGCTGCACTGTCACTGAAGCTTAATTCATAGTAATGAACTCTTGATGATTTCACAGGGTGCAAATTGCCATGAAAGGGGCAGGTGTTGGATGGAGTACTATCATGTTTCACAGATGACAATGTCTGATGCTGTGGGAATAATAAACATCTCTATGAGCTCGGGGTTTAATAGAGGTAATGTCATGGTTTTGTTGGAGCTGGGCATGAAATGACCCAGAGGTATAACGGCTTAAAGCAGGGGCATGACTGTGCAAACAGCTTGACTGTGACCGCTGCCCAAACAGGTGTTTAATCCCACTGTGAGCACAGCCCCACCCCCCTCTCAATGCCTCCTAGTGGGCAAACTGAGATTACACTGGCACTGAACGTTGAAGTGATAAAAAGGAAGGAGGGACAGAATCACTGCAGAGAAACATTGTTGTCGAAATCTCAAGAGAAATAGGATGCAAATGTATTCAAATAGATACCAGGCATGGAGATGGTCTTGTTTTACGTAGGCTACAGCATAGTCTGGGTCTGCCATGGTAATTTTCTTATACTCTCTCTATGTTCCTCTTTGTTTTTTTCTCACACCCACACAGTGGCAAATGGTTCCCCATAAATCGCACACACAAATCTCATCTCAGAGAAATGCAAGCCTTCTATTAAAAAGAGGAACGAATGTCAGATGAATGTTAGATGAATTTGCCCTATGAATAAAATTCACAGGCCCTAGGTGATTATTACGTCGGGATTATCAGGAAACGACCATATTACTCTATTTTATATCTTATAACGGTGAGAGAATATTTTACATTTTTTGTGCTGGAGGAATGCAGAGTTGTGGGAAATGTGGCACAGGGACTGAACACATGGAGAAACTTTAAGTACAGTGGTTCGGGCTGTTTAAAGAGGACCAGAAAGAGAATTAGATTTTCGAGTGAGACTGATAACTGCTGGAGGTGTCACAGTAACAGAAGAAAAAGACATGGACAGAATCCATCTGTGTTAATGTCTAATTTGTGCAGGCTCCTCTTGTTATGGAGCAAGCATGCAATCCACTCAATATATCAATATGTGCCCAGCAGCATTCAGTCGAGGACAAGGGATAGCATTTGATTTTAGGGATGTTACATAGAGCTTCCTGTCTCTGGGCAAAGCTGAAACACTTTCATGTATAAATTAGAACAGCACATTGGATTTGCACTGGCTGTCGTGTATTTTGTATGTGCGTTCAAGTGAAGGTGCATGCTGCCACACATGTTGGAGCTAAAGAAAACTATAATCACAGTACATATGGAGTCACTCTCCAGCTGGGAGTTAGAGGATTGAAAGCAAATGCACCCCGAACATATGGCCCTGGCTTGACATTTCCTCTGTGTGAACTCGTGCTGACTCCCTTCAAAATGTCACAGTGTGGTAGCCCATGGTGAATGGGCACACATGATAGAAAATTGATCTACTTTGCTTCTCCAAACTTACCAAGACATTTCTCTGGAATATGTGGCTGACTAATTGATGTAAGATTGAACCATCTCTTATGTCTAACTGGTCCTGATCAGACATATTAAAGTGCTCCTGCTCTTTACACCAACTTATTAAACTTGTTCTTAATACTTGTTTCTGCCCTCGCTGTTTAGGTCTCATGCAGGCAAGCACGCTTCCCTTTGGATCTGAGCATGCAAGTCACACAATAGCCTGCTACATGAATATGCATAAGTGAACTTGTGGGTTAGGAATGATCCACAGGTTAATAAGGGAAGGGAAATCGCTCATTACATGCTGTGTAGTTGAATAATGCCTGAAGCGGATGCTGAGATCAAAATACATGAACATGTATGCACGGGCCTCCAGACACTAGGTCCCATTCCACATTAAGAGAAAGTTCAAAGCTATGCCGAGTTATGTCATTATCAACCCCTCCATACTATATTTCCTCAGAACATCAAAGCAAACACTGTTCACTATCTGGATTCTACAATATGATCATAACTTTAATACTCAAGAGGGAACATTAGAACAGATTTAACCACAGCAGGATGTGGAAGGAATAAAAAAAGTAATATATTTGTTTTAGACACAAACAGCATGCCTGAAATATTGTCCTTACAGTGTAACGTATAGATTATATCAATTCATTCAATCTAGGTTACTGTGCTGCTTGGTGCTGTTTCAGATCAAATGATTGGAGGTGATATGGTGCTGTCATCCTTTATACTGTATAGGAAGGGATCAAATGTTCAAATCCAATCTTAAATAGCTTTCTCTGTCAGTAAATAGACAATAATACCCTATATGATGCACTGAGAGGATGTGAGTTCCCCACATGCATTGGTTTATAATATCATATCTACTGAAGACTTGCTGTCTGGACACAGAAGCAGTAGGATCAGATTTATTCTGGAAAGTGAATGATAACATGGGCCATGAATGCTAACAATATTGACCGGCAGAAGAGCCTGGTTTTCAGAAACTCTGAGACTGGCCATTTTTATGACTTTGGCCTCATCTCTTTTATTGCACTGTACGTTAAATTGACTGCATGGCTACTCTCCATTTCCCGATCACATGCATTAATATCAGTCTGTCTGGCGCCTTGTTTTATTTGAGCGCACTGACTCCATCTGACATAGTACTTTAAAGACAATATACAAGGCATGTCAATATAGCACAGCAAAAACAAGCTGAGGATAAACCCGATGGGTTTTACTGGTATTGCCGCGCACATGGATTGTCTGTGGTTAAAAACACACGAGGGAACTGGTGAGCTCATGGAAAAACGAGTAAGCCAAATAAAGACATCAAACAAGCAGGCAGTTGTTTAAATTGTATCTATATTTATGTGTGCGTGCTTGCATTTGTGTCCATGCTTTTTGTGATTTGCATGTCCTGCTGTGATGCTTTTGCGGTCTAATAAAATCATAGTGAATTTAATATCTGCAGTTATTACAAGCTTGTAGTGATTAAGAATGCATAGCCACTTTTTTATGGACATTTGGCTTTAACATATGCAAAAAAAAGAAAAAAGAGCTACAGTATAATAATAGTATAATTCGGTCACAAATTAAATCATTTACTGAGGGAAATAGATCCAAATTGAGGGGCTTTGCGCTGTACCTTGCTGCCTCCAAGAGGCCCCTGGTGCTCTTGTGTTGCTTCCTGCCTTTGCGGGACCAGGGTTTGGGTGGAGCTGTTGTGATGTTGTTGTTGGTGGTGGTGGTGTTGGTAGTAGAAGGTGTTTGGCTGTCTGTCAAGGGGTCATCAATGCTCTCCATAGTGCAAGAGTGTCGAGGGGGACTCTTGTCGCGTCATAGTGCCTGAGGGGAGAGAGGTAGTGGGAACGGGGAGGAGGAAAGGGTGGGGGTGGGGGAGAGGGGTGGAGGTGGTTTGGTTATCAAGCTCAAAATGAGGATGCAGTGTTTTTATTTTGAATTTTTTTGTTCTACCAGATTTAGACACAGTCACATCAACACCACCACCACCATCATCATCGATTTGTCTGCCTGAGGTGTCTTGAAAATGTGCCTGTTTGGCTGTGCATGAACCTGGGGAACTGCTCTGTGTTAAATGTCTTCTTGTGTTAAATATAGATGTGTGGGAGTAAAACAGGGTCTCATTCTGCATTACAGCAGCACACTTGGAAACAAAGCACATGGAGGCCTTGTGCTTTCCCACCTATTTTTTATTTATAATTTATTTTTGCCATCGCTGAATAGTTACATAATAAAATGATATAAAATGGCAATAAAATAAATCATTAACTTTGGTCCAGACTGACATATGTCAACAACTATTGGATGTCTTGCCAATGGTATTGGTTCCCAGACGACGAAGCCTAATGACTGGTGACCCATTAACCCTTTGTCTTGTGCCAAATCATTTTTTCATATTCGCACAATGATTCTAACTTACGAAATTCTCACACTGAAGAGCAGCACAACACTAACAAGCTGAGAAAACACAGTAGAACAGTAAAGCTTTACTTGAGCTAAGAATAACCATGAAGAATATAATTTCTGTCATCTCTCCAAATTTGCTTATTTTAAACTGTTAGTGTTTCTATGGATTAAGAAAATTTGTCAACTCACTTAGATACTGTATTATATGAAAAAACAAAAATGCAACTGTTTTTCATGGCTCTTAAACAGATGGCATTTTGAAGATACATGTTTTTCACAGGGTGGCAACAACACACTGTATTTACACTTGCATGTGATTGAGGACAAGTTTTGTCCTTGAGTGTGTGCATATGTTGTCTGCTTGCTGGAACACACCTGCAGCTACTATAACTGGTGGCTACTTACAGAGCATGCAGAGGCCAGCTGGCGATCACTCTGCGCTTTATGAAATCAATTATTGACGACATGGAAATGGCTGAAACTCTGGAACTGGGCAATGTTGACACTTGGGATGAAATACAGACAGACAGGGATGCTTTCATTGGTTAGCAGAGGATGTGGGTTTAAGCAACACTGCTCAATTAGCAGATCAATGCCACAGTCTCTCAGGATGTGGATAAGAAGGACAGGCATTCTCATCCTCTCTCCTGTCCTTTCCCTCTCCTGTCCTTTCCCTGCTTCCCAAAATGGAGGACTTGGTATTTTCCACACTGAGGCGATGTGCTGACTTGGCTCCCTCTAGAAAGAAAGCTGTGAGACGGCGCTAATGGTCACCAGCAACAGGGCCTCTTTCTCTCGTCCTGTCTAGGGTGGCCAAGCAGCTGTCTTCTTAGTGGTGATTCTGTTGAACCCACTGTTGGATGTGCCTAGAGGGCCCAGAGGGATCAATTACCCAGGCCGGTACCGACCCAGAGCCACAGAGGGGTGGGGGTGGAGGGGGATAGGGGATCCCACCAGGCCCAGGCTGAGTTGGATCCACAGAGAGACGGTGAGGAAGTAGGAGGAGGGGGGGAGTGGGGTGGGGGAGGCCCTCAGCACTTGCTTACAAACCCCAATCGAAAGAGCTTTTTCATACTCGGCCGAACACATGCTGTCACTGGCAGATGTATAAATGCGTAAATACTCCAGAAGCTTACAGGGAGACACAAACTGGCCTGGGGATTGTCTTGTGTAAACTGCATCCTTTGTAGAAAAAGACTGTTTCTGTGAGGATGAAAACAGCCTTTATCCTCACGCACACATATGGATGCACATAACAGTATGTGGACTTGTAACCTCTCACACATGCACGTACAAAGCGTATAAAACACAAAGTCATATTATCAGAGATTACACTAATGATCAAACATGTTTTCTTATTCGCTCTTCCCTTGCAGAGCTTACAGGGCTGTTTTTCCTCTACTGTCAACGTCTCTTCGTTTTCTCTATCCCCTCTCCTCTTCGCAGTGAAAAAGTCTTGATTACAGTAATCACAGTCTTTCTCTCAGTAGGTGCCACTTCTGCTCATGGCACTCTGTTCACAGCCTAAATACAGACCTAATGGAACGTATGATTAAGACCTAGTTAGAATTTTTAGTCATTTCAGCTGTTTCGTGAATGTACCATTGGCTGTTTCCTGCAATGTCTGGAAATGATGGTGTGCTGCGTTATTACGTGTGAAAACTACAGTTCTCAACAAGACAAATCGATGCATTTCAGGATGACAAATGCTCTTGTATAGTAACTATCTAGGTGTAATAATCACTTCAAAACACTGGTTAAATCACGTGTTCTCTATTGATGCTAAGTAAACAGCATGGCAGCTGTTTAAAAAAAAAAAGGGAAAAAAAGTCTCTTGACAGTTTTGTTCTTTTGTTGGATTTTGCGCAATTATAACTTGGTGAGAGCAAAACTTTGCTATTCCTGTCCTTCTGTGTGAACTTAACAGGCACTGAAAAGCTTAACAACAGCCACTGCCTGATGGGCACCGACTGAAAATGACTTAACGTTTTGCGAACTGTACGTCTGACTGGCTCAAATCTCCTCCTCTGTCTCTCACTCACGTTGCTCTTTTCTTCTCTCCCACTGCTTTTTCTGTCTCTGTTTTGAATTGTTCGTCTTATCAGGCTGTCACAAAAGCCGTCAGATAACCTGAGGTGATTTCGCTTTTCTCCTCTAATGGCGCACACACTCTGCCTCCTTCTCACCGAGCTCCCTGCGTCGGCACATGCAGGGAGAGATAGCTCCTTGCAACGTTTCATCTGCCAGTCTAAAATGGTGGAGGGCACAACGCAGAGCATCCTCCTCTCTGGAGAGAGACAGCAGTAAGCCTTTCACTGAGAGAAGGAGGTATAGGAGATGACTGCTGAGACTACACATTGCTTTGCCAAAAGAGTGCTTTGGAAAGGCAGCAAAGACAGCATTTGACTGTGGTAACTGTGTGATAAGATGTACATTCAAATCATTTAGCATCACGAAGAGGGGAAAGTATTTCAGGAGTGGGAAATTAACTACTACTTGCTGCATAAAAAGTGTTTCTATAACTAGTGAGTTTTTTCACATGATCTTTTCGGGGACCAGGGTTTATTTGGTTGTTGCACAAGCACAAGCGTATATTAGTTCATTAAACATGTGATATTCATGCACGAAACATCACAATATGTCACTTTTTAAGCCAACTTTGATTGCAGCTTTGACATTGTTTTTACACCTTTTAAGTTCCCCATGCTAGCATAACTCATTTTTTAGTTAATAATGACAAACTATGGCAGATTCGACCCAGGTAAAGAAAAGCAGTCTTCTCATTTGTAGATGATGACTGTGAATTTTGATTATTCTGCTGCCGGCAGATTTTCTGTTAGATGTAGCAAGCTAATGCTAAAAAAAAGTTAATTGTTTTGGGGGCATTTTCTTGCCTTTATTTTCGCTGCAGTGAGAGCGCGACAGGAAAGTTGAGACGAGTGAAAGAGATGATGACATGCACCAAATGGCCAGAGGGTCAGACTCGGACCTGGGCTGTAGCAGTGAGGAGTAAGCCTTCATGGTATGTGCTCTACTAGGTGAGCCACCGGGACGCCTCTAGCTTATGTTTTAATGTTTCCAGCTGTCTTGGTGTAAACCTAAAACCTGATAAAAGGTCTTTAAATATTCATTTGATGGATATATACAGTCCATTATATTGTGCGAAAAGGCTATAGCTGCACAGAGAAAAAGTTGGCACACTTTCCACCTTATAATCCACAAAAGAAAACAAGAAAATAAACTGTTTGTGTAGAACAATTTTTACAGGAGAGATTTGAGGACGAGGAATAACTTTTGAATATCACTACTGGGTCTCTAAACAATTTTTAGTGCAAATAAACAGTCCGTATCTTAAACTTTTGCTCTTGCTTTTGTTTTCTTAAAAGCTTAAAAAGGCCACCAAAACTACACCTTTATATTGTTTTGTGAACTTTCAGGTGTCAGAACACTTAAACATTTACTTACATTAGTTATGTTTAGGCAGATCTGGCCTGTATTTCTGTCATGTTTATGTCCATATGGGTTGTCACAAGTCACATAATCGTGGCCGGTTTGATATACACAGGTAAAACGGACAGAAAATAAAGTAGTGACTGATGGGCATGCTATTGGGTTGTCCTTGTGCATTTTATTAATGCAGTTAAGTGAACCTGAGGAGCTCATTTACAATCATAAAGCTCGATTTGATTCATCTGAGGATTTCAATTTTCTGTTAGGTCAGTCCTTTAGAGGAGAAACTTGTCACTGTATGAGCGAGACCCCTAATACTGAAAGAAATATGTGCTAGAGCTTCACAAGTGCACTCCTATTTGATATGTGTCCTTTTCAGCGCTGCTAATAAAAGTAACCTCGCTCAAAACGTCACTGTCAACCAGAAGCAATGTACATATCAATCTTAATGTGTTTCTTCGTGAGTCGGCCTTAGAAAAATCCATATTGTGTTTTTTTTTATTGACAGGAAGAGCATGTACTCTTCAAAGCAGGGTCAGACTAAGATAAATGCATGGGGGGGGGGATAAAATGAAAAGGCAGGAGTGGAGTGAAAGTGAAAGGAGAAAAAGGAAGTTGGAAATGGAGTCAAGCAGAGGGAGAAAGGTTTATGTGAGGAAGTTATTTTTAAAAAGAAGCACACCAAATTGTGACCACTGCGCTGAGTGACATTCTTTAGGTTGAGGGAAGGCTGGGTAGCCTCTTATCCGCCTTGCAACTCGTACTGAGCCTAGCTGCTGACTAAAGGTAGAGAGGAGGTCAGCGGTGTCATTGTGAACAACAGTCTCCGTCTGTTTGACAGAGAAAACACAAACTCTCAAACATTTGACCAATACACGCAAACCACCTCTTGACATTTGTCCAAAATAGCCCTTTATGGGGCTATGGGGCTGAGTCAGATTGACTTGGCTTAGTCAAATGCCCCGAGGGATATGTCTGTTTGTCCGCATTGATGTTTTCGCACAAACACCTGACAGACAGGTCGGACATGCTCACTGGACTGTGCACAGCCAACAGTCATCCCTAGGCAATACTGGGGTGGCTGCAGTTTGGGCTTAACCTTGATAGGCCTTAGGGAAGGGGCCATTTCTTCAAAGTTAACCAGAGGGAGGCTGAGGAGTAAATTTTTTGTTTTGTTTTTGTCTGAGATTCTCCCTTGGGTCTCCACTTAACAAGAGGTTTATATAATTTTTGTTGTGGAGAATCAGCCTTAACCTTTAATGCATTTTATGTTACACGCGTGGTCTTGAAACAATGTCCTAAATCTTCCTGACTTCCCGCAATTTGAGATTAAAGAGAGCACGGTCACATTAGGCCAGTCCATCCATCACGCAGATGAATATTTTTGGAAGAATTTTAAACAATGACCCCAAGTCTGCTTGTTGCCAGTGATTAGAAACTTTGACAGTGAAAGCTGCACACACACACACACACAGACATAGACACACACGGAATGGCACAGATGAGTGCACATAGCTGTCCAGCCATTTGACTAGCTGTCACCAAGCTTAAAGTAGCCAATGAAGCAAGCAAGAAATACCTGTCACATCCTGCATATTGTCAGCGTAAGCCGATGAGAGGTACCTTGACTGACATCCTAAGAAGGATATGAAGTGCATATGTAGGGCAGGCAGGGACACGTATTCAAAGTTATGAATATGCAAACAGTTGAAAACACACACCAACAGACATCAACGAGAGCATGTTAACACGCAGTTAAGTATCCACCCACACTGGATCTATTGGCCTTTGAACACACACTGACCACCGTATTTGCATATTCAACCTCCTCCAGCAGACACACACTCGCTCTTTAATCTGTCAAACATAATAAATGATCCAGCTATATGTTAACTATGAGTAAGTGTGCGTCTGTGTGTGGGCTATCTGCCTGCCCAGATAACAAATTACATTGTAGGTGGAACACGTAACAGCTGTCACCACAGACTCCACAACCAGGTATATTCGGGGTGGTGTCACGTCGCAGACAGACATGCAAGGCTCACGGAACAGGAAGCGCACGGGGGCAGCGGCTGACTGATACCAAACCATATCGTCTGGCTTCAGCATTCACCGTGCGTGTCGGCTACATATGTGTGTCTGTCTTTCAGTAGGAAGGCATAAACAAGTTAGTCAGATGATGACTAAATCATGACAGATGCATTAATGATGCCCCACCGGTCCTCAGTGTTCACCCATTGACATTCAGAGATAGGGCAGCTGTGTTGAGTGTGTGTGTGTGTTGCGTAACATGTTTCCCCATCTGAGACCTCTAATTGCTACAGTATAGACTTGGCATACAGGCAGGACAGCAATAGTGTTTATGTCTCTTGTAAAGCAGGCGATGGGTTGAAAGCCGTGGGAGGTTGTAAGGAGGTAGAAAGGTGTGTGTGCGTGTGTGTTTGTGTGTGTTTTGGAGTTGGGGCTGAAGTGGAGAGGAGGAGGCTTGAAGTGCTGGAGATAGGGTGTGGAGGACAAGCGGGTGAATGAATGGGCGGCATCTCAGCGAATACAAGCGGCGGGCTCCCCATCTGCTGCCATCATTAACATTAAGAGCGTCCCTAATGCAAGCTAATTGCTGGTGATGAGGAAGTAAACAAACCGCATACAGTTTGTAGAGATGAGCTGAAGACAAGGAGGGCGGGAGAGAAACATTTTCAGGGGATTGTGAAGTGAATACTTAACTGGGTTTTCTTCTGTTACCAGTGTGCTCATGGCCACTCATGGTGTGCAAGCTGGCCCAACATATGGTTATATGCGAGGAGTTGGAGCTTAGAAATGCAATCATGAACTAAAATGACCAAGTCAATTTTATTTTTTGGCCACAGTTAGCAAGTATGGTGCAGATAAAGTGTTCAAAATTGCACTCAGTTTGTATTCATAGATTAATATTATTAATAATACTGACAAACCAAAGAGCAATTATGGACCAACTGTGCAGTTGCCCTCAGCTCTATGTAGAGTTTTAGTGTCTTTGAGATCAATATCTTGGTCCCAGATCTTTAATGTTTTGGTTTAAAGTAAGTGCTCTTATCAGCATAGTTTTCACTGGAGTGAAAAAAACAGATGAAGACTGAACGCAGGCAGACATGGTTAGCATCTAGCTGGTGAAAATAATAGAGCATTGAACAGCTAAAAATTTGAGTGACTACTGGACCAAATCCATTCAGGTGGCCAGAAACAAGACAAATGAATGCTGATGTTGCTTTGTGTTCTCGCTGCTGTGCGTAAAAAGGACACTGTTTGCTTACACAGTCGCTAAGCCAACGATATAGTGTGAACTGTTTGTGGGGGTTGTGTTTACAGCTTGTTCTGCTACCCCAAAAGTGGCCAAAAATCTGGCAATACTGCTTTATTTTAAGAAATCATTATTACATACTGAAGGTGAACCCGCTGCAGGTGGGTGGGACGGGACCACAAGCAGAATCTGATACACATATTTTGCTTTTTTAGTTCACAAAATCCATTGTTTATCTGTGACATGCTAACTATACTATAATAGCTACCACAAATAGATAGGAGTCATAAAGTCAGCAGTGTGACTAAGGCTATAGTGGGAAAAACCCTGAGTGAATGGATTTTATCAAAGGTGCATTTTATTGCTTACAATCTTCACAATCTTTAAATAGTTTGAAAAATTTATTGGACTGGATCAGTGCATATAGGATTTTCAATTATTTTTTTTCTACATTACATAGAGAAAAATAACAACGCAATTAAAAGTTCAGTTGTTTCCCTTTATAAGCTTGAGTTGACTTTTTGCAGTCCATACTGTTGAACATCAGACAATTTAATTCGATATATGTTTTGAATCAAATAGTCAGAAGCTGAAAACAGTGCTTTAAATCTGTCTTTCATGCTGTTTGTGCCTGTAGATCAGAGCATTTTGCATCCACCTACTGGTTTGTGTTACCTGAGGGGGGGGGGCTAACAGAGAACCTGAACTCACCGTGGTGGTTTTGACTCGGCCTCCGGGCTGTGTACAAGTCCAGCCAGATTTATTGACTAACAGGTCACAGCCTTCGTCCTCCAAACATGGCACCATCTCACACCACTGCTTTTTCCGAACAATACCAGCTGCAGAGGACAGAAAAGGAGAGAGGAAGACAGGACACATTAAAAAAGAGAGGGAAAAATAGGAGAAATAAACAGATGAAGAGGAACGATTGAGAGAGGTGCTGAGATGTGACGATTAAAATAGAGAGAGTGGGCTGGGGGGTGACAGATGGAGGAAGACAGATATGGGCATAGATATAAACCAATGGAAAAATGATGGAAAAGGTGAGATGTGGAAAAATGTGTAGGAATTTATATAAATGGGGTGAAAAAGATGGAGGGGAAGATGGAGAAATGCAGAGGGGGTGGATTGGATGAGAGATGAGCAAGTAGATGAAGAGCAATGAACTAAAGAGACAAGTGAGAGATACATGAGCACAAAATGACAGAGAGAGAGATGAGGAAAAGATGGAGAGAATCAGACAGATGGAGGAAGCTGTGATCAGTCAGGTAAATAAAATAAAACAACATTGCATACTGCAACATTTTAAACAATATGGAATATTTTGTGCGTGAGATAACACCAGTGACAAAAAAAAAAAAAGAAAAGTCATTTACAGTTTTAACAATCTGTAACAGTGCATTGGAAAGATTTTGTCATAACAGCATGCTGTAATTTGAACTTTTTTTGAGCTCCAACTTTGTCTCAACCTGTTCAGTTAGAGAGATTTTACATTTCCCAGAAAAGCCTCCGGCAGAAGCCTATTATATTCACTTGTACGGTAGACTTCACTTAAACACTAAGCATGATTTATGTTGTGACAATTACATCTGAGTTTGGAGAAAAAGATTTTGCAGCTGCAATGCAGTCTTTCTTTCGCCTTTTTTTTTTTTTTTTTGTGCATTTCTGTCCCTATACGGTTTGACCAAAAAGTGTCATTGCTATTGCTGTATATTTTTGCTGTCATTGCCACCCCCAGTTGCTGGTGTGGAGTGGATGCACACTGCCATGTCATGCCCAAGAAAGACTTTGTGCACTGAGCTGAAGAAGATTCAATCCTGTTTTATTTTTTGTAGCACATGACCAAGTCAAATAGCTAACTTTAACATATTTGTTCTTAATATAAGTGCAAAATAGTAACTCTAGAGAGAAGCCCCTATTTTTGGATATGCTCATGGGAAGTACAGGAAAATCTGACACTTTATAAGCCTACGCACTGTATCTGAAGTCATCTTCATAATTGCAATGTCAAAGTTTGTTGAGAAATTAAATGGTTTCATGCATTTTCCACAAGATAAAAATGAAAGTGAAATATGAACATCTTTTTCATTCATTTTTTTGGCCCCGATCAGTGGCCTCTGCACCAGTCACTCAAGACCAGGGTATACATCTGCAGCCGCCATGGGGGTGTGTTGTGAGATTGTAGAATAGCACAGCTAGTTATGAGATTAAAACTATGATTCAGTAAAAATATTGTATATACATAAAAGAATGCCAATAAAGACTAATAAGATTATAAATCTATGGGTCTATGAGTCTGATCTTAAGTATAGTGTTTCTTTTGTATTTGCTATATTAGGACACACCTCTTATGAGTCAGCTTAATACCTTAACACCATGCAGCTAAAATGGTTGAATTGTTAAATGCATTTGTGTTTAAAATGCATTAAACAAACACATATGGAATATGACAGGCAGAATGATTGGAGGGGGGGGTAAGACAGACAAAAAAAATGAAAAATAGAGAAACATCACATTAAACCCATGGCTTTTGAAATGGTGCCACTATAATTACATTTCAGCTACAAGTCAAAAGCTTGTTACATGGTTGTAGTTGCCACTGCTTGAAGACTTCAATGTGAGAAAAAAAACAAAACATAATCTTTGAAAACAATTATAATTTTACTCCAGAAAAGCTCATCAGGGTTTATGAAAATAATACCTTCTGGTTGAAAAATTGCACAGAGAGGGGGGAAAATGGATTTAAGTATCATTATGTAACTGGTGTAATGGGGTGCCTTTGGTGAAACAAAGCACCTGTCTAAAGATAAGGCGTCTAATCACAGCCCTTTGTTAGATATGTTGGCTCACAATCTTCATAAATCTAACATTACATGAAAAAAGACTCAAGAATAAAAACTAAGCAACTGCATGAATATGTAAATAAATGACCAAAGACTAAGAGATGAACTGAAATAGAAGGAGAGAGGATGAAGACAAAGTAGCGGATAAGCATATCTAGATAACATTCTTGACCAGTAGAGGATACAGGCAAGCTAGAGGAAGAATTTATGCTCATATTCGTATGCATTTATGGATGGAAAATTGTATTCTTTAATGGATAACAGTGAAACCTAGAATGAATTATAAGGCATACATACATCATATTATTTCACCATGGCATCCATGGCATACTGGCTCTCTTATAAAACATGTGGGAATTGTGCTCCCCTCCATATCCATAAATTTGCTGTGAGGGCACCTTCAGTAGCTGTCATAACATTGCATGTTGATCATCAGTGAGCACTGTACCCAATGCTAATATCTATTCAACATAAACAATATCTATATATCAATCAATCTCTAAAATATGCATACCTTCTCAAGCACTATGGCCAAATAATAAAAGAACTATGAACACTGTGTCAGCACAGGTTGAATTACTTGGCACTACTGCAGTTTTCCTCACTGCTAGCTGCACCAGATAGCTAAAATATGACTTGAATATTTTCACTTCAGAGACAAAGTTACATGTGGGAAACAATACAATTTTAAATTACCCAAAAATCTGAAAACAATTCAGTGGAGCAGATTTGCGACACAGGTTTGGCTCCACTAGCAGACATGACTCAAATCCCATGCCAGTTCCTGACTTATACATTTTAAATGAATCTGGCCTCTATCTGTTTGAATTTGAAAATGTTTGTTACTTTCTCAAACCAACAATTTTTCTCAAGCTCTCTTTTTCCATTCCTCACACAACTACATCTGCCAACTTTTGTGACAAAACCATTAATTGTGCTTTGACGAAAGATTGTTTGTCATCCCCATTTGAGCAAATATTGAGTCTCACCCATCTTCACTCTATAATTTTCAGCTTTTCACCCTCCCTGTTGATTTTGAATTTGAAATAGCTATAAAAACATCTGTTTTCAGTCATAGTTAGACAACACTACTTACGAGCTAGTTTATTTGAACCATACACTGGCCTTTACACCCTCTTGTCCTTACTGGTGTTCCTCAGGGATGTGTTCTAGCTCCCTTTCTGTTTTACATATAGACAAACAATGTGCATTGTAAGCAGCATTACACTCTCACTCATTATGCATGCTGACAACATTATCCTGGTTTGCAGTGGAGAGCAAAAACCCAAATGTTAGAGCACTGACAGCCTTACCATATGGCTGCCTCCTATATCCCAAATAATATTAGATGAGGCAATTGATATTGCTTGCATTTGTGAATTAAATATGAAGCTATATTTTCAATAGCCTAGCTCTGTCCAAAACATTTCCCAAAAAAGTTGCTACTAGATGTTTTTAGTCTTTGTTCTAAGCTAAATTGTAGGTTGTAGAAGCTTCATATTAGCCAAACTTTTCCTTCAACGTTAGCAAGAATGGCGCACAAATCATTTACCAGACAGTGTTTCCCTGACATTCGCCTTGGCATAGGCTCGAAACAGCTCCAGCTCTAGTACCAATCCACAATCCAGATGCTGCCTTCAAGCCACTCACGTAAAATTCTAAATTCAAGAATTCCTTTATTTCAGTCACTGTGTATTTTTACCAAATGTCTTTTTTGGACTACCCCCACCACATATGACTCCTCTAGCCCTTGTCTTTCCCTTTTTAAAAGAATGTTGTTCATCTTTTTAACATATTATTTGTATTCTGAATTATGCAAGTGCTGAAGACAAATTGCCATTTTATGTAAATCTAAAGGACAAGAGTGTGTTCTAAATCTTCATCTGCAACCAACACTACCTCGGTAGTGGTAAGTGTGGTGAAGGGGAGAGGTTATAAAGCAGGCTTTGTAGGTGGAAAAATTTACCCAGCCAAGGCCTGGCAGTGTTCTCGAGATTTTTTTCTTTCTTTTGTTATTTAATCCATTACTGTGAATTTATCTAATTAAAACTGTCAGCAAGGTCACTTATATAACTCACTAACAGACTTTGTTTCGCTTCCGAATTACATTCAAGTGGGGTGACCGTCAGCTGATGAAGACATATAGCACCATCTGGCAAATAATAGTAATGAGTGAATGAATGTTACAAGCGTGTGTAGGGGGTGGGTTCATCTCAGTGTGTGTGTTACAGATGCCATTTTTGACAGTGATAACACTAAAACAGCTCCATCAGTCATGACAGTTGAGACTTAAGTTATCAGCTGTGTCAGATGAATGACATACAATTTAATAATGGAACCACACAAACGTCTCAGGTTGACAAAGCAGATTTTCAGTTGATTTAAGGGATTATAAATGGACTTTTACCCTACTGACATCTTAAATTGCCAACACATTTTAAAGCTGCTCTGATCAATATTTTCAATCTAACCATGGATCAAATGTTAGAAATGTGAAAAATGTCACAAACCCATGTGAAAAGGTGATGAACCCGTAACTAATTATCACCAAACCCTGCAATTCCCCTCAGTCACGACGCGTTTCAGTGTCTTTAAGCTCACTGTTTTGACTTTACATCCTGCAACTTCAATGTTTTGGTTCACTCTCAGTGCGCTCATCAGTTTCGTTTCCAGCCACAGCAGGCGACTGTTCTTAGCAACTAAGCACTGATGAAGCCACTGTGCACAGTTGGCACCAAACAGCAAACTTAGCAACTAGTGGAGCATTTAGAGGCTAAAGATTTTTCCCTCAGGGAAAACAGCGCTAAACGAGCGAATGCTGGACTTACATACATCAGCTGACAAGAAGCAAACAACTCCTCCTAATGAATGCTAATGTTTTATTCTTCTGCTGCTTTTAAGTGGCCAAAAACTTTTTTAAAATTGCAGGTTTTAATAAAATATTCCAAGTTTTTTGATATTTAAACCACTATTATTACCCCCTAGCCTAATTTGGTCATTGTAATTATAACACTTAATCTCAGTAATTTTTGTGGAAATTTTCCTCCATCGCTCACCACCTGTGGCTGCTCCAAACAGTTTGTAGCTTGCTCCTTGGGTGGGTGATATCAGCTGTGCTATAGTTAGCTTGGATTCACAATAGCTACAAAGTGTTCCAGCAATGACCCAGTTTCACATTACTATCGTATAAAAGAAAAAGAATCCAATGAAACTTCTCAAACTACTCCTACAAGATATTACACATCTCTGTGTCTACCTGACACAGTGTCTACTCTTTCTGTCTGAAACCATTGTATTTTTATCAAATTATGAATAAATGAAATTGCTTACCCTGGCTAAAGTAACACAAAAAAGAAATGAAGCTGATGGGAGAATTTTTTTTTTCTTCTTTTTACTTTCCCTTTTAATGCTAGATCACAGTATTAATATCACTAATGTTTTTGACCTATGTATGGAGTTAAAAGCCAGGAGGATATGAGTTTAGCTTTGCTTAAAGAATGAAAATGGTTAGTTTAACTTTCTTCAAAGTATAAAAACACACCAACAACAATGTGGGATTTTTTTTTATTTTATTTTATTTTAATTTCAGCAAAGCTAACTGCTCCCCTACACTCCCAGACTTTATGCTATGCTAGGCTAAGCACCTTCTAGCTCCTGCTCCCCTATAAATGCACAGAAATAAGCAAAATCTTAAGTCTCATCTTTCAGCTTTTCAACTTTCAGCAAAAAATAAAATCAGCTAATTTCCCGACACGTCCAACTATTTCTTTAGCTATTTTTCTGGGTTTAACATTAAGCCATGACAGGTCTTAAATCAAATCGAAATCCAATTTTGCACATTGTAGTTGGAAAATTCTGAATTGGGACACTGAGCCACAGTGTGAAAATTGCTTATTAGACCTGATTCACCACATAATGGTCACAGCCTGTTTCATTTCTACAATATTTCTACCAAATAATTCACACTGCTCGATTCTCATCAGTTTTATTTTTATATGTGTTTGTTTATGTTGTATTAATGTTATAGCCAGATAGTGTGGATGAAAATACAGCAGCCTACATTTTGAATCTCCAGTTACAAACATCCAGACTGAGAAGAAATGTGGCCTTTTTTTTTTTTAATTTTGCAAACACGCGACTAGTTCAACCTCTGTGATTTATCTTACGACCAATCACAAACTGTAAAGACACAAAGTTAAGACACAGCCTTTATCCATCACATTTGGATTCGCGTCACTAACTAAACTCATCTCCCAGCAGAATCTTGGCTGATAGTGACAGTATCTGTTACCATCCAACCATATCATGGCTGTGCTGGTTTCAGGGCAATGGCTTATGTTGAAACGTGTAAGACTCAATGTTGCTATGATATAAAAACATCCCTTATACATGTTCGCACACCAACACATGCAGACAGCCAGGCACAGACACGCCGGTAGGTACAGGCAGGCATGGGCAGAAATAAACATACATACACACACATACATACACACACTCACACACACAGGTTTGATGATATACATGGGAAGGTATCAGCTATGGTTTCATCTGCAGGAGATAAGGTGCAGAGAGGGAGAGAACATTATTACATCCTCCATGGGACACTTATCTTCCCACCAAATGGTAGATCACACTCATGTCAACAGCCAGCATCTTGGCCTAATAAATTCTGTCTAATGCCACACCAAGCCTGACATGGCAAGAGAAAGATGGGCTTGCGTGTGTATGTGTGTTTGAGAGAGAGCGAGAGTGCACAAGGGAGAAAGACAACAAGAACGGTAGAATGAAAACAGACAAGAAAGACAGAAAGAAAGTGGACCTACAGATAGATCAGATCTATTGTAATAAATGCAGTGCAGCACTCTCCAAGAGATGCTGCTAAGATAGCAAGATTGGCTGAGATAATTACAAACTGTACAGATCAGATAGGGCCTGGGCAGGTAGCAGAATCAGCAGTGTGTCAAGGGGCTGCTGATGTTGGACACTAGATATGAATGGACTGCACATTTACTTAAAGAATGCAGCGTTTTCAGCACACAAGCACAAACACGGATTTACACAGTTATCACTCTCAGTGGTGTAATGCAGAAATCTAGGCTCCATACAGCCTAGTGTAGTGTAAGATACATCTTAGACTGATACATCTATCACTACACGTGTACAAATAGCTCCCTCACCAAGCAAAAATATACATCTGTGGTTATAAAGATAATGAGCTGAAACTGGAAAGTTTGTAATGTATTTAAGAAAATGCTAATATTACTTAAGGTCACTGATTTGAAAAAAGGGCAATTAGTTTCATCCAGTCTGTTGCAACATAGGAGGAGTAAAACAAGATGTTAGAAACTTAAGGGCACATTTCAAACTAACTCTATATAAATTATTAATTTATTAGACAACAGTAAACTAATCAAAATAGTATAGTAGGATAGGAGAGGAGAGTTATGACTACAATTATCTACAATATCATACTAAAATAGTACGACATTGTAGAATAAAACATATTATCTGGGGGCTCCGGTATTTGCCTCACTACAAAGCCCCTGAATGTACCAGAAGTAATAAGCATACGCACAGCTAGGCATCCTGTTATTTTCATATTTGTGAATTTGAGCCACACGCACACAATCCTTAAAGGGTTGTGGTGTTTTTTTGTCATTGGTTAGGTGCACGGTGCTTTGCGGAAATACTCACTGAACTGTCACGACAGGAAAATTTTGTCGAGATGGAGCTGAAATAACACGACGACACACAAAAAATATACTCGGAACTATTCATGTGCAATTTCTCTCAGGTTTTTGTCAGTCTGCCCCCACTTTTTGCCCACCCTCGGCCCTATAATGTGGTCGTACTGCTCAGGCCTCCCCGTGCCTGGAAATGGCACTTTATCTTCATTTCACAAAGAAATGCAATGAATCTAACAGAGTTTTCTCCCTGTGTACACATTTCTCTGTTGAACATGAAAATATGTGAACATATCCACACACAGAAAGCACGAGTGCTATCATTGGTCGGCTTTATTGTTAGTTATCTGGCAATTTAAGATCAATCTGAACTGCACTTTACTTAAGTTGGTATGAATAAGGATGTCGAGTAGGTAATGTAAGAGGTACAACACGCATGTGCAGACGAATGTACAGCCAGCACTGTGGATATTCCTCGGAAGGGGGGGAAACACATGCACTCACACAGTAATCACTTTGCTGACATGTAAGGCAACAAAATCAAACAAAAGACAGCTTGAAAAGCCCAAATGAGTGCCATTAAGACTCTGAGATTTGCTTTCATCACAGAAATCCCCTCCTATGTCTCCTTTTACAGTGGCTCTACTATCTGGATAATTAACTGTACTATCTGACCTGCCGTGCTCGGCAGACGTTGCCTAAACCTGAATAGAGTCTAGCAGGAATTAAGAGGAAGGGCAGCAGAATCTGAGTGGAAAACCTAACGCAAAGAAATAAATCCCTGTGCTTTGTAATTAGCCACCAGCTCTATCCCCTCTCGTCCGCTCGCAGCTCATCTCCCCTCAGCTAATTTCCTCTTGTCTTGTTTTTCCCCTCATCTCTCCATTCCTCACATACACTATTTTCTCTTTCCGCACTTTTATCCCTGCCCTCTGTTTCTTCTCTTTTCATTTCATTTTTCTTTCTGTCTTCACCTCTTTCTCCTCCCCATGCTTGTTCCTTTCCAGTCTATTGCCTTGCCTGATTTTCATAAGATTATTCCACCCGTTTGGCGGCCTTGATGAGTATCTGCGCACTAAAAGCTGTCGAGCCCTTTTTTAAAAAGCCTGAGGTTTTTTTTTTTTTTTTTGGTAAAGTGAATTTGTGTCCCAAATAGCTCCTCCGCACTCATGAAACTTCAAGAGGAAGAAATAATGAGATAGCATGCTGACTGACATTTCCAGACCTCATCCCCGTGTCTATGTGAATGCATGTATGCTTGTGTAGGTGTTTTGACTTTTGTGTGCATATATGTGTAAGAAAGATTCACCTATGCATGTAACATACTGTAAGCTCTTCAATGTTAGAAGAAATATCATAACCCCCCCGTAGCACAAACATAAAATAAGCTTTTTTTTTTTTTTCATGTTGATGAAATAAGTATGAGGAAATGAATCATCTTTTCTGGGAATAGACTGTAATGCTTTGCAACTTGTTTCTGTTTCCCATCACATTCTTCTTTCCTTTATTCTGCTCTAAAATGGTTTTATTCCAATAAGTGTTTCAGAGCAGGGCCAGCACTGTTACAACACTGCTGATATTTAGGGAAATGCACTTATTCTCTGTTTGCTAGGAGTTAGATGAGAAGAGTGATAGCGCTCTCATGGCTGTCCATTAGGTGTGGAGCGAGAAGTCATTAGCCTAGCGTAGCACAAACCCTACAAACAGGGGGGAAGCAGCAAGTCTGGCTCTGACCAAAGATAAAATTTCAACCTCTAAATTAATACAGCAAGTAACATATATGCTGTTATTTAAATCTAGATGAGGTTACCAGGCAACGAGAGGAGACTACAGGAAGTGACTGCACCAGAACAATAAATGGTTTACACATAACATAACCTCCACATAAAAACAAAACTGTGTTGACATGCTTTGTGTTTGGATAAACAAAGGCATTAATGTGGTAATCAGTGGGTTTTTACAGTTTTTGGAAGGTGGATTATGTTATTTTCACACAAAACCAGGCAAACTCTTTCACAGATATCTGGTGTTTATGCTAAGCTAAGCTAACCGGACTTGACATTTAGCATACAGACATCCAACTCTCAGCAAGAATGTGACAATATTCAGTAAGAAAAAAACTGTTGGTTCTCATCATTACTTGTGTGACTAAATGTACCAATGCTGTTTTATACACATTAATTAAATAAATAAATGATTGGAAATAAATTCAAATTGATTACAGAGCATCGATATGATCAGTCATGTACATCCCGTCACTGATATACAATATGTTATTTATGTTTAACACAAATTTGTTTGTTAAAAACCTGAAAACCCTCCCAACATAGTTATATTTTTTTGTTGTCATGGTCAGATTTCTCCACTGAAGTCCAGCTGCCACATTGCTGCTTCCAGCTGCATCCTCTTTTCCGTGCACACTATTTATGCCAGGTGCCATTGTGGGGCAGAACGGGCAGGTTGTATGGCGTGCCATTGCTCTGGGCTTGTT
>CM076669.1:11662700-11677527 GCA_038496675.1 Rachycentron canadum
GGGGGGGGGGGGGGGGGGGGGGGGTTCGTATGTATGTGTGTGCGTGTATACTGGCCACCAGGTACTGCTGATATCGTTCATTCACAGATGTGCTCTGACATTTCCTCACAGCTCAACGCCAACAGCAATCCCATATTTGTGGGTGTACACACATGCACATGTGCGTCCACCAGATACACATGCACAAAAAAGGACAGCCCAAAGGTGTTGTGAGCCAGAAGAGGAAATGTCAGTGTGGGCAGGAGTGTATGGGAAGGAGATCATTTAACACCAGTGTCTGCAGACAGCAGTACATCAGCTGTGAATGGTAAAACCTGACATATACACCTGGAAGCAGCTGCTGAACACAAATATCCACCTTCAAAACAGATAAAAATTATCAAAAATTTGATATTTAATGATGTGATTCTAACTTATTGGTTGGGAGATTAAATTAAACCATAAAAATAAAACCAGTGAATTTAAAGTCATAAGGAAAATGTCACACTGAATATGTTAAAAAGCATCGGGAACCCAAAGAATCCATACCAGGTTGTTCGTGCAGAATTGGCATGTTTTTCTTGACCTCTTGTGCAAGAATTGATAATTGCAAAATAACTACTACATATTAGGTCTCTGTGTCCAAGGCAGTGCAGAAAATTGCCTTACTTGAAAAGCAGAGAAATACATGTTCGCTGTGTGTGACGTAATGCCGTCATGTGCAGCAAAGTGCACAGTGTGATCATTTGTGACAAGTACAAGCATACACGCCCACGCAACAGATATGCACAAAAGACTGACATTCACATTTACATAGTCACTTACTCTTACAGCTCTCACACACATCACACACATTTATGTAAACATAAAATTAAGGTTTTGGCTCATGCATTTTAGAGTTTAAAGGGAAACTTAACCCTAAATCCACTATTTTACATGAGTAAATTACGTGCACACCCATTTTTTTTATCACACTATGAGCTGATTCTAGTCCCATTCTATGGCTTAATTTCCCCTTTCTTGAGAAAATCCAGCATTTCTGTGCACTAGATTCTGACAAATTATGCAAAAACACTAGGATGAGCAACCCTATGTCAACATTACATTCTAAAATACAAGGCAACTTCAGGTCTCTAACATACATACTAAGGTTCAAACCACAGGATTTGGTGTCAACCAAGGTGAACAATAAAGTCCCTACTTTCTTTCAGTGTTGGCAAGTAAAGACAAATACTCCTTAGTTTGTATCGATGAAATGTGAGCTGGCTGGTGTACGTTGGACATGAGTTAGACATGAATTCTGCATGAATGTCCAATGCAGACTGAAAAACAGCTGAAACGTGTCTGGCCTTTAATGCATTTTTGGAATTTGTGCCAGAGCTGTGTTCACACTAAAACGAGGCGTTAAATTGCTCCGCAAAACTTCAGATAAACTTCAGTGAAAGAAAGTATTCTTTTAACGCAACTAATCACAACATTTGGGAAAAGATCAACAAATCAATACCGTCATTCGCTTCCTTTTTCGACTGTGCCGTCCTCTTGATGTTTGGTCTAGAGAAGAGCTGTTCTGCATGATAAACGGACTGAAATACCGTCTGACAGAAGCAACTTATAATAAATAAATAGAAAAAAAGGTTGTTTGCTTATACTGCCATTATCAGCAGCTGAGTGAACAACTCGTAAACAATGTAAAGGCCAAGGAAATGTGACAAATGGACACGCACGGCAGCAGGGTAGTATAGTGCGGAAATGATGGGTTATGATGACAGTTGTGATCACGATGTGGCCGACGGTAATGAAGGTGACTGCATTGAAGCTGATGATAAATGACACAGTGACATACTTAGAATAAAGTAGAACAGTGCCTTGAGGCTGCCAACAGAAATAAACACACTGTTATAATTAATTTTGCGTGTACGTATAGTATTCCTTCTGTTTGCTGCTCATACATGTACTGATGTATGAGCAAGGTGTGTGTATGAGGGTGTTGATGTGAGCTGAGGCCTGTGCGCACGGCTCAGTGTATGTTAATAAAGGGTATGTAGAGCTGGTACAGGCCCAGAACCTCAAGACACCCCTTCTCCTTCCTGGATGCTGATGATTCTTGTCTATTTAGCCTTATTGACCTCTACATCCAAACTAATCCGCCTTAAATTATGCATAACCTTTTACTTGGCAGAGTTCCCCATAAATCTGTTTATTCCCTGTTTGCTCCCTTACAAAGCCCGCTAAACAAATTCCAATTAAGCAAAACAGCAATACAGCATGAATGATAATTCAACTCAGTATAGTCCCCAAAGCAGATAAGAGCATAATCATTGCTGTTATGTGTAAGGCAGCTTGTAAAAGACTGTTCAGTTTCCCTTGAATCTGGTTAGTGCTCATTATTTTCAGGTCATTTGGTCTTTACGAGTATTTAGCAGTAAGTGTGTGTGTTCCCCCATTTATACATCCATGTGCAAGTACATGGTCATGCTGCATGTGTATATAATACTAGTGGCTCATGGCATAAAACAACACTTTAATTAAAAAGACTTGAAAGATGAACAAAAAAATTAAAAGTTTTATTATGAAACAGCAGCAGTGGAAATCTTTTTGGTCTGCATCATTAGTAAGTTAAAACAGTTTTGTTATGCTGTTCTGAAAGTAAACAGTGAGGCAGTTATCAACGAGATAAAATTACGAGTAATAACCCTGGATTACATGTATGTGTCCCTGGTGGGAAGGTAGATGATCTAAATTCACCACAGGAGCAACAGACTATGCCTCTCACAATAACAACGACATTACAAAGGTAATGACAGAATCTAAATGCAGTGAAACATTATTGCAGATTCTGACATAAATGCTGTATAAAATGTGGTTTGATTTCATTACATTCTTAGGGACTGTGCATAAAGTATTACACTGGAGAGCAGAGTTTAATCTTGTATCTTATCTTTATAAATGTTCAAATAAGTTTGATTATAGTTCAAAAGTTAGTCAGCAATTTCATATCATGGGCAAACAAAATGAGTAATTCAACACCTCTTGTCTTTAGCTTTAGCTTTCTGTTGTGATGCACAATAAAGGGAAAGACGGAACGACTTTTGGTGGAGAGTTAATATAAATTAAGATCTGAATGTATTGAGAAAATGGAAATATTGGTCCTATTAGGTAGCTGACTATTATTGGAAAAATAAATTCATGAGTCAGAAGTGTTTCCCTCTCCAATTTGCAAAGCACATCTTTATTAAAAACTGTGCACACCTAAGCCACAATGTACGGCCATTTGATCCTATTATTAATTGATCACATGAGGGGAGGCTGAAACATTCATTTGGAATGAAAAAGACCTTTCCGTGCTCTCGTTGAACTTCCCTTCATCTGCAAAACGAAAAAAAAAAAAAATCCCATTTTTTTCTGATCCCTTCGCCTCCATAATTTTGCCACAGTCCCTAAGGGTCTATAACTTCTGAAAACTTCTCCAAGCACTGATTGTTCGTCTCTCAAACTGCAGAAACTGTCACTGACTGCAAATTGTTCTCATTAAAAGTCTCATATTAATGTCTGAAATGACATGTAAAATATTTATAGAACATGTTATTTATTATAGATATTCCAATACAAAGTTTTAAAGCTTCACACTTTGCCTCAAGCTTGTAGTGTCATTTTCATTCTGGCTGCAGGCTTCGTGGTGGGAGAAGCTCAGTTCTATGTGCCTTCAGGTTTTTTTTTGTTTTTTTTTTGCCATCAGCTATAAACTAATTGACTATTCAGCTGCTACAGTGTATGATAATTTAATAATTAGTGCAAGAAAACAAAATTAAATAGTAATGGAATATGTTATGTTTCAAACTAAAACCATTGCTTCAGATAATTACATAGGCATGGAAAAAAAAAAAAGAAGCTTAACGTGTCGGGCACATAGCAACCTTTATCTTCGATTTAGAGAAATAACACCAACAAGCAATTAATCTAAATCTTATTAGGAAAATGTGAGCATGAATACAGCAGGTAATGAAAAAAGTTTTGGAGCATAGCAATTCAGTTCCTGTACCCATTTTAGTTTGTCACCTCTTGAACTTTTGTATTCAGTTTAAATCATTTTGAAAAAAACAAGAAATTGTTTGAGAATTTCCATTTTCTTTTGCTGAAATATTGTGGAGGAATTTATGCTCTGAAGTCAAAGATTGAAGCTTTATTATGCTTTCTATTTTCTAAAGGACAAATTACCTTTCATTTGTGCAAGCGCTCTGTGTTTGTTTAAGAAAAGCACTTTTTCTCAGTATTTCCCAGGACTCTGTCTGTTGTTAGTGTTATTCAGTTTACTTAATGCTGCCTTTAAGTGTACTTTAGCATATTGTCTTTTCCTGATGATTCATTACGTTGTTCTAAGGTGCTTTTCCTCCTTGTAATAACAAAGATTAATAATCAGGCCTCACTATCTTTATGTAGTTTCAAAAGTTCACCTTTCCCCCCCTCTCTTTGGTGTGAGATTTTCAGTTGATGTAACAATCTGTATTATTAATTTTCTTTGACAGATGTTAGTGCACAAAAGGCCTGGAAAAAAAAAAGAGTGTATTTGAAGCACGCTCAAAAAATTTAGAGAAAAAAAAAAAAAGCTTTGAGAAAAACCATCATTCCATTGCCACAGAGTTAAACCACCCTTCACTTTGATGATCAAATAAAACAAAGTAACAGTTTTAGAAGTTCATATTGTGCAATGTAGTTGCCCAGACAGAGGGTATTGACTCTAACATATCCGGTATGCACCAGGTGTCCTTCACTCGGCCACATGTGTGCATTTCAAAGGATAAACGGTCCAAATATATCTGTCCTGGTACTGAATTTCCAGGACCTCTCTCCATTAAGTGTGAGTGATAACAGGGCCCCAGCTGTGCTTTCTGCCACCACCACTGCTCCAAAGACAGAGAGAGGGAGAGGGAGAGAGGTTGAGCCGATTCTCCCGCCTCTCTACCCCCACCCCAGCGGTCTTGACCCAGTTAAGACGGTTCTGTCACTGATAACCGATGCAGAGGCCGTCAGACAAGCTTTATTGAGACAATAAATGAGCCGGGACTCTAGTTGCACCGCAAGGAACATTAGTTATGTATTTAGAGTACTGCTTGGCTGAGCTCTGTATCCATCCTCCACCTCTCTCCTCCCTTGTCCCGTTTGCCCCTCTCTTCATTCTCCTCTTCCTCTCTTTGCGCTGATGTCTGATGTCATTTCCTCCGAACCTGGCATGGCAGCTGCGTCAGGAAGCAATCTAGTCCTCACTCCTACACAATCCCTCCACCCTCGCACCCTCACCCTCACTCCTTGCCAGAAAAGTGCTGAGTTACAGATCAGAATCTGGCCAATCTGCCTCTTCTCTTGATTCTATCTGTCTTTTCTTTTTTTTTCTTTTTTTCTATATCAAACTGCCAAGGTTAGATTAATGCCAGAACTTTCCAATTTTTAATGCATTTTTACCTCTCATGGCCCGTCATTGTCTTTGTGCAGCAGGTGGGCTGAAGTTAGGAGGAGAGGTGATAGGTGCTAGGTTTGGTTTCAAGTCAAACATAATTGAAAAGGAAAAAAATATATATACATTTACTCAAGTACTGTACAATAGTGACTCATTTCTATTTTACATTTTCAGCCAGTTTTAAGTCGCTGTGTCTCAGAAAGATACAGATATGGTTTCTGCTTCCTTTTCACATTATGATTTTTCCTTACAGAAGTTCCTGCCTGTTTGCATTCACGTTTTACACACATATGACAGAAATGAAAATACAAATGAATGAAAAAGGTGACGTAGTGCCGTATGAACAGACAAGACATGGCAGTGTCCAAGAAGCATGTAAGTGAAGCTTCTGCTTTACTGAAGAGACTAAAAATAACCACAGTTGAGCATGAAAAGCATAGTATCACATCAATGACGTCTTCCTTGTCTTTTCCATTTGTTTAAGATTTGACAGGAGTTCTTTTTTATCTCACTGCGACCTCTTCTGCTGCAAAAGTTTAATGGCACCAGACCGGAGAGTCAGGCACTGTTTGCTCCAGTGAACCAACTCCTAATATTTACTTAGTGAGTCAAAGCACATTTTCTTTTGCAGACTTTGTGTAAATTCATTTGAAATGCATGACAAATATGGATGTAAATCTGCCATCGTTCTCCACTGATGACAATGCCTTTGAGCAAGGCACTCAACACTAAATGGCACAGAACACCACAGTTGAGAGACCCACATGCAAAAGAGGCAATGTTGCATGTGTTGTGTGCGTAGGAGGAATAAAACAAGACTATTTTACTACTCTTGTGTAAAACGGCCAATAACGTAATCTCCTTTGCAAAAGCCCATTGATGGTAATGAATAGTGTTATGAAGACACAGAAGAATAGAATGATGATTACGAGGCTTGTGCATTATTTCACACCCGCAGACATCATGCAAAACACCAATAACTATCATAATTAGACGTACTTGGCACACAATGACGTCTTATAATTACATTTCACAATGAAATTAGGTTGAACGAAAGATGTGTGTGTGTGTGTGTCTGTGTGTGTGTGTGTGTGTGTGTGTGTGTGTTGCGTGTTTGTGAGTCTATACTGTATTTAGCAAGTGCGGCTGAGGCTTGTGGAGTTTTTAACTTGACATTTCCGAGGATCGGCGAGGATCAATAGCAAAGGTCAGGGAAACAATAACCCCCGGCTTGGTGTGACGCCTGGTACAGGAGGTCTGTCCGTGGCTGTGCTGTCGATTGCCTGACCCCTTCGCGGTATATTTCCCTTCTGTGTCGATCAAGCACTGTGCCATGTTTGTTGGCGGCGCGTAGACATACACTGAGGAGGTTTTGATCCTGACATCCTCCTCGCGCTCAAAACATTTGCAGAGTTGAAGCTAGGTCTGTTTGGTTTCTGCCATGAGCGTTTGTGCCACTTCCTCTACTTTGTATGCCTATTCTTTTCTTAGCTCCTGTCAGGGCGGCCTTTGTTTGTCATTTTACATGGAGCGGAGCGGAGCAGAGCAGAGCGTCTGAGTTCCTGACATAACAACAGTGTTGAACATACAGTACTGTAGTGGGTGTTCTGAGGCCCGGAGAGCTGTCAGTTAGCGGTGAGCGACGATGCTAAACCTCAGAGACCTGGCCATTATGAGGTCCATCATGTGCGCTGAGGGGGCATTGTGCACCCCGGATTGTAAACAACAAATCGATAGCTCATTTGTCATTTGGTTTGGAAGGAAACAAGTTTTTTGGGGGGAGAGATCCACTTTTCCAATCCAAATGAACCGATCAATCTCGGCTCTCTCCTGGGGCCTCCTTGCCAGTGAGTGGAGTGGGGAAGGAGCGGAAAAAGCGTTCCATCTCCCTTTACTTACTCATTTCTTTCCCCGTGTCTTATCTCTTTTCATTGCTCATCTCTTTCCCACTTTTTCTAATACCCGCTCTCCCTCCAGAGCATCCGTCTGTTTTTCCTCTCTGAGTTTGTCTTTCTGCTGTCTTTCTTCAGCACCACCCACGTCACTTTCCTGTGGTGCATTTGTAATCCGGAGAAGAGGAGGAAGAGGAGGAGGAGAGAAACTGGAGAGGAGAATGGGTTCTACTGTTCCGCACTGATGGTATTTTGTGTTTAAGTGGGGGGGCAGAATGTTCCTGCCAGAGTGCTGCTGATGCTGAACGGGACTGGCAGGTGGATTATACCTTGTGCCGCTTTGTCCCTGGACAAATTTAAAGGCAGCCCAACAACTAGGCACCATGGGAGAATGTAGGTACAAGGGAGGCTTGGTCTCTCTTTCTCCTCACTCTTTCTTTTCTTTTCCTACACCCTGCAAGTTTCATCACAGGTTCTGTGGTGGATACCTTTTCTCTCTCATCCTCTTTTTTTTTTTTTTGCACTTGCACCCACCCACACACAGACACAGACAGCAAAACAACCTTTTCAGTTTCACTTGCTCTCATTCTAGGTACAAAACATTAACCTCTGCTTAGTTTGTAAAACAAAATGAGATTCCTCTCTCTCTCTCTCTCTCTCTCTCTCTCTCTCTCTCTCTCTCTTCTCTGCCACGTGCTGAGCATCTGCTTGGCTATCCACATAAGAGCTTGTGGGAGCCGAGATCAAGTAGCAGTGTATGAGCATGATAGTGACGAGCAAAGATAAGCTGAAACACTTTTAGTGCTCTTCAGACACAACAAGTACTATGCATCGAGTGTGAACCATCACCAGCAACCAAAGAGACTCATGCACATATGATGAAACGATCCTTGTAAATTAAGTGATTTCTGTGAGTCATTAGCTTGGGAATGTTTTGGGATATTTGCACAGGCTGTACTATTAAATTTTCAATTATATTTTCATTAAGGGTCTCATGTTGGACAAATTGAGTTCCACGTGTCTTTTTTTTAATTTTAAAGCAGGTAGCAGAGAAACGCACACTGCATATTTTCATTAACAGTGCCTTAAAATGACCCATCAGGACTTACGTAACTTTGTGATGTCACAACTAAGCAGTCAGCACTCTCGGAGTGTTTTCCTGCTATATTGGCACTTGATCAGTGAGAAAACAGTTAGCCAATCAGAAAAGAAGGTGTCTTTTGTCTCAGAGAAGGGTGGGAGCTCACAACCATAAGATAATACGTGAAGATGCTTCTCGTATGAAGGCTCCAAGCTAGTATTAGCTGCTGGAAGATGTCTTAAAGGCTAGAAAGCTCCTGATTCCTGCATCAGCTGTGACACTGAAAACGACCAGGATGTAGATGAGGGGCCGGCTGTGGCGCAGTGGAGCAGAGAGAAGGAAGAGCTGGAAGGTGATTTTGAATCTCATGTCAACTTAACTTCCAGAACTTGCATGTTGTAGCTTTGAAGATTATGCAGATTTTTTCAGTCCATAGCCATGCAGTGAAAAGACAGAAAAACATAGCTACAAACATACATTGTGAATTAAAAGCAATCTCACTGAAGAACACATTACTCCCTGCTTTACTTGGTGGATAATGTGACCTCTGTTTTTGAAATATGTAAAGTCCCATTAAGAGAAAATGTACTTATGCCATGTTGAGGAGAACTAATAGAGTTTATTTTTGCATTGTAGATGAATCACAGATAATGGGACACTCAGAGTGAATCACCTAAACAAGAGGCTTTTAAGTGGAAAAGCACTGAGTGGTTATAGCTGAGGAAAAAAAATGTGCAAAAAGTAAGAACACAACTACACAAGCCATCAACACACATTACACCAAGACACACAGTCATTTGGGCAGGAGTGACTAACAGATAAGTACAAATCAGTGCTCACATCCAAAGATATTTAAAATGGAATATATTACCTATAACTTATTTTGTCCATTGAAAGCATCTGTGCAATAAAACACTTTATTTAATATCATCAAACTACACCCACAACATTTTAACATGATAGTTGAATGATTAACTGAATATTTAAGCACATCATGAAATTTTACATTATGTTACTTTAACTCCAGTAAAATATATATTTGCAATGACGAGGAATCTGACACTTCAACAAAATGATAAAAATGAACACAATTAAAATACAATGGTTACATTATTGAAAATGATTACTATTACTTCTGTTTGCACCATTAAATAGTCACACATAAATGAGTGACAATATTGCTATTCTTGTCCTCAATCAGCTGCAAGGAGGTTGCTTTAAGTGCACCTAAATCATGAGTCGCATGAATGAATAAAGCATCAAACAGATTTTATTAAATGTCTTACTTTAAAAGCCCATCTTTAAAATAGTGCTTTGTCTAATAAAAATCAAACTGCTAATGTAGCTTTCAAAGTGCTGTTTATGACTCTACAGTCTACAGAATGTTAATAGGACATGCATGACAAATAAATGACATTTTATACACAGACACAATTAGGAAACCTGAACTCAAAAACTTCGAGTAACAAGTTTGCTTCATTTTCCCTTGTGTGCACATACAGTACTACACACACACACACACACACACACACACACACACACACTGTAATAATATCTTTCCAGTGAGTCAGTTCCCAGTGGGTAGAAAAAAAGATGGCTTCAAATGCTTGATTAAATACACGACAACTCAACACCAAAGGAGTATTTATCACTTCCTTACCTGTGGATGTGCTGGGTTTTATACAAACCAACAGCTGTGTACAACGGATGCACAGTAACGAAAACAATTTCTGCCCTGCTCTCCAGCACACTTCTCTCTCGTTCCCTTGTCCTTGCTTTCACTATCTAACTCTCCCTCACATGCTCACACACACACTCACACACACACACGCACACACACACACACACACACACACACACACACACACACACACACACACACACACACACACACACACACGTGCGCGCACACACATCTTCATCTGTATAAGTCTGGCCTCTGGTGGCCTGCTCCCTGTGGGCTCTGTAACTCTCCATATTGACTTTGTCCTGTCTCAGGAGATGATCTTTTCTCCCACAGGAATCCCACTTTTTATGCACATGCACCCATGCACACATTACAATTGCAGACACACACACGCTCACATATGCACACTAAGGGCACTGTGGATTCCTGGTAGATTGAATACCATTTCACCTTACAGTCTGGCAATAATACAGCATTCGTTCTGCCATGATTGTCATTTAAAAAAAAAAAAGTAGAAGATCAGTTAATGTGTACTTAGATTTGACAAAAATGAGGGGATAAAGTCAACGGAGACATATAGCAAAGTTTGGTCTATTTTCTCCAACATGATGCTGTTACTATCATGTATAGTGTTATCTATACAATAAGAGTGTAGTCCGATTGATGAATAGGGTATCTTGGTCACAATAACCAAATATTGTAATATGACCAATTAAACTAATTGAAGAGATACTAAATAATGTTATGTTGTATGTTAATGTGTGATGAATACCAAATCAACATCAGCCTTAGACTGGAGAGTTAGTAAAATCCTAGAAAGTAACGCATTTCTTCACTCTTAGCAGCCAATATTAAGTCCCGATGTCCTTGAGATCAAATTAATGAAATTAATTAAGTCATACAAAGGTGTTTGTTATTTACCGCACATTAACCAGGAAACATCTCAGGCACATTTTTCAGGCAACTTTTCAGCCAGACTTTAACTCTTCTCCCTTGAGGAGAGTTTCTATTTCTCTGTGAAAGTGTTCCCACGTGGCTGCTGCTCTGTGGACCGAAAGTGCTCAGAAACCTGGGGAGGGCAGCAGCACATTCACTCTATCAATCAGCAGCTGCAAAGAAGCAGGAGACACGAATGTGCCTACCTAATCACTGATAGCATCTTTTATGTGCTTAATTTTAAAGTTTTTTTTTTTTTTTTTTTTTTTTTACAGAGTTAATTAGAGTGGGTTAATTCTACTGTCTAGGAAACTCAGAGTTAGACTTAGATGTGATGATGGCAGCTTGAGAAATGACAATAAATTCAGTTACTTCTAGTTTGACTTTCTTTATTTTTCAGTTACATTTTTAAAAATTGCAGATTTAAATTTCAGATTCACTTTATAATACCAAAAACAAGCAAATTCGCTTGTAACTTTTCAGTACCCATTAGCTACCTTTCATTTAAAAACTGCCAGTTGGTGAACTGCTGTAGTGAACTGTTAACACAATCGCTAGCCTGGCTGGTTATGTGGTATTCAGTCGCAATAGCACCATACCCTCTCTATACCTCTTGATTGTTCTCTTTACTTGGGCATTTTGTCCACCTTTGCGCACCATTTTGTTCAATAAAGTATTTGAAGAGGAAAAACAAAAGTGAAATGCTAATGGCCATTTAGCAAACTTCAGTTCAGTTCAGTTCAGTTCACTAAGGATAAAAACTGAACAAGTTTACATAATTTATTCAAGACCGGTTAACGAATAAACAGTTTTTACTCCAATGATGGAAGTTGAATTAAAAGGAATAGTGCAACACAGGCTATAGCTCATAAACTCTAGCTTCTACTATTTTGCAGCTCTCCATCTCCTCAAAGGTCAGTACTTTAAAGACAACTTGCTATTGGTCAGTGGTGCTAATCTGCATGTCAAAGATGAACTTTGCCATTCACTTTAATTTCATCTCTTCAAGCATATCCTGTAATCGCAGCATTTCCATTTGAATTGGAATAGCTTTTTTTTATATCCTGGTGTGTCCAAATTTTATACCTCTCTCCTCTCAGGGAGGATAGTGTATATTTTCATGAATCAAATAAAACTACAATTACTTCCCAAAAAACAAGAAATAATAGCATATATTACAGAGAGAAGATATAATGAACACAGGTCAATTATAATAAAAAAGATAACAAAGAGACAGTTCTTATGAGTAAATGTTATGTGTGTAAATACACCTTCCATTCTGCCACCTCCAACACAGACACACACACACATAAGTAGCATACATTCTGTTGCAATGCAAATTAAGTCTAGTTAATATTAATGCATGTAATTAGTGTCAATGATGAGGGGGTGGGCCTTTGGCGCACTCATTAGCTCAATTATGAACAGTTGCACTGCATATATAAATTTTGTTTCTATAATGATAAAGACCTATTTACTGTTACACCTTGTTTTTGTTTGAGTATATTCCTATCCGTCGTCATTGTTACATTTATGACATTAACAGCATTATTTTAGGATAAATGACAATTAGCAGCATTTTTTAGCGCTTTTCACCTCGAGTGTAATTAGTTGTTTGCTTTCCACCAATAAGGTCCCAAGCTACCAAGTTAGTAATTGTAAATAAATACAATACAAAATGTACATTATGGACAGATATAAATATCGATACATATACATACATATATAAATATATATATATGTCAAATATAATGTCAAATATATAAATGTGGTCATGTTTAGATCAAATTACTTGTGTTGGGGTGATGAAAGGATTACAGCGAGGACATATTGTCAGTATAGGATCCTCCAGAAGTACAAGCATACAGTGTATGTGTGTGCATAGTTTATCACTTTCTATGCATGATATAACTTATAGTGGTGGAATGTGAGACCACTTTGGATAGAAAAGAGGAGGCGCAAGAGCTATTGATCTATTTTCTAATTGCGCAGAACTAACCCTAACCCCACAATTTACAGAATGAAGCCCTACTGAGACTGTACTCCTTTCTAAGAGCTTATTGGAATAGTGGTGCTATTATTAGTTCACATGGTAAAAAAAAAGGACAACAAAAAGAAAGATGAGATGTTTCACCAACTAGAAAGTTAATCGTCACCTTGGCACAGTTGCTCGACTTTCAGCGGGAACAAAGCACTTTTGGCCTTGTTCATAATGTGACTGAGGAATTTATTTTCTGCAATGACTAGTACTATTAACCTTCTTTTTAGTGACTGACATCAATAAATCATCACAAAATAAATATTTCTAAACTGTTATAATTACAAAAACCCTTGCCAAGAAAATTGCCAGCCTCTCTTTGTTAAATTTAGTGGCACCAGTTGGAATTTCAAGGGAAACGTGTTCACTTTTTGGCCATTATCAATCCCAGCCTTGAATACTCCCAGTACTGCAGATTTCTATTCTATAATGGTAAATACATTCACCTGACATCCCAGGTGAAAGAAGGTCCCTGATAGAATGACTGGAATTGAAACCAGTATGCCTCTATGTCCCGAGGCCGGCAATTTTGGACCTTTGACTGCTCTTTTGCAGATTGAATGTGGTTTTCTGCAAGGCTTTCAAACGTTTTCAAATGGCTGCAGTGTAAGAAGATTTGATTTCAACATGTGGATTCTTCTGGGTAAAGTAAAAACCACAAGCTCTAAATCTGAACCACGGTGTCATGTTTCCATTAATTATATTAAAATATCGCATATCCATGTACAGTGAAATATTGATGTTTAAAATGCAATAAAAGCACATTTAAGTACTTCAAAAGAATCTTACTGCTCTTCAAAGGAGCTTGTAGATATACCCCTGACTTATAATTAGTTTCTCAACAGTGATCTGTATAGTATTTGGCAAAAACCCATTTTCGTACACAACACATTTCAACAGCCCTGGCCTTTAAAGTGCTATATCCACGGTAAGTGCTCATACAAAGTGTTGTTCCCCTCGGGACCAAACCTCTGGCCTCGGTTTAGACTCAGAGAGATTTGCGGGGAGCAAGGTTTGCTTGCCTGCGGGTGTACACGCAACACACAATCATCTGATGTGAGGCTTTACCTCTTCCTCTTCCATCTATCAATCGGGACGTGCCCTCTGCACCCTGAAATCAGTCTAGCCTAGTCCCATTACACCACAGTTTATCCATTTTTCAGGCAGGAAAAAGGTAGCAGCTGTAGTGTTTTTAAGTGTTCAGAGAAGAAATGTTTCAAAACTTTGGCTCACAAACTGTAATCCTGGATGTGATACACATTTTCACATCATTAAAGTTTAATCGTGAGGTGGCTAAGAGTGTACCCATGATGGTCACATCCTCTTTTGGTGAGGATTGTATAGTTACTGGATAAATGACATATTGGCTGAATGTGGGTAAGAACATACGGCTGAATGCTTTAAAAATGCTTCGACTTCACAGCACTATTAGCCTAATGCAGCAACTTGGGCTTCTTCATTTACCCTATTGGTACAACCTAAGTCCAATCATCAGTCTATTTGTAAGTAGACACAAAACTAGGGGCACAAAAGAGCATTATTGCTCACTTGGGTGCCTTTTACAGCAAACAATCTCCCAGTCATTATAAGTCATAACCTTGTTGCAATCCAGGCAATTGCCATGACACACATACATGCCCTAACATACCCAGTCTGCTGTCTTATGAATCATTCATTCATAAAATGTCACAACAGACTGTTGCAGTTCCCTCTTCTTTATATTAATAGTAGACTGTCCTCTTCACACGTCTGGGGGGGTGTC
>CM076669.1:11677927-11719254 GCA_038496675.1 Rachycentron canadum
GGGTCAAACAGTACAGTCTGTCCTTGGGTGGCATCTCAGCTGTTTGTGCTCCAGTTTGCATGTGTTGGCTTTACGCTATGTTCGCATGTTCAAAGAGGAGTTAGGAGATTTTTAATCCACACCAATATCAAGATGGACAATACAATGGATTTTATGGAATTAATGGAATTAATCAAACACACGCAGATGGACATGGGGAAACATGTGGATTACTGCGTGGATTATAGTCAAACCAAAAGGGGACCATCTAGCCAGCCTGCGCATACTAGCGAGTTAACCTGTGGAGCAAAGTTGTGTCGCAAACAGCACTGTGCAAACGCAGAGAACAGTAATTACACAAGCGCTCCAACTAATGTCAAACCTACAGCCCCAGGGACACACTGTCAGAGTCAGAAGACAGCATACAGTCGCTTGTCAGGTCAAGATGACCCCAGTTTTGTTGTTTCCAGTGTTTCAAAAAGCACTCTAGCAACAAGTACTGCCTGTAGTACCACAAACACTAAGACTAGAGCCCACATTAGCATGCATTAGTGATTTGAGAGGTTTATTTATTTGGTGTGTTCTTTAGTAAAAATGTATTTTGTAAAAATGAATCTGCTGCATTTCTCCACAGTGACACCTTGACACCTACAGTACATACAGTAAATACCTCTGGTCTCCACCTCACCTCTCTGAGCACCTTATGACTACAGAAGGACACTTTGTGGCTAACTTAATCAGATGAAGTGAGTCGGAGAATGAAAAGCAACGAGAAAGAGCGAGAGAGCGAGAGAGGGAGAGATAACGGGGAGTGTGTCTGTGATGGCGAAAAAGCGACAAAGAGAGAGCGGGAGAGAACATAGCACATTAGCCCACATATGATTTATTTCCCCCTCTAGGTGAAGGAGATGTCATTTGTATTCATTTGCCTTTATTTTTATCCTAGATTCATCTTGCCTTCACATGCCTGTCACCACCATACTAATATTATTTTGGCCATGTGATGTCCCATGACTGGCTCTTATAAAAATTGCCCCAGCACGACAGCAGAGAATGATGCACTGGGAGCAGGGGGAGGGGTTCTGTTTTACTGCATTCACATGATTTTATTCTATATTTTTTTTACAGGGAGATTAAAAGGTTCCCTTGGACAGGATAGTGTGAAGGGTGGGGATAATGATGTCTGTCCTCCTACTCAGGGACACGCTAACATCCGCACATGTGCATGCACACTCATTTTTATGTGCCTACACACTTAACAGAAGGCTTGGCTTTTATTATTTTTTTTTTTTCCTTTTTTTTTTTTATTACTGGCAAGGTGAGCCAGTGGTGCTCCAACCCAAGGACAAAGACAACTGTGACCACAATCCTCCTCACGGGGCTTTGCAGAACAATTAGATGAGAGTGGAGGGTGACTGCAGTTGTGTTTTAGGGGCAGTACACACACACACACACATGCGCATAAAAACACAGCACAAATAAGGACAGAGGGCACGTGTAAGCCCAGTCATTGACATAGAACTGGACATAAAAACCTATATTAAAGGCAGTTTGGGAAATACACACATGTGCTTCATGCTAGTTGAACTTAGCATAAGGACCAGACACAGCTAGCCTCGCTCTGTTCAAAGCTACAGCAATTTGACTTACTTCTTCTTTGCTAGGACATAGCCAGGCAATCAGGAAGTTACTCGTCCCTGCTAAGAAATACATTAACACGTGTTTCCTTCATATATAGATAAAACAAACACGATAAAATTAGCTTTAACAGTACCAGTAGAGATATTTTGTTTTGACAGTCTGGCTAACAGTTTCCCATTTGTTTCCAGTCTTTGTGCTAAGCTAAGGTATCACTGTTCGGTCTACGGATCAGCGTGGAGTAATTTTTCACTCTGTCGCTCTCGAAGATGCTGCCAGTATACACACTATGAGATGGCCAAAGATAGCTAGCTACCAAGACAATAGACTTACGACAGTCCCATAAAGCACAAGGAAATACAGGATACATATTCTTTTCACAGCTTTCACAGGACTGTGTTATGTTCTGACTGAAAGACGTTGTACCTATCGTGCGAAAACTTTGAAAAATTTGAATTCGTTCAGTTACTTGTGATATGTTGCCCATCCCAACTTTAAAACATCATCATCTTGTGCTCAACCGCCCAAGATGATGTTTTCAAGACCGATATGTACCGAACCATCCCCTCCTCTAGTCTCATTCCAGTTCTTCTCCTCATTCACTCGTCTTCTACACGTGCAACTGGGTGCATCCATCCAGCCGAGTGCACCCAGCTGCACAGCAATTACAGGTGGGGCTTGGAACAGTACACAACAACGAGACGCATACATTATTAAATGAACCCATGTTCAGATGAAATTGCTAAGCCAGCCAATAAAGGTAAATTACCAATGACAAAATGCGGCAGCAAGGAAGAGAGAGGGGCCTGCCCGAAATTGCATTGCATTAATGAACAACATCATTTCTGAAAATGGAGAGGAAACAGAGAGTTGCACCTATCAGCACAAGACAGAGCGAGGGGTAGAAAGGGGAGAGAGAGAGATGGAACACAACATTGACTACCTAATTATGCATTTTATCATTTCAGTCACAATAGAGTGCCTCCCTTCTTTAGTTGCCCAGTGTACTCGTGCAGCTGTTACTCTGCTGCTTTAATGAGGAAGATCATCACAACCGTGTTATATTTACGTCCACCGACCACCAAATTACTTCCTGCTGCAGCATCACACACACAAACAGGCACCACTTCCTAATCACTTCAATTCCACATACTCAAAGTCCCTTCATTTTCAAGCAGCTACATGTGCGAAGTGTGTAAAAACAATGCAGCCGAGGATCCAAAAATTAGCCAACAGGCGCTTAATAGCATGACACAAGGGAATGGGTAATTGCTTTCTCTTTCTCCTGTTTATACACTGTAGAAATAAAGACTAGAGCAAATCACGTCCTCTTTAATTCAACTTTTTCCTGACATCCCTTGCAGTCAAAGCCACCGCAGATCCTTGACTCCCAGCAGAGCTGTAATATCATGTAGCTGCTCCATCATGTTGTGGCCCCTGTGTCCATCCATCCATTGTAAAAAACAGGGCCCTAACCATCTGATTCCCTTTGGGCTCTTACAAAAAAAATAAAAAATAAAAGAAACTGTAATCACAAAGACAAGATGAAAGGAAGATAAGTGGATGCTGTAGAGTGGAGGAGATGTACACTGCAGGGCTGTGACACCCATCATATGGAATCAGCACCTCGTGAGTAATGGGGGTTAAAAGGGAATGCGCTTCCTCTCTCGGTGCCAGATGGGCTCGTGTGTGTCGCATCGGAGCTGTGAGTGAGCGAGTGAACTGGAGAGTGAATGAGTGAGTGAACACTTTCAGCTCTTCCTGGCAGCGCCCATCCGTCGAGAGCAGAAATCAAATGGCACGAGGGCTCGGGAGATGATTGGCCCACCTCATCTAAGCTCCCATCAAGAACTGGCAATAAAAGCCGCTTCCCAATCCAACATGTTTCACCGAGGCTGTCACAGACTGACATTTAGACAAATACAGGAAATTAGTGCAGAACAAGCTGTCTTTTTACATAACGCATCTTGATGTTTGCCAGAAGGATAAAAATATACATTTGGGTATGGGCGCTACGAGATTGTAGCACTTTCTTGATGATGTCTTGAATCCTTGATTTCATTTTTTTCCTGAGGTGATTTCAAGGACATGATCGGCAAACGGCTGCATATAGACTGAATTTTAGTCACTTCAGGCTTGAAAAAAATATTATATCAAATGGATAAACTGGATGGCTTGCAGACAGCGCTGATTTTGTATGTCTTTAGAACGCTGTAACCCTGTGCTGTAAATTAGCCTTTGATTAAGCAACATAATCATATTATGCATATTTTTATTATTACATGATGATACCTATTTTTATTATCTAATTTTAAAGTAAATACTTAATTTTTATTTTTCAGGTTTGTTTTTTATTCATAAGGATTTTGCTGCACATAAATTATGTTTTTTTTTTTTTTTGTCAGCCACAGTGAGTAGCAGGAGCAAAAAGAGGTACTGCATTGATAGCAAAAACAACCACAAAGACAGAAGAGAAGAGTCATACCTAAAAAAAAAACAAAAAAACAAAAAAAACAAAAAAAACCCGCATACACCATTAATAGGACGGTCAAAGAAAGACACATCTTGGCACTGGCCACACCGATGGATAAACAAGCAGTGCAAAAACACCTATGCAACTAGTCACCAGGATTAAAAAAGTCAAATCTTGCAGATATTACTCTTTAACCATTATGTAATCACAAGGTTTCAGCAGTAGTTGAGACTGGAGACTAGAGACCGGAGACACCCTAAACTGTGGCCTGAGTCCTGAGGGGCTCTGTAGGAGCAGTAATTATTAAATAATTGTTCATAGCCCATAGCCTTGCAAACAGACTTCGCCCCTTGGACATGCATTCACAGCAAGAGGAACTTTTCTCTTCCAATTAGATCAGTGAGGTGGAGAGGGTGAGAGCACGGACCATCAACCACGCCAGCACCTGTGAGCAGACTTGTGGGAAACATGGAGGACAGGCGGTAGGCGTTTATGGAGGCGCGCTGCGGTGTGCTGTGTTGGCATCCACGCCGCCTTCGGCTGCCGACGGGGTTTCACCGCCAACCCGGGGTGATGAAGATATAAAAAGACTTGGAGGAAATGAGAGGAAAATGGGGAGAAGCTGCCTTTTTTATTTATTCATATCCGCTGATTTATTTCATCTCTGTGCTTTTATGTGTGCACTGTATATCTAACATCTCAATTTATATGAGCACTTACATTTTCTCCCCACATGTTATTATGTGCATGTGTCTGCTCTCAGGGGATGTAAAAGACAAGGCGGGAGTGAGTGACAGTTTAGCTGAGACATATGAGCTCCTGAAGATTTATAGGGCCGAGATGTGAGGATGACTCTAGTCGCCTTACCAAGTGATTGGTGTGCTGGCCATGCTAACAATCTCGCTCTATGAAGAGCTCTGCAATACTTCAACACAAGGGTCTGATGGCTCATTTGAAAGCCAGACGCAGCACACAAAGTCAGTCTTCCGAGCTAACATCGCTCTTCACGAACACTTAGTGCAGAGCTGATCTTCAGATGAATGATTTGACATTCAATCAGCACATGATACAGCAAGAATTGAAAAAATAAAAAATGAAAAAAATAAAAAAATTACAGCTGACTCACCCGCTGTTTGTGTAACACCAATTTTCTATGTCAGAACAAGAAGTAACTGAAAGCTTCAGGTCAGTGCAGGTAACATTGCTTTTCATTGTATCCGTATATCCTCACCAAGCACTTCTCCAGATAACTTTAGTGGCCTCTTTCTCATTTGACCTGGATTAATTACAATAAAACACTGAGAGCAAGACACTCAACAATAGGGCATCAATAAGCTCTGACGTTATCAACAACTCAGAACCTTGGAACACCTGGGTCCACTTCATCACCTTGGGCCTGCAGATTTATGAACGCAGAGTACAACTGGCTCCGGGCAGGACGGATATGTGGATAATGCAGCTTCATTAACAGAGAGCATAACTGCTTGCCTGAACGCATTATGGCATCTGTATGAGCGCTATCATCTGGGATATTAAATATTTACAGTCAATATATGCATATGGAATTATTCCTGCACACACACATCCAGTGGGCCACTTACTCATCTTTGGTTGCATTAACATCTATCATTTGCAGGGGGAACAAAAAGAAAAAAAGAAAAAGAAATGGCGACGATCTGTTCTTGCAAAAATGATCGCGGGCATCAAAGTGTGACATGATGAAATGCTTTAGCTCGGTTATCAGCCATTTAAAGTCTGCACTGGCAACTGGCAACAACTTTGAAGATTACATTCCCCTAATTGTATCTGTGTATGTTGATATATGTGAAAGGGGAGTTTCAAAGTAAATGCAACCTCAGTGTCTGTGAAAATGGATTTTCCTTATTGAGGAGTCCAGCAAGGAGGAGGCAAAAAAAAAAAAAAAAAAAGAAAAACATAATGGAGGGTTAATGGATGGAAAACTTACTGTAACTCTGGCACATAATGAAAGACAGACCATGACACTTTGCATTATTTTTATGCTAATGTGCACCACTCGTCAGATTTTTCACCCTACGGGGAAAATACAAGCATTCTCTGTATCGTATTTCTGCTTGTCATTCAGCAAAACACAAACCGGCTCTGTATTCCTGTGTCTGTAAACCCACATAGACGCTGTTTTGATGTTAGTCACTCTGAAGGGAGAGCTCTGCATTAATATTTCCAAAACATTTTAGACTGCCCCCCAAAAAAAAGAGAGAGAGAAAGAAAAGAATAGTGATGAACACACACACACACACACACACAGACAGTCCTAGTTTAAGCCGTTGGTTCTCATTCTGTATCGGACCCTGTGAAAGTGTGACAGTTGTAGCAAGCTGCCCCAGTAATGTTTAGAGTATCGCCACCAAAAACTAAATTAAAGTAACACAAACATTATTAAATTCTACACATATGATCAAAAATCCCTCCCACTATATGCATCATGCCGCCTTTTGGATTTGATAAATATGGAATAAAGTAGCTGATGATCATAAACAAAGTTAGGGTTTGAAAGTGCCAACATAAGTTAAGTTGTTGGACTCAAAATATACTCATTAAATATCACAGCCTGGAAGCTTGGTCAGACTTTTCTTCTTCTTATAGCACTGTATTATTAGACCTAAATCTCATTCTTTTCTCAAGACAAACTTTTGAACCGAGTCCGATTATTAGAGCTCAGCAGTTATAAGTATTGTTTTTACTTTTGCCTACAGTATAACCCTGGAGTCTGTTGCAGCCATCAGAAATCACACTGTTTTGTTATTTTGCCTACTACATCATACATTGTCTTTTTTGTTTTCTGTTATTTTCTACATCTTGTTTCCTTCTATCACCAAATAGCTGCTGTTATTTCAATAGAAGCTATTTGAGAAATGCATTTCCCAAAATCACAGGCAACAGGATGCTGATGGATGATTTGCACCTCAGAGAAACAACACAACACAAATACTGACTCAATTTATAACAGACAGATGCAAAAATGAAAAAGCTTCAATCTGGACCCAGTTTTACTTTTTAGGAAATGCTTTATGATAAGATAAATAACAAAACAAAGATCGGAGTCAGCAAAACTGTCATACATATCATACTAAAATTATAAGGCAAGGGATCAAGCATTTAAAAAAGAATAACTGCAACTCAAGAATCGATTATTATTCCATTCTGGGTATTTAAGCAACGCTGAATTATAATATTTTGTCAACAGCACCAGTGTGAATTAGAAAAGACAGGATGAAAAAAAGACTGGCAGAGTTGCGCATCTTGGGTGAAATCAGTATATAGAAAGCACCATGTGACTCATGTCCCGCTCCACTTTAGAGCCTCCAAACCAGCACACCCAAGGAGAAGCAATCCCCCTCAGGCTGCGGTCCCCATCTGCCTGCCCTCTCCCCCTCCCCTCCCTCTGAAAAGGCCACAGCCTGTGGTCATCAGTCTTCAGTCTCTATATATGTGCATGAAACAGGGAGATGGGGGGGGGCAAGAGAAGGAGAAAGCAGAGTGAAGGAGCAACATTATAGATTCACCACTGGACCAGCTTTTGCAGTCCTGGTCCCCCTGGGCAGCGCTATGGTAGCGGCTAGGTTGCTAACTGGCTGTTGGAGCTGACATGACATGTTTCCCCAACAGTCCACCGCCTCCTCCTTTCCTCCCCGGATCAAATCAAACCAGTGGGCTGATGCAGTATGATTGGAGCTCTGGAACTGTTTAATAGCCCAGAGACTGAGTCTGACGCATACTGTTGTCTCTATCACTGCCTGATTCACTGAAACAATTCCTCATTTGCAATCTACCCAGGCATGTGCATCCAGTGAGATATGAGTGAATTTCATCTCTTTATAGATATGACAATGCAAGTTATGTGCTAGCAGTGATTGGAAAAGTAATCCGACTCTTAATATCTGCTAAAAAAAAAAAATCTTTCATTAGAAGTAAATGTCCTGCATTCAGAAACTTAAAAAAGTACTGACAGCAAAAGTTTCAGAAAAACATATCATATATTATATTGCAGCGAAAGTAAAAGGAGCCGACTGTCGCAGTTGATATACTGTTTATAAAATACAGAAAAAATCTAAAAAAAAAAAATCTGAATCATGAAAAAATTTCTGAAAGTAAGCATTATTTTTCTTTCTTTTCATTCAGCCTGTTTTTACTTGTGAATTTATGAAAAAAAAATAGCTGAAATAAAGTAAGAAGGAAGCAGGTTGTTGCATGAGAATGAGAAATGAAGCTGTTTTGAAAAATTAAACTGCGTGCATTGAATAGGGAAATAGGGAATATAAAAGCAAAGGATAAAATGAAAGACTTAAAGGCAGCTGTAATTGATATTTTCATAATAACAACATATCAAATGACCACTCTCCCCGGTTTTAGCATTAGTTTTGGCATCTTTCAGCTTGTTGCTTTGGTTTTGCAGCTCATTGCTTTTCTGTTTTGGTTTCCTCACAGCTCTCATGATCAGACAGGATGTGGATTGTGTGCACTAATTTTAGCAGATTGGTGACTTAAGCCTTTGTAATAGTATAGTAAACACATAAAACAGCGTGAAATAAAATACTAATTCCCCTGGTTATTTTGTTTAAGTGCAGTACTTCAGTAGATGTACTTTCCACCATTGTGTGTTAGCGTATCTCTCTCACTCTCTCTCTGTTTCACAAACAAACGCACACGCCATCAGTCAAAGCGTTATCTACAGGCCTAAGCCTCTCTAAACTGGTCACCTATGAGGCTTTCATCAATATCAGCATCCCAGCAAAAGTAGACCAAGCACAAACACATTCACCTCAGGCAGGGACTCCCCCCGCTGAGCTGTCACAGCCACCGCCACATCCACACTCACCTCCTCTACTTCTCTGGACCCCCCCCCACCCCGCCATCCTTTCTGCAGCTCTGTCACTCTTTCCTGCTGCCAGCAAAAGAAGGTAACTCTCTGTTTCTCTCTAATAGTCGTTCTCTGTCTCTCGCCCTCCTAATAAGAATCAATATCAGCTCTCTTAAAAGTCATCAAGCACAGAGGTAAAAAGGCTCAAGAGCATGAAATTGCAGATGGGCGAGGGTGTACTTATGCAGTCCTAGGCTCTGATATGGGCCTCAAATGGGTAGAGCCATCAGAGACATACAGTAGAGAGAGAGAGAGGGGGGGGGGGGAGCAATGAACAGAAGGTTAGAAGGAAAATTACAAGAGGGAGGAAAAGAAAGAGTCAGAGAGGGCATTTCAAGCTGCAGAGATGTAATTCTTTAAGGTTTTGTTTTCTGTTTTTTTTTCTTTTTTCTCGAAACTGGACTCCTCATGGACTTGCGTGTCAAACAGCGTGGCTACAGAAAGCTTATCATGTCGACAGCTTATCTCCCATTTTCACCTCCTCAAAGTAATAAACGCACACAGGGACACTGGAAGATGGGAAATGCACAACAACAAAGAGCGGCTCTCCGGGATCAACGGCACAACAGCACTCGCTCTGTTTTCATTACCACATGCTGCCCCGGAAGCCGGGTGAGACCGTTGATGGAGCTATGGATTATCCTGCATGCATGCAATGACCGATGTGAACAGAGACTGAAGCATGAAGGACACAGATCGTGTCAGCCAAGGCAAAGGCATATTACAACAGAGAGCAGACCTCAAGGACTCAAGTAGATTAAAACTGATTGAAATCCCATTTGTGGAATTTGGGGTCCTTTATGTTGTCTCTCCCCCTCCCTCTCGCTCTCTCTCTTTCTCTCAGTGTCCCTAAAGTGAGCAGAGCCTGAGTCTGAATAAATAAATAAGATTGCATTTGTGGAGACAAGCATCTCAGATTTGCATGGCAATAATATCAAGCTCTGGGATTTTGTGATAGAAACAACAATAAAGGTGTGTGTGTGTTTTTTTTGATTGGAAGCAATCTGATGATATTGGAGGAAATAGTATATTTAGAGTCTGACATAGAAAATATGCACACACACATATTAAACTCTCACAACCAAAACAATCTGCATCTCAATCCAATTATAATTACCCTAATAATCACCTTATTTTGGTCTTACTTAGCAAATGCATTAAAGACTGAGACTTACATTACTGTACCGTTATATTATAAAGAACCAAATTACTATATTTTATTAGATTCTGGTGTCTGATGCACCATTTAAGATGCATTTTAATGCTATAGCTGGACAGTGTTGAGGCTACTGCTGCTGCTGGGCAGTTTTACCCGTATCAGCGTAATATTTAAGAAGCCCATTCTTTTCAATGTAAAACCTTTGTGTGCAAACAAGTAGCTATTAAATAAATTTAACGAAATGGTATAAGTAGCATTAAATTAAATTGAATTGACTCCACTACATGTAGCTTAAAATCTATTTTGCAGATGCTAATTCAGTTGATGCCCCCCCCCATGAAGTGTTAGTTGTGAAATGGCAACAAGGGAAGAGACTCTCTCACTTGAAGGAGGCACTGACAAAGGTCAGGGACCGAAAAGTCTCCTTCATGCCACTGATTACATGAAAGGTTGTTAATTAAATGGCTGCTGCCTTTTTCTGCCATGAAGAATACCTGCACACCACATTTAACTATGCAATAAATATACATACAGTGAAAGATGAAGACTTTATTTGTCACTTGTTGATTTGTATTTATTTGATTTGTCCTTGAACTATATACTCACCTACACCTATTCCTTTGCATATTGACTAGGGCCCAAATCTGGACTGGAGGCCAGTTTTGTACAGCTTCACACTGACCTGTGTGTTTTTTTACTGGTGGAGTAAAAGCGGCACCACTTCTGCCAAATATCAGTATTTCAAAACAAAAAATATGTATATATTGTTGTATGTAAAACAAAACGTCAGAGTTACTTATTTCTTTGAAAAGAAAATCTGATTTAAAAAATTCTTTCTTTCTCTAAAAAATTAACATCAACATGAATCAGATGTACTTTACAGCGACTTGAGGTCATCCGAACAAAGACAGCATGGCATCCAATGTGTCATAGAGTAGCTTAGATTAGAGTAGCATAGATTCCTCAGTATTGGACCAAAATACAAAGCTTTCAGTTTAAAAGCTTGTATGATGCCAATCACTACCTTATACTTACTCCAATGTGGTTTTATACAACATGTCAAGTACTTCAAAATGCCTTTGTGTATGAAATGTGCTCCACTATGTGCCTTTCTTTGCCAAAGAAACATCAGCTCTGAGTATGAGATTATTTTGATGATTTTCAGGGGTTTTTCTTGTTCCCATCCAGTTGTGAAACCTCTACAACTGCAGTCCACTTGCACAGGTCTCTAAAAAGGTAGCTGATAAGCTTAAGCTCTCTTCAGGAAAAGAAGAGTATCAAGCACACACAAAATGCCACAGTGCTCCACAGAGCCCACGCTGTGACAAATACCTCCTGATAATATCTAGATACTTTGGATTTATGCAACACCTGTATGACTTCTTTACCAGCAAAGGAGTCATGAGCAGGGACGACAAAGTGACTGGTGCGCTTGTGGTCGTGTCCATGAGATTAGGCACAATTGAAAAATTGAAAAAAAAAAAGAAAAGAAAAGAAAGAGAAACTGGATAAAAGGTCAAATTTGTAATGTTCGGCTCTGTCTGCACACACACAAACTGGCACAACCCTCTGTCCACTCACGGTGCGAAGCCTTCACCTCATATGATCAGCAGGTAAAACCAGTCAAACAGAGCACTGGGGACGGGCACCACCTCCAATCAGAGACACAACTGTGCCTTCACAGTTGTATCGCAGGAAAAACAAGCCATCCACGTCTTCAGGTGCAGTTCACTGCAGGGCTTTGCTAACAAACAGAGCTGTTTATTCTGCCTTCACCTGTGCACATGACCTCCCCTCCCTCCCCAGGCTAGAGGCCACATCATGAGAGAGAGACTCAGTGACAGGAACCCTAAGAGGCAGTGGGACCGCGATGAAGATGTCAGGGAAAGATAAGAAATTCTTAGAGCTGTCATGAGGGTAGAATGGTAAGTAGAGAAACGTCTCAAAGGCTGAAGAAAAAAAGGTTCAAGCTTTTTCCCATCACATAGATGTATGTGAGGATGTCATAGCAACAACTAATGAGCCTCTTCCTCTCCAGTGTACACACATTACAATATTTTAAAAGAAGTCTTACTTCTCTCTTAGATAATTATTCACTGCTCAATGAAAACCATATATCTCCAATTTGGCAAATTTAAATTTTTCCTTTACAGGTTGTCAAATATCATCCACCTCTTTAACCAGTTAAACCATATTAATATACTATATGAAAAATGATTGGGAATAGAGGTAATAGAGCTGTTTTTCCAAATCGTAAAAATCTGACAATGTATTTAGACAGGTGTGTAAGGGAATACATGATGTATCCAATAAACAAAAATAAATCTACTTATGTTTCAGTAATTGCTTCCTAATTTCAATAAAGTTATTTAACTTCATTATAATTTACTACTGACAGTGTCCAGGGGCTGATATTTGCTTTTTTACAAAGACTTAAAGAAATAGATTAAAATATTTCCATCTATTTTTTCAGAAAATTAGGGATTTTTGTCTTTTTGTTGCTGAAAAAAGTCTGAAACAATTTCTTGATTGTTGTAGTAAATGTTCAGTTAATCTGCTCACTGATTAATCTACTAATTGATTTAGCTCTAACAATGATAAGACTAACACATAAGCAGTCTAACTCCACTGAAACAGACAGTGTTCCACAAACACTGTTGACTCCATGAAATATAAGCCCATCTGTTGGTGGGGGACTTACAACCCCCCCTGCAGCCACTTTTTAAAATGATTCAACTGTAAATTGGTTTGGTGCAGGCTTTACGAACATTACAAAGACAGCCCCGTGATCCACTTTGCTCCACACTGTAGGTTTATCCACCTTAAGCCCTTACTTAAAAACAGCCAAAACCCTAACTGCCCTGAGACTGACGACGTGATTCAGCATTTTGATTCGTCAGAATCCACTTAATTTTGCTTTGCGTGCTCCAACAGCAACATGATTCAAAGTAAGTCAAACATGCCTTAGGAAGAACATGCTCATGTTTGAGTAAAAACGAGCTTTTGCTCAAACATGAGCCGGGATCTCCCTGCTCCTGCATCTCCTCCTCCTCCTCCTCCTCTTACCGTCCACACAGGCGGGCCTGGCTCTTGTAGTTCCAGCGATCTGGCCCTTCTTACAGGCGCAGCGGGCCGTCTGCCTGGCGATGGTCCGCCGTGGTTGGCTGCTGTCCCTGTCCAGCGTCACAATCTCACATGTTCCCGCTGCCAGCTGGCCTGGAAATGACATTGCACCACAGGATGCGAGGTCAGAGAGATGAAATCATAAACAGGGCAAAATAAACTCGTCTGTCTCCTCTCCTGTTAAATTTGTATTCTGCAACATGTTCACTGGTGTGGCTCTGTTATTTTTTCAAAATCTTTTGTTACACAATTGGCACACCACAGCACTAACACTACCAAGTTCAAGAGGGTGGGCCTCAGTGCAGCGCCTGGCAAGTGTGATATATGTATGTGTGCATGTATCTATCTAAGGAAAGTCTGATACATATAAAGATTATATATATATATTAGTTTAAATATCCAATAACAAGATATAAGCACATTTTTAAAACACAACAACCTCAATATGGACTCAACATTTTTGTGATCAACATAACATTTTACAGTGTCAAAATCGACTCATTAGTGGTGTCTAATGTAATGGTGTCATCGTTTTGGACATCGGTTTAGCATTTCTGTTCTGCAATTCCTTATTAGTTGTTAAGATACATTAATATCACTATATCTGTAATACATTAATACTGGCTCATACTTTGATCTGGCAAATTTATCGGCTTTATCGACTTAGTAAAATTAGTTCACAAACTATTGCAAACATTAACAACATTGCAAACATTAACAACTAGCTAGTTAGCCAACATTAGTCACTTTTAGCTTCAGCTTATACCAGAGGAAGTGAAGCGATAACAGCAAACCCCCTTTAGTGTGTTGAACCTATTGAAGGTTTGTTTAATTGCTAATGAATTCAACAATGTTTTTCAAGCATTACATAGTGTGACTTTAATAACCACAACAATGTCATAAAAGGCATTGGAAAAACAATGTAACAACTTGAACCACAATGGGAATGCAATAAAAAAACAAACAAAAAAAAAAACAAACAAAAAAAAAAAAAAACATTTTTATGTCAGGAGACGTGGATTCCTTTAGGTTTCAGAAACCCAAGGTCTTTAACCCCGAACAACTCCCGTGGACCTGCTCTGGAGCTGATGCAGGAACAATGCGGTGATACTTAGCAGCTCACAGACGTGACTGCATGTGTGAAGGGACTTTAAAAGACAATGGTGAAAAAATTACTTTTAGATTTCAGCCACCTAAAGACTACCCACAAGCTATTTCCCATTAAGGGCCACATCCTATCAGCCCACCTCTTTGAAGGTAATGTACCCATTAGCCACAAATGAAACGCATGAATACTGATGAACTTTGTAATTGCTGCCAAGCCCCCCCATTTTACACACACACATCCTCCATGTATTCAATCAGGTGACCTTTGGCCTCGTAGCCAGGCCCTTGCTGCTTGCAAATTAACCTTAGTCTGTGTGTGGAGGCCCTCGGGTGCCATCCTGGAGAGGCTTATCAGGATCTAATTGTGATTGGCAAGAGGATGGAAGTTGTGATTAAATCTGGACTTGAGTCCCGAACACTTGGGTGGCTGGCTTAATGAACTGAGCTGCATGGGGTCACACCTGGGGTAATGGGGATCTATCAGGATTCATCTACACACTGGTACCTGTGGTGGCCATGGCCATAGATGGAGAAAATGCCCTTGTGCATACAGTATGTTCCAATGTTGATGGCATGTCTGTATATTCTTCACTATAATACATCTTTTAGGGCAAAACAATCATGTAGACAAACATTTACTATATAAGCTATAGGCTAGTAGTTCATTTTACTGCTAGGTTTGCACTCATATCGGATTATATGTTATGGAAAAACACAACACAGCACTGTGAACAACACATAACTACAGAACAGTAGGACACAAACAAACTTAATATGATAATATGAATAATATAATCTCAGATACAGTTTCTGTGGAAATAAGAACAATGACACTTCTTGGCCAATGATGTCAGTGTTGGTTAAGTCTCATTCAAGTGCAGCCATTTTTTCCATACCAAGAAGATTTAAATATTCCATAATATCTTGAGTTATGAATCCTTCCATTCAACAAAATCTATTTCTTAGCAGCCAAAAACCTTAGCAGCATTATTAAAAATCCAGGTTTAAAACATAATCTCGAGCTTGAACTTGTTACAACAGTAACTTTACTTTTAATCCACCCCATTCCTTTCCCAAGCAATGATTTAATACCGGACTCACACACACTTGGGGCAATTATTGCACTATAAAATGCATACATGCATTAAAACTCCAACTGCAAACAGGCTGGGGAAAACCGTGGGAAAACTGTATATCTCTAAACTGTCAACTATTACTGAGCAAAGAAAATCACAATTATTTTCAACTTCCTGTCAAGGCACTTTTTGACAAGATGCGAGATAAATTTTCCAAAATGTGAAGTAGTTTTCTCTTGTCATGCTTGCCACATTTTTCTGTCTTTTTTTGTTATTCTCTCTTTTTCTTTTGTCACAATTTTGTAAATGTCCTGTAATTTTCAGCTTTTTGTGAAGTGTTTTTTTTTTTTTTTTTTGAGAATTTGAAGTAAACACAATGACTTAAAGTGGCTAGTTAATTCAACCAAATATGTGTATACTGTGTTGAAGAGTAATGAGGTGTTACCCTTCTCTGCTTCTGCTGTATTCTATATCCAATATCCATATATTAACGTGTGGTATAGGTTTGTTTCTATTTATACATGTGCCTGAATCTATTACAAAGTGATTGCAGATTTCCAGCACTGGATGCCTTTGCTCAAAATGCATGCCAACAAAATCCAATCTGTTATGTCTCTTGCACTTGAGAGATCAAGACCAAATCCCTACCTCCACCGCCCCTCTCTCCTGCTCTCCTCCTCTTCCTCTGCCCTCCTTTCTTCCTTTATAACGCTTGCTCTTTTCTCCTTCATGCCTCCTCACTTAACTTCCTCCTCCCTCTTGCAACTCTTCTGTCTTCTCTCAGTGATACCGGATAATGACTTGTCATGTAAGCCCTTGTGTGTGTATCTGAATCTGTTCATGTGCGTGTGTGCGTTTACTTCCTGCATCCCACCCCACCCACCATCTCTGCAGATCTTCTACTGAGTGCCTTCTTCCTGCTTCCTCTCTTTGTCAGTTCCCTCTCCTTTGGAGATCCTCTATTGCAAGAGGCTGAAAAGACAGTTTGGATGTCTCAGGTAATCGCTCGGATGGCTGTGGCACTGACGTACCATGTGTGAAGTCAACAAGCTCAAAGACTTTGGCTGATTTGACGTCGCAATTCTTGAGCCGATGGAGCTCATTAATTGCCTACGTTTCATCAAACGGCGGCCTTGTTTTTACTGTCACAGCTGTAGCTGCTGGGATTCATTTTCATGTTGTTTTTTTGCAATGTATATTCTTTAATATGGCTGCACTAATTTCATGAGCTTGATAAAGTATCTTCTAATTTTAAACCCGGTATAAAAATAAAAGAGTTGTGTGCCTCATGAAATATTTCAGGAACACTGCATTTGCTGGCATTGTGTAGGTGAACATTAAATTTCTTAATTAAAATGCTTCTGCAGGTGGTATCCACGATAATGAGGACTACATGGACTGAATTTATTCTTTACTCTGCCTCTGCTGTTAATTAGTGATATCTTCAAAATGGTTTAGATGTGTTTGATTGAGTTATAACACATGAGTAATCATATTTAGTTAATATAATGATACTTACAATATAAGGCTGCAATCATTCCAATTTCAGTGTTGACCTACCACACTCCAGACCAGAGAAAGTGGCATTTGTTCTTGCGCATGAGGTGTGCACAGTGTTTGGTCCAAGTCACGGTTATTCAACAAAACCAAGGGATGTAAAGGGTTTTGAGCTAAATTCTAAGGTAAGCATCCTCACAATCTTTGCTGATATGCTATAATGCTGATGTTTCTCATGTATACTTTTACCATGTACACCATCTTAATTTAGTGCGTTAGCATACCAATGTTAGCTAATTAGCAGTGAAGTTGATGAAAATGTGTTATTGCAGGAATTAAATCAAAATAGTGGATAAGGCATTTTGACCTAATGACTGCGTCGGATGAAAGGTTAAGAGATTATGAAGCCAAAAATGATCCCAAGAGGAATATAAATGTTAGGGCCAGAGTTCATCGAAATCTCTCCAATAGCTTAACTCGAAACCACAAATACCAACCTCACGGTGGCACAAAAGGAAATGTAAGAAAGTTATCGGGATAGACCCTCAGGATACCAGGAATATCCATACAGAGATTTGGTGCCAAATCATCAAGTAAACATTTAGATATTTCACTGGATAAGTAAAAAACTTTGGCCAGTTGGTGCTACTTTATGAAAAGTCTATTCTATTCTGGGGACCATAAATGTGTTTACCAGATTTCAATGCAGTCCGTCTAGGATTTTTCAGGGCATCAAATTAATGAAGATATATCCCTTGAAGACCATGACTGTCTGTACAAAGCATGATGCATTTTGTTGTGTTTGAATTGGAGCAAAGTGGTGAACTGACCAACTGACTGATATTTTTCTTTCAGCTACTTCGCCCTGGGCTAAAAGCTAACACTAAACCAGTATGTGTCAGTGTGATCACCCAGAGGAACAGATCTGTTTAGTATTGACTTCGTATTCAAGTTCCCTGCACAGGATTTTTGGGTGTATTGAATTTTTGTGGTGTGAATTTCAAGTATGCAGGATAATAGAGACATAAGCCTGTAGAGAATTGCAAATTAGAATTTGAGTTTTCGCTGGTTTCAGCTTAAAGCGTTCTAGGTGTTTGCTATCCTTCCAAATAATGTGTGAGAGAACTTGAGGACAAGCTGGTCTCAGTCCTCCAATAAAGCATGAGTCGACTTCATTCCTTCTTTTCTAAAACAAACTGCTCCAAGCGTCCCCATGAGCACAGGATTACCACATACATTGCCATTCTTAAACACAGTAAAACTAAGAAAAAAAAAATCAAGAAGTGAAACAAAACCTCTGCAATACAAGAAAGTATTTCTGTTTCTACTGGCCTGGAGGGATCTGCAGAAAAGGTTAGAAAATATTACATGATTCACAGCAGGTTCCAGAAAGCTCGACGACGCATTTGGTACACATTTCATAGTATATCTACAATTTTTATACACGCTAAGATGTGCGATACAGTCCAGTCTCAATACAGTCATCCTGTGAAAAAAATTGGACTGTGAAGAAAGGAAACACTAATCCTGTTTCCTGGAATAGCCTTGTGAATAGTGGGAAAAATCTGAAACTGGCGAGTGTTCTCACAAACGAACCCAAAGCTGGTACCAGTAGTGCTATGATTTATCACCACCCTTATCAGCTTCTGTTGCTGAGCAGTTGTCAGCTTGGCCAGCCAAATGGCTGATTAAAATGTATGTGTGGCCACCCTAGAGTGAAATGAAAGCTCTGACTGTGGCAGAAGATGGATTCATATGGCAGAGCGTATGGCTTAATACAACGTAATGTTATTGACATGCTTCTTTGCTTTATTATTTCCCCTCCCGCTCCTCAGCACATTACAACTGCTCTGCCATACATAGCCATTTGACAAATGTCCAGCACAGTTACAACATGACATTTCCCTCCCTTCTTCTCCTTGGAGATTTTGCCCAGATGTCTAAGAACATGTTTTTGTTTTGTTTTGTTTTTTCAAGAAGCTCTTTCACATTCATATTTTAAAATTATTCTTGTTTTTGCTGGTGAAAAGATCCACACACAACTAAAAGATGTTTCTTTGAGTCTCAATCTGCTGAATCAAATGCTTAGATATTTATAAAATGTGTGGTTTAGACTTGGTAGGAGGGGAAGGTATAGTTCTTTTTTGTCCTTTGAAAATCTGCAGTGTGCTGGAGTCACGCTGGGATTCCATACTGAGCTGCACAAGAAAGAGCTTTTTTCCAAAGTATTTCTGAGTGTCCTTCTAAATCTGACACAAAAATGCAGTCTGCCATGAAATTTACTGAAGATACTCGAGTGCAGTCCAACAGAATGGGTTCATAATTAGTCTGCATACTTGTGGCAGCATGCATATGAAAGATGAGGGCTCCCATCCACAGAAATAGCAAAGAAATGTTTGCTAATGGTAAATCAACACCACATCTCACAGGTCCTAAGCAATAAATTAAATGTATTTTACTGAGCGTGAGAGCGCTGCACTTGCTCTCACTTGGTACTGGCTATGTAATTACTGCAACATTACATTATATAATAAATAGAGGTGTAACACAAAACTGCTGTCTGTATCTGGATCCGAAAAACACCAGTGCTGCATCCATCAGCCTTCCTCGTGTGCTACACATGAATCTCAGAGAATGCTGCCTTAAACCTAAAAGCCTCTGCACCTTCATGGTAGCATAGCTTGTCAGCCCCACATAGACGATGACCTGGGTTAATTTGATACTGAAAAATGTTTGACCTTCATGGGGATTCTGAGATCCTGACACCACTAAAAAGAGTCTGTTAACAGTGTGTCTGTGTTTGATTTGACTGAATGATAACACTGAGCAAGTGCTGCAAGATGTGACTGGCAAAAAGTAGCCCAGTCAGAGCCTGAACCAATCATTTTCGTATGTGTGTATATAGATATATATATTCTTTTGCAAAATGTTATATTAACCATTAAAAGCCTTCACTTGTATGAAATACAAAAATATTTTTTTATATTTTGCACAATTAAGTAAATTGATTTGCAATTAGCAGTTTCTGTTTGCTTTGTATCACTACACATACTGACAGCTGTCAATGAGTCACTTTGATACTAAAATAAAGTTAGACGTGTGATGATTCTCAAACAAATTGTGGGATTACAAGGAGTGCAAACATTGACATCCTCAGGAAGTCACTATATTAAGATCTGATAAAGCTATGCGTCCAAATTTTGATACAACCCCTTTGCTGATGGCTTTAAAGAAGGATTTGAAGCCCTCTTGAATATAACAAAGTAAACCACCCTAATGGTACAAAAAGTATCCTAAATCATGGCAACCTGACAAAACAACATCCACTCTGGTAACGCTGACACTGACAAGTCGTGATGTGACAAAAATTGTGCGATACTGCGATATGTGGGTCAGTGGAGTGAGGGTCGATGAACGACACGGCAAAAATTCTGATGCTCACTTTGTATCCATATTTTGTTTGCATCGCTAATAATGAAGTATTGACAAAAGCATGCAGGCGGAGGTGAGCTTTTATTGCTTTGATTATTTTTTTTATTACTCAATTATGTTTTTTTTTAAAGGGCTGATGGTGACAAGAATCTAAAAGCTGTAGTAGCAGCCTGTAGGAGCTCTTTGCCCTCAGTCGGGCCACTGTGGTTTGAGCCATTCAAGCAACTGACATCGGCATCCTTAAAGCGGCTGTGATCTTGCTAGTGGCGATAAAAATATGCTTTGTAAGGTGAGGAACCTTAAGTGCTAAAAAATAACATATTGATTTGTGTATTAAGCAAACATTGCTGTCATGGTGTCTCTGAGGAGCCGAGTGACTTGTGTGTATGTGTGTGTCTGTGTGTAGGTTTGGCTTTGAAGCCATATAAATTACAAGGATGCCAACACACAGACATGCTCTTTCCTAAACATCAAAACGATGCGTGTAATGGACAAAGCCTTGCTAACAAAAAAAAAAAGAAAAAAAAGAAAAGAAATTCTTTTCCACATATTCGCCACTAAACCCAGAAACACTACATGGCAGCTTGATGTAGCTGGAAACTAGCATCACATCTGTTCTGCTGGAGAGGACAAAGTGTGTATGTGTGTAGCCTACAAGTTAAACATTGCCAGACTAAAATGCTATATCACTCCAGCATGCTACAGCTGTTCAAAATGAGAGAGGAGAGTCCAGCGCCAAGACCGCAAGTCTGAAATCCCATTTTGGATCCAAACGCTGCATTAGTAGAACCTTGATGTCATCCCTCTACCCTGAGGCCTGGTGGGCTAGTTTTTAAATGAATCCTTTTAACAAGCCTAATCAGAGGCTGGAAGAGCCAACTGAACAGCATGTGGTGTAACGGGAAGGAGAGAGGAGCAGACAAAATGACTGCTTTAGGGAAAAGAGAAGTCTGATGATGTAGGGCCTAAATGAAATCTCCACAACGACCCGCACTTGAGTCAGACGGGCGTCAGGTACAAGAACAATGAAGCCGTTCATTCGGTTGGATTTCAATTTATTTGGAGTCTGGACCTTGACAATCACAGAAAGCAATTTGTCCTAATTTGTAAAGGTGTGAAAAATAATGTTCCTGTTCGGTGCAATGTATTTGTATTCTCTGGCCAGCTCGGTTCATAAATGATTACCTGCGAGTCCAGCGGTTTAGTGAGTTATACAGAGGAGCAGGAGGGCCAAATGTTCCCCGCAACATCCATTTCTATCTTAGGAGGATGAGTTGTTTTCTCTCTCCCCTCCTTTTTTTCTCCTTTTAATTGATTTTCTTTTTTTTTTTTTTAACTTTCAGAGTTAGATACTAAGATTGCTCCTACATCTCCGCATTCATGCTAGCAGATGCTTGGCTTAATTTAGCTGGCAGAAAACAGCTATTCTCAGTCTGTGACAAAATAATATAGCATTATATACACATATATAACATTTTAGTTAGAGAGACTGGAAAGTAGTTTTTGTTACCTTCAGACAGAACCAGACTAACTGTTCCCTGTGTTTTCAGTCTTCATGCTAAGCTAACTTGGCTATTCCGGTGAAATAGTGGTATCGATCTCCTTATTAATGGAATAAGAATTAGCATGCTTTCAAAATGTCAAATTATCCCTTTAAAACATGACTTCCTGCAAAAATATCTTTATTCTTTGTTCTTTGACTTGCACTGGTGCCTAAATTTAAACAATGCCAATATCTACTCTGGAAAAAATGATGAGCTAATGTTCCACCATTTTATAAAAAGCAGTAGATTACTGAACTGAACTGCCCCGACTTTTCACAGACATTCATTTTCTGCCCTAACACTGATAGAGTGACCAAAAACTCATCACGAAGCAGGGCTTGAAATTATTAATACCCTGCCTATACTTCCATGAGTCAGAGAAAGTTCTGGAGACAATTCTCATTGGGAGCACTCTCTCATCATGACGAGGGAGAGCGAGGGAGCTGTGGTCTGGCCGATCTATTTTGGGTGAAGCAAGCTTGTCTGAGAGCTTCGCTTGCTTTGTGGAGCTGCTTTGAAAAGTGATTTGATTTTCCTTTTCTGCCCCCTTTTTTCTCCCCTAAAATGCTTGGGCAAGCAGCAAGTGCACAGAAGCACTGACACACACTAAAACATAAACACATGCACTTATGTAAGAATATAAGCAAAAATATAGCATATAAAAGCAAAATATAACCACACGGCACCTCGGCCTCTCTCCGTCTGTCTCATACATATGCACACACACACACACACACACACACACACACACACACACACACACACACACACACACTAGCTAACTGAATGTTGCCATGCAACTAAAGCTACAGCTTATGAAAGCTTCTTCCTACATGTTTCATTAAAAATCTCTGCCTTCATCATTTTCTTACAAGTTCAGTTTTAAAGCACAAGGCAATAAACACAGAACAGAGCTTCTGTGTTAAGTTTTAATGTTTGGTGCTAATTAGCAAATGTTAGCATGCTAACACTCTAAACTAAGATGTGAACTTGATCGTCAGCATTTGGTGCAGAGCTAGCATGGCTGTAGACTCTTAGTCAGGTCAACCTACTGCCATTAAAATAATAACATGGATGAAAACATGGCCCCAAAATGATCAGTTGATTTGCAAAAGAAATGACAGTTTTGATTATCAATTACCAGCTTAAGTAAATTATTGATTTAAATACTTAATGAAGAAAAAATACCATAGTGTCATAGGGTAATTGACAGGAAAATTCTGATAATTTAATTCTGATCTCAGAATTCTTCAAGAAAATTTTTTTTACAAATGTGAAAGTAAATTGATTGCAATTTTAATATATATTTATTAATCAAGAAAAAGACCAGACTTGATTAATTGAAAAAAAAAAAAAAAAAAAACAAATTACCAACATCACCAACATTTTCCAGACAAATTTAAGCCTTTGATGTTAGACCTCACTATCTTACTGGGGCCCCAGGACACTGCTAATTCTGTGCTTTCAGAAATATTTCTATTAACCTCATACATGTTTTTTTTTTTTTTTTTGCATTGACTTGTGATTAAATGAAACAGAGTTCCTGTGTAGCTCAATAGGGTTTTCATAATAAGCAAGGGCCTCTTTTTCCTGCTGTGACCTTGTGTAATGCATGTAAAGAATAGTGTTTTCCCATGAGATGCCCTCTTTTCCCCAGCGTTAGTGTTTTAGAATAATGAACTCTGCTTAATAACAGGGTGCTGGCATGAAACAATGAGTGATCATCAATTAAAACGGTGGGAGAAAAGGGAAAACAAATGACCCCGGTAACCCTTGGTAACACAGGAAAGCTTATGTGCATACAGACTCACACACAAGTGCCACTTCACGACTGCAATTAAGCACATTTTCCACCCCAGGAGAATACATCACTGTAGGGCAATGATGATAAGGTAAAGTCCCTTAAATGTTGCTATGATTTCGCAGACTAAAGACCCCTGGGTGAACATGTGAAAGTCCAATCATTCCTATATTCCAGCACCCTTGGGGGACAGATGCAAGGTATGTCAGACTACATTAGGCTCCTGATCAGGGCTTTATCTATGATAAAGCATCTGAAAGTGTGGGAGTGTGGTTGTGTGGTTCTGTGTACTATATGGTTGTGTAGGAGAGAGCTATCTCAACTGCTGTTGCCTTTAACTTTTAAAACTTACTTTCTTTGTATTTGTGCTTTATTTTTGCTTTCTCTCCATTTATTTTCCTGCTGACACATGGGCACTCAGCAGGGGGCGGGACATTCACAATTTACAACCTCTCCTATTTTTTTCCCTTTTAAAGTAAAATCTTTATCCCCACCTCAAAAAGATCTGCTATTTTTTGTGGGGATATTTTGGATTCTGTAAAGATGACTGACGTGTTTTCGAAGGTGATGTGAAGAGAAATGCGGAGCTGCAGCAATGGCCAGGAGGAAACACCGTTACCTCATGAGTCAAAGTCGCAGTCGTCCAACACAGAGAGAGTAATGGATTTATATTTCTGCATCAAGGTGTCACAGATGCTGTGTAGCTCTGCTGGAGGCTCAAAAATGTAACTGTAGCTTGGGGCGACAAAAGTACAATATGGAAACCACAAGAAATGTGACTGGTCAACTTGGAGATACTTACATGCTCTTATATCTTTCTTATACTGGCAGAGAACTTGAGCAAAGGTTTTGTAATACTTCATGATTACCTCAAGTATGTAAAATATCAATTAAATGGATGAACCTAAGTGCAAACAATGGAAATGTAAACCACGCTGTAGGGCCGATTGTAGAATAGCATTCAAACATTGAAGCATGCCCACTTAAAAACCTTAAAAATGTCGGCAGCCCACATCTGACCCTGTACCAATGAGGAGGCCAATTAATGTCTTCAGGGCACTTTTTATTTCAATAATAAGGATCGAACGTACAAGACCAAACTGCAAGCAGGGGAAGTTCACTTTCTCTTTTCAGTTTAACCAGGGAAAGGTCACTTGTCGATTTACCATCTGTCTCTTGACTCTCTTTTCTTTTAATTCTCCCTGTTGCTAACCAGCCATCCATTTTTAATGCTGCAGTCTTTTACATGGATGTAATCTTTTAGCTTGCCATCAGACTGAGATAGCAAACAAGTATGCAATTTGGGCTGGCCAGTGGTAGGCCTTAGTTTAAATCACTACCGTATATGTTATAAATTTATTACACCTTTTCACCAACATTGCGACAGGCTGGAAACAAGTATTCTAAATGATCCATGAACAACGCCCATGCAGTTCCTCAAAGTATAATGCTGAGATGATAGATGTATAGATAGATGTATGCAATGGATAGTCCTTGCTTGTCACTGCAGAACATCCTAAAGTCAGTGGGTAGATTCTCCCACATAATGATTCATATGCAAACCTGAGGATATCCTAAAAAATGGATACTGTATGCTTGACAATGTTTTGTTTTTTTTCTCCATTACACTACTAACACATAATAAAACAAATATGAAAGAATACTTCAGAAAACAAAACCTTGTATTTAGAGAGAACTTTGCAGAAAACAATGTGCTCCCAGGAAGTAATCATTTGAAAATCATTCTTTCCTACATGAATAATCCATCTAGTCTTGCTGCAGTGCTACAACATTCAACAGGTGAGATTTCACACTGAACTAGGAATACTACTCCCGGTCAACCATCTATATTTGCCGCACACGCAATACACCTCAATCTCCATAGAGATGCATAAATCCAAGTGAAGTTGTAGCACATTCATGAAACTAAGCAGAAATCACCCCTCGCCGCCTCCCACCTCTACTTACCCATTCACCTACTGTATAGAACTCAATAATCTTGGTCATTGGAAGCTGTCAAAAGGTTGAAGACAACATCATGTGTTTCTCAAAGATATTTCACAATGACACAACTCAAATTCTAAATGCTTTTAAGTTAATGCTGCATTTTTCCATTTTGTTGCATTTGCACCAAAGCACTTTTTAGAGTGATTGTTGATGTCAAAGATGAATAATGTTCATATTTTAACGGTGACCAACATCATTTTGAGACGTTTTCATTACTCTGATGCTTTTTGATTATCATATGGTTAAAATATCATAAGTGTATAGTCTTTGCACGTGTGCATGGGAGTGGCAGGGTGCACAGCTCCTTTCACTGCAGCTTGATCAGCATGCAGGCAGAGGTGTGGGGGAGAGCGGTGATTGAATACAGAGGCTGCAGGCCCCGGCACTGCCTTTAATCTCCCCTTCCCATTTCACTTGGCCTCTGTGTGGCTGCTCTGCCGAGGCTCAGCTGGGGCATAAAGACACACACACATACACATTGCTCTGTCTGCCAGCCTCTCCCAGTCCTATCTGTCTTCTGATCTGTCTGTCTTTCTGTTGGTGTGTGTTCCCATCCCTCTATTGCACTCTTTTTTATCCTAATTTTGGTGCTTTAAGTCTCTGTTTGGCCCCTGTTTTCAGTCTTTCTGAAAAGCTCCATAAATAAACCAAAAAAATAAACTATATTTCTCACTAACTACATCAACACAGAAACAACACAGACAGGTGTCTTTAGTGCAGCGATGGGGTTTTCCTTCAAGGTATTATAGCTCAGCTTTAGTATATGTCAATGTGAATTTCAGTAGATCATCCATTTTATTTTATTAGCCAAAGGGGAGCATTGCAGACTGCACATAATGAGATCAGTGGCAGGTTTTGGGGTTGGTTTGTAGTTACAGTTATCTTTATCAATAAAGCAGTCTTTTACAGGATCATCCTGTTCCTGTGTCCACAGAAATCTGTCCTGAAATCTGTGTCTGTGGTGCAGGAGCCTCCCCGCCTGCAGGTTCAACGTTAGGCTTTTATGGTGAGATCAAGAATAGTATACCAATCAGTTTTCCTCCTAAATACTGAATAATAATAAAATCGACAGAAAATATTTGCTGCAAAAAGCCTTTTTTTGTACTTATTGCTTCTGTCATTGTTTTTGGAGAAAGCTTAGAGAAAAAAATGGACCTGTGTTGAACCTGCAGCCTGAACCCCTCTCACCACCACCACGACTTAATTTCTGATGATTTGTTGGTAACCCTTTATTTTTGCTATTTTGTACAGAGAAATTTGTAAATCCCATTAACTTTTGAACCCAATTGATTACAGTTGCTTCATGACCTCGAAAAACACCTCTGAGCCTTATTCAGCTCTGTATAATTGTGCTTGAGATGAAAACAGCTAACAAAGTGGATCCCCAAAATGGAACAACATGGATTTTCAGATTTCCTAAAAAGACAAGGCCCTAAGTGCACGACACATTTCTAGAGCTAAAGAAAAACTGTTACAACAGGTCTTAGAATAAGGTTGTTTGTGAAAATCCAGTTTGCTGAAGATGGTGACCCAAGCAAGCGCAAGGAAAGGATAAGGGTTCTTAAGCATTTAATTATTTAAAAGCAGAGAGTCAATATATGAAGAGGCAGCCTGTACTTCTTGCTCACAAAAAAAGAAAACAGCTCCAACAGGCAGTGTGAATGCAAGAAGCACTTTAATTTAGTACTCTCTAACTGCATTCTCAGAGAGATCGGTCATAGAGGTCTATAGTGCAGTGAACAGAGTGAATGGAAGCATGGAAGTCTGTTGTCCAAGGAAAAACTTGAAATTCCACAGGTTCATTGTAAAACATTTAAAATAGACTAATAGGTGACTGACATCCAAAAAACACTGATGGAGCAACTCAGTGCTTTGACTAATGTTGCCAGAACCCTCAAGATGCCAGTCTAAAGCCGCCCCCCTGATGGACACAATGCAACATTAGTTGCAGAAAGTTGGCAGCCCCACTACACTGAAAGTAAATATCGTTGTGTCCTGGGGGAGAAAAGAGACTGTAAGCACAACTTGGGATACAGGAGATGAAAACAGAGAGATGCAACCCATCAGAACCGCCACTCTCGCTGATAGGTCTTGGCTTTTGGCTGCTTTTCAGGTGAAGCGTTCCAGGAGTGGTCCTCCGTCGATACGAAACTGAGGGTGAAGCTGATTACAATTTATAAATGCTCTGTATATTGTGTAGCCAAGCTGTATCCTACATATGCAGCACATTATGTCAGGCATGGGTCTGTCCTAAAAGTAATACTTTGTAGTGGCAATCGTAAGAGTTTAAAGGGTGGTGCCTTTTTCTGTAGCCTTACTAAAACCAAAAGCACAAGAGCAAAAGTAAAAGGATTAAACAGGGTATTTATCTGCTAGTACATAATCTGCAGTCATTAGCACGTGTGGCTAACCTCGCGTTACTTCCAAGGGGTATATCATTAAAGAATAAATTGAGCAGTTAGAGGTTACATTAAACGCCCCATTCATGAGTCGCACATCCACTGTGAATTTCTGTGAAAGCTGGTCATTGATGCTATCAGAGTTTCAGCTAACATTAGCTAGGAGGCATTAGCTACGTTTGGTTAGTCGGTAAGTTCTCATCCAAAGCACTTCTCTTGAAATGTTGAAAGTGAAACATACTTTACTGAAAACATTCTTCTTTCTCATACTTGCACAACTACAACTGACTTACTCGACACTGAAACACAACACAAGTACAACACAGAGAATCAGCTGATGAAGATGTTGACCTTTGGCCTGTAGCTTTAGCCTGAGTCTCTGGTATGTAGCCATCAAGTGTAAGAGCCCTTTTACAAGATTCTCCTTTCAAACAATATTAACAAGTCAGCAAGAGATAATCAACCTGCTAAACTTGGCTTAAACAGCTAGCTAGCTACAGCAAAACCTGCCAACAGCAGCAGTCACTTCGGCCGACAAAATTGATGGTTGCTGGTCATAAAAGAGAGGACACCTCTGTTTGAAATCAAGGACCAATTGTTTTTGGAATGTACACCTGCCGTTGTTATCACTGTATACATATAAGAACAGAAAGCTTAACAGGCATAGAAACAGAAACTAAGGGGGGGGGGGGGGTTTAGCACATGGTCAATTACCACAAGCCTTCAGCTGTTTTAAGCTGAAGAACAGTCATAGTACATTGTAAAAAAAAAAAAACCCAAAAAACTCAATGCTCTGCCTGATTAGCAGCTCACCCAATTACCATCGCACAACATTAGGGAACCAATGAAAGCCAGGCAGACAGTGAGGATGAATGAGGCTGTCACTTCAGTGAAACTTCAAAGTTTGAAATTTATGTTTCTGTGTGTGGATGTCACTGTGTCTGGGAGTAAAAGGATGGGAGACAGAGAGATGATGGACAGAGAGCAAAGGCGGGAGTGAGAGATAGAGGGGAAAATGTAGCAGAAGAAAATGAGGGAGAAATTGAACAAAAAGACAAAAGGAGAGACAGAAAAGCAGTAAAAATAACTTGAGTGGTCTGTGCCATGACCTAAGTTATTCAGCAGGATTTATCAGTCCTTGCTCCTCTCCTCTCTCCTCCACCTCCCATCTCTACCAAATGAGCTGAGAAGAGATGATTCTCTGGTCTGAACAAAAGGCCTTTTCCTAATCATCGCAATAATGCTGCTGACAGCTGACTGACTGACAATGAGACAACTACGCAGAGCATGAAGCACACAGCTCATCTCATGTCGGACCCATTGTCAACAGTGGCTTTCATTCATGCAGACACACATACACACTCGCACACAGGCTGCATGTCACTGACTGCAACCGATTTTGGCTTGTTGGAAACTGAAACACCCATGCTCAGGAACGCCTGATGTCTGACTGAAAGATGTAAAAGAGAGGAGGAATGAAAATTTGTTCCTGTGCTTTTTGTCTTCATTTCAAATGTTCCACAGATGAATAATTTGGTGTCCGTGTGATGCCTGCTGGGGGGCAATGGGATGCAAGGGACGTTAGGCTGTCAGATGCAGGGATACGCTGTCAGGCACTGTCATTTTGTCGTCGTCACACAACACTTCCTATCTCAATTGCAGAAGAGGAGCTGTGTCTCTGCTGCTACAATAACAAAATTAGACCATGCGGACTCGTGACTGTCAAACAATATTTTACAGAGAGTTCAAGTCTCATTCTGGCAACAGATGATCTCGTGCCTGCCCACTGATTGTTCTAAAAAAACATTAATACAAACAAGACTGACTGTAGTCAAAACTAGGACAACATAATCTATAACCAGAAGCATTGTTGCTTAACATCTTCTCATTAGTTTTCTTTAGTCGACATAAAAATAGCATACAGTATAATTATATATATATATGTATACTGGGAAGCTCAAAATTTATAGGAACATACTTTTTTTAATGCTAAATGGAGCTAAACTAGTTTTTACTTGAAAAACAATAACTGCACTTTCACACACTTCCACTACAGCATCAGGAGTTGCTGAGGACACAACTTAAACCACATAAATATCCAATGCACTTTACAGATGTCGATATATATTTTTAAATAATAGCATAAATAATACATGATACATCTTCCATACAGAAAGTGAGGTTTTAAAGATCCCATCTATTCATGTCTTAAGAGTTTGGATAATTATTTTTGTGTGCGTGTTTTGTTTTTTTTTTCACAATATTCAATTACATATGCTCCTTCTCTCTTAATAAAATATCTATATGTATGCAAATACTGCTCATTTTAAAAGTTTAACTACCGGGCACAAAATGTATACTACGTCACTGAAAAGTCAGTTCTCTGTCTGTGTGCACTGGTGGATTCAACTTTCCACATCACATGTCTCTCAGCTTCACGCTGGAGCCCGACTGGTTTCCAAACTTTGTGATGTCACAAAATCCTGCTTGTACAGACACATCTTAAACTTAGATTTAAGATGGGCATGGAGAGACTTTCCCCCTTCTGTAGATGAAAAAAAAAAACCTTAATGTCCAACAAACATGCATTATTCTGCACAGTGAAGGTTAATCATCCAAGTGAGGGAACATTAAACACAACTCCATTATGAGTGGATAGGGCCCTTTAATCTCAACATGCGCCTGCTTTAAATCAACTGAGATGATGAGCACTTATGACAGGGTCTTTGGGCTCTGGGCTATTGTGAACACAAATTTGGAAAAATGATTGATGAGAGCAGAGCTTTAATGTGCAATATGTTACCAACCAACACAGCAGCACAGTACTTAGTATGGAATCAATAACCTGCAATCCTACACAGAGACTGCAGGAAGGCAGCAAGGATGAAGCCGCTACCTGTGACGCAGTTTCTCAAGCAGAACATCATGTGGGCTTATATCCCCTTGTCGAAAACCTTGCTGTAGCATATGGCAGTTGCAATGCATTTCTTAAAATGTGCAACAGTAATGTAATTATACTCAGGGAATCATAAACATGGAAATGACCATGTAGTTTACAACATTCTCTAAGTTAGAGGCTGAAGTGAAATGAAAAGCACGAAACAGAGAGCTCACAGAATATTAAACATCAGCAGGGAAGAGGCCATTAATAGAGGAATTCCCTTTAGGCTTTTTTTTCACAAAGCATATATAATTGGGTTACTTAGTAGTTACCCCAGTCTTATAGGCCCAGATATTTTGTTCAGCTAAGCTTGAATCATCAGGTTTGCTAAAAGGTGCTCATTTATCAATATCCAGGATGCAACTGTCTCTGGTGTTGTAACCAAGAGAAAGAGCTGAAGTAGAAGGTTAGATATTAAATAACAGGAGGTGACCAGAGGGTTATTAATGTATTTTTGATGTCTGCAGGAGTACAACACTCTGAGGCCAGGCCTGAGCTGCTCTGAGTCTGCTCCCTTGGCAACACGGGGAGTGCAGCAAAACTTTACACCTTGTACCGATCATTACTCCTAATGTTAAAGACACAGAGATAAAGGTTAGAAAGTGGGGTATTGCTTAAAGTAATGTTTTAAATGTCATGATGGGCATCATATTTAAATGTCATTTAAATGTCTGCGTGTCAGGACTGGCTTCGTGCTCTGACTTTTGCAAATCTACATTTGCAACTAATAACAAAATGACTGGATTCTGACAAAATCTTGCTGCAAAAAAAAAAAAAACAGCATTCCCCACCTCTCCTATCAAGTTACAGTCACGTAGAGAATAACTTAAGTGTATGAATGAAAGAAAAATCTCCTTTGTCTTATTTTCACTGTTGATATAAGAATCAGAGGGAAGGGTCTCAGCCAGGATCAATGCAACATTACTTTTGGTGTCACTATTTTTGATTGGACAAAAATAGATGCAGTACAGCACTGTATGCAATTGGACTGCATATAGGAGTGCTAATAGAAAGCGTCAGTAATAGGTTAGATCTCCAATGAAGAAAGAAGATTTGATTTACAGCCAACAAAACACTGTTCAATAAAAACTCTTTCACCTGATAAAATACATTAACTTTACTGTTTTGTTTTGGTTGTAAAAAAAATGGTAGTGATGCATCTCTAATTTGCATGGTAATATGTCATTTATTGTTGTAACCGTGATGTATGTGCGGCATCTCTGGAAAATAAACCTTTCAAAAGTTGTTACACTGCTCATTATTCACCTTCAACTACCAGCCCCTGGACAATATTGGGGGGAAAAAAAGAAAGAAAGAAAAAAAAAAAAAAAAACTCAAGTGGGAAGTACCTTGGTGAAGTCGTCTGCATAGTTGGAGGGAAACTTCTGCGCCCATAATTCTCCTTGAGACATGCAAATACATCATCTCCTCCAAAACGCCCCACCCATTGCCACAAACAGCAGTGAAAACAAGCACATAAAAAGACAAACTGTGCCTTATATTTCACTGTTGTGGTGGGGGAAGCTGTTTGGCCAGACATTTGCTCATGAATATTTAGGTGGTGGCATTATGAATATGCATTAGGATGCTGGAGCAGGGCTATCAGCACACAGATTTATGAGCTAGCATAGGAGATAATGATAAAGTAGGAGGTAACCTGGCTACTGGTATGATGAACAGAATGCACAAAGCAAAACAGAAGGGAACACATGCATGTGAAAGGGCACAAACACAACTAACTCTGATTTTTGTTAATGATAAATCCACCATCTGGTCTAAAACATAGTGAACTAAAAAGCATAATGTAGAACAGTTTAGATTTGAACCAAACAAAAACAAACAGAGCTGAACTGTCTCTGGGAAGTAGTACAAAATGGCATTTCTGTCATTTCCAGGGTGTGACTGTGTGGTTTGTTTCTCCTCTGCCCCTGAGGTACATTGAGAAGGAGAGTGTCACAATCTTTTTTATCTGTGCAATGCAGTACCTATATGTGTGTGTCATTTGTGCATGTGTGGTGCCTCTTAAAGTGTGCCAACACTGATAACACACCTTACTGGCCACCCCGTGGTTGCAGAGATATCGCAATCTCGTGCCTCAGGTGCAGGAAGGCCAGAAAGAGGTAGACGAAGACATGCAGAAAGAAAAATACTGAAATGATTTGGAATATCCCCTGGAGGAAGGAAGTGCAGATTGGCATGGACACCATGCTGGAACCCCCAGGATACAATTTCAGTTTAAAGAGAAGGTTTTGTTGTGTACAGTTACAATTTTCTGGGTAGCCAAAATGCTAATGGCTAATACAGTATATTAATTGCCTTAAACTGACCTGTAAAAAAAGAAAGTGTTAATTTTAGGCACAATTGTATGAGAATTCTTTGGCAGCATTACGACCACTATGATAAATATGCTGTTATGTAACATTAACCTTAATATTAACTTCCACCAATGCGAAATATTAAGGTTATGCATTTGGATATACTCCATAGGGCCCCAATAAAAATCACTGCAAAATATGTGACAGAGCTAATTAAACTCCTACCATTGCTGGCTAGAAAAAAAAAAAAAAACTGCTCAACTTAATTTCTCATGCATGTGAGTCACTGTGAAATTATTTTACTTAGCTTATGTAACCTTGTTAGAGGCAGCTGATGTGACCCCCCCTCCAAAATGGTCAGAGGAATTAAAGTTTGACTTTCAAAAAGCCCCAATCTTTTCATAGAGTGCTGATCAAACATGGCAGCACTGCAAAGTAAGTTCTGCTGGTAGAAGCACAACTAGGAATTAGGGCTGTTCTACTCCAGTCCGGTCTCAGTTTTCAGATGTCTTTTCAATATTGTAGACTGTCTTGTCTCAGGGGTGTTTTCACTATGACTTGTCTCAGTCTTGACCCACAATCTTAGCTATTAGGGCTCTGAGTTAGATGTGTTGGATTTTGATGAAGTTGCACATCTCTCTATTCTCCTGTTCCTCTTCTATGTGTGTCTGCAACTCACCCTTCCTCCCCTGCTAGCTTCCCCGGTCCAAGAACCGGAGGATTCTACTCCTACCATTTCCAATGTTGCCTTAATTACGACACTTATGCAGTCATTAATATGTGCTATGATGTTGTAAAATACGCCAAAAGCACCACAAATTCACAGCTCTTTAATCAGGAATATGTGTGCGGGACGCCCTACTGGTTCTGCGGTCCATGTGCAGGAGTATTCTACCGAACACAATAACACTAACATTAACAGCCAATGCTACTTCCAAAGCTCACTGGCCCTACACCTAGAAGCCATGCTTTACTGAGAAGGACATGCACCATGAGGCACCGTTGTTTCAGGTTGATTTTCCACTTTTACAATTTCTACACAGGATGCATTCAAGGACATTATCCAGTTCTCAGTCACCCACGTTTTGACAGTATAAATACACAACTACTGGAGGTGAGCTAGTAAGTAAAAGAAAAGCCTAGTGCAGACAGCTGGACTGACTAAAGAAGGAGTGTATCTATTAGACAAATGCACCGTGATATGAACAACTGAAAACCCCATCTGAGATGCTTTCATTTCGACATCCCCGAACTGTAACCACCGGTCAGCCCAGATAAGAGGAACATTGACAAAAATGATTGATCTGAGTCACCTTCTTTTTCCTCTTATTGGTTATTGGGAGTATGCGGGTTGAAAGGAATATAATATTTATATTCACAATTAGTATTCTACTAAAAAGTTGCTGGAACTAAACATCATTTAAGGCACAAAAATACAGCACAGTGTTCTTTGTGGAGACTAAAATCACTTTAAGATATTGGGTCTAAAAAACCGGCTTGACTAAAGCCCCATTAAAAACAAATTGGTCAGTATTTTTTTGATACCCTGTCTGAAAAGAGGAAATATGTTACTTACTGTCAATTAAAAAGTGTTATTAGCTTAAGTTTAGACAATAAATATTTTACGACCAATTAACGATCACAGTAGTTTCTACAGCCACAGATGAGTAGACTGAGTAACTCCATAAGGACCTTTAAAAAGTCTGAGTACAGAGTGATGGTGAAATCTTTTAGCTCAACAGAACAAACTGCACAACTTAATCCCACATGCTCGACATGAAGTCATTGTGTAAACCTGCTTACTGCAGAAAAACACATCATTTCATTCAGCAAAACACTGAGCTTTAAGCACACTGTCTAAATACATGGGGAGGAAGTGAATAACTTCCAATTCAGCTGAGAACTATGTTCCCCGAATGCAGATAGCATTCCACAATAACTGGATGAGCTGAAGCTGATGGCTCAACACAGATGCTTATTCTCAAAGCAGGCAAACTCTTTGTGCCAGTCACAAAGGTAGTGCCTGGCAATTGACTCCTGCAATAAAATGAATGAATAAGATAATGCCACTATTGAGAGCAGGGGAGAGATACAGGACAGGAAAGAAAAAAATTGGGTTTGTATATCACAGCAAGTAGTGGCACAATGTTAGTGCTTTGGGAGGTAAAAAGTGCACCACCTCCTTCATTGTAGCTCTTCTCCAAGGAGTTGAGCATGTCCACGTCTTTTTTTTTTTTTTTTTTTAAGAGTTCATCAAAACCTTAATTCTCATTGCACCCTGCTTTGGAAACACAGTCTTCTCCTACAGAGGAAACAGCGTGACTAGTGACAGCGTTTTGCATAACAAAAGGGAAGGAAAGAGAGGAGCAGGAAAAAGAAGGACGGACGGGAGGATGTCAAGTATGTGGAAGAAGTTCTACATTTATGAATATGTGTAAACGTGCATTCAAATGTGTGCGTTTGTCTGTGTGTGTGTGTGTGTGTGTGTGTATGTATGTATGTCCACGTGTGTGTGAGCATTAGTAATAAAGCCAGAGGCTAGAGCTGGAGCACAGACAGTCAATGTGCTTTAATGGAGACTGTGTGCTCACTGCGGCGCAGCATAAATGATAAATTATTCATTGGCTTCAACACCAGAGCTATCATCAGGCCTCTGCTATTATTACCAGCCGATGGGCAGCCGTCACTGTAAGGCGCAAAGGGAAAACAGTTTTAACTTCATAGGAAATGGTCACGGACGGTACAGGAACAAGGGGACACCTTGTTATGCTCCTTTGATCACCTTGGAGAATGGGAAGTTGTGAACAAAGGCCCTGTTGATAGAGTTAAGGGCCAGTTGTTTACAGCTCCCCAAACTCTCGCATACTCCTCGCTTTCCTCCTTTCATTCCTCTCTTCTCTCCTGTTCCATGATTCTCCGTCCCTTCTCCTCTCTATCTACTCCCATTTGTCGTCATTTTATATGGTCAGCTGTATCCACTCCGTGTCCCCCTGTCCTTGCATTCATCCCTGTCCGTCTCTGCCCCCCCCCACCTCCACACACCTCCACACACCCCCCCAACTCCCATCTCACACCGTCGCTCTTTCTTGCTCCCACAACCCCTATTTCTGTCTCTATCTCCAATGGAGGAGGTGCCAGGGCGGTGTAATTGGTATTCAGGCTCTGTCGGAGCCAATGCAGAGCCCTGTTAGCAGAATAAGAGAGGAAACATCCTTATCTGGATTTCCACGGTAACCAGGGGGTGGGTGGGGGAATCAGCTGCGCTCACTGCTCTTATTATTTTTTATTTTTCTTTCTTTTTTTTTTTTCATCTTGTTTTCCCTCTTGTTTTCTCTCATCGTCCTCCCCCTGCTGTCTGTGCTAATTATTGACTGGCTGTGTGCAAGCACACACACGCACACGCACGCAGACAGACACACACACACACACACACACACACACACACACACACACACACACACACACACACACACACACAATCGGACTGCACACATTGACTGGAGTCTATACTGACACACAAACTGCATATAGGCAAGTGCACACGAATACACAGTGAAGCACGGAAGAACACCTGCTTGCACGCACACACAAACACACACACACTTGCACAGACATTACACAACCTTACACAACCCCCTGCGGAGCCTTTCACTGGCGCAGCTTCCCCACATCTGCATCAACCACACTTATTACAAACACACTCTGCTCTCTCACTGTGTCCTCTCAGTTCCAGAGGGCTACACTACAAGACACATGTACTCACACAGCACCATTATGGGGCTATTTTGAGGACGTTGACTGACTGCAACTGCGGCTTTTGACTCAAACTGCTGTGTCCTCACGAAACGTAAAAATGTGACAAGCGCTTGAATGAGAATAAATTAAGGCGACTATTTATATTTTAGCTTTTAAAACAGAGCAACTAATGGCATTAGAGCTTAATCACAGATCAGGAACACAAAAGAAGAAGAACAACAACAACAACAACAAAAAAAGTTGTTTTATGCTAATAATCATGCAAATGCAGAAATGTCACAAGTGCATTCAAAATGCTGTTATATATAGTTCAAATCAAATGAAACTTTTCTCTGAGTAGAGAACGAGGCACAATGTGGAAACGCAGCACAGGCACCGGGAGCAGTGCATCACTAACGTATTTGACCTTTGACCCCAGTGGAACAGGAGGGTTTCCGACCATTAGCGGAAGGACATTCAACAGCCAGATAACAATAAACAATGGATCTGACTGTAATTGATTAAGATGCAATTCATGACAATCCTTCCGTAGTAGGATTACATGTTTTATTTTGAAATTTTGAGTGAAATTATAATTTCCTAATGCTTTCTAAATCACACTGCTTTCTAAAGGGTTGTTATTTGAAAAATGAAGCACAACCACCAAAAGAAATGTCACTTTCCTTTCAATATTGAGTTAATAGATTTATTAATGGTTACATCATTTCCAATTGTTATTCTGGGCTGCCAGGTCTTGCTGGAGAAGACACGTTATATATTGCAGTTTTAAGTCAATCTGAATAGTAGTAAAAACGCAGCAAATGTTTTCTATTTATAGACGGAGGCTCCAGCTGAAGTTTGAAACCTCTTATACAGACAGTCTGGGTCACAGCACTTGACTCTCTCTGTCGACACAAAGCACATTAACATCACGTAGAGACACAACCTCTGACCTCTGCTGTGTCACTCCCAAAATTATGACAGCGATAAGCATCTTAAGAAGTGATTAGCTGTTAGCATAGCCGGTATATTAGCTTCCCTCTCAGAGAGAAAATGACAGAAATATGACAAGTAATCTTCGCCCTCATCTTCCCAGTCAAGTGGAGCACTGGATAATCCTGCACACAGAAGTTGAACCGAATCTTACAATAATAGAAACTGTGAATTTGGACGATATCCTCTTCCTCTCTCGTTCCCTTTCTCAGCACTGGTGCAGGTTACTAGCACAACCAATCCCCGTCTGCCGTTACCTGTGTTGCCATGGTAACCCTCCCCCAAAAAGAATTTATTTCAGGAAGCAACCCATCGGCAACAACCTGTGACTCTCTCTCTTTTTCTCTCTGTCTGTCTCATTCTCTCTCTCCCCTGCCTCCCCCGTCTCCATCATCACCTCTTTTACTCCTGTGTGTGTTTTATATATATATATATATATGTATATATATATAGTGGCCTTTCCTCATTTCCCTTGTCTTCCTCCATTTCTACATTTTATCCGTCTGTTCCTTTCCACCTCATTTGCTGTCACAGTCTGTCCATATTCAGCCACTGGGTTAGTTCATTTGTAACTACAACCAGAGGAAATGGTGCATCAGGCTCCTTCACTTGGCTGTTATCTGTACTCATGGTTGAAGCTGAGAGTGTGTGTGTGTGTGTGTTTGTATAAGAGCGAGAGGGTGCAAATCCATGAGAAGCCTACGTGTATCTATGTGCACTGGAAAGTGCAGTTGCGTGCCCGCCTCTGTGCGCGTGTGTCTGCGTGTGTACAGGCGCCTGCGTGTGTAACCGTTTGTGCCAATTATTTCATTACCGGCTGACAGATTTCTCTTTCCACTATTACTGCTTCCCTAGCCACAGGCACCGGCAGGGAACCGAGCACGCATGCACGCACGCACACACACGCACACACACACACACATATATATATATATATATACAAACACACACACAAGCTTGCACGCAGCAACCAGTTCAAGTCCATCAATTAAGAGGCAATTTGCTCAAGTGGTTCCACCTGGGCCAAAAGGCAGGTGGGTGGCTATGCTCTGTTTACCTATCAGACACTATTAGGGCTGAGATGTCCCTGGTTTTACTTGTGCCCTGCTTCCGTAATGTCAGTCCTGCCTTTTTTGTCTGCCTGCATGTCAGATGGGTTGCGAATTATGTGCGCGTGCGCCATGTCTGTCCCTGTGTGTGTGTGTGTATGAGTGAGAGATTATGTCAAGTCTTCACATGATAACTGGGATGTACTGTATCTGTCAGTGTGTGGTAACGGAATGACAGATGACACCAGCATTTCCTGGATGTCCTGTGTATGTGCATGTGTTCAAGTTACGTGTCAGGTTATCAAGCTGCTGACACGTAGGAGACACAGCAGATACGTTGTCTGTTCGCACACATCTACATCTTTGACGAGACTGCTCTGGTGATCCTTCTGTGTGTGTGTCCTTTCTTATTTGTGTGTGTGTGGACTGTGTGCATGTGTGTGGCCTCTGCAGCAATATTTCATCCTCTCCAGAGTCCCATAAGAACCTGCCGCACACTGTGTTACGTGTGTGTGTTTGTGTGTGTGTGTGGGCAAGTGACCCTTTGTGGCTCTGTATGCATATGTATACACGGCTGCCTCTGTGCCTGTGTGTGCACATCAACGCTTGCAGCATTTATTCACTATCTTGAAGAAGAGTGTGTACTCAGAATGTATGATGAGACACACACACATACACACACACACCATGCAACACACTCACACAGTCTGTTTGATAAATTAGACTTGGAGCTGCAGGAATTTGCTTTGCAATGAACTAAAGCAAACACAAGATAGCGCATACAGTCAGTCAAGCTCTGGTGTATATTTGCAACAGTGTGTGTGTGTGTGTGTGTGTGCGCATGTCTGCATTTGTATTTGTCACTACACCTCTGCATGTTAACTTGATGTGCTCAGACGTCTGTGGCCGCCACGTTATCTGCGGAAAGAGTGAGGTTCAGTGTTTACATGCCAGCCTCGTCGTGCAGAAGTGGCTCTGAGTCGCGCCGGAAAAACACGCGCAGGAGGTAAATCGCACCAACAGGACCTACATGTCAATGTTTCCTCTCCCCCGCCGTTTGATTTAAGCAAGGGCGTTCTGTTTCCTGCATCCCATAAGCCCTATTTCCTTTCAACTCATTGGATGCGGTATTATCCTTGGGCTTATGTGCTGGTGCACAAGGTATAATTTATTGTCTGTTCAGCAAGGCAAATGTGCAAGCGTGGCATATTTCATTTGCTGAATACATATCATTATAAAAATATGATTTTTCTTTTTTTTTGCAACCTTTTTTTGTGTTTCACACTGCGTGGCGAAATGCTATCTAGGGTACGTCTGATTCATGCCTTTACTGTGAATTTCTTGGTGATAATAACCTCTGAAATATGGGTGCACTCTGAGGAGGGGAGGCTAGCTAAGTCAGTGTTATGAAAGTGGGGAGAATGTGTGGCAGACACATCAATGCACATCAATGCATACCAAATAGAAAAATGTGCATTACTTTCTCAGATGATGAAACACCAGGTTGGAATAAGCAGTGACCCACCTGCCCTCTTATATATAAACTTGTATTTGAGCTCAGACAGACAGCTGGCAAACCTGAGCTGCTTTAACTTCAGTAGCAGTGAATATATAGCATGGCTTGTAAATTAGTGTGTACACAGTGCATATCCTATATGTATTACCTTTAAGTGAAGAATGTGCCTTAAAAAAAAAAAAAAAAACGAACTCCCTAACAGCAGCACTGTAAAGAAGCAACACAACACAGAAGCTTTCTGTATTCATGAGTTTGGTTTTAACAGTCCCTGCAGGTACAATAATGAAGTTTCTCTCCCCCATGTGGAATGGACCGTGATGATTATGATGAAGCAGAATCGCCGGCTGTTTTCTTTTTTTTCCCCTCTTCTCTCCCCTCCTGCTGTTGTATCGACAGAGCTGTAAACATAAGCATAAAACTATATGTAGCAACGATGTAACTGTAAAAAAGGCTATTAACAGTTGCGGGGGGGTGGGGTGGGGTGGGGTGGGGCGGGTGGGTATAAGCCTATTGCTGCAGGACAGGAGCTCCTGCTCAAGCTTGAACTATGCAACTGAAGAAGTCGCACAAGCGCAAGTCGAAAAAAGTTACAAATCTGCACGTTCAGGTTTGCTCAACATAATTCAAATGTTTCACCGTGGTC
>CM076669.1:11724092-11852736 GCA_038496675.1 Rachycentron canadum
ACTACCCACCCCCACCCATGCACCCCCCCTCTCTCCGCATCCTCATTTCACAGTGCACAAGATCCCATGTCACATTATGCAAGGGAGCTGACGCAATGAGGTGTACAACTCCCAAAAATACACTCGCTGGCATGTTGGGCTATCTAAGGCTGGCAGAGGGGTGACATTTTGTTTCTTTGTTAGCATTGAGAAAAATCCCAATCCCGGATCTCTGGCTGGTTACTAGCATTCCCGCCTTTGTTGGGGTGATAATAAGTCAGGATATGAAGCCAGCTACATACACATCTGCACCAGCAGCAACAAAACACACCCACATGGACGTAAAGAGAGAAAAGGGGGTGATTCTCATGACATGACAAAGTCTTCCCTCTTACTGTTGCTGTCATTCACGTTGAAGGGGAGGGGATGTGTTCCAGACCCTGATATTCGCATGAAGGAATATATGAGAAAAGATTAAAAGGGGTCTGTTCATTTTTAGGCCCCTTGTGCATGCCTTTCATTATCCTCGCCCCCAAAAGACTGTCACTAATGCAGTCCTTTGAATTCATTTTATCAGTTGGTGTTATTAGCCCCTACAGCTGGCTGTGACCTTGGCCACTCTTGTAGCCTAAAGTGAGCATATTCTCAGCACTCCTTTGTGTGCCTCTCTCCCTCAAGCTCTCTCCAGTAGATTTCAAAAAGGGGACCTTACAAAACCGCGACTGCATCCTCTCGTCATCGAGCGTCCCGCAGGTTTCCCCCGAAAGTTAAAAGCTATTTGGTGTCAAGTTTTGAAAGCAAAGAAAATGCAGGCTTAGGGGGAAAAAATCAGGACCTCGGTGTAAAAAGCACAACATGATACAGACAAACAACGCTGCGGTGAAGGTCAAAAATATTGCCTTGCCAGTCAACAAGCTCGACAGTGCTGACGGCCTGAATCTAATGACAGTCCCTCGCATTAACACAGCCATGAGCAGCACTTTTTTTTGTGTACCGTTTGTTAGCTGGCCATACAATCCTTTTTTTGACCTCTGTGGAAAAAGGGCAACATGCTACAGTAAATTAAAAATCCAAAGGAAGGCTTCAGGACATGTGCCAGTACAAAATCCTGAACTCCCCTTTGTCTCCCATTTTGGCTGACAGACAAGTTTCTTTCTCTGAAACCCCCTCCACCACCACCACCCTCCCCTTTCAGTGTCGCTGGACATTCTTCTACCCCACAGTAGCCTTGGACTCGCCAGGGTGAGGGGAAGAGTGTTTGCCACTGCTTGACCTGAATATTTGCCCAAGGCCGGAGGCAGGGAGGGGATGGCAGGCCATTCCAAGCCACGCTTCACGAAAAAAACGGCACAAAGGAAACCCATGACTATTCCTAAGTGCCAAACAGACTCTGCTCGCCCCGGGGCATACATGCATAAAGGGAATATTAAGTGCTGTTTTTTGTGCAAGGTTCATACAGAACAGTAATTCCCTGGGTTGCACCATTTGACTTTCATAAGGAGTTTGAGCAGTAAGTGTACTCAACCTCTGCGTGAAGATCTCCCCGCAGACAGGTATGATTTGTATTTATTATGTTCCACTGTAGGTGGAATTAATGACAAGGAATAATCTGCCTCGCTGACACATCAGCTCAGTTCTGACGGATCTGGTTTCTGATGATTGCCACACTCATTAAACCACATGTCATTAATTCGGCTGGATGTCTGCGAATGAAACTCAATTAATTACATCATCAAGAAAAAAAATAAAAAAAAATTCTGGACCACTTGCCACAGTGAAGCCACGTCCACGGGCAGTGCCCTCCATTGGGCATGGCAGTGATGACAGACAGGTTGTGGACAGTGTATTAAAGCGGTGAGCCTGGCTGCGAAGCGCGTGAATGATGATCCGGATTGAAATGTATCCATAAAAAAAAAAAAACGCAACAGAAGGTAAATGGAACGACATTAGAACCGCTTGACCTCAATGTTACCCTAAAGCTAGACTCTAGTGCCATCTATTGAAAACGTTTACAACAAATCAGTATTCTATACAAACAGTGGACTGATTATTTCGGTGCTGCCTTTTCACTGAACAGCCTGGACTCATATCTTCGATTATACAAAATTGATCCATCAATTATCCTCGGCTGGATGACTTGTAGGTTGGCGGGGGGGGGGCGCACGGTTAGAGAAACTAAAGCAGAGCAAGACAATCTGTGCTTCGTGCAAATGAATCTGCTGTTTTAGAGTGGATTTTCATTCAAGTGTTACCAAAAGCAGGTGGGGGGGGAGAAAAAGTCCGTATTTGACTGCGATTGCGCCAAAGCCGCGGACACACTCCGCATTGGGATTATTGTGGCGTAAAACTTCATTAAACTACAGGAAGCGAGGTGGCGCATTGGAACGAGATGAAAGTGAGAGGGAAATCGGTGGAGTTGGGAGTGATTACCTTCTTTGAGCAGGCGGGAGTGAATAAGGAGAATGAGAAAGCAGCAGATCGCCGCTCCGGTCAGTGCCCACGCAACTCTGAGCAGCTGCATCCTGGCGTAGGAGGGTTTGTGGCGGACCGAGACAGCCGTGCAGGGGGGTGGGGGGGGAGACACTCCACCTCAGCTCACAGACACGCACTGGCTCATGTTCTGGTGGCCGTCTAATTCAGCATCCGTCCCCTTCGTGCAAAATCCTCACTTGATAGTCCGGTTTGGGTTTGATAAAGAGGGCTGGGATCCGTGAAGAAAGAAAGAAAGAAAAAAAAACAAAAAAAACAAAATGCGCTCTTGCCTCGCCGCCGGTGCGTCAGAGTGGCTCCAAAAAGAGGGGCGATTAACCCCCAACCACAGACTCAAGGGCTGACATCTTTCCTCACACCACTTCTCACTCTTCTTCTTCTTTATTTTTATTATTATTATTATTTGTCTTCTTCAAGAGTCTCTCGTCGGCTTCACTGGAGCGTCGCTCAGCACAGGCTCGGCGGAGCGGGCTGCGCCCCTCGGTGCGGCTCCGTCTTCGAGTGCGCACGGCGGTCCACGGCGTTGCGGCGCGCAGATGATGATCACCGCTCCCCGCTGCATGTTACGCACATCTCTCCCATTGCTGGAGAGGCAGAGGCAAACACTGCCAACCAAGTCGCCCTGTGGCTCTCGTTTTCCCTCCCTCTCTCTGTCGCTCTCTCTCTCTCTCTTCTCTCTCTCTCCCTGTACTTCACAATATTGCTCCGTCGTTCCGTCACTTTCCCTCTCTCTCTGTCGCTGTGTTCCCTCTCCCTCCTCTCTCTCTCTCTCTCGCTCTCCCTCTCTCTCCTTCCCTCCTGATTCACTCCAATGCAACTCTTGCCATTTACGCACAAGCACAGTCAGCTTCATAAACTATGCATCTCCTGGATGATCCCTGTTTTTCTTCATCTGCGCATCGCACCTCCTGGAAACACCCCCCCCTCCAAAAAAAAAAAAAAAAAAAAAAAAAAATCAGAGGCTCTGTGGCTGACAAATTCCCGACTTCTCTTTGAAGCCAAATAAAACGTCACAACGAGCAAAGCCCAAGCTGCGCAGGTTCTTTCTATCAACTTTGTCCTCCCATCAGATAATCTATAAAGATCAAAACAGTTGCAGGCAGCAGTGTCTGCACATCTCTGCCTTTCTATCCCTGTGTGTGTGTCCCTCATACTAAATCGACCCCCCACCCCCTCCACCCCCACCCTTAGCTCCAGGTTACGTCACAACTCCCCCAAATACTCTCCTCCAGCTACAAAGCATGAGATGGTGCTGCTATAATAGGATGTTTCCACTGATAAATAGAAGTGAGCAAACCGTTGGCACCAAATCAAGTATTATATGTGCCATTGTGGCATTAAGACGATGTGATACAGACTACTCTGGCTTAAGAAAATAAGAAAAAGTGCAGATTTTTTATTTTTTTTGGTGGATCCTGATTTTTCCTGTAATGAGGAAATTCTGCACATTAGCCAAGACCCCCCCCCCAGTTATTGAGATAAGCAATAGGCCTTGGTTGGATAGCCTAGCCTGAGGCTCAGTTTCCAAGAATATAACAACACACCCAGAAACCTATTTCACATGTAGCCTAAAATTTCATCATATTACAAACATAAAGAACTGATGCCGTTGCAAATTCCTAAATAGCCTCCTCTGCTCTGTGTGCAATCTGATGTGTAAAAAAAAAATGTCAGGATCCTGTGAATGAAAGCAATCCGGCTGGAGGAGGACCAATACTCAATAGCAAAACAATAGCTTGTGTAATCCCCACACACACAGACAACACACGCACATGCATATCTTCCATGCCAACATGGCCATTGTTTCTTTTTTATGTACATTTGCATCGTGTTTTAACTCTCACATTGCGTGGTGTGGGGTGGTTAACTCTGTGCCTCCATCAGTCATTTGGAAGCGACTGGTCAGTATTGCGCACAACGACCACGAGGCCGCTGGAGCAATACCAGCATTCGAGAGAGTGGCGTTTGCTCCTTGGGGTGCCTGTGAGTTTTATCCCAGCGTCTGTGTATTTATAATTGAATCAGACTGACATGGTTGGACGAGTGATGGTGCCACTCAAACCAGAAAACTGTCATTGCAGTGTCAATAAGGTTGGCCCCTGCAGCTACTAGCACTAATTAGCCGATAACAGTCTCTGCTGGCTGGCATGTATGCCAGACTGTGTGTGTGTGTGTGCTTGTGTGCATACTTTGAATGTCTATGCCTTTGTTTGCGTGCCACTATGTGTGTATGTATGTTCATGTCAAGTTTGCATGGATGGGTCAGTATGTGTGTGTTAGACAGGCCCTTTTTTTTTCCTGTCCCGGCACCTCTCTGCCTCCTCTCTAACGCTGTGATCCATCCATCTACTGCATGGAAAGCAATTAACAGTGACTTGACCTCTACAAGGATTTGAGGTGGGAAGACTGTATGCGCGCTTGTCTGACATTATCATCTGCTGGGCCTATACCTCTTTATAGACTCTGGAAGAGTGGCAAACTAAATATAACTTCATGCATGTGACTACAGCCTAATCAAAAAACAGTTGGAAACACAGGCGTATTGATATGGTTTGATTTGCAGGAGGAACCAGTTACAGTTGCCATTTTTACGCACCTGTTCCTGACATCTCACCTTACAAGCTTGAACCTGTAAAATAGTCCCCAGGCAGCTGAACCATATGTACAGAGATTGGAGCAATTTCTTTTAACACCAATTTAAGATGGCAACAGCAATTTGTGTAACTGTGAGGAAATATTTAGAACAGAATTCAGCTTTGTTGCTTCTACACCTACCAGCAATTAGACTTTTCTGCTAAGTTATTTATAAAGTAGGAAGGTGTAGATCACAATTGGCTCCACTTTTAAGCCAGCTGTAACAAACAGCCGAGCCTGGAGCAACACTTTGTTGAAACAACGTGTTTGTGCACTGATATAAACTCCAGTGTGGACAGAAAGATGTTGCTGGCATTCTGCCCTTTTACACGTCTACTGCTTTTTCAGGTCAAGTGTCATCATGAGCAAAAACAAATGCGAGCATGGATTTTTATCACTGGGCATAAAGCAGCATGCAGGAAAACAAACTGTCCCATTATTTAATTTAATTAGGCTATTTAAAGTGACTACAATCGATATTTTTGCAAAATGTGAACGAGGTCGTTCGCATGAATCTCCAGAGAATTATCACTGGGACTCTGCAGTTCCCTCAGCAACAGAGCTGAGGGGAATAAACTGTTAAAATCTCCAATAACAGAAATCCAAATAGACTTAGACTCACGATTCAGGAGAAGTAGTGCTGCGTATAAAGCACCGTCAACCCCAGGAGCACAGGAGAATTGACTGAAGTAATGCATTGTTTGCTGTGGCGCCCTTAAGAAACGTCATTGTAAAGTTAGTATTAAGGTACAAAAATAAAGTTTGGGCAGTTTAATTTTGTGCCAACTGTATAATGACAGGCTGAAAAATAAATACCATTGTGTTAGTGTTTCATATTCTGTCTTCATCTCTGAACTTTTTTTTTTTTTTTTTATCACAGAGTACACAGGGGCTCATTCTCGTTGCCTTGGGGACCAAATATTCTGTCTAGACACCATTATAAATCCCTGTTAGATGTCTTCTTGCATTTTTCCTAACCCTTCTTTTATATTACAAGGGGATGGCAAAAATATTTTCAGATAAGTTTTGGACCACTTTGGAATTCTTTTCTTTTTTTCTTTTGTAAATTATTAAACCATTTCCTTCCCCTCTATCCTCACACCACCCACCTACACTGCTGCCACATCTCCTCTCTCACTTTCTCCTCCTCTATACTGCCACCCACTCACCGCTATGCTTTTTCTTGCCAGGAGCCAGGAGAGGCGTTACTTGCTTTGTCCTCTGTGCAGGTCACTGGCTGTGTGCCAGACAGAGCCCATGCCAATAAAAGCCATGAGTAATGGGCTAAAACTTCTACATTCGCTGTGTTTCCCATTATTTCCCATGGTCAATAAATCTGAAGGAGGGCTTAATCAGAGGGAAAAGCTGGAACATACGGCCCATGTCCAGTAGGGTGTCCGACAACAAAGATTCTTGCAGTTTAATCAGAGATAAAAGTTGAAGTGGCAGCCACCAGTATGTGACCCACTTTGTCTTCTGACAGATTTTGCCATTATTGTTTGGATGGATGAGCACTCTGCTATTGTCTAAACAGTGGCTGCTTCTGGGCCTGAGATGAGGTCAACTCTGAATAAAGAACCTAATAGACAGATAATTGAAAAGGTCAAAATCCATGCATAAACCAATGAAGAGGTTTAACAGCACAGCTGGATGGTTTGCCAGAGGTTTATATAACAATCCAATCGCATCTGGAAGAATTTCCTAGAAGTTCCTATCTACCTCTTTATCCCTTATGTGTGTTATAGTGCTTCAGCCACTTGAAACCTTGTGTCTGCATTTAAGATATTTTACAATCTAACCTATACCTTATACCTGGTAGCTTGATGCTGGAGAGTTAGTAATAAATATCTGCAGGTTCCTCACAAGCAGCAATCCCACAGATGTAACACTTCAATCATTTGATCTATTCGTATTGTTTAAAGTATGGATAGTAGCTGCTGCTTGTGCCCTTGACGTCATGAGAGAAACATGATGCTATTGCTGTAACAAAAATGCAGCTGAAGGTAGGGTCAGGGTAACGTACCGAAGGTGGTCTTTTTAATGGGGGCGGTATGTGCCACGCAGTATGACCACTTCATGTGGACATATGTTCCCAGCTTTAGACTAGGTGACCTAATCAGCACTGAGACGTTTGACTTGTGATTGCGCTCACCCTGTTGACAATAAGGACAAGAAGTTAAGAGACAAAAGCAGAGAAGGAAAAGAAATCAAACAAAAAAAAAGGCCAAAATGTTAAAAAAAAAATAAAAAAATTTAAATACAGCAAAACTGCTACAGGCTGGTTCATTCCTGTGGTTGAGATGGATCGTTCTGACAGAAATCAACATTTCTTTTCTCTTTTACATCATCCCTATCTGTAGCTGCACAAAGCCACAGCACTTGGAGACACCATGGATCCGTCTTAGTCAGCAGAGGCTTTTTGCTGCATCTGTCGCTGTTCAGTATCAAACACAACTTCACCACAGAAGTAAAGATCACCTGAGAAAAATGATCCATCACAGTAAACACAAGGCACCAATTTGGCTTTGGAAAACTTTCTGTTTAATCATAACTTCCCTGAACTCAAGTTGAGAGTTTTTGTATCAGTACAGGCATTGTGTTCCTCTTTGCTTACTGTCAATCACCTGACGCCCACAGGAAAGAAACAAAATATCTGCCAGCAAATAATCCATCAAAAACACGTCACATCAGACGTCTGTCACATTCACGTCTTTGTATTTAGGAAACATTTGTTAGTCGGGACATCAGTGCCTTCTCCACACCATAAAGTTTTGTGTGTTTTTAGTGACTATGTCTGATTTCACACATTATGCAACACCAAGCAACTGGAGGGAATCTAAAGATAGAAATATATGAGCTATAAAGAACATACCAGTGTCATTTATAGCCCATTTATTTCTATGAAGGGCTTATTATTAGCCTAAAAGAAAAGACAAATTACTTTTATTATTTTTAATTCTGTTCTGTTCTATTCTTGGGGGGCATGAGGTCTCACTGTACCTCATCTAAAAATGTGTCAAAAGTTCAGAGAGCGTGAACATTTTTGGAGGTTTCTGTCAAGGTTTTCAGCCTTGTTTCCATTCCTGTCAACAAATGAGTGACGGGTTTAGAAATGCACGGCACTCAGCTGCATATTTGTGGCTTTTACATGTGTCGCATTCCCAAGAATTTTAATCTCACTGGCAGCTTTCACAAAACACTATGTCCTGTATCTATGTGAAAAATTTGGAGGGAAATGTTCCACACTAGCTCTATGATTTTACTCTTAATTTTGAGTGAGTTGTCACTCACTATGACTTAAGCCACAAAGTTATTGTATCACTCATTATGAACTGTATGCACATTTAATCAAGTCTTATTATAGGAAATGCAATATACTGAGCTGACAAACACCACTGATAGACTCATCCTCTTGAGGCTTCCACTAAGCTTCTTACATTTCCTGTAGTTGGAGGAAAGCAAACAAACACAAACACGCACATACGTGGGAGCCTACTCTCCACTTAGCCTCCACGTTCCCGACCTCCATTCATCCATCATCCCTCGGCATTGACGCCTCACCCTCCCCGCTGCATAAGTTACCAACCAAGTGCTGCGGTCCCAGGAAAAATGAGGCGCTTTATTGAGTTTACTTGATTAATTATTAATTTCCTTTTCATCAGCTTTCACCAGGCAAGTGTCACATAAAGTATGGAAACAACTAAGAAGACAACAAAGCTAATAATAACTAAGATGACTGACATGCACTGTAAAAATGTAATCTTACATTCTGAGGCAAAGATGAGAGTTACAAGCACAGAATTATGAATTATGAGCAGCAATTAAAGCCAACAAACCAAGCTAGTCTCTTGCCTCAACACTGCAAATTCTGCAAATTAGCAAACTTTATACAGAAGACAGTAAAGAGCTTAAACATATAAAATGAGGACATAAATGAATAACTAATAAAGAAATGATCCCTTGCTGTGTAGTGTCCTCTTACCGCACGTTTACCCGCAATCTCAGTGGATGAAATACAAACAAAGGCAACAGCGCTGACAATTAAATATTTAACAGGAAAGTCTCAACGACATGGAACGCAACTTTATCTACCAAGTGTTTTTTTTTTGTTTGTTTTTTTTGTCTCAAGGGAGAGTTGTTGGTAATGACACCCAGAGGACACGTGCTAAAATGACAAGAAATAGACCACGAGAAAGATAAAAAAAACAAAACAAGTTAAATCTGTCAAAACAACTTGTGACAGGCAGAAAGAAAGTGAATTATTAAGCCATTTTGCTCTTGCCTCTAATCCGTGTTTTTGCCCCAGGGTTGTAAAGATTTCTTTTTTTTCTAATATGGTGAATAAAGATCATAAACACTGCCTTAAAGACTGTAATCTTTGCAAAACAAGTTTGTTAGATCGAAGGGAGTATGAACAGTCGAATATTGAAAATCTTTACAGACCTTTAATGATTTACTTTACAAATAGTATATTGTGGTGGACAGCTGTGAACAGGCAAGCAGGAGTGAGTTGACAGATGTCCGAGGATCCACCCATCAGATGCGCTGTAGTGTGTATCTAAGCAATGCGCATAGCAACTGTCTCCATCCTTCTCCACTAATAAAACTTTACACTGCTGAACTTTACACTGCTGAACAGGACGGTTGTCATAACCGTCAGACAGGGAAAGGTGGAGCAGTGAAGGCGGGAATAAAAAGAAAAAAAAAAAAGAAAGGCCTGTATGACAGATGAAGCTGAATGCTACAAAGAAAGTGACATCAATAAGAGACCAGGTCAATCTGAGACACCGTTGCAGCTTGACCATCTATTTATTCTTACTTGTCGTGTGTCTAGTCTTGTACATTTGTATGTGCTGTGATCGACTCCCACAGCTGTAGCATGCCACAGCATTCAGACGGGCTACTTGTTGGCCAGTCACACATTTTTGTAAATTGTAATCTGGATAAATTTCCTCCCAGATGAACATAGTGGGCAAAGTTAACAAGTCTGGCACCCGTTATGTCGAAATTAGCAGCCTGGTGGTTTCTATGAACAGGGCGGCCTGGGATGGATTCCCAGTCTGAATTATTGTTTCAGTCCACCCCTGCTAGAGCACATATTAATGATGCCTTAAATATCAGTGAAATTATAGTGGTTTTCCAATTAGCGTCAAGCCAAATGGCAACACAAACATTCTTATGAACTATTTTGCTCTTGTTCTCCTTTTAAAGACGAGACTGTTGCCAAAAAACTGTCATCGTCGATAAACTGCGTTGATTATAGAGTCCAGAAGAAGCATCTCACATCAGTGTCAACACAGACGTCTCTCTGGGGCTGACTTCAGTTCACTTTCAATACAGGCAATTTTGGAAGAGAGCTGACTTCATCATTTAAATATTGATCCACTTTTGTAATGAGGATGTCATATTCAATCTGTTAAGAAGTAATTAAAAAATCAATATCCTATCAACATTAAATGAACCACAGTTTCTATTTTATTCGGGATCGACTGAGAGAGCGTTAATTGACTCTAGTCTCAATTTTCATCGCAATCTTCTGTGTATGGAACATCCTGACTGCTGTTAAATGTGGTCGAAATCTCATACTGGCACATTTAGGTACAGATCACTGAGCCTCACAGAGAAGTGGGAGGAAGAGATACAAAGCTTTGAAGGAGACTGTTTGGGCTCCTTTACTGCGTGAGCTCTCAGCATGCAGAAGAGCTCATCAGAGGGAAAACAGGTGAACATAACAGGAGTTTGTTCATACACACATGCAGGCAGGAATGTGTATATGTGTGTGTGTGTGTGTGTGTGTAGAAATGGGGAAAGAAAGGAGGCAGAAACAAAATAGGGAAAAAAGGGAGACACTGATGCAAGCGATAACATGTCTCTTTGCCCCATTGAAAGCAATAAAAATAGGTCAGGACACAACACAGTCATGTAACATTGAACTCAGCGTGCAGGTGCAGTGACTTCATGGAATATCTACTGCTTCCCTGACAGATGCCCTTGCTGTATTCATTTGTAAATGAGCTTTAGAGGTGATATTAGGCAGGTTTTCTGTTGCTAGGTTTTGTTGGACAAAGCGAAGCGAGCAGCTAGCTGGGTTCATATTTAGTGCATAGGCAAAAGAGAACCTTCTTGTCTAACGCCGGTGACACAGGCCGTGTTGCCGGCGTTAAACACACACCGACTGCACGTCTGCTGCATTGCTGCTGCTGCCAGCCCCAGCTTTCTACCTAGAGTTTGCCTTGGGTAATAGTTACTACTCAAAGGTTGTGTTTCTATTCATTATAAATTAATTTCAGAATGATTTTTGACAATAAATGTCACTAAAAAGCTGCTGATATATGACATATTGTGACATTCAGATTTAGATCAGATCAGTGAGAGGTGTCGGTTTTATGTAATGTTGCTGATATGTCAATACCAATAACAGGTCTATTTTTACTGGGAGCGTGTGCAGCGTGTGAAAATGGGCGAGGTGCTGAATCTCTCGATCACACGATGCAGCTGTGATGCCTGAGATGTGCAGGCAGTGAGTCCGTTATATCCGGCTAATGTGGGCACCAAAACGAAAGCTGAGGCGTTCCGCGGCCACCACGCGCACGCCACACAGCCAGCGTGCTCTCAGCCAAACCTTCTGCAAGAACGCTAATGAGAGCATTTCCCAAAATGCTGAACTGTTCCTTGGCTTATAGGTGTCCTGTTTTCAGCTCGATTCAATTAGGAAACGTAAAGGGCGCATTGAATCGACATGTAAAAAAAAAAACAAAAAAAAAAAAACAAAAAAAACACAAATATGCAAAAAAAATTACAACCAGTGTAACACAAACTGAAGGACGATGGCAAGATGAAGAAACAACAAAACCTGGGATATTATAATGAGAATGAGATTACTAGTTGGTGACACTGTGGTGTAGTGGTTGGCAAGAAGGTTCTGGGATTGAACCCCTTTGAATGCTTTCAATGAACCAGTCCAAAGACATGCATATTAGGTTAATTGGTGACTCTAAATTACCTGTGAATAGTTGTTTGTCTGTATGTGTCAGTGACCTGACTGTCTGTACCTGTTCAGGGTGTACCCCGCCCCAATGTCAGCTGGGATTAGCTTCGGCCCCAGTGGAGAGGTGGCACAGATAATGGATGTATGAACATTACTAGTGCAAATGATTAGCTATGCACATACATCAATGACTTCTTTTAAAAAGAGAGTGTATGATAAAGAATGATAAAGATAAAGAAAACAATAAAAAAATGTTTCATATGTTAAGTATAGGGGTATAAAAGGTATATGAGGCATAATTGCTATATGGTGTACAATGCAAATCACTCCTGTCTTTTCTTTCATCCATTGCATTGATTAAAATGTTCCTTTGTTGGTAATATGTAACAACTGCACACGGGCTTCGGTGCATTAATCCAATTTGGCTTTGTGACGGATAAAATCAGAATTTCAAAGCAAATATGTCAGACATGTATTTTTTTATGCACTGTGGGTCACTTACTGCACACTTTGTGTATATTTCAATGTAGCCTTAAAGCCCATTCTGAATAAATGATGCACAGCGGGCTCTGCAGTGTACCTGCTACAGGATGAAAAGCAATACAGCGGAAATTGAAAAGAAGCAATAGCATTAAGCAGTGGAGGCTGTGGTCTCCATGGCCAAAACAAAATTCGATTGTGAAAATCGAGTAGATGATGATAATATTTGGTAGCAGCATTGTCTGGCACGAGGTTAAAAAAAAAAAAAAGAAAAAAGAAAAAAAAAAGAGCAGTCTCCTCTCTAGATTGCTGTAACCTTGACTCACCCTGTCATTTCTGCATTCATCAGGGAGAAAAAAAAAAGGGAAGGCAATTGAAAAGAAATGTGATTATTAGATGAAGGGGGGATGTAGAGAGTGAGGGGAAAAAAGAAAAGGAGGCAGAATGGGGCATGAGAGCCATAGAGGAGGGAAGAGGAGGAGGGAATGGGGGGGGTCAGACATGGAAAAACTAATTTTTGTCTTTCGGGGCGTAAGGGAGACAGGGACGAGAGCGTACAGAGTGACATGGAGGGCGAAATGATTCACAATTTTGCAGCGACGCTTCAGCAGAGAGTCAGACACTAACACAGTCTGTCTGTCACCACAGGCTGCTGATGGACACACATTATTGGATCCATATACCTCCTCTTTGCTCAGTCGCAGTTCCTCACCACAGACACATGGCCTTCAGTTAAGCAGTCAGAGGGATCGTTCAGGGGGAAAAACAAAGTGAGCTCAATATTAAATGGTGACAAGAAAACCAAGAAGCTTGTGTGTGTGTGTTTTTTTTTTTTTTTGTGCTCATTCTGGTACATGTTGGACACAGTTTCCTGATGGTTCAGTACCAGGAATATAACACTTCAAAATGAGTGAATGCCATTTGTGCAAATTCATCTTCATGTTGAGGCCTAATTGATCACAATTTGTGTGTGTGTGTGTGTCTGTGCGTGCGCACGCGTTTGTGTGCGTGTTTAAGCCCGTTTAATCCAAACACTCATCACAGATAACCATGTGATTTCCATTCATACCCATATGGTTCGGTTCAATTATTTATCCCTGCAACAGTAATTATTTTCAGCAGCTTGTCAACCAGGTCAACAAATACAAATACACACAAAAAACAGATGTGTCACAGTGGATTCATTTCATTCGAGGTTAAAAACATACAAACGTGTAAATGACACATGATTTAGAGTTAGTGCTCACAGTGCTTTACTGTCAGGAATAATAACTCACTGACAAGTCAACTTTAAAAGATTGGGCTGGAGATTCCTATGTAATATTTCAGTAAAGCGAGCAAAATGTATATATCATCTTTCTGATAGCCTGCAGCAGAATAGAAAAGATCAAATTTTAAAGGCATTGACGGCCCTTGACTGCTTGTGTTAAGAAGCTGACTTCCCTTATCTCAGAGTGATCTGAGCAATGTGATTAATACAACAATTGTCTCCCAACAGGGCTGTTATAAGGAGGGCGAGGGGTGAGACTATACAGCAGCCTGATGATGTGATGATTCTTACAAAAAAAAGCTAAAAAAAAAAGAAGAGTATAGGCAGGAGTGGACAAAGAAAGCGGCAACAGAGAAAGCAAGAGCATATGAGGATAGACAAAGTAAAGATAGAGCACCATCCTCTGGCCTCTGCAGGGCTCAGACTCCCTCTGAGAGCACTAGAAAGACAAGGGATCAACCTTGATTCCAGCCAGGCTTTGTCTCTTTACACCGTGAAAATATGGCCTGGAATCCCATTATCGCCGCCTATAGAGATGTGAGGACTCCATCTTCATCTCTTATTCCACAGCACATGGGGGTTTTGGCACCACCTGCACTGTATATTGAAGCACCAGCCTTAAAAAAAAAAAAAAGAAAAGAAGTTCTCTCCCATTCTCATAGGCTTGAGAGGCTCTTTATTTGAAGGGCAAATAGAACAAGAGGGGAGAATGGATGTCATTCATTTGGAAGCCACAATCTTCTGCAACTTTGGCATACCAATGAAAACCTTAAACTCTATTTTCTCAGTAATGTGCAAGGGATGGCGTGGGAGCACACGCATGCCACTCAGGTGCACTTTATGTTGCCTTCACGTGCACGCACACACACACGCACACACACACAGATCACTTGGAGAATTGAGTTAGTGACAAGAGCTAGATTTGATTTTATCCCCTCTCTGCCTTCTCGGCTCTCCTTAGGGCCGTCACACAAACAATCTCCCAGCAGCAAAAGTAGATATGAGATTAGTTTTGCAGGGTGTTGGCAAGTGCCACATGTTTGCTGCCACCCCTGCAACATGTATCTCTATCTCTTTATGTATAAGTGTGTGTGTGCAAGTGTGAGAAAAAAATAAAATGATCACATGTGAGAATTTATAGATCAGCGCTCCCGCCCAGATGTACAGGCGAAGCGGGACACAAGGTTGCATCCCTCCTGCACGAGTCAAAGGCATCCTCTAACATATTCATCATCACATCTCTCCTACACACACACGGACACGTATGTGCACACACACACACACACACACACACACAGACAAACACATCACCTCAATCCCCGATAATCATCTCCCTTTGTAGCCGCCAAGGGCACAAATGTCTGTTCTTGCTTTCACTGCAGGTGCTGATCCATGAAGCAGTCAAGGTGGAGTCAAATGTTTCCTTGGAAATGGCACATGCACGCACACACACTTCTACACACACACACACACACAGACACAATATCGCTCTCTGTGCAGGAAGGCGTAGGTTTTACATGAACCACAGGAGTGATGACAGCTACATACTGTTAGTGTGACTAGAATCTGCAGGCCAAAAAAGAAAAATAGGTTTGTTAATTGATTGTATGAAAGAGGTAAACAGATTGAAGGAGGGAGAGAGAGAAAGAAAGAGAGAGAGGCTGATTAATTGAAAGTGAGAGGGCCGAACTGATTAAGAAGAGAGAGAGAGAGGGAGAAGAAAGAGAGTTCATGGCATAAAAGCTTCCTCGAGAGGAGCGCTATCAAGCAAGGCTCTGACTCTGATCACTCATGTGTTTGCATCTAAAGTAGGCCCAAAATGCTTGGAGGGCAATGCCAATGTTTCATAGCAGCACCGAGCATTTACATATTTATCCACCAACAATTTTCTGCCCACAAACACACGTTTCCTTTTTTTCCCCCCCTCACCACATTTGCTTTATTTATTGATTGATTCAAGCACAGTAAGCGTAAAAAAAAAAAAAATGCATAAAAATGAGCTGAGGCCTGAGTTTTCTCTTTCGGAAGTGCATTTGCATTCCAACTAGCCCCCTCAACGCCACCCTCTCCATCCCACTGTACCGTGCAAATAACCCCTCCCTATGTCTCAGCAAATCTTGTGCACACATGTACACACACACACACACACACACACACACATACACACACACACACACACACACACACACACACACACACACACACACACACACACAGAAACACTGTGAGATGCTTAGAGCTAAAAATCCAGTATTCATTTAAACACTTCTAAACACACACACCTCAAAAATTCCCAACACATACATCTTTCACACATATTTCTGGGCAGTGTTGGGAGAAGGAGGTGGAAGAGGAGGAGGAGGCTCCATCTGTGCAGGAAAGTTGGGTTCCTGGCAGCCTCCTTGGGCTGCTCAGCCATCCATCCGCTCCCACCCATCCCTCCCTGCTTCACCCCAACCAATGTCTTCTCCCCCTCTCTCTCCCCAGACCACAACCATTTCCATCCATCCTGCCTCCTTTCATGTGAGGAGCGGAAGTGTGCCTGGCATCCACTGCTGTTGTTTGATACAGTGGCCGCATGATGCCCGACTGCCTGCTTGGCCAACACACGCACACATGCACATTGACTGATGCATACACACACGCACACACGCATGCATGCACACACACACACACACACACACACACACACACACACACACAGATAGGCATCTTGTACTAGCTTCATGTGTAACCACCCATCGAGCAGGGAGCTCTTTTGTGAGGAGGCAAACACTAACTGCTTTAAGGGTCTAAGAAAACTGTGAAACTAAGACTGGTTTAAAAAATATAGGATCAATTCAGAAACGGGCTATGCTGCATATAAACACAGCGTGGTTTGTTGTTTGTAATTCGTACATGTCTTAAAGCATGTGTTTCTATGCTTAATTTTCAGCATTAACCAATATTCTTTATTTTTTAGGATGAAAAGAGTAGTTCAGTATCTTAAATTCAAACCTCTGCTGTGACGTGCAAAATAAAATTTGTTCTACACCTTCACCATGGTTGTCTTTTCGCCTCTTTACTCCAAAATATCTATATTGGAGCACCCCAGTGGCTCCCTTGGTCGAGCACATATCATTAAGGCTTAATCCTAACAGCAGCAGTCCAGGTTCATATCCGACCCGTTGCCTTCTGCTACTTGTCATCCCTCGTTTCTGTCCCCTGCTTTTCTCTTTAACAATAAAAGCAAAAAAAGCTCCCCAAAATAACACAAACATGTGTATTTCACAAATTTAGCAAATACATTTTAATCCAGGTTATGTTTCCTGTTCGTTTTTTAAACCAACTCACTGTGTTCACACCGACAGCACTTGGTTAGTATTGGCAAATACTGTGGTATTGATTAAACACTGAAAAAGCCTCCTGGCAGCTGAAGAGTTAAAGCGAGACCACACAACTGTAACCTTTGCTGCAATTCATACCTCCGTCGCCTCGCTCATGTTTACTGTCTGTCTCAACAGTGCCAACTGTCAAATAAAAGAGAAAATGCCAATTTGAAATAACATTGTAAAAGCTGAGTTATTTCTAGTGGCATCAATTTGACCAGACACCATGATCTCTAGTGTCAGAGTATCCTGCTTTTTACATATAAATAAGCAAATGAATAAGAAAATTAAAATATATATACTTGTGTGTATATATATATATATATATGCCTGTATTTCTTGAAGCAAACACCTTCAGAGTTTCTTTGGATGGCCATTGAGGAGCAGTAACCGGCTGACTGTTATTTATAATTCATGCCACAAGCCTGCCTTAAAGCCTGTCAAGCTATTTCTCTCAGGGACCGACCAGGGTCCATAATCAAAGTAACTAACCTGTGATTTACTGAGCCCTGGGGTAAACATCTGCTGCCTGTCATCTGGACTGCTTACAAGACACGACTATTTACACGCATTTAACTGTGGAGGGGCTTTAAAAAAAGAGGAGGGAAAAAAAAGTGCAAGGATTTGTGAGTCCTCAGCAGTTCTTGCTACAACCCTGCCAACCCCGTCACCACCACACCCCTCTGTGCCTGGAGCAGAAGTAAGGGGAAGAGAGAGAGAGGAGAAAAGATGTGGATTTTTGCCGTCTGGTCCCTGATTCATCTTTGGGTTTATTGCCCCCCACCATCCTTCTCCCATCCCCCCTCCCTGTTCCCCCGTTCACATCATGCCTCTCAATCACCTGACAAGGCAAAGGGAGGAGAGAGGATAGAGGTAGGCTGTCAAGTGCCAGGAGAGAGAGAGAGAGAATAAAAACATGAAAAAGGAGGTGTGGGAGTGGAAAAAAAAGTGTGAGGTTGAAGAGCCAGAAAAATCTTGAAAAAAGGGAAATAAAAAACAATATAAAACTGCTCCTACAATATGTGTTGGGAAAATGACACTATTCAAACATAACAAATGCTAAGGGGCTGATTGAACATTGTTAGAGATGGAGGGTCAGAAAAGTGAGAGGGCATTGTAAATTTCATTTTTGCTAAAGGGTAAGTCTTTCTCTCGCCTTGTATTTATATTTTATTTACTTCCCTTGTGAGAGGTATTATATAAAAGAGACTGAATAGGCCTCTTACATCAAAAAGATAGCTTTCTTTTGCACCAGGGACTGCACTGGTACATTTGGCCACAGGTAACAGACAACAGTCACATCTGCATCAGAGCTTACTACTCATCTCAATCAGCTACTATGTAATAGGACCAATATGTCACTTTTCTAGGTGTCACTCCTACACCCAAAATTACAAAAACACTTAATTATAATTCCTTCCTCCTGTACTCCTTTGTGACTGAATAGTCTTGATGTCTTGCACTGCATTTATATACCAATATGAATCAGGAAAAGTTGTTAATAGTGTCTGACTCATAATATATGACTAAATTACTGCATTATAAATTGTTACCCAACACTTATTTGTGTTTGAGTATTATCTCGAGCAAAAGAGTGAAATCATTTTTTCACCAAGCAACAGTGGCTCCTTTATTTGCAGTGACAGTCCATTAAATTTGCAATAACTATGATTTTTTTTTTTTTTTTTTACTTCGAGGCAACTTTGAACACAACACTGACATATTTGAAACTTGCTAGCATAAAGTTTCCTATTTACACATTGAGAAGACCTGAAGTGATAGTATCAGTTGTTGTCTTGGCCCAGCGTTCACTCTACTTTTACTTCTGTTTTTGGTCTCAACCAACTCCTGAGGGACAATCTAGCTCTCATGCTCCACCGCCAATTGCCATCTGTATCTACAAGCTGTTTGGTACAGGGCATTTATAACTCATAGTCTAAAACAGCTGCCTGGTGCAGCTGGAAACAAAGCTAATGAGAGTGAACCAAAACAGTGAGCTAAAAGATGTTGAAACGCTACACAAGGAATTTTCATTGTATTTTTACTTCATTTTAGTGCAGCATTTCAGCAGATTGCAGTTAAATGTGATGTTTACAGTTGCTAATTTGAGCTACTAATGAGCAAAGTGAACAGAAACATGTTTTTGACAAAGTTATGAAAAATAATGTTCACATATTTCAAATTGAAGTGCACCATTCTACTTTTACTTTTACTTGGAGTGAAAGGGTGAGTTAAAAAGAAATATCAATTTGGCGCACATGCTTTTTAAACAGCAAAAATTGTGGCTGCAACACTACCCCCTCACCAGACAAATAACTTTGGTACGGTCCCTAAAACACTAAAAAAAACAATATTTCATTCGATCTTTCTTCTCAGCCTCTCCCTGCAGATGCTCCCCACCTCTACTATCCAAACCCTGCATTCCCTTCATACCCACCCCTCCGTGTCCCCTCACTCACAGATCTAATAGTGACAGATAGAATGAAGGAGGGCTGCCATGAATTAATCGATAATAGGCAACTCCTGCAATATTACCATCACTACTGCCAAGGCCCTGGCTGATGGAGCACACCACAGCCAACAGGAGGAGTAGTAGTGGCTGTGGAAAGAGAAGGGCGGGGGGCAATTTTGATTAAGTTCCTTTCAAAGCTTGGTGCTAAGTTGAAAGCTTTTGATAGTCTCTCTCTCTCTTCATTGATTCTCTCTTGATTTCTGGCCTCTCTCTACCCCTCTCTCTCTCTTTCTCTCTCTCTCCTTCCTTTTATCTTTCAGTTTAACTCTCTTGCACTTTTCAATTGTATTCCCCACCAAGCTCTGTCTTTATTTATGTGTCTGTCTTCCCCTCGCTCTTAATCTTTTCAACCATTTGAAGGTGCAATCAATCTTGGTGTCGACCATTGATATGTACAACAAACACCTATCAGTTAGTGGGCAGATGAGTAATGCAACACATTTAGATGAAGTGTGTAGTGTAATAACGCAACCACAGCCCTGGCAGCATGACATAATCCACACTGCCATGGGCAAAGTGACTCCCACATTTAGATAGATTAAAACTAATCAATTAGTACACACAATCTTCAAAATATAAATTAAATTAATCCCAATAAAATGAGCTCAAATCATTAGCTTTCTCCCCTCCAGGCGAAATCCAATAATTATAATTGTCAATTTGCAAATTCGGAGGCCGAGAAGTATTTAAATGTGGGAAAAAATGTCGAAAAAACACTTGACAGAGAGAGCTAATTAATTAAACTCTTTTAACAACTTGTTTTCCACAGTTTAGCTGAAAGGATTGTTTGTATTCTGTGCTTGAATACAAGCTTAGACCAGCATGTGGATGCATGAGGGTGAACCTTCGTATGCAACCCTTTACCTCAAGAAATTTTGGTCCTACTCTACAAAATGGGTTTTACTGAATGCATTTTAAATAGAATGTATCTGCTGCTTTTTTTTTTTTTTTTTTAATCAAGGAAGTGTAAATTGAACACTGGTGTTACGGAGAAGTGCAGGTTAGGTGTTGGGTAAAGTTCTTCCTTTGACATCAGATACCTGAGTTCTCCTAGACCCTGCACTTTGAATAAGGTTGGATAAAGGTGGTGGCTTTGGTTAAATCAGAGATAGCTGAGAAAGCAGCCTTTACAATTACAATAATTTCCTTTAACTGTGTCAGTCGGTCCAATGGGAGACGTGAACGTGATCACAGATTATGACCGATTCATTCGCCCCATAGTCACTGAAATACATATTGGATCCGTTTTTCACAAGCCACAGATCTTCAAAACATTCTGTCATCAAAATGGCATTTTTCAGACAGATCAGGAGAAAGTTAACTATTCAAGAGCTGTTTCTGTCTCAGCAACACACTGTCATGAGATCTTGCAACACAGATCTCTTGGTTTTGGTCTGGTTTCACTGCTGTAGACGTTGCTTTCCAAACACAAACTGAAATAATGTTTTTTTTTAAATAACACTATTACTTTATATATATCATTATTGAAATTTTTAGTAGGGAAAACAGAGTATCAATAAACTGACATCTTGTACGGGTTTGATCAGATATTGTGCTTGCAGATAAAAACAAGTGGCAAAATCAGGCTTAGGAAACAGGAAGTGTATAGCATTCCATACCATTGACACTCATTATAATGCGGTATCTTTGGTTAAGTATCAAAAAAATCAACACATCACAATGCATTCTTTAAATACATTTTTACTTTTCCAATATCTAACCAACACCATAGTCTTTGCTTAAATCAGTAGAGTTAGTTAATAGCAATAAACTTGCTTTTTTACACATCCAGCAGATATGAGGTGATAATATCATTTATTGTCTTTCTGGCCACCTGATGAACTTGAGCCCAATGTTTATTGGGTTCTACTTTTACCTATGTTTTTGGTCTCTACCGACTCCCAAGGGAAAAATCTGGCTCTGCTGCTCAACCGGCTACTTGCCAGCTTTGTCTGTCCACCATTAGGTGCTGACTCACAGTCAGTTTTGTGAGTCTAAAATAGCTGCCTGCGACCGCTGGAACCAAAGCTGATGAGAGTGAACCAAAGCAGTTTCGCTGCAAGTCACAAAACCAACACAGAAATGTGATGCTAAAGATGCTAAAGTTGCTAAAATGGCATACAAAGAATTTGTAAGTTTGTTTTTTTTTTTTTTTTTTTTTTTAAATCTCATTTTAGTGGAAAATTTCATCTGAATGATCCAATGACTTTTGATAATTATCAATATGTTCATCAACCCTTTCTCATTAAAATAAAATAGCAACCAAAACAAATAATGATTAATAAATATATTTTTTAAACATCTATGCTTGCTGCCATAGCCCTCCTCCCTCTGTCAATCAACCTCATCCTTCTTTTCTTGGACTATCCCTGGATGCATGCTGGGACCTGCAACGTGCTCCTTTATCAACACAGAGCCAGGTGCACTCTGGGATCTTCCTGCTTGCCCTTTATCAGCACCGGCTACAGAGATGCATGTGTGGTTTGTGTGTTGCTGCCTGTGTGCATTTGCTGGACACAGGGGAGTAGATCATATTTTTTGGGTGCTTGACTGAGCGAGAGCAGATTATGTGTTTGTGCATGTGGATGTGCCTGCATCAACGTGAATATGTGAATACGTGTGTGTTTGTGTCCTGGCAAGTGTGAATGTGAGCAGAAGGATCAGATCCCAAGCCTCTCCCAGGGGACTCAGGGGGCCTGTCACTTCAAAGGGCCACTGGGGCCCGCTATGCCAGCCCTGCTCGCCAAGGGGGAAATCCTGTTTATGTGGCGGGGCCTCGCTTGGCAGGACCAGCGGCTAACACCACAGCCTGGCGCACATACTGCCACCACCCATGCAGGTTTAAATCCTGAACCACACTGTGATGCCACAATCCAGTCTCTCCAGCTCCTCACAGGCGAATATATCAGAATTAGAGAGGATAATATTTCAGGAGGGACTCAGCGCTTTGATTTGAGACCCTAACCTTGTAAACAAAAGGAACAAATAGAAGAGAGGGGCTTCCTTTTGAATGTTTAACAATGAAAATGCCAGACACAGCATCAATTTCTGTGTCCGATCCAATAATACAGTGACTGTTAGGTATGATATTTTACACTGTGGCCTCTTGCTGTTTCACGCTGTGCTTGCAAAATGAGAAGCCCACTTTAACACCCTCAGTGTAATCAACAAAGGAGACGAAACATGTCTGTCCACTGTCTCCCCACTCAGCCTTCAAAGTGGCTGAGTGGGGAGACAGGAAAGGAAACAGCTTTGCTTTTAAAAACACTTTGAAACACTTTTATCTCATCAAGCTTGGCTGATCACAAGGAAATTGATCTGTACTAGGGGAGAGGTTCTTCAGTGCACTCCTCAGTGATTTGCCTGACAGGTTCCTGCTGAGGAACTTAGTTTGAAGAGGCCGGGAAATGATGTTGATGTGACGTTACTGTGTCAGACTGTTTTGACTTTTTCTTTTTGTCTTTTTTTTTTTTTTTCCTAATAATGCTTGAATATCTTTCAGGATTTTAGCTTCAGGACTTGCCAAATGCCACTCTGATTCAATAAAACAAATGTTACAACTGCAGCCACTTTCATGGGATTTCAATTCAAGAATATAAAAATGTCACATGAGCAGTCAAACATGAGCCTCCTCCATTAGCCGAGTGTGCGTGTTTTTGATTTTGGTCACTGACAAACACAGCTTTTAGCACCTCAACTAAAAATAGCGTTTGGATTTATAGTAATATTTAGAAAAGTAGCATAAATACAATCAAACCCCCCTCCCCAACCATGGTGTATATTAATAGTATGACCCAGTAATGTCAGGTAAGGGGTTGGAGCTGTAGGTGTGTAAGGGAGAGCAGCATGACTGGGAAACAAAATCAACTGCAAGCTTCAAATAAAATAAGAAATTTCTATTCTGTCACTTTCGGCAAAAGCTATGCAGCAGCTCAGTCATTCAGACAGATAGTCAGTCGCTGAGAAGAGATTGTGAACCCACTAAGTTAATATACCTTTAAATATCAGATGCTTCTGGATTATTACTATTATTTTACTGCCAGGGGGTTCAACTGGGAATTATTCTAAATCCTGTCCTCTGATTTTCTACCTGTCCCCTCACCATCATAAATATGCAAAGCACACAAGGACACTCTCAAGGCAAAAACCATAAAAATGAAGGCTTTTCTATTTCCTTCTCCTCTCCTGCCCGATCCTCCCCTGTCCTGCACTGCCCTTCCCTATCCCACCCTGTCCCACGCCCTCAGCTCCTGCATTATCTGTGGGACACTGACATCAGCCTTTCGGGTTCTTAGTTTTTTGGAAGGATTCTGTTTAACTGTGCCACTTGGAGGCCAGGAGGATTTCAGGCCCAGGTTTGATTTGCTTTGTGTCTCTGCCACGTACTGCAGAATATTTAGGAATATTTAGCCTACTTGACCATGTGGATGATGAGATGAGGTTTCCTTTCCCGAAACTGATGACTTTATTAAAGGAAAGCTCCAATTCAGCGCCAACGGGAAGTGTCTGGGGCAAAAGAAGCCTGATGTTTGTCATGATTCTGATTTACCAAAATTTAACCCATAGATGCATAAGTGGGTCAAAAATGACCCGGTGAGGTTGTTTTCTTGCAATATCTTCGTGATGAAAAGTTGTTGTTATCATTTCATATTCCAGCTTTTCCTCAAAAAACATGTTATATATCACACCAATTAAGTACACACAGACTATATCATAAGTGTCACCCCCTTAAGAAGATTTTACACACCAAGGTCCAGTCACTCGTGCATCTAAGGGTTAAACTAACATTTTTGTAGGCTAAATCACAGAGGTGTAGTTGGTCTAAAGAAACCCTCAGTGAGATTAATCCTCATTTTTTTAGTCTGCTTTAACTTTGTTGGGCTGTTCATATATATTTTACATATATATTGTTTTCGTTATATTTTTATATCTATATCTTTATACCTTGTATAGTTGGTTCTTGTATATATTTTGCATTCTATTTTATGTTGTACAGTGTTTTTTATGTCTGATAACTGGCTGCTGTGACATAAGAGGTTCCCAGTTTGAGATCAATAAAGTAAAACATATCTATCTACCTATAAAACTTGACTGGTGTTATTTTTCTTTTCTTTTTTACATCACAATCGAGTATTTCAAACACCGTACTATGCACAACTAAAAAGTAGATACACGGTGGGTTACACGCCTGCAGTAACAGCTAACTATTATCAACAAATCCAAGTAAAGCCACTTGTTGGTCATGATGGGGAGGACACACCTTCCACTTTGCAACAAATCTCAAGAATAACCTTCCAACATGTAAATAAATTAATGATATAGATAAACACATAAGATTAATTTTTATTTGAATTCCACTTAAGGTCAATTAACATAATCATGAGAAAATATTACATGGACATAAAATTAACAAGTTTAGTTAAAATTTAATGACAATTAATTCCACAGAGAGCAGATGTGCACTGTTGTGCTAACAGATGGGCTGAAAATTGTATGTATGTGTGTGGGTTGTGTGTCTAGCTTTTGTTTCGTGCACAATCTGGCAACTTAGATAACATCAAACATCAGATGTATGGATGGTGATAAAATTATGACTGAGGTCGAGGGGGCCACGCAAATTTTTGGTTCGAATAACGGGAGACTCCTGTGTTGGCAGGTATGTGGAAGTTTATGAGATGCTGATGCGATTGGAGAGCATGGAAAAAGGCAGATTCTTTAAAAAAAAAAAAAAAAAACTTGTGTCTGTCTTGTAGGAGGTATAGATGGGCTCAGTGCAAAGGGATATGAACAGAACTGGATGGACTCCAGCTGATCCCTCTAAGCATGTATATTTAGTGTAAAGCTTTTTTTGGAAATAGAGCTCACAAGTGGAATAGACAATAAAGCGCTTTTCAAAGCCCAAAAACTCACCCTTTGTGGTAATGTCCTGAGTTGAACTCTCCGCTTCTATTTTTCTCTAATCCACAGTCTCTGGTTCCCTTCCTTTGCTTTCTTTTCCAAATTTCACATATGCTTCTATCATCATCTCAGATCCTACTTGGCCTTTATCCCCTCTCTTTACTCCGCTCATTCTCACTTCACTGATTTGGATGAAGGGATAAATAGAAAAAGAGTAGACAGGGAGAGTGGGCCTGGGGTGCTTGCGTACGAAAAAAACACAGCAGTAAGTGGCCTTTGTACACATTTCCTCTCCATTTAAATCACATCAAAACTGCCGCCTGTGACAGCAACTGATGTTTTGGACAGTAATTGTGACACAGATTTTAACTGCATGACTAGGCAAAATTGTCCAAGAGTTGTGTGGGGCCAGAAGCCTTACCGTAAAATATAGCACTTTATAGCTCTGCTGCTGGCTGATGGTGCCTGTTAAGCAGCAGGCGAGAAAATGACACAGGCAAAAGGAAAAGGAAGTGGAAAGGAAGGAGGAAATGGAAAGCTTGAGAGAAGACAGGGAAAGGGAACCTCAGAGACATATGAGGGATGAGACCGAGGAGGTAAGTTAAAAAAAAAAAAAGGGGAGTGACAAGAAAAAGTAGGCCCAATAAAATGAATAAAAAAAAAAAGTATGTGACAAATATAATAAAACAAGGTCTAGTTTCCTGTAGCTATCAATATCAAAGATATCGCCTCCAGCAAAATAGTCTCCCTGTTATTTACTTTCACATATTCCAAGCACCTAAAACGACAGCATTTATTTCACAAAGTCTGATAGTTTATTCCTGTACCAAACTGTCTTGGGTGCTATAAGAGAATTTGTTTTTCATCGTAACCCTTTTTTTTTTTTTTTTTTCAAAACCACACTCCCACTGATTTCAGAAAAGCCTATTAGCAGCCTGTTGCCTTCGAGAGCAGTGGCTTAGTGTGCCTTGGGCTTTGGAAATACCCCTATATATTCCACCTACACTTTCCCAAGGGACCCACTCGTGTGTTTCTTTTTTTCTTCAACACAATGACGCATGTTGCATGTGGCTGTATGTTACGTGTGTGCCTCTTGAAGGGAACAAAGAGTTGCATGCGTACTGTAGCAGGAGCTTGTAGGTGTGTATACTGAGAGATGGGGTCTTTGTTGAGGGGGATGTGTCATGTCTGCGCTTGTGCCTCTGCGAGTGCAACCATTTCCTTCAGAGCACGTCTGAAGCTCGTGAGTAGGTCGATCTGCCTACCACACTGCGTGGCTGTGTGCCAGGTCCCTGTCAATCAAGGTAACCTGATGCACATTTATATATCTGTGTGTGTGTGTGTGTGTGTGTGTGTGTGTGTGTGTGTGTGTGTGTGTGAGAGAGAGTTAGTTGAGATTTTAAGACCAGCTAAGGGCTCACAAGGGGGTGCCTGGCACATGCCCAGAAGGTCTCCTGCCAGCTCAAAGGGCTCTTCACAGCTGGGTGTCTACTTTATATCAGCCTATTATATTTCCTTTTTTTTCTTTTTTCTTTTTATGCCTCCACATCAGCGAGTCATTATGTTTTCAAGTTGTTCATCTGTTCTATTCTTGTGAACACGCTATCTTGAATGTGGTATGTCAAGACCACATTGAAGGAATTTATTTAGATTTGGCACAAATTCACATTGTGAACTGATCAACCTTTTTCCACCGAAATCTAATCAAAATCAAAGGTCAAGGTCACGGTGACTTCACATTCTTGTGAATGCTATATATCAGGCACACCCAGAGGGAATTTCAGAACATCTGGCACAAACATTCATTGTTGAACTGACTAGAATTTGGTGGTGAAAGGTCAAAATGACCTTAGAAAATGCATCTTTGGCCATAACTCACAAACTCCTACAGTAATTCTGACACAGTTTAACTCGAATATCTATAAGGATAAAATGAAATGACATTTCACAGTCACAGCATAACGTTCTGAAAAAACAGTTCTGACCATTATTCAAAGTTCAAACTGATGTTGGGAAGATTGTGACCATGTTTCCTGCAACTTGACTGAATGGTGAAGGCATGTAACAGGCAGTAATCGCATCTAACACGGCTTTCTGAGGCACTTTGCAGTTACATTTAAATGTATATAGCTGCTTTCAAGTGCATCAATTTTGCACAATTCAGTGCAAAAAGGTCCAAACACACAACGCAAGCCTCGAAAACTAAAATCATTCAAATACAATTTCTCAGGTGTGAAGTGCAAGTAAATGGAGTAGTTGTCAAATAGATGTTACTGCCAACGCATTACTTTCTTTTGTTTATTTCTCCATTTCAGTGTCTTCTACTAACAACTTCATACTTTCATACTAAGATAGCAAATTATGTATGTTGTGTAACCGAAAATGTACATGTCCCCTTTTGCTAACACACAATGTGCTATGCCCTGTTCATACAATATAAGGTATGCACACACACTCTCAAGTACTCACAGTATGCATACACTATCAGTCAGTGATTCTTTGACTGCTTCATCCTGTAGCCACCGTTACAGTTTTGGCAGCGCTGGTGGTCCCTTCCCACTTTCCCTCCATACAGCATCTAGGATTATTCAATAAAGAAGCTCAGAGGAACGAGTGCAGAAAAACAGAGTAAGCGTTCAATTCTGCCTGAGTTATCCCAGGGTTTGTGTGGTTACCCGGATAAGAACAGAGAGGAAATCTATGGCTTATTTAAAGGCTGCTGCATCATGCTCAAATCCGTCTTTCACAAACGGGACCTAAATTTTGCATGCCCATGAGGGAACAGCTTCTGCGCTTCACAGAGGCGCATGGAACATTGTTAAATGTGACACTGCGTGTTGGGATGTCTTGTTGAGTTGTGAGGGCTATATGTTCGTACTAAAGCAGGGACAGTGGCCGTCTGGGGCGTAGCAGGGGTTGATGGAGCGCGCGTCCTCGTGCAAAGGTCACATCTTGCCAGGAAGAGCAGTGATTAGTCCTTTTGTTTTTTTTTTTTTTTACACAATGAAGTTTTTCAGAGGAAAGACTTGTAACAATGTCAAACAACAGACGCCTGTGGTTTTAATAGAATTAAGGAATAATGTCCTCTTGTGGTGAGGAAGAGATTACAGATGCAGTGGGAATGAGCAACAGAAGAAGCCAATTGGCCCCTTTTATTGTGAAAATCTGGCAAGCTGGAGGAAATTTTAGGCATAATTTGGGCACAGTGGCTTCTGGAGATGGCACAGCAGAGAAGTAGGGTAAGTAGGAGGGAAAGGAGTAGGAGGAGTGGGCGGAGGAGGGATAAAATACCGCAGATCAGCTCTTTACTATTAAAAGAGAAGCAAATGCAGCTCCCTTCCTCACAGTTTACTTTAAGTGGCCTGCATGAGAAAAAACAGTGATGTATACCAGTGGACCTTGCATTTAATTAAGCAGGTCCCCTCAGCCTCTTCCTTTTTTTTTTTTTTTTTTTTTATCATCCAGGAGCCAGCATAATCATTTCATATATGCCGTAATATCATCTGCTTAATGTGCTATTTTACCATACAGTTAAACCTGGGCGATAAATCTGGCTGTGCTCTCCTTTAATAGATGCAGGGCCTTGCTGAATAATGTGTGCATTAGATTAGCAGCACTACAGAAGTGAACCACCGTGGAGAGAGAAATACTTCACGTTAATCTCTCTTGGTGGTTCCCAGAGGATGAGAACTTAGTGCCCCTTCCCATGGCTGTAGGTGGAGGGTGGAGGAGGCCCGTGTGTGTGCGCAAATGGGACAGAGAAAAAGATTAAAAGACGGAGGGGAAAGCAAGTGTACTCCAAGGCGCATCCACTCGTAAGCTTCTCATAATTCATTTCAGTCGCACAATGCATTCACATGCTCACAAGCGAACCTTAATAGAACAGCTTTTACACACACACACACACACACACACACACACACACACACACACACACACTCTAGCTGGACATTCAAATAAGTAGCACAATTCACATTTGCTGCGAGCACAATGGCGTTGGTTAGAATTCGGCTTTTCAAAGGCAGTCAACACATTCGCTACTAAATCTACACACTTAAGATTGGCCCTCGAGGTCCCTACATTTCTGACATTACATTCGCTTCTCAATTCTCTCTTAACATACTCCTGTTCCCTGATTTCCAGTGGGTGAGGAGCGATTTGAGGTGACCTCGTTACGGAGGATGACAATACGACAAAAGAATGGGGTTATGAAATCGAGAAATTCTATTTCCACCCTCCTGGCCATTCATCTCCCTGAAATAGTAGGAAGAGGATTCATTATTTGGTACCCTCTCTCCACTATCTTATGAATTTGCATACTCTGCGTATATGGAGAGCGTGTGTGTGGGTACGTGTGTGTCTCTTTGTGGTTTAGCTGCACCTGTGAGGACAAGGATTAAGATTGTAGCTGGGTTTTATAGTGGGGTTAGGTTCAGGTTTAGGTAAATCTCCAGGAAATGTATGTAATTTAAAACAATGTCTTATCAAAAATGGGCTTTTGAGAGTGAGTGGGTGGAAATAAAAAAAAAGACAGCAACATAAAAGATAGACAATGACCAAGTGGGTGTCAGCAAACGCATCAGATTGTGTGAGCAAGATGTGACCTGTGCCCCACTAAGCTGCCGCCCAATTATACTAAACCACGAATGCTTTACCTTCCTGTAAGCCACCGTCATAATAAGGGCAGCTCCAGTTTGGGTTGAGGATGAGTGGACGTTCAGTCCTCTTGCTCAGACGCTCAAAGCTGAGTCAACTACAGTGCGGCGTTAGTTAAAGAGTGTTAACCCAAAGGCCCAGAGGGCACCGCAAGTCAAATCATCCACACAGAGAGGGAGAGAGCATTCTACCATTGTAAGAGACAAATGCATACATTTATTATTTAAATGTTAAAGTTAACTATTCATGAACAAAGAGTGTGATACAGCTCTTTAAAGTCTGTAGCACAACTGATATACACCACAGCATGTGCAGTGTGAGACATGTGGGATGGTATTAACAACAGAGCTATGATTTATAAAAGCTAATATCAAATATGTTGTTCCTCTCTTTTGTTATGAAACTTATTTAAACAACTTTTGGCCAACACTAATAAAAAATTATTTGTAGATGCCTTTTGTGGATAAAACAACTATAAAAAAAAATCACAAAAAAAAACCAACAACAAAAAAACAAAAAACAAAAACAAGGAGCACAAACAACAACAGACAAATGGCGAGCAGTTTAGTGCTGCATTTCCTATAAGCTGGGCGCTTTGCATTAGACGCACAGTCAAAAACAATGTGGCAGAGGCTGAAATATGCAGATATTAACAACATTCAAACTCTGGTTTCTAACTCCAAAAAACGCTGGAGCCTACATTTCCCATAATGCAGTTTCGGGTGCATTCCCATAGATATCCTAAACGCCTTCATGGCTCAGTTGGTTCTGTAACCCAGGCTTTGTATTTAAAAATCTGTATTCTCCTGGCCCAAACAAAGATAACCCTGATGTCAGGGTTCTTTTCTGTGACTTTCTGTGCTTTTACAGCCAGACTAGCGCTCTGCATTAGAGATATACTGGTACATCAGTTTTAGGATATACCATAGCAAAACAATGTGATGGTAACAACCTCAACCTCAACACCAGTTGCTAAAAACAGGAATGCAGCTTTTCTGTCTTTATTAGTAGTTTTACTTTGATTAACCATCAAGAAAAAGTTGCTATGTTAAAATTAGCTGAAATGTGACTCATTTTCAGATGAAGGGTCAACATTCAGTCAGAGAGAGTGAATTTTACGTGACACCTAAAGTCTTCTGATGTTGAGGCAACAACCACTGCTTTTATTAATAGTTTTTTAGATGAAACCTGCGTGAAATTAGCATATTTTAGCACTAATAATATTATTGCAGGAAAATTTGATAATTACCACGTTAATACTGTTTTCTGTGATATTTTTTGGCCATAATTATCCGAGCATCAAAATTTGTCTCAGTCACACCTCTACTTCCTGTAATGAGTAAAGTGAACTTAAAATTGGTGAAGTGGTCCTTTAATGAAGCATTTAAAGAACAACAAAAATGAAGAAAGATCAATACAGTCAACAAAAATGCTTAATCTCTAAATATGGTCCAATTAAAATATATAAATACATCTGCTGAGAAAACTGTTTCATTATTATTACATACCCTTCTGATGCAGAAATGCTGAAATATTCAGTATTTACTTTTATCTGATGTATCAAAGCAATAATATGATGCCCCTGTCTCATCGCACACAAAATAGCAACAGCTGATGACACAGTGTGTCAGCAGGAAATGGAAAACGAGTCACCCCACCTCCTCTCCGCTTTGTGTCTCTCACTTTCGTTTCACTTGCACTCAAAATCATGTGTCACTCCAAAGGCAGGGGTATAAAGGAGGAGTTGGGTTGGGGTGCAGGGAGATAGTGAATGTTACTGCACAGACAGACACACACACACACACACACACACACACACACACACACACACACACCGCCAGTATGTGTGTGACTGTGTATTGAGATGCTGACTGTGTATGATCCAACAAAACATCTCCCTCCCCTCCTGGAGCCTCTGAATGCGAAGACGTACTTCAACATCGCCCAAGGATTTGTTAATTAGCTTGCCAACATCTGTCCTCTCAATGCAAGATGGGATTAGAATACACAAATATAACGCTCATCATCTGATCACCACCTTTCTGCAACAGCACCCGCAACAACAGATGACGAGCAGCCCCCACCGCCACCTCAATAGCTCAAAGGTTAAGAAACAAAGAAATATATTTGATTTTTTCATCTGATGTGACTTTAATTTAGGTTCCCGTGTTGTTGAATAATGCATGGCCTTCCTCAGCAGAAAAACTGTATGGCAATAATTTGTGTATGTGCGTGTAGGTGCTGGTGAAAGGGGGCCATGTCTACTTTGATGTGAAACTCATACTCAGCTTGTAATGTCCTCCAAGGGCCAAAGGGAATTGATGAATTGATAACTTCTGCTCTTATGGAATGATTATGGCTGTGATTAAGTTGCACGGGACAGGCCGTACAGGAGATGAAGAAGAGGGCAAAATGGCGAGGAGTTCTCTCTATTCATTTCTCTGCTGGAAGCTTTGGGCACACGGGACTGGATGTGGTCTCCCCCGACGTTGACAAATGAAGTAATTACATTTATGTGAGTGTGTAGGACGGTTTCATCAACCAACACTCGCTACCAAGAGCTCCTGATTTAATTGGGGAGCTGGTGACACATGCATCTTCCTGTGATAATAGATCATTTTTTATCAAAATGAAATCACATCCTCGATATTATGTACAGAATTCAGCCCCGAGACAACGACGTACGATTCAAAACTCTATCTATAACAATGATTCTTAATTTGAGAGTAACAAGAAACATGTTGTTTGTTAATTAGTGTGTACGACAAAGATTGTAAAAACACCTCATCATTGATATTTCAGTTGGTAATACAAAATGTGCATTCTGGTAAATGAAGCATTTAGGAGACGTGCTGGAGTGTAAATGTTACAAAGGATCAATTCATGCAAATTATGGATGAAATAACCAATTTTCTCGCTAATCCCCAATGCAACACTTTCTCCTTTTGCAGTGAGATGCAACGCTGCCCTGATTACGTATTCATCAGCTTAATAAGGAACCTTTTTTAATGAAAGTACCTGAAAAAACATTCACTTACAATACATATTTGTTTTCTCTATGGTAGCTGCTGGAAACTGAAGTGTGCGTCAAATTACATGGTCGTACTGAGCAACTGAAAGTAATTGGTTAAGGTTAGTGGTACAGGAAATATTCGGATCCCTTACACTGTAAAAGTACTCCATTACAATACATCTCAAGCAGATGACTCGAAAAAAGAAAAGCACCTCAAACATCATTTTTAAAATTACTTTATTCATTAATATGTACAGAAGCATCATTTTACTGCCATAACTTGTTGAGGTGGAACTAATTCTGAAGTGGAAAAGTAACAAAAAGCAGCTGTTCACTTTCTACAAACCGGTGTTATAAGATGTTTGGCATTTTGTGGTCATATCACATATCACTCCACACACTCCTGTGTGATAATAACTTTATAATATATAATATGACCATCAGATTATTACATAGTATAAAATGCAAGTATTTTAAAATGTACTAAAGTACAGTTTACTTTTTTTTTACCACTGGTTCAGGTTAAGGTGACATTAATATATATATATATATATAGTTAATCAGAAGAATCAGAAGGGACTATTTCTTCAGTAGAAAATAGTTCCAATGCAAACCATTGAAAGAGAAATCTGAAACTCGTGATTTGGGTGACACATCCCTTTAAAGTGTTGCTACTCAGAAAGAGAACCGAACATGTTGCAAACCAGCAAGTTATCACATATCTTTTCACTGGTAGATTCACTCAGTCCATTTTAGAGGAGATGTTACTGAAATTATGTAGACTGGATCTTTTTCACACGATAATAACAGATGATGTTCTGTTTGTGCTCCCCAGGGTGGGAAAATGTTCTCTTCAAAACTATACATGTTCAATATCAGAGTGAAAATGTGTCATTGTCACAAATGGCACCAACCTCCTATAACCAGCCAACGATACCATTTGAATACATTCAAAGATGATATGTGTGAACAGAAAAACATGAAATCAAAAGAAACCACGTCCCGCTTTTCAGTGAAAACAGTTCTAGTACCAGTGTTGTGTAAATGCAGGTCTCCACATTAAATCCGGTGTTCGCCAGGAATAATGTAACTTGTGTTGAAACACACAAAAGATAATATCCACCAGTTTAATTCATAAAAGAGCACATTTGCATGAATTTCCCTGATTGTGTCACACTCGCTTCACATATATTGCTGCCTATAGGGTCCCCACTGAGAAGACGTAATGAGCTCTTCAACCCTAAAGAGGCAGGCATAGCTCACATGTTCTGCTGTCACAGTAACAATAGAGGGGTTTATCACTGCCAGAGGCTTGAGGGGGGAGAGAGTATGAACCAGGGGAGGTGCAGGATAGATTGGGGTGAGAGAAAATACTCTATACAAAGAAAGACTGAGATAGCAAGAGTGCATAAGAGAAATAACAATACATCCTCCAGCCTGCCATGCATGCATAACCAAGGCATGTTTCATCATGTGGAGGAGAATCAGCTGGAATTACACTGCTGCAGCTCACTGAGCACTTTCAGGCGACATTTCCTACTGCGTCCCTTGCAGCAGTGCTAACCTTCTGTCCCACCCCTCTGCTTCTCACACTTTCTCTCCGGCTTTCTCTGTTGCATCTCTGCCTCTATTCCTGCACGTTGCTCTTCTCTCCCTCAGACTGTGTCAGAAGGGTAAAGAGAAAAAGAGTAGACACGGATCATCTTCCCCTCCCCCTCCCCCTCCCCCCAGAGGCCCAGAGGTGATGACTGACAAAAGGCTCAAACATGCACAAATCAACACACAAACCTCACAACAGCTCTACAGGGTTGCACATCACAGTCAAAGCGAGGCATTTAGTTGTATTTTTAACAAAAATGTGACTGTTTGGAATCAGTTTATGCTGTGACGTTTGAGTGTCAGTGTTGACTGTGGAGCAATTTACAAAAACATTTTGTTGTAGACTGTATTTAGCTGATGAGGTAATGCTGAACATTACATACAGTGGCAATTTTGCTGATTTCACTTCACTTTCACTGAATAAATTTCTAGTAAATAAACAACAAAACTAAGCATCCACCAGCCAAGCTGGCAGCTTTGTGAGGCTGTAGACACAGCAGGGCTTTGAGAGAAATGTTAATGACTATGCTAATATGCTGATGTTTAGCAGCTATATGTTTGCCTTATTCACCATCTTAGTTTAATGTGCTAGCTTGCGAATATTTGCTAATTAGTCACGTGCAAAATGCAGTTGAGGATGACGGGAATGTCATTACTTTTGTGGGAATTTATTCCTAAATCAAAATATTAAACAAATCAAATATTTTGACCTGATAGTAGAGTTAGATGAAAAGTCATTAGTATTCATGATCTGGGCAGCATGTCTGAACAAAATTTTATGTGAATCCATCCAATGAGTTGAGATATTTCAGTCTGGATGGTGGACTGACTGACTGACCCTGCCATCTGGCTGAAAATCAACCGTGCTGAGTCTAGTCAAACTTCACAGGCTGCCAGGAACAGGGGAACAAGCACTGAGCCACTGTCTGATACTGGTATACAAACAACTCTAGCGAGCCCCAAAGGGTGTCTTCTGTTCTCCTTCTCTGACGTGCAGGCGGTAGTTTGAAATATATGGCAAGTGTCAAGGGGAGCAAATATGTAGAGGAAATGGTATAACCAGCAGCTGACTCTAGTTAGGCAAACTGCTTAAAGGAAGCTAAATGTATCCACACAGTGTTTGAGTGAGATTGTCACACTGTTAAAGGCCGTAATGCTTCCATCTTCATCACTGGCAGTTATAATATATAGGAGCTGAACGGGTCGGAGGAGGCAAGAGGCAGTTTTCTTGGAGCAGTATGTTGCAGTGCAGACTAGATACACCCCAGCAGAACTAAAACCACTGGCTGCTAATTGGGCACTGATGGTGTCTGCTCACACAAACACTCTATTGTTTGTTTCTGTTGGCTGCGTATGCACCAAGTAGCCAATACTCTCACACCGCAATGACCTGAGAACTTTAATTCCAGCTAGACACAGTATCTCTGTCGCATTTACTCACGCCCAACACATTTTAAATTTCAAAAAGTAGACACACTCCATCTATCTAATTGAGATAACCTTGTAGCAAGACTGTGTTAAAGCTCTGAAAGAAGCTGAAACTGTAACAGTTCAGCTTAGCTTCATTTCATCTGATTGTCTCTTTCCAGGCATCAGCATCCTGGTGTTCACTTCCATAGCAGTTTACTTTTCCACTGCTACAGTGCAAGATCAGGCTTATCCAGATGGAAGATTTTTAATTTTAATTTCTCTAAATCATCCTCATCGCAAAAGCAACCTCCATAACTGACTGAGTTTTTAAGCCTTGATGCCACAGTAAACATGTTGCTGATGATAGTGACACTTCTCCTTATTCTACATCACAGTTTGTTGGATTAGATAATGTTATGAAAAATGGTATAACATATTTATTAAAGGGGGAATTCGTGATTTGATATGACTATAAAAAATACATTCTGATTAATGGCCCTCTACGGGCATGAGTAGACTGCAACTACTGTATAACATCATATTTATACTATAGTAATATATATCATGTCAGTCAGTCCAAACCAGGGGTACTTGTTTATCAAAAATTTTAAAATTGCAGTATAAACTTGACTACCTGAAAAAAATTTAAAATGTAATTTAAAAAAATGGACATTTTAGTTGATCTGAAACCTGAACACTGCATGACATGTCTCAGGCTGCGAGAAAACTAGTTACCAAGTTATCAGAGAGGTTTGATAAAGGTAGTTAAATTTAAATAGTTCACTGAGCAATGACCTGCTGCTGAAATAGTTGGCTAAAAGTCAACAGATTAAATAATAAGAAAAAAGTCAATGGTTTAAATAATTGGCAAAAAGTCAATTGTTTATTCAGTTGAAGTAAACAGTTTAAAATAAGATGACCACATTTTAAAAGTGAAGTGCGCATAAGCCAGAGGCCTTTTCATTAGGATGGGAATTATTTCAGCACTTAGCAAACTGACAAATGCACCTTTTAACACCACGGACACCACGAATGGAGCACTTTCATTAGTCTCATGTAGCTGTTGTAGGTGAAAAAACCAACTGTTTAGTGACAGCCAACCGTTAACATACTGACAGCTTCTGTCAGGGTCATAGCTCATGATGCTAGCCCATGGCATATAAGCAAACTACGGCCTTGACAACAACACAGTGATTGACAGACACAGATCAGTGTTGAATTCAGACGCATGGCCATTTATGTTTTTATATCAGGTTAAGTAATAATGAATGTGAAAGATGATGAAGCACAAAAAAAAGTGAAATATTAAGATTCTTATCTTATTAGGGTGAAAGCTGGGACATCAAGCTTGAAACTCATATTTGGGCTGGATGTATGGTCACTGTAGTTTAAAAGTTAACTAAAAGTCACCCTTCTGAATAGTTAGTGAAAAGTCACCTGTTTTAATAATTACTTAAAAGTAAACTACTTAACTAAACTAATAGAAACAGTAAGGGTAAGGAAAGGATAAACAGCTACATTAGTTAAAGATACTGGATACAGGATTGAATTAATAATGGCCAAAGCTACTGGATACATGGTTGAAATCTCCAGCCACTCCATTAATATATGTCATACTAAATAACACAGAAAATTAGAGTCAAAACAATGGATTAAACACATGCAATGATCCACAAAACACTAAAAGTGCAGAGATGAAAAATGACAATTACAGTCATGGGTGAATGGAAGGTAAATAGGGCGGTTTCATAGTATAGATACATACATTTAAATTATTCAGCTGCATTGTATTATTTATTTATGTCTTCAATGATACATTTTGACTTATCCGATTAGTGACATTTGTCGCTTCTGGGAATCTGCACCTTATGTGCCTCCGGAAATATTGAGGTTACTGCCACGTTCGTGTGCGGAGTGGTTGTTTTTCCATTAAAACAGGGAAACGGTCCTCATCCTCTGGGCTATGCAGGGTCTCAAATCAAATCTTTACAGTGTATCCCTTTTGCTCTCTGCAACAGCAGCTGCAAATCAGTTCATCGTTTCTGCATCCCAGAATGAGTGTTGGACCAGCTACAAGGAACAGTGCGAGATGAATGAGGGCAAGCGCATTGTAATTTCCATATCAATCACGGATAGTGTCAGCAGCTTAAGTTTGAGAGGAAGAGAAAGAGAGGGAAATGAATGACAGACAGAAGAAGAGTAAGACATAGAGAGAAAATAAGAAAATAGATGCTTTTGTTATTATGAACATGGCTATTATTTAATGAAGCCATTTCAAATCGAGGGCCAGGTAATGCATCTCGTGGCACGGAGCCAATAGGAGACTGACTGACTGACTTACTGACTGACTGCCTGTCTGTCTGTCTGTAACAATCTTTGAAACCGTGTCAAAATCTCAACCGTCTCTAACATCTGGGTGCAGACAGGGTGCAGTTGTCATTTAGGCCATAAATGTCCAGCCGATTTATCATCCAGAAACATTAACATTGAATCCTGGCTGTCAGCGTGTATGTCAACTGGGCCTTGATGTGGAGGTGGTGTGGCTGACAAGCTGGAAGGAAGGGAGGGATGCAAGGATGAAAGGAGGGAGAGGGAAACTGAGAGAGGGAATGAGGGGAGGCCCTCAAGGCCTCATAACAAGTTCTCGAGAGTTGGGCTGGCGAAACTTTGTGCTGCCGTTATCTTGTTAAGTGCGGGAGTCATTGAAGGACACCAGACAACTGATTGAACGGAGTTGACTTCAGCACAATTTCCTCCTCGTGGCGACATGTATCAACCAGGCTATGGGTCCCTATATTCTGCAGCTTAACTACCTCTCAGGCCTCCCACTGTGACAAATGGCTTCTGTCTCTTCTAATGTAATATTTGTTTCTACTTCTGAGAGCCTCTCGGCTACTCCACGGCGAGTCTGTCTGCCGACTGCTTCATTGTGTTAGCTGACTTTATTCCCCAACTGGCTGTCAATTGGTGGACCGTCTGAGTGTTCTCGTCTGTCTGTCTTTTGTCTCATTGCCTACACAGTCCTTTTTCTCTCCTAAGTTCTTTCTACTGCTCCCTCGTCAACCCCTTCCTTCGTCTGTCTTGCACTCACCATTCCTCTGCCTCCCTTGTGCACTTTGCCTGACTCTCCTCCCTCACCTACTCTCTCTTTCTCAATGCCTCTCTCCCATCCTGTTCCCTGTTTTCTTTTCTTCACCCCCCCCCCCCCCCCCCTTTTTTTTTTTTTCTCTCGCCACTTTACCACCATGTCTTTGCTCCAGATGCTAGCTGTCTCAGCTCCGTGGGCTGCGTCTCAGTGATGGGCCCCTCCAGGAATTCAAAGCACCATTCTGGCATTTTCTTCCAAGCAATTGCTTTTTGCAGTAATAAAGGGGGAGTAGCTTTAGCATCTCTCTCTGAATGGGCTTACTGGCCCTAGGCAAAACAAGCACAAGTGCACATCCATGAATCCTCTTGAGGCAGGAGCACACCACGAGACTCTGTCCAGATTCTGACCCAATTAAGCCATCTCACACAATTTACAGAATTGGTCTCAAAAACTTACCATTAAGAACTTTTTCTTTCTCAAATGCTCTTGATGTGAAAATTTGTCTTTGACTCAGCATCGCACAGTCTAGACCTGATCAGTCAATGAACCCAAAGAACTGTTATGACATTCAACATGTGCGCAGTCTCAGCCATGATTCCCAAGAAAGGCTGATGATGGTATAAAAGAGACTATTTATGGTAGATGTAGTGTTCTGTTATACGTCTAAGTGTAATTTCAAGTAGATTTTTTTTTTTTTAAAAAGGGATAATGTAAATATCCAGTAATATACAACATGAGTTGTAGATTCCTTGTTGTGGTAGAGAGAGAGAGAACACTTGTGGACATTTGGAATAATGATGATAATACTGAGTAGCTGACTGTTTCATTAAAAAAAAACATAAAAAAACCAAAAACACGAATTTTATATTAATGAGATAAAAAACTGTGCTTTTCTTGAAGCTATGTTGCCAGTGTAGAGGTGGACAAGCAGGTAACACAAGATATTTGCTCGGCACAAGGGCGGCCAAGCACAAACAGCCCCTTCCTTTGACTTTGACCTGTTGAGGCCCGCAGCCATACACCACTTACAATATGATATGTAAATATTATACATGCAGTTTTAATGGTAATTAAAGTCACATTGACACCAAATTAATTCACGATGGGACACGGAGCATTTAAGGTGCAATTAGCCATGGTGGCGGATGCGACGATACTTTGCCTAACTGCAAACTCCAAACACTTCACAATTTGTTTTCACATTAAGTAAATGTCACAGCATATTAGCATGCTATTATGGCATTCATGCTTCTCACACAGCGTCTGGTTACAAAGGTGCAGGTATAGAGGCCACCGAGGAACAGGAAGAAAGAAAGACAAAAACAGGAAGGACGCGAGGGCATTAAGGTTGCAATGACTCTTGTGAATGTGACCAGTAGATGTTTGTGTTTGGATGGCCAATCAGTCCATGTGTGCACACCTTGTAAGTGCTCATTCTATTTTACACAGTGAATGACACTACATCCTTCTTTTGCTAAGCCGTTTTTCCTTGTGAGTTTCTTTACAATCGAGTGTTGTAACAATAAGCAGACACACACACACACACACACACACACACACACACACACACACACACACACACACACACACACACACACACACACACACACAGAAAAGAAAGGTACTGAGGCTGTAATTGATTGCATACTTGCATTTATAAGCGTTATGTTTATTAGGCTTGTCAAACTGAAGGCCAACATTTATTGATTAGGTGTGAGGCAGCACAGAACAATGCACCTGTAATTTCTAAATATATCTGTTTGACTTCTGTGTTTTCAATGAAAATTTTTATTGTTTTTTTTTCCTTTTAACAGTTCTGTGTGATTTTACATGTGGGTTAGTTTTTTTGTCATGTTCAACATTATAGTTTTGTGTGTTAGCATGCTAACATTTGCTAATTTGTAATTTTTGTATTGCATCACAAGAAAATGAACTACTGGAAAAATGCTCTGATGTGATCACAGCACTAGGTGAAAGGCAAAGGGATCAAAAAAGTTGCTGCAGTTCATCTTGAGAGGTGCAAGAATCTCTGTGATACCAAATCCATGCCCTATACTGTTTAGAAATGTTACTAAAAAAAGGTGTCAATCTGGTGGTGGCTCTAGAGGAAAAATTCAAAGGTCAGGGATCATTAAAATCAGTAGTAAATCCAGAAACTATTAATGTCAAAATTCCATGGCAATCAATCCACAGCTGTTGAGATATTTCAGGGAGGACCAAAGTGAAGGACTGACAGACAGATGCTGCTCACATGTTTCAAGTTTGAGAGAATTCAAGGTGAATCAGTGAGCTCCTGGTGCTATGTAACAGATGTTCATTGTAAAAAAAAAAAAAGGAGAAAAAAAGGGGGGAATGTTGTTCAGAAAAGAAGCAATCTACTTGTCAACTTTAGCACTTTGTCACCATACAAAAAAATGGTCCCTGGTTTGATGTAATTGCCTTTCCACCGTCTAAGTCTCCAAACTTGAACACATTTTTAAAGCTTATGGGATGATGGATGCTCGTTGCCTCACCGAGAACCATATGCCTGAAGATCGAAATCAACAAGCATTCCCTTAATTCAGAGACGTTGTGTTCACTCAGTGTCAGACAACACAATGCAGCAGAGGGCTGACACATGAGCGCAGGCTGCACAGAAAAGCACACTGCCTGTGGCCACACTGCCATCTCCCATTTAATGTCAATGGGTGCCTGCGCACATTGAAAAATATCCCATCGCTGCTTAATATTTCAAACCGCGAGTCACAAAATTCTTAATATTCCTCTCTTGTCCAATGAAACTTGATGTTTTCCATCTGTGGCATGCTCATTACACAGTAACAGCAAATCCCACCCACCCCCGCCCCCGCTACCCCCGCACTGCCTTCAAATGACACTCATCATGGTGTTTAAATTTTGCAAAGCTGCCTTCTAAAAAGCTATTCAAATATGCATGTGGTCTCTGGCCCCATTTCCGGGGGTCCATAATGTGGCTCTTGGCTTTCTCAGTGGAAAACTCAACAAGTTGACTTCCTTTATGAATTTACGTCCCCAGGCCATCGGCAGCCCTTTATGCTGCTTCCTGACAGTGGCTCCTCTCTCTGTCTCCCTCCCTGCAGAGGAAGAAGCTCCAGGCTATGCTGAAAATAGGATAAGATATTCAAATATGTGCATGCGTTCACCTACAAGTTCTTGCGTTTTTCGAGGTCAGCCGAGTCTCGTTTTTCCTCGGCTGGTGAATCAGATCAGCCTCGCAAGGTTCTCAGACATCCCTGACGGAAATGTGTGTATGTATGAATGCGTGTGTATGCATGTGAACAGATATGAGCCTCCCCGTGTCACCACCTATGTGAGGCTACGTGCTTTGCTCTTCGGGCAATGAGGTGAAACGCCTGGGTGGGTCCAAACATTTTTTTCCCCTCGGATGCTCCCAACAGTCAACAATCCATCGATTTCAGCCGCAGAACAAAAGCGAGTCATAAACAAACAGGCAGAAGGAAACACAGGGGACCACGCTCAGAGACAGAGTGATCTGATGGGAAAGGTTTTAAGCAGCAGTGGAAAGCTTTGGTTGCACAGACAGAGGGGGAATGTGTTCATGCATGTGTGTGTCCGACCTTTCTGCATTCTTTCAGCACGTTTGCAGGCTGATGTACATGTATGTGCAAGTGGGTCATGAATGTTTGCATTTTTCTGTGTGACCCTGAATAATTGCTTCGATGCAGCTGCGCTCGTGCGTATGCACCAGCGCAACCTATGTGCCTGCTTTGATGCTACGTTCATTAATATCTTTAATGTGTGTATTTGCCCTTGAGGGTTTATATCTCTGTCTGTGCATGTCAGTGTGTGGTTTACACTGAAGGCCGGACTGAATCAGCTATTTCAAAATCAGCATTTTTTTTTTTTTGACTCTGCTTACAAGAAAAGAGTTGCACATGACCTCTCCTGCTTTCTTTCCTTTATCACTCCCTCCACCCCCTCCTCTGTATCCCTTACTGCTTGTTACTATCTTCCCTCATCTGTTCCTCCTCCTCTCTGTTTGCAGTTCAAACCAGGACCACGGCCGTGCTACATTCTTTAGCTATCCAAAGCTAAGATTAGCATACTGATTAGCTAGCCTTGTGGGATCTATCTTCGCCTTCCTCCGAGCTCACATGCAGAGCAACAGCCTCATGAATACATAATAGCACTGTCAGCAAACAAATGCATGGCTGAGAGCTTCCAGATGAGGGAGCTAGTGCACAGAATACAATTCTTTCATTTTTTTCAATTTATTTATTTATTTATTTTTACTTTTTTAATGTAATCAGAGGGTATCGGAGCATTCTGGTGTGATTAGTTTCCAACTGCAGCATACAGGAGGAGCACCTTCTTCCCCATCTTCCATTCTTTTTTTGTGTGTGTGTGTCTCTATCTCAATCCACTATTCCCCCCTTTTTCACCCTCAGCAGGGTTTCTTTTTAACTCATTTCCCCTCTCTGCCTCTTCCTGTCTCTCCCCAAATCTCCCTCTCTGTCCTCCCTTTCTCACCCCTCTCTCCTTCTCCTCCCTGCACCTCTCTTATCCCTTATCAGCACATTAGTGAGGATATCTAGCCACCACCTGCCCTCACCTGTCAGTGCCTCTTCTTCTTTCCCTCCCTCCACACACATTCCTCTCTCTGCCTCTCTCCTTCTCAATCGCTCAGAAGGGCCTGAGTGAGGACAGCAGATCGTGTGAAGTTGGATGTTGATTCTAGGTGACAGGCACCATATGAGTCATAGCCATAATCACAGAGCTCCCCTCAATCCCCGTACGCCTACCCCACCTTTGGCTGCAACAACACAGCAGCACTACGAAGTTAAAATTGTCCATGGTACAAACAATGGCTGTACAGTACACACCATTACACAATTTCTGCTGTGCGTGCGGCATTTTCATTCTCTCCGACACATCAGGAACAGACTGGTGAAAAAGTGTATATTACACCCATCCTTTAAAAAAAATTACACAGACCGTTGTTCGAGCCATGTGTGTGCACGAATTAGCATACCTATAAAATGATCAGAGAAGAAATTTAAAAAAAAGCACTGATGTTTAGATAATGATTCAAAGCCAAATGTATTAATATCATGTGACAACGTGCAGTAAAATTATGTAGAACAACTATGATTAATAAAAAAAAGAAAAGAGGAAATGACCAATGTTTTCTGAATTTTTTTTAGATTGATCAGTACACTGGTAATCACTGAAAAATAGAGAAGAGAAGAGAAGAGAAGAGAAGAGAAGAGTCATACTATCATGCAGTAACATGCAGCGTTAAGCTCAACTCCAGAAAAGACTGCAAGAGGGATGAGACTGTTGAAGAAATGGAAAAGAGGGCAATTAAATTACAAATGTGCCCACAAAGAGGGAGAAGGGAAAAAACCTGAAGAAAAACTGAGCATTAAATGGAGAAAGAGTGACCACAGCTGACCAGAACATCAAAGGACACAAGAACAAAGTCGAGGAGAGGGTAAGATAAATATGAAAAAAGGACAAAACAGAAAGGACAGCACAGACGAGGAAGGTCAAACAAAATGGAAATAGATGAGAGGAAACACAACACTAAAAAATAGCGAGAGAGAGAGCGAGCGAGTTCAAATGGTTAGCGATTAATCAGCTGAAAAGACCACAAGACTAAAGAGAGAGCTAAAAGGGAAGAACTAGCAGGAAGAAGGCCTTGGGGATTTAGTTTAATAGACAAATATTGTTCAAAACAGAAAAGGAAGACATGCATGAATTACGTTGTTTTACTTGACTGGTCCAACAGTTAAAATACCCAACAAGGAAAAAAAAAAAAAAAGTATGATGGGTGATTTCAGGCTCAGTGATGGACAAACAGCATCTCAGACTAAAAGGTACCAGACATTTCTGAGCAATATGAGGTGGAGAGGTAATGGAAGAGAAAAAACAAGAAATCAAAGAATCACTATGGCTCAGATTATTAAGTTCCAGAAGGGGTGAGGTTGTTGCTGGGTAGGAGGTCAAGCTCCATGGAGGTTGGGGTGGAGGGGGTTTAAGAGACTGCTGACTGAAACAAACATCCAAGCACCATTGATTGGACACAAGCAGGAGATCAATCAACATGGCCAAAGGCACCATCAAAGAAGAAAAAGACCCCCCCCCCCTCCTTATCCAGAAGCTTTCGCTCTTATAAACCAAACCTCCCCATTGATTAACCTGGGGCCTGTGTGATTACAAAGCAAACTCAATCTTCTGTGCTTTGTGGACGGTAAAGAGGGAGAAGAGAGGGGCCGGGGGTCAGTGTGGATGCTGTCTGGAAAACTCCAGAGAAGATCACATGAGAAATCTGTTCATTTCTCTTCAACACCAGCATCGCTAATGCACCCGAAGACAAGATGGTTGCATTAATCATTAGCTTGGTGGCTCTTTTTTTTTTGGGTTTATCATGGCTGTTGCACATAGCCCGGGTTTTTCACACGCAGCAGACTGGAGCACAGTGTGCCAGCTGGATTCTTCCTCATAAGTGACTCAGACGCACTTTGAGACAGAGAAGGGAAGCAAGCGAGAGAAGGTGTGAGGGTGCTAGGGAACAAGGAATGAAAAGACACACTCGGTATGAGAAGTGGCCTCAGAGAGGGGCGAGAAAGATGGAAAGAGGGAGATTGTTTGACCGTGCGTGCATGTGTGTGTGTTTGCATACATTTGCCTAATAAGGTTATCCTTAGGCAGTGGTTGAATTTCTGCCCTGAGCACTGTATGCACAGCTAAACATAATTCATGACTAAAACATTTTTTTTATCCTGTTGTTTCTAATGTGAAATCTTCATTCATGTTCCATCCTCCGTAACCGGTGTCAAGTGCGCAGACAATATGACAGACTCGTGACTGTCTGACCTCAGTAAGTCAGTCTGACAGTAACAAAGCCCTCAGGAAAGAGATGTGTGTGCATGTGTGTGAGTGTTCCAGAGAGAGAGAGAGAATTAAAGGGACTCACAAGAGATTTAATTAGGCCTCTAGTACACTTCGGTTCATCCTCCAATCCAAAGAAAGTGTTTTCACCAGACGACAAAGACACATTTCCCTCTTATCTAAGCCTTGTCTCTGCAGAAGTGCCTGCTCATGCCTGTGTGTGTCTTTACACGAGTGAGAGCAGGAAGGAAAAGATTGAGAAGGTAGGTGGGTTTTAGTGCATGTGTGTGTGTTTTCCAATAACTGAAAATGACACGTCGACAACAGCTGCTGGATCAATACGCAGAAAACCGATTGCCAATCAGTGGCATCATTTTGTTGTCAAAGCATCCCCACATCACCCACTGCGCACCAGCGCCCGCGTCCAAAAACTGGCATGAGTGGCACCAAAAAAAAAAAATAAAAGAAGAGGGCAAAAAAAAAAAAAAAAAAAAAAAAAGACAGAGAGAGGGAGAGCGGCTGGACTTACCGCAGTAGAGAACAAGCAGCGCTGTCAGAAGCACCACAGCCCAGAAAGTTGACGACATTCTCGGCCAGCGACTGGCATCTTTGCGTCTTGCCAACCTTGACACTGAAGCCATTGAACGCACAGAGCACTACTTCCTCTTTGAAGAGACAAATAGAAAGCAAAAGGTAGTAACCTCACAATCCAGCTCGGCCTCTTACAGTGCTCATATCTCCGCGTGTAATCCCACAAAAAGACATGTCAAGATCGAGCAACTGATGGAAAAGCAGTGATTTGCTCATTAAGGTGTCGGATTGCCGGTGCGCAAAAGAAAAGGTCACATTTTCCTTAAGAATCCCAAATATGGAACAAAGCAGCGCTTTTATAGCCTATTCGTTCAGCGACTCAAGTTGGTAAACGTCCCAAAGTGTGTTAACCTCTATTTCCGTCCTAAATTTCAGTAAAAGGAAGCGCGGTGCGCTGCCCGAAGATCGCGTTGAGTTAATGCTCAAAGTGTTCAATCATCTGTACCGCAGCGCCGTAAAACCTCCTTTCACCTGTGGTAGGTATCCACGGTTCTCTCCAGCCCCAACAGCCCCGGCGGCACAGCCCCAAGTCCGGGCTGAAAAAAAGAAATCAGGTCCGAGGAAAATCCGCCCGAATGGATGAAGGAGGCTTGGTCGTGTGTGGAGGGAGGGTGGGGGGGGGGGGGGGGTGAAGAAAAGTCCCTGAATCTCACGGTTTGGGCACGAAGTAGATGGAGATCGCAGGAGGAAACGGAGGACGGACAATGGATGTGTGAGGACGGAGGGACTGTTGGAGAAAGGAGCGAGAGGAAAAGTGCGCACTGTGCGTCTCCAAGTGATTTTGTCCAAAGTGAAACATTCGGATAATCGATATTACGTCAGCAATAAGCCACTTGAGGTCGTGGTTTACAGTGATATCACAACAGCTTGGCGCTTTTACAGCCAAAGAAATCATTTTACGTCAGAAAAGCAGTGTGAATCGGCCGCTTACAGCGTTTCCATAGATTTAAAAACATGAATATATGTTTGTTTGATTTTTGAATCGATACATATTGAATGATGGCTTCCCACCATCAATATCTCCCTCCAGGAAGAGGCGCGTAATTTACACATACACATCATTCATGTAATCATGGTTTTTGTATGTAATTATCTATCACTATATGTGGTTCGAAGGGACGTATAGGTCCATTTTCAGCAGATATAGTTCAATGGTGGGCGTATTTAAAAGTGCATGTTTCAGAAACTGTTCCTATATGTTGCTGAACAGTCCCCCCCATCGCGAAAAGCGATTTAAACAGAAGTTTAAATGGACTTTATTGGTATGTTGTTGGTCATGCACGTATTCCTAAAAGCTTTGTATTTACTCATAATACAAATACTTTACAGAAACAAAGAACAAAGCTAACCATAAAGCTCCTCTGTAAAACGTCATATTAAATCTATAATGCAGAACAGTGGTGGAATGTAACTTTATATTCAAAACGGACATATTGCACCTCAGTATGTCACCAACCTACTTTTGTGAATTAAGATTTATACTTAAAAAAAGCTCCTGCGATATGACTACATCTATGATCTGTACTATTACATAAGTAAGATTTATTTAAATAGCAGTGTTTTTACATTGCAGTACTTCTAAATGTACCTAAAGCTAATTGCACTAAATATCGGGGTAGTTCTTGTGTGAAAGCGTGTCAGTCCCAGTGAGAGCACAGTGGAGCCCAGGAGCTTCAGCGCCAGGATCATCCTTGTGCACAGCATAAGGGAGCTTGGTGCTACTGACAGCGCCCTGTGCTGACTTCAGCACCGCGGACAGCTCCGCTGCGCGCCCCGCACTCTGGCTGCACCCGCAAAGGCTGGAGCTCTGTCCCGCTGGCTCTGTCCCGCTGGCTCTGTCCCGCTGGCTCTGTCCCGCTGGCTCTGCGGCCCTGGGGGCCTCTGTGCAATCACCTCAGCAAACCCCGCCTCGCGCACTAAACCCAAATCCTGTGCCCACACTATCCTGCGGTCCTCAGGGAACAAATATGCCTCACTCATTAGTCAAGCCAGAAATATTGCGGTTCTATTTTGGAGTTAATAGAGATGGTCTGTCAGCTCGGCTATCATTGCCAGCAAGTTCCTTTATAGAGATTCCAAGTTATCCCAGCTTAGCCTTACTCTAGTAATGTGCACTAGACTGGAGCTCTTGTAAAACCAGATTGTAAACCACACTGACTGTAATAAAATGGTTAATTGCTGTATGTGTCCCTATCAGTCCTTGTAGGCCTCTAAATCTGCATGTAATTGCTCTATTCTGTAACCTATGTTAGTAACAATGTGAAAGTGGAGATATGTCTGGAAAATCATCTGTGCCTTTTCCCACCTACACTGTCCCCCAGCTCTCTTTCCCCTTGCTCTCCGTTGGTGCATTCTCTCTCTTCCCTTGTTCCAGGGCTGATTTTAAAAGGTAGTGGACAGTCAGTCAATTACAAGCCAGGTTGGAAAGCACTGGCACGTTGCCTCCCGCATGGTGTTGTGTCACTGACTGTGGCACTGACTGTACAGCAAGGCCAAAGCCTGCTTGGCACACACACAAATGCACAACACAAACCTCCACACATGCACATTAACTAAGACACACACTCACACACTTTGAATGCAAATGAAGTAATTAAACACATATATTCTGCTTCCAGCTCACTCTCACCCACAAACGGCCATTTGCTGCAGCTTGGATACAATACATGAGCTGTGCCCTACATGTGTTATCCCATTTCCCTTTTACATAACATTTTTAAAACTCCAAGCAGAGTGAAGCACACATGCCATGGAAACACTGAGTCGGATATTTCTCCTTTGGAGGATGTTACTCTGCTTTCAAAGGTTTCAGAGTTGTACAAAAAGATATCGACTGCCTCATTTTTTTTTTTTTTTTTTGGTTGTGAACCATAATAAAATATCTTATTCTCTCTCAACATGAAACAATATTGTAGCACTGGTTCTGTTGACTCTCTGTGTTCACTGGTGGTTAGCACTGGGGTCTGGCCACTGTTGGAGTTCAAATGGATTCGACAAATATCTGTGGAGCTTAAATGGCGTTTTAAAATGGAGATGAGAGTTGCAGATGAAACATCTGCAAGCTGCTGCCAAGTGCAACAGCTTTAAAGCTAAAGATAATGCACTTCTTTGGTGGAAATATCAGCCTCAATCCTAGCAGCAAGTCTCTGTAGCTGAGACTAGTAAAAGACTCAGCTGTGGAGAAAGCAGTGAATGATACCTGTGACTAATGCAGCACAGACAGAGTGGTCTGTTTTGTTTATTTGATGTTTAATGCTGTTTTTGAAGAGATATGGTTTCCAAAGGTAATACTCAAACTTGAATTAAGTGTCACCTCCTTTTACAAAATGTGTAATTACAGCAAATTAAATCAACACATGGTATTTCATGAAGCACGGTAAGAAAAAAAAAAAAAAACAACACTGAAACGCCCTCAATATTTCAGAAAGTTTTAGACAGTGACCCCTGGGCACTGAAAAATACTGTGTAGCATTAATGAAAAAACACGAAAAAGCCCATCAAAACCGTACCTCCTGTGATCTAGAGTTAGACAGTATATTTAGAAAAGATAAAAAGGGAGATTTTAGCCATGAACCAGGCAACCTGTTGAACTTCAAGGAAGATGCCAAAACAATCTTGACCCTGTGAAGCAAAGTAAGGAGAACAAGGTGAAACAGAGAATAATAATCCATGGCTCCATCCAAAGCACCACACAAATAAAAAGAAAGAATCAAGCCTTGGCTGTGAAGGATTTTTGTTCCAAGTTTGTGGAATCTAGGCCACATAACTGACTAATTTTTCACATACAGCCTCTTAAAACAAACAACTGTGTAAGTGCTTGTGACCTTTAATTATTTGCTAAGGGACTCTCTTATGGTTTCTTTTAATGTTCTTGCTTCCTGCCCATGACTGTTTTGTACACATTAAACAAATGGGGTGTAACATGTTGATTAGTAAGTTTTAGAGGTGCTGGTATGCCTATTTTTTATATTTAGAGAGAGTCAGGCACACCATTTTCCCCTGGTAAGTTGTAGATATCAGTACAGATCTTTATGTTCCAGTGTGTTTTTACATGCGTTCACATTTACAAAGGAGAAAATCTCCACCCTGTGGGAAATTCATAGTCCCCAGAGGATAAATCCTAATGATTTTGTCAATCTCGTGACCCTTCCTCCAGCGCACTGGTGTCCCTGCTGGGATATCAGCAGGACTTGAAACCATTTGTCCGATTTCTACGAAACAAAAAAAAGCAATGTTCCGGTTCACTCCCATTATTGATGTGTCCAACAAGCCACTAGCATTAGTTTTCAAGTACTCATTTGGCGAGAAAAATAAAAACACTCACTTAAAACACATTCCACATCCATTCAAAGTCAATAGGTCAATGCTTGATTCAAGACCAATACAACAGGGTCAGACTGGCCTTTTTACCTAAGCTGCATGTGTTTGGGGAGCCCTGGAGGACGAGGTGTTGAACATGTCTTGCAGTCCTTTCAAGTCAGCGTTGGGCCTGACAGCCTCATCCAGCTGCTGCAGTGGATCTGGCTGGATCTCGTTCTATCGGCAGAATTATCTCTTCCACAGCAACTTCTTATTTTTCCCTGTTAAAGCCTCCCACCAGTGTTTCTTCTTTACTATCAAGATCTAAACCTTTTCAATTCTGAATCTTCCTCTCCACTGCAGCATCTTGTCCCGGGAGAAAGGATGTCATGGTAGCAACAGCTTCAGCCAAAATCTTCTTTGCTCCTCTGTTGTTTGACACCTGGCAGCTGGCGACAGCAAAGATGCTGGAAGATTCTCCATGCATGAAATAAAAAGTGCCATGAAATGAATGTGGTATTATGGAAAGCACCATTATGAAATAAAACAAATGTTCCATTGAGGAAAATGCCAGACAAAAATGAACCTACATTTTAAATAGAAATATTTATTTCAAACTACCCTATCATTAAAGAAAATACAACTGTTTATTTGAGAATATATTTTTATATTTTTTCTATATTTTTATTAAGCTATTTCACAATTTCCAGGTTCCTTTGATATACAAAGGAGGCCAAAAGCCTGGGACCACTTTTTCATTCACTTGACCTTATATCCATATAATTGCTTATTTCACAATGACTTAATTATGTACTCAGTGTTGAACCCATTGGCGCTTAATATGTTTAAGCTATACTTTAATACTCACATCCATTTCCATGCCTTTCCTGCTGACAAGCCTCCTGCTGAAGCTCTGGGACTGATGATTGGTATTAGTCAACACCATCTTTTATTAATTTAGAAAGAATCTAACAAGTATATGAAACCATAATACGGTAAAGAAGAAGAGCAGGGTGGACTTTAAACAGTTGTATAGTTACATACAGTTAATATCCTACTATTACAGGATTTATAAGACATAGCATATTTGCTCATACAGTGCACGTCCTAATTAAAATGGTGTATGAACAGCAGGGTGGCTCAGCGGACAGGGTGTCCAGTATCTGCAAGGTCACATGTTCAAACAAGGTGAATCTGTGAGTTCTTAATTAACAGGAGGCTTTCTCCACTGAGGGACCATTTTGTTTTGAGGCTGGTGAAACTTGCATATTTTGACATAAAAAAAAAAAAAAAAAAAGAATCAAGAGACAATTAGGAGCCAAGATACTGCTGGTAAGTACTCTTATTACTCTCCTTCTTTCTTTTTGTACAGTAATGAACATGTAGAATAACATATCACATAGCACAAGCCTTGCACCAGCTATTGTGTTCTGTAATAGAAAACCTGGCGGGGAGCTTCTCCTCTCAGCGCTGCACTGAGCTTCTTAGTGAGGGAGCATCTGAGACCTGACCTTTCTCTGTGCTCCTTCCCTTTGATCCATCCAGACACAAGCTACTTCCTCTTTATTGGGCCACCGAGGAGGGCTTTGAACTTAGCTTGCCACTCAGTGATTTAAGCGTACAAAGTCTTCTTCTTGGTAACACAGCAGGCTCTCTCTCTTACGGTCATGGATTAAGAGAAAGAGGTAAAACCGAGCAGCCTTTTCAGCTCTATGAATGTCTGTGAGACAGTGGTTCGCCACGTAGAGCGAGGAAGAAAGAGATCGCAAACTTAATACTGGAACAGCTTCATAGAGTCAGACAGTTAATTGTTATGCTGATAACAAGTCAGCAAGATGGTAACATTTCCAATTTTGTCCTTCAGCAATGACGATATCCCCTAATTTTGGCTTTCAATGAAAACAATATCAGAGTGACACAAAAGCTTGGTAAAATAGATAAATAAATTATGTCAGCTGACATGTTTGTTATACTGAAAAATGTCAAATTAACAAATTACTTATAAACAAGTCAAGTAAGACAATACCCAGCATTGCTTTTATGGAAATGAAGTAATGGTGATAAATGTGTGTACACATGATCTACTATTCAAAACAAGATTTTTAAATGTGTGTATGATAATAAAACAAACCAGTTTTACGAATAAATACACCACAACTTCAATAAAATTGGTATTTCGTGTGTATATAGATTCCCCTGACACATGTGAATCTGGTGACCTTTGTGTGGAAAGTTTTGAGATTATTTTCATGGTCTAGGATTCACAACATTATGCTGGTGGAAAACTCCAACATCTTGCTTTTCAGTGTATTTAACTGGTAGTTGGTCATTTAAAAAAAATGGGAAAGGCTGGAAAACGTCTTTACAAAAATATCAACTATCCCATCACCCTATAACTACACAATAATAACTTACTTTCACGTGGAACATTCATGTGTCATCCGGCTTTATGTTTGCCTACTTCAAGTTCATCGACACTGTTTTCTATAAACTGTACAAATGGAGCACCCAACTAGCAAACATATGCAATGCTAAATGCTGAGCTAATAATGTTAATTCTTAATGTGAAGTCATCTCATACTCATTGCAGATTCTGCTCCACCTGAATGTCCCAGCAGCATAAAAAGTCTACCATCTAGTGCCATATACCTATATAGCTTTGTTGGCATGTTAGGACTGTATTTCTTTGCACCAAGTGAGAAATATTGTGGCTGAATTGCTAATATAGCTGAAATACTGTCTGACTAAAAACACTGACCAAAATAAGATAAGATATAAAATAAGGGGTTGCCACAACTAAGGGTACCATAAACCATAAACATACAATTTACGCAAAATAATGTGCAAACAGCTTATTATTGTACCACTTTCCTCTGATAGAGGTCAGTGAGGGTGCAGTTAAAAAGTTGATAACCTCTGACATCTATCTGATCATTAATTTCTTAAGTCTCTCGTGCCACTGGGGGGTTGTCAATATCCTGCATATATCTGAGTGAAAAATATATTTTTATTGCCTGATCTATCTCTGTGACATATGGGATGAGAACACATTAAATCAATGATCAACCTTCCCATTACAACGCAGTACTTCACGTCAGCCTCTTCTTTTGATATACTACTCATATTATACATGTGAAAAATAACCCTGTTGTCATATATTTGTGCAATTTATTACCGCGTTGCTGTGTGATGCATTCAGATGGTTCGTGAGGCCAGGGTCATCATTTAACTTTTCGATCCAGTGCTCAATATCCCTGCCTCAATCAGTGTCAGATAAAATATTTATTTATTTTTTTTTTTTTGTCAGGTAACGTGTCACTGTGTTTATAATGTGGAATTGACACATAATTTCTCTACTCTTCAATTTGGTGTTAACGTTTTCTGTCAGCTGGCCATAACAGCAGCGACAGAACATCCAGCTATGAGACGATATGATGATACAGTGCAATTATCTGCTCTTCTAATGGAGATGTGTGGCTACAATCACAGCACGTTCCATTCCAGCACCTTCCGCTGACATCTCTGATTACCTGAGATCCCACAGGGAACAGGCACAGACGATAAGTGCGTGCCCACATGGTGACGGTCTGCATATATCTTCTCCCACATGAGGAAAATAATCCAATTCTGACATGAGAGATGATGATGCCGATAGTGATGATTACACGCATGAGATAAATGCCTTGACCCTTCATTGCTGGCCAATCTTACAGGGAATGTGTGGAGTTGACCAGAGTGCAGTAGCCGGTGAACTCTTCTCCCAGCAAATTAACATTTCAGCACGGCCTTGTGACAAATGGTGACAGAGATAAGGGATAATATGGCTTCCAGCAACAGGAATGAGTGTTGAGCCCAGGTAAACAACACGGTGGGAACAGAGTGACCCACCTGTTCCATGCACCCATGTCTTTGTTGTCATTTACAAATGGATAACAGGTGCATCTGCTTGTGTAACCTCCTGGCTTGGCAACTTGCCGAAAGTTAGAAAAAAAATTAATAGAGCAGAGGAACACACAAAGTCATATCTGTAACTGCAAAAACGATAAGGTAGATGCAAAATCAGACCTATAATTCAATCAATTTAATTCAAAGCTATCAAAGTCAGTATCTTTTCTTTATTATAGCATGTAAATGAGCCATGTGTTGTAGCAAATACTAGTTACAGACACAGCTATTTAATATTTTACTACTGGCTAATTACAAATATTGAATTAAAGTTGCACCTGAAACAATTAGTTTTAGACAAAGCCTTGAATAGTTTGGTGTTTTGGAAAAAAAAAGGGAAAAAAAAACAAAAAAAAAAACCCCAAAACACAGAATTTGCATTCCAGATGAGATTCAGACTGATACCACTGACCTGTCTGTCTTGTATGAAGCTACAGCAAAGACGTGGTTAGCTTATCTTTAGCAAATATACCTAATTGTCCCCTTTTTAAAAAGAAAAAAAAAAATCTTTTATCTCATCAAGTTTGCTTTATCTGTACAAAAAATAATAGGCAGGCAAACTTATTTTACCTTTGGACAAAGCTAGGCCAGCCTTTTTCCCTCTCTTTCCAGCCTTTATGCTAAGCTAATCGGCTGCTGGCTGTAGCTTAATACTTGTCCTTTCTGTTAAACACTGGGGCAGGTAGTTTTTATTAGAGGCGATCACAATAATGAGCTAAACTCTGTGTTTGTCAGTATGTGCAGTAACATTTAACTTTATGGTTTCCATACTTTGAGTCAACTTCCTTCAAAAACATCAGCGCTTATGTGCTATTTGCCATCCACGACAAAGATTTGCTGAGCTCCAGCATACACAACTTGCGTCCAATGAGTCCATCTGTATTTGCCTCTGACCCCTATCATCCTGGATCATAGATTATCACCATGGTGACAAATCAGTTGCTCCAGATTTGAACATTTTCCTCCTTTGTCGCAATTTGATATTGTTGCTCGTTTCACAGCAAAGTGACAGCATCTCCTCTTTTCCAGTGATCTCCACTTCTGTGCACTGTACTGTGTTTGAATTCTCTTGTATACACCAATTGCACCAATGTCTCTTTTTGTCCCTCCTCAAACCTCAATATTTCTCCTCCCCAATCCCCGCTAAGTAGGATTTCACATGGCACCCGTCGCAGCTGGGCGCTGCAGGTAGCCTATTTGCATAGATTGTTCAAGAATGGTAATTGAATGGGGTGCGCTCAGAAATCATGTCGGAAATCATTTTGTGTTGCTTTGTTGTGAGTATCGCTCTAGTCATGGCAGATGAAAGACATTTTATTATCCCATTATAGGGCCTATGTCGCAGTGACGCGATGGCTACCATTTCCTCTCAATGCTATGTTTTACTGGGGGGAGAAACTTTTTAATAGGATCCTGACAATGACAATTATCTGCAGGCAATTCTCTTTCTTCTGAACAAGGTCCCATTAATTGCATTTACAGACTCTGAAATGAAGTATGGCGAATGCTTTAAGTCAACGACTCCCAAACTAATTTGCATGGTAATGAATATATTTCTCTGGGAATCTGAAATGATCCCATATGAGCTTTTTGGAAGCAATGTTATGAGATACTTGGAAATAGAACTCTGGGAATAGGAGGTGAGCATGAAGCAAGGCTCTAATCAAAGCCATTGTGTGTAAATTTCCCGTTGGTTTAAATCTGCCAGGCTCAGTCTAAAGCTTGTAAAAGGGCCATTTATAGAAGGGAAACTGTGCCTCCTTACAGAAGCTTAACTGACGGGTATTGTTTTGCTGTAATAAGATTGTGTCACAGTGAAAACAAATCCCTTTTTGAAAAAAATGATTGATTTCTAAATGGGTTAAGAACTTTCAGAATTAGATCATAAACAAATACAAGGCCGAAGATTTACATGTGGAGTAGAGGAAGTTCTTTTCTATTTCATTTTCCATCATGCTCTGGGCTGTTTGGCAATCTGCTAGCTAATCATCCATATTTGATCAGGAACAGCCACCTTGTTGTGCATTAGATCAATCCCAGACAGGCAGGCAACTGACTAATCTCTCCTTAAGCCTTTCCTCCAGTCATAGCCCTGCTCTAGCCTTTTCCTCTCTCTTTTACCCCTGCCTTCAGCTCCAGTCTGAGTTAACTTTTTACCGTCCCCGACCACTGTGCTCAGTCGTTCCTTCACTCCCTTTCCATACTTCTTTTTCCAACTCTCATGCCTACCCGCTCTATCTCAGCTCTTTCCTCCACACCATACATCCCCCTGCAGACTGTTTCCATTCTGTTGCTTCCAGCTGTCCCCTCCCGCATTTTAATATCCTTCCTCCAGTCTCCGCTCTCTCCTTCCCAGCCTCCTGGCCCCTACTTCACACCCTTTCATATTTTTTGTCAAACCCCAGGCCCTGTCTCTCAGCCAGACTCTCCCTGAGTCTCTCTGGGGGTCTTTATAACTTGTGGTCTCCTTGGCCTGGCTCACACATCTGTACATCCCACTTTCTGTCTCCGTCTTTTTGTGTCTTTTTCCTCAAACTTATGCGTGAGGAATAGAGGAGAAGTAAAAAAAAAAAAAAAAAAAAAAAAAAACGCGCGCGCACACACACAATTGACAGGCCTGAATTCTCAGGGCGACTTTATGGATTGTCAGCACGGCGTTGAGAAAGAGGCTCGTGCAGCCATGCGAGACCAGCCACTAGAAGGCTAAATATAAAATAACCCCAAAAGAGATCCAGGGATATGGGATATATGTCTGCGCTATCTAACAATTTCAGATGAGAATAGCAATAAACTGTAAACCCAAGGGATGAAACCACGCGGGGAGGAATCGGTGGTTTGGTGGATGTTTCTTGTTTATATGTGCACATGTGGCAACGATTTGAAAGCTTGCAGGTGGGAGCATTTACTTGTTATTTCCTATTGGAGTGCAATAAAACCTCACCTTGCCAAGTCCCAACCTGTTCTTGTATGGTATAAAAATTGGTTGACAGCCAAACAAATTCAACAAATTCATGGCAAAACAGTCAGCGCAACCACACTGTTGAGTGCAGCATGAATTGGCTGGCTCCCAGCGGACTAAATAAAAATCTGGTTTGATCCAGGGGACGAGCAATGCCACGGATCCTATGTGTGTATTAGCTGTGTAATGTGAAGAGGCGGAGGGGAGCACAAGGGAATCGCTACATAATCTTATCTACCATTCACAATACCTTTCTCACTCAGTCCGTAATACCCCCAAATAGGTTTCTTTTTTGCCCAGGCTCAAAGCTAGCCAGTGAGCTCCGGAGACAAAGTCCCATTCCAATGAAAAATGCCCAACTGGTAACTGCAAACAATGTGGCAGCAATGCACACAAATACACACTCACACAAGCAAACAAAGTGTCTACTTCTGGCTGGTAAGTAATTAGGGAGGGTTGAGCTGGTGAGTAGCGCTTTTTCCATATCCGTGAAAAGTGAAAGAGCAAAAAAGTATCTGGAGATCATTGCCAAAGCAAGAAGGACATGCAAAGTGAAAAGCTTGTGTTTGTTATATTCAAAAGAATGGCAAGAGATTAAGTGAATGGCAGAAAGAAAAAGAGAGTAAAAGAGCCGCACACCCCTGCTGTTTATTTTCTGTCTTTTAATTACTGGAATGATTAATGACCGCTATCAGGCGTTTTCATAGCATGAGAGATGATCTTATAGGAGCTAGGAGCTGTGAGGTTTTGTTGTTTTGTCATGCCTGGATTATTGACATTTATGTTGTGTCCCTCCACAATCCTGTCATTAAATGTAAGGACCTTATGACTGTAGATGGGAGGATATGATCTGCATAATAACTTGATGTTTCAGAGAACCACATAGAGAGGTAGGTTGTTAAATGGGCTAATTTTAGAGTGAGGACAGTCTGATATTACTGTTTCTCTCTGCAATGCCAACGCAGTCTGTTTACTTCCTGCAAAATTACTTCCTGTTAAATTAAGTGTTGTGTTGAGTCGCCAAGCTAAAATGTATTACGTTCTTCTGAAGTTGTCCACCCTGTCATCAACCTCTCTCATGTAAATGTAAACTACCACCAAAGAAAACTGACAATGGGAAGTTAATATTTAATACACCTACTTATGCAAATCATCCAAATATCCTGTTTGCTTTCTTTCTGAATATTCGATGAAAAGATCAACGCTGCCATAGGTATTATGGCAAAGAAATTGTTTTTTTAAACAGATAGACATGTTAAGATATGTGTTTTAGAGGTGCTAGGTACGTGTTAACCTTTGTTTGGTTACAGCATGCTAGCCAACATGTTTAACTGTCAACAACCAGTTAGCAACACGTTAAGCTAACTAGCTAAGCTAACTAGTCTGGAGTTTGAGCAACAAAACAATCTTCTTCATCCTCTTCGTCTTCGCAAAAGATACACCTCTAACTATAACACCTATTACACCCTGAGCTAACAACACACTAGTAAATAACAACTAGCAGACCACATGTTAACATAACTAGCAAGAGTCAAATTTCCTCTGACTTTTTCGGTGCATGCAGTATCTGTCATTTCTGCTCAGTATTGCAGCTTTTCACGTAGTAAACAATACAGGAAATACAGTTTCGCTGTTACGTAAAGTTTTCCCTCAGGACCGTGGTGACCCCCAAACAAGGCTTATCTGCTTTTAACTCGCTGCCAAGCTAACAAAAGAGCTTGTCACAGTTTTTGCTGTTTCATTTGTTTCTACCTGTCCATTATTCTGCTCCCCGATTTTAATTTAATTATTTTCTTATCTCCCTGAATACCCCATTCTTCTAATTTGTCAGTCCCTTAATCTCTCTGTCTCATTTTATTCAATCTACAAGATGTCAGAATGGACACTACAGGAAAGTAGACAGTCAATCATGCAGTAAAAATTTGTTCACATTTGTATAATTTCGGTATCTTGATTTAAATTTGATCTGAAGGGGATAATACACAAAATCATAACCTGTGCATCAGAGAAGATAATTGTAATAATAACACCTCCTGAGTCACACAGTTTGGCTGAACTCTAAAACATATTGCTATTCATTAGGCGTGGAGTTCATTATTCATTTTCAGAAACCACCGGAGTGGGCTTATTCAAGCACAGTCACAAATACAGATTCTCATGGTTCCTGCAAATCTATCGTTTTTATTAGGTGACAACTGAAAATGATTTGACATCGGATAGATGAGCTTTGATTTCATGAGCCTACATGATCACACTCCCACTCACCCCTTCGGCCCCTGGGCTTCACCAGCAAAATCCCTCTTTAAAAGATTCACAATGAACACAAAGAAACACTAAACAACTATAAAAAGACAATTAGAAAACAACAACAAATGGTGCAGTAATTATTATGTGTCTCTTTCAGTTTGGGTGCCTTAGTTCTATTCAGGAGGGGTCTGGGGGCCTTTTCACATGCCTGTGGTCAGGTGCCCATTGTCTCTTTTCATTTGGATATGGGTTTGGGGCTCAGTCGGAGCATCTTTTTTATTTTAATTTTTAGCTGACAAAAGCAGTCCCTGTATGGCACTAAATTGAAATTTCAAGCTGGCAGGCAGTGCCACTTTTAGTCAAAAGTACAGTGAAAATGTGATTGATTTGTTCATTCAGCAGTGTAGTTGTTCATTTAATGAACCAACTATTTCAATCATGGAGCAGGTAGCTGAAATTGCCGCTGGCTACACGACATTTGTACAAAAATCAGTCATTTCACCTTTATCAGACAATTAATTTAAAGTCTCTTTTTCTTATTTCCTGTTTTCTGCTCGCTGATGCAATGCAATACAGGTTCCCACAGCTGGGATTTAACTTGGTTAACTGTAATGCAACACTGTCACTTACTTCACCTCACTTGTTTGTTTATATACTGATGCAGAGAACTTGAGCTGAAGACTGTCATCCACATTTCACTATCAGATGCGAGCTTCAACAGGTTACCACAGTTAAAGTGACAAGCCTATGTGTGCGTATGTGTGTGTGTATTTTCCCAGGCGAGGCTCCAGCCTCTCTCAATCTGGAGGTGGACAGCTGATAGGGTTCTTCTTCCACCTGACTTGGCCTTATGAGTGTGTGGGTTTTTATGTATGTGCACCCATCAGGGGATGTGTGCAAATACCTGACAGCGTACCTGTGTACTGGTTTTTGTGGCAGTGTATGTCTGTCTATGTGTTACTTTGGCTTTGTGCACGCCTGTCATCCTGTGGATAGCTTCTGGGTGTGAAGAGGGACAGTCTTGAGGCTGACAGCACACAGAGGGAGCTGTTTGGAGGGCAAATATTGCAGAGGTGTAAAGCTTCACGCTGGCAAAGTGGGGTGAAAAGCTGGAGCTGTCAGGTATTTCTCTTTTTGCCTATCTGTCTTTTTATGCCCTTCACTGCTCCCTCTCTAATTTTGTTTCCACATCTTGGTCTTTTTCTGCATGTCACCATACTTGTCTCAAATCAGCAGTGAGCAGTCTCCAGCTCTATTTCTCCTTGGAGAATTTCTGGCAAGCTCAAAAGGAGACCTCATAATTCATTGCAATGCTAATCTTTTGAAATACTTTTAAACAGTGTAATAAGAGACGACATGAAAATAAGGATTGTCGCTCTGCTTCTCAACTGATGTGTTAAAAAAAAATACTGAAATTAAAGTGAGCAGTCAGCAGCAATGCTGTCATTTCACATCCAAAATAATAAGAAAGCGTGTCACTGTCCAAATACTTGAGGAGCTTACTCTGTAAAGCTTTTCCTGAGCCAGGAGCCCACGGTGGGAAGGAAAAAAAAGTCTATAATGCCATAACCCTCCTGGGCAGAGCTCATGGGTAGCAAAAGCTTATTTTTTCAGCTTGTTCCCTTCTCTGAACTAATATTTGATCATATTTCTCACTTTGTGTAAGAAAGTTTTCTTTTGGGACATATTTGTGGAAACAATGCCTGAGATTTAACAATATAGTGATTTAAGACCTTTTCCTTGACAAAATTTTACATTTGTGCAGTTAAGTTTACATTTCACCCATAAAGTGGAAGCTAATACACATGACTTTATGTTGTTCGTGGTGTTTTAACATTTGCTGAGTTATTGGCAGCTCAGTGCTCATTGCCTTACATGAAAAATTAGCCTGCTCATGTAGTTTAAAACAGCTTGTTACAGGTGGTGACTTTTTCTTTATCCTGATTCTGACATGCAACAACACAAAAAGTGATTAACCTCACATCTGGAGCACAAAGACGGTTGACTGTCTGTGTGGTCGAATGTGGGACTGAACATGGAATTGAACCAATCAAATGACCAGAACACAGTATGGTCAGTCAGAACTAAATCATGGCACCTGAAGGACAGTAATCTTGGTGGTGCTGCAGAAAAACAAGAATATTTAAATTCATTCTTTTGGGTAATTGCAATTTTGACCCATTAAGCACACCAGCCATAATGCTCTACAAGGACAAATATATCTATTGCTTGGCAAAAATGAATTTTACTTTCAATTCAACTCTAAAAGAACCATTTGCCAATTATTACCCTTATTTTCATGCATTAGTCACAGTGGTAGAATGCTCATAATCCACAATGACTCAGCTTAGTTTTCTTCTACCACTGATGTATGATTTGTATTAAGATTTGTATTTAAAATGGAAGGCACGAGGATGACAGCGATTTTAGCTGAGATAAGTTTTTTTTTTTTTTTTTTCAGTTGTGTTTTTTTCTCTGTCTGCTTCTGGGCAGAACACCACAGCTGAGTCAGCTACACTAGCTCAGAGAAAACATTCCAGGCAGTCAAAATGACTAGTTTATGCATAAGAAGCACTGATGATAAAATGTAGATTTGATACTTTGCATCAAGACCTTTCCACTAAAATCTTCAGAGAACCCAGTTTGTGACAGTAACCCCGTGGTTTGGGGTTGTAGGTGTTACAACTGCAAGGCACTATGATGTTTTTCGCCAAACGACAGCACGATGGGTGGTACCAACAGTTTTATTTCCCGCATAAGCATTCATGAGGCAATCAACAGACTTTATTTCATTAAGAAAGATCCAGCAGCAGGTTTATACAGAGATTGAAGCCACTGCCCCTGGAGATTCACTAACCGTCTCCACACAAGATGACAGAGCATGCCACAGGTAGGAAGAGAAGGCAGTGGTCGGAATTAATGTTTGCATCAGTGTCAGGAGCTGGAAGCGCAGCTCTACAGGTGTAGCTAATTGGAGTGATGAAGAGGATGGTGATTAGTGATTGGTTCCTGTGAGCGTAAGTGGAAGGAAAAGTAGCTTTAGGCTTAGCTGATTAAATGAAATTAATCAGGAAGGCGTGTTCCTCTTAGATCCAAGCTGATAGGATGATAAAGGGAACCAGGGAGGTATTTGAATAGACAGGAGCCAGGAGGCAGAGAGAATGATGAATGAAGGTTGAATGAAGTATATCAGGCTACGTATCAGGCTGTTATGGATTATCTCACATTTATAACATGTTGTCAGAGCCTAAGTGTTCTTGTAGGATCCCAATATGATTCCAGTGCCAAGAGAGGGCAACAAAAAGAGGATTTAGTAGTCCAGCCTGACTGTGACCAAAACAGCACCAACCAGAAAATAACTGGCTTTATTTTTGCTCCAGTGAAGTGCCAATTCTAATAAGCAACAACTCACTGTGCTGTGGGTCTGTGTCCTGCTTTATTTTCTCCCATGCATGTGAGATTGCATGGTGTTGTTTGAAACGGAGGTGGAGAGGGTTTGCCCACTGGTGTGCAGGGCCTGCAAGTTTTTTGTCAAGGGACATTGGTAATGCATAGTTATGGTGATGAGAAAAGCTGAAAATAGCAGGGGAGGTGTTTGTCAGACTCAAAAAGCTTGTATACGAATGTTTATTAAAGCGTTTCACTGGGTGTTCAAAACTAATTCTATGACGTAATGGGAATTGCTGCACAATACAGGCTAGTGGGAGGACTGGGAACATAAAGCCCTATGTAGGCGTGTGGGCATCGGCAAACATCCTATAAGTGTGGTGAATATCTTCAGAGAGGAGGGATGTGTGCAGTCTTCAGAGACAGCCCTGTGGTGTGAAACCTTCATCGAACACAAACTGGAAGAAACCAGGGAACAGACGATTACTCTCAGTGTTTGTAACTGTCCAGCTATGTATGCTGGACACCATCTACTCTGCCAATGATCACTAATTAGCTCCACTATAGCTGTAATGCTCTGGTACTGCACACTCAGGCAAGTGCAGACAGGATGTAATCTCTCTGTCGATGTGAATTCTGCCAAAGTGTTAATGAATTTAATGGACCACAAGCAGAGTCTCAGGTTAGTTTCTGTTATCCTATAGACTTAACAGTTCTGCAGTGCACACACACATCCATAGACTGTATTTTCGTGAACACACATACATTGTACACTTACTACACATATATATACGTGCAGCCATTAACTTGAACTCATTCTGTGCTACTCACTAATGAGCAACCCTTATTGATGCTTAATCTCAATTCAAACCCAACTTTGAAGTTAAATTAACCTTAAGCCTTAAAGCTGCACTAATCAATACTTTATATTAACAGTCAAATGACTACATGTTATGTAAAAGGGGTTAATTGTGATGATGGACCCACAGAGAGTTAGCATCCAACTGCAGTTCCCCTCATCTCTACCTGAAGTCTCTTTCAGGTCATTGTTCTGATTATTCATTTTGCAAATTGGGCTCTCATCAGGTTCACTTCCTGCCACAGCAGGCAGATCTTTTCAGCACAAAAGCTTTCATATATCCACTGTGCACTACCTGCCGAGTATTAAACAGCAGACAGACTGAGTTATCAACATGGTACTTATCAAGCTAAAGAGCCAGACAATGTATGCAGCACTGGCGGAGACCAAACTAGAACAAAAAAAAAAACAAAATGTGATGATTGGATTTTCCAGGAATAAAGTTGCCAAAAAATTATTTCTGCTTTGATCTACGTCTAAGAATAAGTATAGCCCCAAATCCAGATTCTTATCCTAAAGATTTTCCTATTGTATTATCCATGAGGATTTTTGGACCTCTTAACTATAGAAATGAAAAAAGAGCCCTCATACACACACTTCACAATCCACTCTCACACACTGTGGTAGACCACAGGCAAACAGCAGGGAAGTCACAGAGTAATGGGACAATCCATCACCAGCGGCTGCATGCTGCTGCATGGTCTTAGTCAAAGAGACCCACCCATGGAGACACTGAGGCAGCCGGCTGTAAGGAAGCATCCGGAAGATACTGATTTAGAGACCAGAGGTGATAACTGGTGAGTGGGAGGAGGGTGGGGGCGGGAAGTTCTAGCCAAAATTGGTGCACTGTGCAATCACAGTGGCCTTGTGTGTCTCTTTGGTGTATCTTTGTGTGCTATTAGTTATTAGTTATTAGCTATTAGTTATTAGTTATAGTGCATTTCAAAGCTCCAATATGAAATCATACATGTTTAGATTTTAATAAAATAAATGGGTGTTTTCATTTGAATTATTCACCATGAGTATTTCTATTGTTATTTACACCAACACAAATGAGGCCTTCATCACCTGTTACTGAATAAAGGTTTTAATAAATGAATGAAAGCGAACTACAAAGGACTCAAATGAAATAATGAGCCTGCTCTTGAACAATGAATGAAAAGACATGTCACAATAACAATTTTTATTCTGTATATTTTATTCTGCTTCAATAGGCCAATGGGAGGCAGTTCAGTTAATGCTCTTGGTTTTAAAACTTTTAAATGGTCCATTTGATTTAGACTGATTTCATTTAGAATCTAAAATTTAAATGCCACCACTGAGTCTGGCCCATTTTCCCTTGGCACCTCATAAGACAAAGCATGAAATCTTAATAAAGTCACTCTGAGATGACGGTGTAAGTATAGCAACTATATCAACACAAAAAGTGTCTGGTAGAAAAGAGAAAAACAGAATAATACGTACATTTTCGAAAATGTTAGGTCAGCTAGTACGATGAGTTGGATGTTGGTTTCCTGTCAGTGTGACTGCACAACAAGATATTTTTTTCCCCATTTCTCAGCATATTTTGTCTTTTCTGATTCTAATTCTGTTTTGGCAGCTGGTCCTAAAACAGGGAAAATGGCACAGTAAAAATGTAAAATGTTGCTTTCGGGTCATCACTGCACACACATACATACAAAAGACCCTCTTACCACAATCAAATTTAACACAGACACACATGCTGCCATGGAAAGGTAAGTCTGATCTCTTCAGAAGCAGATATGCCTTGATCCAATTCAATCGCAAGCTCACTGAGACCTGTGTGATGGGAGACATGTGGTCAAATCACCAGGGAAAATGAAATTAAAGTGGATTTAATAGAGCTGTATCAGGCAATGAAGAAACCTATCATGGAATCAGCCCGCCATCCATCGTCCTAATAGAGACAGGTGATCAGCAAAGACAGGGCCCACAGATATAATTAACAAGAATCAAAAAGAGAGATCTAACATCTGCACACGCGAACACACATGACAAAAAGACAAAAAGAAAACAGCGGCACATTTCAAAAGGCAAACTGGAAAAAAGCAGAGTATTGCAATCGATAGAAGACACCAGGATCAAAACTGGGCAAACATGCACAGTATAAAGGTCATGACAAATTGGAGCAACACACCGTACTAGCACATACATGTAGACACAAGCATGCACCCGCACGCACACAAAAACAGCACTCACACAACTGGTCCCACCTCCTTACACATTCATGCCACGAACGGACAGATCGATTCCTAACCCGGGGATTCAATAGTAACCACATTAATCCACCACTGGGCACACTCGGCATGTCTAGCAGACAGGCACTCAGTCAGCCACTCTGCTGCTTGGGATCAGTATTGGTTTACAGAGGGAGTCAGAGGGAGAGCGGGCGAGAAATGGGGATGAATGAATGACTGCAAGGCTCCCTAAAATGTCACTATGTTCCCTCTGCCTTGCCTTTGCAAATATGCCTGGTACTGTGCACCAAATAAAAGTACTGTATAAGGCAAAGTTCAGACAATCGTGTGTTTTGTGTATGTGAAAAATTGCAGCATCAAATCATTGTAAATGAACAAAAATGAGCTCTTGTGCTTGTGCCATAGCAATTATGACTTCCATCAACACGACTTTCATATAGAAGAAAAGGTTTTTCTGCCAACAGTCAATTTTAGTTTGTGACCATGACCACAGTCTCTCCCTAACAATTGCCAAGTCATTTTGGTTCCGGGAACTAACAAAACATTAACTGTAGAGGTCTCAGGTCAGAAAACAGTTTAATTTATAAAACTCTTTGGGAAAATTAAAAAGGAAACCAGAGTAAATCTCCATACATCATTGTTGATGAAAAAAGAGGAGGCTAAAATGGAGTTGAAAACGTGAACGTCAACGTGAACTCTTGCATACCATCAACATATTTTCGCCAAGAATCTCCATGTCGTTTTACATCTCCTCTCTCAGGCTTCTCTCTGCAGTTTTATCAATAACAGGTTGGTGAGCCAATCAGATTGGAGGCTCTGAGCCTTCCTTATGATTGGCTGACTGTTTTCTGAAAAATATAGCAGAGTTCAGGCGAAGAAAAATACTACAAGGCTGGATGGTGTGTGTGTGTGAGACTGCTTTGTTTTGACATCACAAAGTTACAAAAGTCCTTACGGCTTGTTTTAAAGGTCAGTTTCTGAACGCAATTGTTTGCTTTTCTCTGTGGACTGAGCACTTTTATCATTTGACAGTATTAATATAGTATTAATATGGAACCCTTAACACCATGGCTATAGGAGCTCCAGCAGCATACGATAACAGGTTTAGCCTTGCTGAAAAGTCAGCAGGGCAGTCGGCTAAGTGGCCAACCTTCTGCTTACTTATTAATGGTTCTGTGACAGCTAACCGTAGTCTAACACATCTTACAATCAGGTGCAGTCCTGACTGGTTCTTGTGTAGAGTTTTCTTTTTTTCTGGGTACTCAGGCTTTGTATAATCAAACAGAAAGTTTAGATCTATGGCAATGATTGACTCAAATAGCAAGGGTTGGATTGCATTGAATTTGCTAATGTTGCACTTATCCAGGCTTCATTGTTTTATTCCCTTTCATGTCTGGATGTATTTGTGACATCAGACACAATCTCTGCATTGCTGCATTTGAAATCATAGAACCTGTCATTTATTTATTTATTTTTTACTTTTTGTCTTAAAACTAGACTAAAAAGTTGACCTAAGTGTGTTTTCTTTGACTGAGACAGGACTAAAAATTGATTAAAAATAAAACAAGAGCTTGGCTAAATATGATTTAAACTTACTAAACTAGACTTTTGAACCGAGGACTAAAGCTAAACAAGCTGATGTATTTATTTATTTATTCCTGAACCATCAGAAACTTCTTAAACTTTTAAAAGGTTCTTGGTCCCCTGGAAGAATTTCTGCAGTGGAAACACCACATTATTTCAATTTGAAAAAGTATTTCATTAGGACTAGAATTCTTCCATATAAGTTACAAGGAATAAAACTGGGAATTCACACTTGTGCACACACCTTTTTCATGTTCTCCTCCACTTTAATTCAATCTTGCAGGTATTTCTTTGCATGCCTTTTGTGTTGTCTTCTTGTCTCTGCACCTGGTTGTCTTCTCAGACTCACTAAGTGTTCCCACCTTTCTCCCCAATGAAAAGAAAATCTCTGGAGCTCACTGAAAGCAGGACAGTTTCGGCAACCGTGGTTGTGTGCAGGCTGCTGGCAAACTCCTTAATGAAGCCATTACAGCCAACATTCATTGAAAACCCACTTTCCTGGAGAGCTCAATCCTCCCTCTCTTTCAACACTCATCAAGTGTATTTTCTCGGCTTGGTCCGTTGGTAGTTGAGATGTGAATAAACAAAGAAAGGTGTGAGGCTGATGCTCAAACCTTGTGTGACCTGAAAAGACCAAGCTGTCCAGGTTAGACTGTAGTTTTTACATAACCGTTTTGGCTGAAATTATTTCTTCAAATACACTAATACTAAGTAGTAAAACTGTTATACCAGTTTATGATAGGATTACAGATACAATTAACTGAATGAGTGAAACCGGGGGGAATCTTTCACTCCTTCACTTCAGTTTACTTGAATTTGACCAAAGGAAATGTTTCTGATATTCAGACATTTCCATAGATAAATGTAATAGAGCCTGAATTAGTGAATGAAGTTTGATCCAGTCTCCTGTTTTCTGTGTATGCAGTATTCCCACTGCTGTCCTCCATTTCTTTTTTTTTCCCTTCTCTTTTTCTCCCCATCTCAAGGAGCCTTAGGAGATTTGGCAAGCTTTTTTTTTTTTTTATTGATTTGAATTAAGGAGCTTCAAAACACAGATAAATGGATTTTGATCCCAGCATAAATTTAGGAGAACCACATGCTTCTTTAAATGGGTTTGAAGACCATGCAAAGCTGCTGTTCGGGATGGATTACACTTTAAGATCATCAGCTTTACTGATATGCATGAGTGGACTTCTTCTAAGTGGGCGAATGTGTATATGATTTAGTTCGTGTGTGTGTTCAAGGATTTGTGTTTGTGCGTCAATATCCTGCCTCTAGTGTTCTTCTTACTGCATAGAAGATACTGTCCCTGTGCCCTATGACTTTACAGGGAAACTAAAGATACCTGGAGCATGCAGAAGCACAGACACACACATACACACCTCTGTCAATAATCCTCCTTGGGGTTCAATTGCTTTTTCCTCCCACTATCCAACTGCCATCTTTTGTCTTTCCTTGGGGATCCTCACATTCTTAATTCATGTCCTATGAAACATTTAGCAGCACAACTGCTCAGCGCTGTTTCCATCCTTAATCGAAGCGAGGAAGTAAAGCAAACAAAGAACCACTTCCTTAACTGATATATATCCAGGGACACATTTCCGAAGCCGCGGTCACGACAACCACACTAATATAGAATAATATGGAACCTTCTTGAAGCTAAGTAGCAGCTTTGCAGGTGTTTATTGGGATTAGAAATCAGCTTTCATACTGATGCCTTCCAACCACTTTAAAATTGGAATGAGTAATAAGCTTGCTGTATTTCATATTTGCACTGTTTTTTAATTAGAAATAATAAGTAACAAACAAACGCTGTGGACAGCTTTTGAGTGAGTTAATTTTTTTTTTTTTGGGCTTTGAAGAGGGGCTGATAAATACTGAATATTAATAGATCACATTGTTATATTGATGTCAGTCTGTTGGTCGTGTTGATCCACCACTGAAATACCTCAAAAACGCTTACAAACAATCATGGTCTCCAGAGGATGAGACCCAATAATGTTGGTAAAACCCTGATGTTGACTTTAGCGCCACTAGCAGGTCAAAGTTTACACCTGTCTCAATATCTACTTGATGGATAGAGATATAATTTGGTACAGACATTCATGGTTCTCAGGTGATGAATCCTCTGTGATCCAGCTCTGTGAATATGTCTGCCGCCGGCATAAAGGTGGGAGAACAGCGACCACCCCAATCTGTACTTGTCCCTTTTATAAGGAACAGTGAAGCAGAATAAAGATGAACAGTCCGTGTAAAAGTGGCTAAAGACATTTGAGTCACTGCTGGTTTGGGCTAAAAACTACAAGTTTGAAAGTGAAAAAATCTGGGGCTAATGTAGGACAAGAAAGAGGAATCCATAGAATAAAAAAAACAATGTCAATAATTCATTTAGAGAAAACAAATGGAACTGCTCTTGCAGTTTGTTCGCCTACTGCATGATGAAATGCCATTTTTCAACAGTCAAAGACTGTTTTACTTGATTTGTTCTGAGTTATTTTCATGATCATTTTAACTCGTGGCAGCAGTTATAAGGAAAGAGGTAATGCTTGGTTATCAATTTTAAATCATAAAAAAAGCATATTGCCGTGGTGTGTGGCTGCAGATACAAGGTAAAAAAATGTGTTTGTGATTACTCTGTATTCTGCTACAATGTATATGCAGGTGGTGTTCTTCTGTTTGACAATTTGATGACCACTGCTATCTTAAATGGTTATATTTGGCTGATTCATGTGCATATAAAGTAAGAAAGAGCCACATTTGAGATGGAAAAGTGAAAGAATTTAGTTGATGCTGTCCCCCAGGATTCCTATCATAGCAGGTTAGTGTGATTGGTTCCAGCCCAGCGCTGCCTGGGCCCATTTAGATAATAAAATGGCCCGCAGTCTCGGGACTCATACATACAGATGCAAATGCAGTGTATGCACACTTGCACACACAAACAGACACATGCAGATAGGAGAGGGACAATATTTTCACAGACACTGAAACATAGCCCGACAGGCACAAACCTGCCTCCTCTGAACTCTAAGGGTGGATATGAATCAATTGCAGTGGTGGATGAGGGCGGGCACCGGTGGCTGCTTCTGTCTATTTCGTAACTGCTACACATGGTGAATACACTTTATTAAAAGCTCCTTCACAAGACTCGCCAAGCAATCAGGCCACTGCTTCACCTTTGTTATAGTTTGGTGTTAGGAAAGTTTAAAAATATATATTTCCTCCTCCCCTCTGCTGGGGAAGCAAGGAAGTATCCTCTGTAGGAGGGCGAAAAGCATCACTGAGGTCTCATGAATCATTTTTAATCTTGTTAGGAGCTGTATACGATGACCTTTCTCAGGGCGTCTGTGTTTACCTGCCAGCCGCTGGGTCTATTGTGTAGTTTATAGGGCATGCAGCTCCTACACACTGTCATTCGAGACTAAGGTCAGACTGAGTCATTTTCTAAACCACTGGGTGCACCTCATGTGAGCACACGTACTGTACAGCAGTCATGCTCACATACACCTGGCCGGTAAAGATGTGGGGGATGGCTTGGGTTATTGCACCAGCATCTGTGCCAAGCCCCATTGACTCCCTGTCTGAAAACTTGCAAACCCCGCACTATGATTACAATGGGGCGAAATGGATGGAATATAAGTCACAGAATGTGTATGAAATGGGTTTTTTTTTTTTTTTTATGTATGTTGTTGAATACATCAAACCAATTGTTATTTGTATTTGTAGGGTCTGAGCTTTACATATATTTCACTGCTATGACAAATTATAACAGAACAAGGATTCCCCACTTTGCCTTCTCAAAGCAAAAGCCATCAGAAAGGTCAATGCTTTATTTGGATAGTCTGCAAGAATATTTGTAGCATTTCAACAGGTTACATTTGAACCCAAACCTCAACAACGTAACTATTGCACTTGTTTTGTCATGTTTTGAAATGTTACAAATACTGTCACAAATAATGTTGCTCTCTGTCGGCAGGCTATACAAATAGTGTAAACATGCTTCTACCCATTTTCAAAATCTGTATGGGGTCGTTGCTCCAATTGATGGTAATGTTGTTGATCAGTCTGTAGGTCACTCCTGAGTGAAATAGTTCAAAAACTACTAGATGGATTGTGAAGAAATATTCTTGGTCCCCAGAAGGTTAGGCCTACTGACTTGGCAATGCCTTGACTTGATGTGTCTATTGCAGGGAGTGACAAGGAATGTGATATTTCATTAAGACAATGATCATGGCAAAATGTCTAAGCTCAGCTCTACTATGTGTTAAATGCTAATTCGCTAATGTAAGCAAGCCAACACACGAAACTACGTTGGTTAATGTGGTAAACATTACAATGCAGCTGCCTCGCATGCTGATGGTAGCATTTAGCTTAGCATGCAGATAGTGGCATTTAGCTCATGGTAGCATTTAGCTCACAACACAGCTGTTCTTACGGCCTCATAGAGCTATGAGCACTGCTGTAGCCTCTTAATCATGATAGATAAGTAGCATCCCGATACATTTAAAATTACTAAAATTAAATTAAATTGAAATTAATTGCCAATTACTTTTAAAGTCAAGAATGTAACCTTAGTTTAACACGCCTTTTTAAAATTTAACCACATTATGAAGCAATTCCAGACATGTCTGAGAATCATTTGTAAATGTCAATACACAATTAATATTTCATAACACACAAGATTTGTTCAGGTGCAATAATGACCAATAATGCTTTTACCTCTGTGGTAGGTGTGCAGTCAAGTTGAGTCTGTTGAAATTCAAAGCCAGAGCTGGTCAAGGTTGACATTCTCCAAAAAACACATCCACAGGCTTGCAGGCAAACACAAGCAAACAACACTTGCTCAGATAAACACATATGAACATGCCCTCGCACAAAGCACACTGCATGTCAATTACATTAACAAAGAGCTGACATTTTAGTGATGCCTACATTTGTAAATTTGACATTTTGCTAAAAGCCTTACATTCTGTCCAGAGAAGCTCTCAGTGTAAGTATGTTGTAATCAAACCACTTTAAGACAGCGCCTGCCCCTGAAAATGTGAGTAATCACGGGAACAAGACATTCTTCAAAGAAATAAAAATTGACAATCTTCTTGCTATGTGAAAATGGTTCTGATGTGCATTTCTATAAATTTTAGGGGACAATTTTAGCTAAATTGTTACATGTTTATTTTTCGGTATTGGTACCTGGAGTTATAATCAAACCACTCCACCTGAGAGTTTCTGCACCATATTCTACCCGTTCAGCACCAAAGGATCTCTTGTTACAATCTTGACAGGCAGTTTAAAGCATCTGGGACAACACAACTGTGTATGGCTGTAATGAAGGCTGTTTAAAGCTAGGCGTTTCTCTATCAAGCGATAGCACAATTTTTTTGAGTGGGTCCCCTGGAATAACTAAAGATGTCGCATGCTTACAGAACCATATGCCTCCATGTACTGTACAGATGTAATAAATCCCATTACATCTTCTGCAGCTGCAATTACACTAATTGATATGCAATGTCTTAAGATCCATGTCTTAGCCAATTGCTTCTGACCTATTCGAAAGGCCCATATCCCACCCCCGCACTTAGGCGTGAGCCTTTGCACATCTCATACCATGAGATGTCAAATCCAGATGCTTAATCGCATCCTGAAATATATTCTACTGAATGCACAATAAAACAAGCTTTGGTTCAAACTAAGACATGACCCAGTTCATCCCACGGCAGCAGAGCTGTCTTGTCTAAGACTATTATACCGCCTGCTGCCAAAGATTCTCATTTGAACTTCTGTGGAAATGTTTTGTTTTCTTTTGTGAAGATTTCAGTCCATGAAGTTATACAAGCTACTGCAGGTGTAATCAGTCACCCAACTTTCAAAAAGTTAAAACAGCCTTAGTTACTTTAAATCACAGATTTCTATGTGTTTTTGTCCTTGGTTTAGGGGAATATTGTGGTTTGCTTTAAAATAACTCTACACTACACTAAGGGGGACATTCGTCACCATGGTTACAATAATAAACACAGTTGAGTTTACGGAACTGACATGAATAGTAATAATAATAACGTTAACATGTGGTAAATAGAAAGTGGCCTCCAGTGTGAAAGTTCTACTTTTTGTCAACCTATCTGCCTCCTTAAACTACATCACCTGACTTCCTCCTTTGCTCCAGTGATAATGACTGCAACCCCAAAAGGTCACCTAACAATAAAACAGTACTATTGGTCATAACAGGATTCTAGCACAGACGACCTCTGGGGTTTTTTTTTTTTTTTTACAAGAATACAATTTCAGCTTTATGAGACTTAAACTCCTAGTAAATAAGGACTAAAAATGTTTTATTCTCAGCTGTATGTGGGATCGCACCATTTTAGGCATGATTTTTATAGAGAAATAATTCTTCAAACCAAGTTTGCAAGAGCTTTCAATAGGTTTCCAAGGATTGCTTTGCAGCTTGCCTTTTGTCCACCCAGACATTTGTTTGGTGCTGGAGGCAGCTCAGAGCAGCCACCTGCCTGATAGTTTTTGAAGGATGAAACTGTCGATTGGTCTGATTCAGGGTTCAATACGTCATACAGAGGGCAGCCATCTGTCCCACCTTGGTGTCAAAATATATATATCTAGTCTACAACAAACCCACAAAACTCCACAGGCTACAGGTAGATGCTGGTAGCTGATGTGACACTTTCCATGCCAAACAAGACTCAGCGTTACTGCTGCTTTTGTCAAATGATTCATTCATGGAAAAATCTTGTGTTTGGTTTGTTAGTGAGGGGGCGGAAGTGACAGATTCATCTGAGGGAACCAAAAACCAATATATCGGTATAACCCTAATTAATATTAATATCTAAATCTAATTCATTTTCATGTTCTATCAGTTCAATAAAACTGTCAGAGAAATGACAGTATGAGTGTCTGTAATAAAGCTCTACAAATGAGCCTCAATTTTTTAAGTACATCCTATTAATGACACTCCATAAAATTATGAAACAGATTATGTGCAGAATTTTGTATTAAATGGTTATTTGTATAGTAACTGATAGAAACAAACAATGGGCTAAATTTACAATTTACTGAACTACATTATATTTCTTCCTTTTAGTACAGTGATATAGCAAAGGTTAGTTTATCCTATATGCTGTGGCAAATTAGTGTAAAATTAAAATAGACAAATATATTGTCCATCATTTTACTAACTAGAAATTACCCATAACACTGTCCATAATTCCAAATTGCTCTACAATAATTAACAAAATAAAATATTTGGATGACATGATGACACACAAGCTCAACAGTATGTATACACACATACACACAGAGATAAAAGCCTCTCTCAAGCAGTTGTTGTCATTAGAAAATGGTCGTTTTCTTAATGGTGGAGGCACTTAGGTCCTGGTTGTTAAAAATGTAGTTTTTCATCAATTAGGATGACTTGGAGACTTTCATTTAAAACATTGTCCCTCTCTCTTTCTTTTGTTCCGTTGAGTCTCACACACACAAACACACATCTGCTTTAAAGGCTGTGCAAGCTGCCTCTCGGTGTTGATGAGTGAGGTAGCAAAGGGAGCCTGATGACCATACAAATATAGCAAAGGCACTTACTGGCTTGTGTCCCTTTACCTTCTTTGTCTGCTCTGCAAACATACCGAGTCTCCTGCATCAGATCTGATGAATGTGGTCTGAATCAAAAGTATACTGCGTGTGTGTGTGTGTGTGTGTGTGTGTGTGTGTGTGTGTGTGTGTGTGCTTTGAGTGGATTAATGCTTTGAGCAGGTCAGAGCCCGCCCTCACATATCTTGTTTACTATGGTCTGAAAAGGATGTTTGGATGGGTCAGCAAAGGTCTGTGTGCAGGTTTATGAGGGTGTGTGTGTGTGTGTGTGTGTGTGTGTGTGTGTGTGTGTTTCTTTTCCTGGTAAAGAACCTTTCTAGATAGCCATGAGGTACTGATGTGGAAGAATCATCTGTGTCAGTATGAAGTATCATGAAATAAAGATGCAAGGGGTCATAAACACAATGACACACACACTTGTACACAGACACCTGCTCACACACTGTATAAACAAACACACTCAGAAAGTCTGACCTACATAGAAATTGCCTAAGTTAACATTTAGTCTATAGATAACAATAACTGAATTGGTGATGGTCTAGTTTCAGTAAAAACATTAGTCTTTAGTTTTTAATATCATGTCTACAATTATGACGCTCATTTGCAACTAAGGCCATGAATCTGGTCCTAAACCAGCATGTGGATAGCTTAAAAATGGGGGCAGCCTTTTATGTGTCCAATAATGCTTAAATCTTGTGTGATGAGGCGTGTTGCCATTCGCACTGTAAAATTTGTCACATATGCAGTTCTTCCATCATTAGCCTTGAGGTCTGGACACAGCAGGATTGAAAATGGTAAAATTCTTTGAAAACTTGCAAAGTGCTGACATTTGAGAGGGAAAAGACCTGAAGAGTTCAAAACTGAGGCAGAAAAACAAAAACTGTCTGAACTGATAGCCCTGTTAGCGACTGAGCTAACAAGCCAGACAATTTGTAAACTGAGCAAGTGCAGCTTTAATTCACCCCTTTATATATATATACTTTACACAATACAGAGCAAAATGCTGTAAGTAAGCATAAAAATAGAGAGAAGCTTTGCGATGAAATCAGTTCATTTCAACCAATTTGCGTCATATCAATGGTTTTGCTTGAGAAGGTGCTTGAAATGACGGAGCGGTCAAAATGACGTATGGTATCATATCATATTAGCTGTGTGACACAATTCAGTTTTGCTTAACCCTACTCTGTCAGGATATGAACTGCTCCACCAAAGAGGCATGGTAATTAGAAATGAGTCAGTGGTAAAAAAAACAAAACATCTATTTATAACAACACACTGTAATTCATTAGTGACATTCATTAGTCCCCATATGCAAGGTGGATGCATGGTGAATAAGCTCAGTGCGTCATGGCTGAGATTCCAATCTCAGTTTGGATAAACAAAGCAACAGCAAGTCCATCATATTGTATCATTAACATATAAATTACCAAAAATATGCAGCGATCACACTCATGTCCCGCAGGTGGTCCTTACCTGTAGGCAGCAGTTGTGACCTCGTCCTCATCTGTAGGTCTGATGTCCCGCTGCTGTTTCTTGTCCTGCTGGCAAATTGGACCGAAGCTGCCAGAGTCTCTTACATACAGTCGTATCTGCATGGGTATAAGGAGCAAGAATGCATAGAAGTTGTTGCATTTGCACATAGAAAGAACATACAGCATCAAGGACAGGGGGCACAGGCAGAGGACAAGGACTCAACTCAAATAAATGGGAAGATAAAAGAGAAAGAAAAACTTGATACTTAATGACTGAGAGCAGGTATAAACCAAGGGCACAGAAAAACAAACAAAAGGGAACAGCAATGAAAGCTGTATTTATGGAGGATGATGAAGATCAAATCACTGGAAATGTTGCACAACTGAAATTTGATAACCGGGCTCTGATAAGTGAAAGCATTTCAAACATGAATGAATTCATTTCAAACCACATTGCAACTGATTAAAGCAGTGGATTTAATGCTTCGCTAAATGCTACTGCACTGGAATTCAGGGAAAATGTTATTTATTTACTGTTCTTGCACTGTTGTAGAAAATAAAGCAGGGTACTTTCACGCTACATGCCTGCTTCTCTAAAGGGGCTTATACCAGTAGACAACGGTAGGCTAAACTCAACTCAACATATATAATATAAATAAAGAGCAAATGTCAAAATCAACAGCCCAGTGGCAGTGTTCTCCCATCCTGACTTCTTGAGCTTGTTGTGTCGTTGTTTGTCGTTATTCAATACAATAGAATTCATTACCACAACTCATATGCAGCTGAATGCCATTAAATGGGTCAAAGAAGTTGCACAAATCAATCATACACGAGGGTATAAATATCATCTTTTCTGACCTTTTCATTGTTTACTGTGCTAATTAAGAGGTTTGAATGTACCCAAAGGTGATGGCCTGTGGTTCCCATTAGGTCTTACACTAACTACCAGTAGAATTCATTATCGTTAGTACCACATATGCACTGACACTGTTTAATTAGCTGATCAAAATAACATTGTAATCTAGGTGCTACAGCATAGTGCCAAATTACCGCCTGCAATTGTGTGCGTTTGTGTATATGTGTGGTGTATGTTACTAAATTTTACATGTGCCATCAAGCCTAATGAAGACGCTAGAAATGGAAATGAGCAATCACCGTGAGATCCAAGCACATCATTAACCGACACATTTATGGCCTTATAGTGTTATTAAACACTGATTTGCTTTAGAGCTGAAATTCGCTTTTTCTTTTTAGTTTGTGAGACTTCAAGAGGAAACACAATTAATTTAGACTGCGGCACTTTTGGTAAATCAGCAGTGACTTTGTTTAAATGCATTCATTATTGTGTTTTGATTCTTGGGAAAAGAATACCCCATTAATGTTTTCATTTATATGCAGTCATCCATATTATAGTAATTATCTGATTATGTCAAACACGGTCTTCCCAAAAGGCTAACCCACATCAATCATTTCCCTGCTGTCATACACTGCATTCATATTGGTCCCTTGGCAAATCTGCTGCTGCCATTAAGCTTTCTTATGTGAAATACGCTTTCTGAGCATGGAAACTATTATACGGTAAACTTGGGGAGAAAATCACATTTAAAGCAAATAATTATTATTCGGCTGACGCAACTAAAACTCTTGGTTAAGATGGTGATTACAGGCAGGGGGAAAAAAATTAAGAGCTTTTTTTTTTTTTCAAACATTTGCAGTTCTGTGACATGAGGTAAACTTCTAGACTACCTCCCACATGAGTATATGGTTAAATGTAAATCATGTTGTGTACATAATTCTTATAGGATATTGCTTAGATATGTAGTTTCAAACCTTCCTGCTAACTAAACTAAATTTCAAGAGTTTGTTTTCACAAGACCACATACATAGCAACAATAACATCTTCTTTCAGGTTTCATTGCGCTTACTGGGATTTCACAGCCATGGAGTGAAACTGTCACAGATGAAAACATCAAATAAAAAAAAAAAAAAAAAAAAAAAAGCTCGGTTCACTTCTAATTTAGTGATAAAATGTTGACCTGCTGTAGACAGAAAAGTTCACTGCAAAGACATGGGATTCATTGCATTGTGCATTTGAATTAAAGCAACTGACCACGTACAGCAGCAATGGGCTGTGAGGAGGTTTTACGATAGAAACCAGCATCTTTACAGCAGCATCACATGATAAACACTGGTTCTAAAAATACTCCCTCACTATCATTACAAATGCAAATAGCAAAAACATGAATCTATTCCCCTGATCATCACAAACACCTCAAAATTTGATTAGGTTGACTAAAATTTGTCTCACAGCCATATCTGTAAATATTTTCATGCCTTTAATGTGTGCCAGGAGCCAAAATCAGCTGACTCAGCAAGAGAGTCTCAACAAGCATCCTCTTTGGGTCCAAAAGCATTGAAGCCAGAGCAAGCCTGAAAAACATTTTTGGCTCGGTGACCAGCTTAGACTTTAAAGACTGAGGTATGGAATTCAGTTCTCTTAATACACCCATGGTCTTCGTACACAAGAAGTCAGGCAAGGGTTTTCAGCCTTGTTGCTACACTGGCAAGTGCTACTTTGAGGGGGGATCATTTCTTGCAGGTGAAAAGAAGAGACATTTGATATCTATTGAGGTCTGTCTGCAGGCCTACCCTGGCCAACAGTAGAGTAAGCAGGGATAAGGTCTGCAGGGCAAAAGGAACTGGGAATTTCATACTGGGAGACAGACAGAAATACACACACTGAAACACTGCAGAGCACCATTTCTGGCCTCAGTTATCAGCTGTTACCCATTGGCCGAAGTAGCAATTTCCATAGTCTGCTATGGTGGGGCACTGCATGGCAAACCTCACAAGTGTTCTACAACATTGTGACCCTGTTTCCACTAGAACTGATGGCCAGCTGGAACACAGATAAATATAACCAGTCTAGTCTACTATTTAGATCCTAGCAACTCTTTTTATTGTCCAGCTAAATGATCTGCCAGTGTCAGCTGGCCGTTTGCCAGGCGGTAGGCTCTTTCAGCTCCAACATGAGCTTCTAGTGTGTGAGGCTATTCATAACGTCCCATAGGGAAGTTTGACTGAATTGAGTCTCTTGATTCAAATAGCAAACTGGGCTACAGAGACATTGCCAATCATGCAGAAGAAAAGGAGAACATATCGCAGCCAGAAATCACCCACTAACATCAGAATGCATCAGTGGACATCAGAGGTAAAATCTTCAGAGAGCAGGGGATAGTATTATACATTGCAATCAAAAGTAATCTTAAGTATCTAAAACTGGCAACATGCTCATTTAATGCCACCTTCATTGCATTTCCCTTGTATATCAACAATATTTAATCAGATTTTTCCTCTTTGTGTAGGAACAATGTTATTTATATATTTAAGAAAACATTGTACTAGAATAAAATAATCCACTCTACACATCATGAATCTTAATCTGCACAAGTTGTACTTCCCAAATAAGACTAAAATATCTGCTTCAGAAGTTTCCTTCGAGCCTAAAGTATCTATAGTCAAAGCTATTTTTCATGCGATATTTAGATAGAAAATGTTGATGGGTTCCTTCTTTTCATGCTACTTCAACATCCTCCATCCTTTCCTGTGAAACTGTCACTGTGTCCACATGCACGATGATTAGTTTCAACCATGCATGAAACTACATTGAGGGGGTTTGGGACAGTGGTCACGCCTGTCAGCGGTAGACAAAGGATGGGTCCCATTAAAGAGATGAGCTTTGGCTCACACCGGCACTTACATACACACTCTCACATGCTCACTCAGTGAAGTAGTTACAAAATAATCAGGGAAAAAAAAAAAAAAAAAAAGTAGATACAAATCAACTACACTGGGTAGACGGTGAGTCAGGAAACTAGTGAGAAAATGTTGAATTTTCTGTCACTTTCCGTTTGATGTAAAGCTCCTGTATGGCCTGACTTGATTTGGTCCCTTTGAGGACTCAAGGGTCAAGGCAACCTTTGTATGGAGCTGTGCTTTGAGGTGCAAGGTGAGAAGAAAAGCTGTGGGAGTCAGGGCCCATTCCCATCTGTTGATTTAAATGAAGCATCTGAGCCCATATGTCGACGCTGAAGGCCTTGCACTAAACATATTGCCACAAGGGAAGTACAAGGGAAAATAGAAACTACTAATTTTTTTTCTTTTCCAAGCTGGAGAGGGGGCACCACTTCAAGTGCTGATTAACAGCATCTATCGGAAAAAGTGAAAGGGTTTTTTTTTTCGCATTCATTAAAATATAATGATAAAGTTAAAGATCATATTTTGAATTAAATAAATGTTTTAATTTGACAAGGTTATAAATAAAAAAAAAAGACTTCACATAATGCCTTCATGATATCATTTTTTTAGATGAAATGATATGAATTTTGACCTTGATGCAGATTAAACCTCATAGCATAACTTTCAAAATGTCTTATCAAGAAAAGCAAAGCTATATAAAAATAATTATTATGAATTATTAATCAGGAATAGTTTGACATTTTGGGATAAGCATTATGTTTATTCACTTTTTTGCAGAAGTAGATGAGAAAAGCAAAGTCACTCTCATATCTGTGCATTAACTATGGCCGGGAGTTAACTTTAGCATGAAAACCTGAGGACGACTTGGGGCTCATGCTAAAGTTCATATAAGGCTAAACTGTAAAGGCCATATTTTTACATTTCCGACTAAACAAATGGGATACAACTTTTGAGTATTTTGCGACAAGCCTATTTCAATCTTTATGCTAGGGTATCGATCTTTTTATTTAACTCTGGTTAAGAAAGCAAATTAGTGAATTTTCAAATCCATCTTTCCTGACCTATTGGCTAAATCTGGCTCTATGGAACAGATCGAGCTAAGAGCTAATTTAATTGAGGCATGATTAATAAACGTTATTTATTGAGTCAGTCAGAAACTGAGCTTGGCACACATTCAATTCTATTTGTGTTACCATTAACAAAATGACCTCCAGAACAGACTTCATAAATACAGTTAGGGACAGTTTAGTGACATACAGTATTTTGAAATGATATCTCCCAAGTTAACGCAGCATTTGGAAACTGCAGCTGTAATATAAGTGCTACTTTTTTTTCTTCTTCTTCTTCCGCCTTATTCACAAGTATTCATGTGTCTCCTGCAAGTTTGAAAGTAACCCATATTAACCGTGTTTTATTTCCATTTTATCCATTTGTTGTTGCGAGTTTCAGGGCAGCAGAGGAGAGTGAAAGAGATCGCATCCCCGGCAAAAAACGAACCTTTAGTGCTGCTAATTCAGAGGACTGTGCGTTGAATGGTCTCAAAGTACGAATCATTGAGGCAAAGCATAAAAACTTTGTCAGCTAAAGCCCAGACAAGCATTTAGTTCCCTGAACCTATTGAATAGATGGAGTGCTTGGTACTTACACCAAGGTCTAAATGTAAATGTTAAAAGTAAATAATTGGAACAGTTAGCGATATATATATATATATACACACATACAGGCACATATAATATTTTTACTGTGGATACAAAAATTTTGTTTTCAGTATTTTCTAATAATCAAGTATTATAATATTTTTTTCCCAGAAATGCCAAAACTCACTACTCACTATCGCAAATATTAAGCATGTTGATGGCAGGCATTTTGATTTGTCACAGTAAGAAATGCACAGGTGTAACTAATAACTGGTGGCTCTTCTCCAAAGTGTCATGCCAGTGAGCCAACATGCTCAGTGCCAGCGGGCCCTGAAACTGGACCAACTAAGTGGAACAGCGCCATTTTTTATGTTAATTACACCTGTGTTTTTCATGCCATAAGAAGCCAGAGTGCCTGCCACGAAGAGAACCTGTTATCAGGCTTCAATAAACCTGCTTTAAATTAGTATAATCCTATCGCGAAAGAGATTATTGACCTTATTTCTTTCCATAAAGATGCAGGTACGCCAAAGGCCACAACGATTGCCACTAGTGCCAAATAAAATGGCTCAGCCAAATCCTAGGTACGGTGTTTTGACTTTACAGGACAGCGGTTCATTGTGCTAAAAACAAGCCTCCCACAACAGCTCCTGTCAGCTTTTCCTCCCCCACCTACTCACACTTGTTAAACATCACCAAACCCACCACACACTGTGATTGTGGCGGAAGCATCGCAACCTCAAATTCAGTGTCGACAAACTGATTTACTGCGTCAAAGTATAGCTTACGTGCAGGAGTGTGGGAAGCAACATATGTTTTCTGCTGTGAGTATGGATTAAAAACATTCAACGACTCTATGAGGCGGATGTCAAGGATCATGATGCATCAAGTGCAGCAGGGACTAACTTTTTACAAGCAAACTCAAGATGGTGAAAAATGCTTTAGAAACATATCGTTTTATGCAACATTGCCTTTGCTCGTTGCTGCTTTTTGCTACAGAATCTGCTTCAGTAATTAATTTGCCGGTGCCCACGCTCACTTTCACAAATGACAATCTATTAGATGACTGCAGGCTTGCTTAAGTGATCGTGGGCAGGTTGACAAAAAGAAACTCTGGTTGATGTGAATAACAAATAAATGTGTGACAGTAAAAACAACAACCACTTGAGAAGTTCTGTAATATAAAAGGAGAATATTTAATGATGAGTAATATGAAAGAACACACACACTAAAAGCCACAGGTGGCAGACAACTCCCATAGCGAGTGGGTGTGAGGGTAAATTGTGTAATGTTTTCTGATCCAATAAACAATCTACCCAACATATTATTCCCAGGGGTGTGTTTTGTTCCCACATACCCCCTCCCGCTACAAGCCTATTTCTCATTTACATTAGAAAACATATCTTGTAAATTAATGAGCAGAAGGTTGCAATTAAAGACGTTATGCAGCATCTGTCCCTTAAGCTCCTAAAGCAGAAATGATTGGAAGTCGGGCAAGGATGCCAAGTGTTTTTCTACCGCACTGCCTCCCATTTTAAATTGTAAATTTGTAAATGGTGACAGGTGTTATGTTGATACTCTTTTTCAAACTGTGAAGTTTCTTTTCCTTTTCTTTTTCTTTTTTTTTTTTTTTTTTTTAAAATGGCAGCTGGTGAATTGTGGTGGGAATATGTTGTTTTTCAAAGACGAAAGCAACTGGATTTGTTTCATGCAGGAGGGTTTGGTAATATTTGAGAAGTTCAGCAAAAGAAGTAGGACAGGAAGTGCAAGTGTGTGTGTGTGTGTGTGTGTGTGTGTGTGTGTGTGTGTGTGTGTGTGTGTAAAAGCAGGTGAGCAGAAGATCAGCTGAGTGGGAGCAAGAGTGAAGAAGTACTGTAGACTGAGACGACGAGAGTGTCAGAGAGCTTGTAGTTTGACATGTCGCTTCCCACTTACCTGCACATTAATTACTTGTGATTCAAACAGTGTTACCAACTTCATTTTCTCACTAGACTTGAAGACTTTTAAGTTTTCTTTAACAGCTATTATTTTTAAAAAGGAGCCTAGTAAAAACTTTTTACTTAAAACCTTAATGTATCTCTGTTAAGAAGCAGGGCCATTGTGAATGTGCTCTATGGCTCTCCAGGCTGAGTGTTCAGTGCTTTGGGGCAGAGAGGCAGAGCGTTGAGTTGACCAATCATCAGCCAGGCAGAAATGGGAACGACCTGTAAATGTATGTGCTGAATGACCATTCACTGATCCCTGCTGTTTGTCCTCTGTTTTTGCTCAGAGTAAACTTTATTTCTGACAGTTCAGCCCCAGAATCTGTCCCAACTATCACTACAGGTTTTTGCAATTCAAAAGTCAATTCAAGTTCCTCATCCAGGGTCTCATGGGGCACTTGGTGGGGGCTCTAAGAGCATTTTCTACAGCTGGATCAGACCTGGTGATTTGGCCAATCAGTCACAACCTTCTAGTCTTGCCGATAGCTGAAACTGGTGGCTGTGCAGTGATCTGCCGGACTGGGGACCCTATGGTACCACCTTGGGCTCCCTATCCTGCACTGACAGCTGGTGTTTAAGGCGTCCAGACGTCTTTCCAGATTCAAGAACAGTGTCCAAGTCTCGGCAGCATAGCTGCACAGATGGGACCAGGCTGTTGTACAGCCTCAGTTTGGTACAAAGGCTCAGCTGTCTGTCCCTCCACACATGGTTGAGACTGGCTGAGGTGGTACCAGCATGATCAATCCTGTGTTTCACATGTGTGTTGCTGGGATTGTCCCACAGAATGCATATGATGTGTCTACTGAAGCAGTGTAGAGTTGTTTACACAGTCCTATTGTTCAAATTTTGTTCTCCCAGCTGCTGTGACTGCTGCTGGCCGGCCCCGAATGCCATCCACAGGCAAAAATGGCAGCAGAGCATCCAAGTGTCCTGTCAGTACATAACCTCTACCAAGACTACTGCAGTGACTTCTCGTTGCAATAAAAGGGCATCATTCAACCTCAGGCTGTACTACAGGGCATCTCTGACTAGCAGTGGGCCATAGAGGCTTGCTGTGCTGGTCCACTGGTACCACGCCAACCACTGCCCCAGCTATAGGTCAAAGTGCTCACAGCGAGACTCGCTTCCCAGGCTGTACCCAAGCTGTGGTGGTTGTGGGACAAGCCATAAACACTCCACTTAAAGCCCCTTTGCTGCGAGTACATCTCATTAAAGCCTGACTGATTTGAATGGACCAACTTGATTTTCAAGGAAAGAAACACTCAAGGACAAATACCTGGAATATCAGCAGCATGTCTGAAGAAGGTTCTTAAGTGAGGAGGACTGAGTCAGGTGGGACTTGCTCATAGGAAGTGAAGACAAGCCTGAATGGTCCTCCTGCCAAACGTGGATGCCTTTTCATCTATGTCCATGTAAATAGTTACATTATGACGTCACACATGTGCTCATTATCTGGTCTAAAAATGTCCATAATAGTTGCAGTGTCGTGGTTTATATTTTATCTCAAAAAGTGGGGAGAAATCCATTTCTTCTCTGCATCTCACCCTGACTCACCTGAGATAAGCATGTGTATTATGCATCAGCCCAGCTCCTCGCACCGACCCCGCATTGAAAATGCACAGACAAAAAGTGATTCAAGATGGTTTTGCAGTGTGGAATTTCACAGAGATTCTTTCTCACTTAAACAGGCATGACCAGACCCACAATTATCTGACTAACGACTTCACAAGCCCAACCTATGGTGAAATGCATTGCCCACATTTTCAAAATACTGAATCTATTTCCTCATAAGCATTGTCTAAAACTCAGTGACTTTTTTCATTGTTGACAGCTTTCCCAGATTAATGGTACATTGCAGTCACACCTATACAGTCTGTTAAATTAGTGTGAAAAACAATGATTCACTATTCTTTCATCACTGTTACCCACTTATCAGGATCACAGTGTGGACTGGAGCACTAATGCACAATACATATCTTTCGTACTTACCGCATCCACTCCATAAAATTTGCAAAAGTATACTTTAACTTCACCTGAGCATGAGTTAATATGTGATTTTTATCCTGTATCTAACGTACATGACATTGTTCATTGAGAGGGAATCTTTGAAATCACATCGGATATTTGACAGCCCGGCAGTTTTCTGAACACATATTCTTCTGTCACTGTATTTTTGTCTCATCTTTGTCACACACTTATTGACTTTTCTTCTTTGTCTCCCTCTCAGACACATATTTCTTGATCTTGCACAATAATTCCAAGTTTTATTCTTTCACTTGACGTATTTTCCTTTTTCCATCCATCCCTTAATTTTTTTTTTTGCTAAACTGCTATGGCTCTGAACAATACTGTAAACAGGAACAGCTGGAAACAATTTCTACCTCTCCCCTCCTCCTTGTCTGGATGCACAATATGTGACATTTGGAATGAGAACTTCCCAAAGAATGTGGGGTTTCTTGAAGGAGATTGATGATGTACCAGAGACAAGAATTATATATGAAAATATTTGGTTCATTATGTCTTAGGGCATCTTGGTGACTGAAAATAATGAAAAATAAGCAAGGAAAAAAAGAAAAGATGGAGAAAGTGCATTATTCCAGGGAAGATTTTCATTTTCTAGCACCTAATGACTTTACCTATAGCAAAAGTTTTAAGTTGACATTTCTGCTGTATCTAAACGGAGAATCTGTGAACAGATGAGTCATATTCTGTCTATTCTGGATTTCTGTTGCTTTGGGACACAAATTCTTATGAGATAGAAAAGACACTCTGTCTTCACTTGCTCGGTAAAGAACATTTAATACAATGTTTCAGTCAAAGATCTTCCTCAGGTATATACGTGAAGGCAGAGCGGGCATCAAACTTCGTTCCTTTACCCATCAACAACCGTCTTCAGCGTTGGAAAGCAGTGTCAACATTAATTCCTGCCTCTACTGTTTATTTTTCTTAGTTAGCACGCTACCCCCCGCCTGTCTCAGATAGCAACTCACTGTAGCCTCCGATCCGACCTTACAAAGGCACAACACAGATTTGCAGCTTCATAAAATGAACCCAACGGTGCAACCACGTATGTGAAACCAGTCTAATTCTTCAACAGACACATTATATCACACATATACATCTATGGAGACTTGTGTTAGCTAACGTCAGCAGCTACTTCCAGACCTGACATGCCTGCACTGCTCATAAGATTAAAAATAATGATTCGATATAGATAATTAAAACAATTACAAGGAAATTTCAGTTGAGTAGTTTGTTTAATATTTCACAAAGCACTTCATTTTATAAGTGCTTGTTTTGCGTTTGTGAAATACCTTGCAGCCAAACTGCATCACCCTCTGATCTCTAGTGCTGTAGAAATATAAAAGTCACTAAAAGAAAATATTCAGCTATTTATTTGATTTACTTTTTTTTTTTATTTTTCACCACTGCACAGGTGGAGAAATGCATTTGTGCATAATGGAGGCTCACTGCTATTATAGAGAAGATCAGCAGGAACTAAACATCAGCTTTCAGTAGACACCACTTTTTCTTATTTCTAAATTCTTAAACTCCCTTCTTTGCACACTTAGCTGTCTGGTGAAGAATTGGGGAGGAATGCGCAAACTGAAGTCATTTTTGGTTTTATTAAACTGTTGCTGGCTCTTCTCGGTCTGAACGTTGCTGAATTTATTTGTCGGTTGTGAGACATTGGGGCATTATGTCTGTGATGTTAGCAAGTTAAAGTAATGCTAATATTTCCAGTGGTTGAACAAGTATCGTATACTGAAGTGAAAGAATGATATCATATATCAAATACTTTGTTAATTTTGAATGGATTATTATTCAGTTAGAATTCAGTAATTTAACAACTTATTCCTAAAATATCAAACTTTAAAATGGTATAGTTTGATTCACTAACACTGCTTTTACTTTTTATTTTATTGTTTTATTTTTTGGGAATGTGTGTGATGAGCTGTAATAATAGTTCAGGGACATTGTTTGATTACCATTTTTCTACAGCACAAAATTAACTACCTCAATTAAGTGTAACTTTTCAAAGGCTATAACAGGTTAAAGCTGATTAATGTGTCTTTGTTTTTTGTATTTTTCTTTGCTATTGGCTTCCTGTAGACACCTAATCTGACTAGTTGATACAACAAACAGCAGTTAAATACAGGTCCTGCTTGGGGGTTTAGGTACATTGAAGAGGGAAACAATGCTTTCTAAGGGTTTGTTGTCCCAAGAACATTATTGTTCGGATTACACTACTAGGAAATAGGAACCAAAAATATGATTGTCTTCTCTGGTAACATGGGGGCAAAAAAAAAAAAAAAATCTCCCTAAACCATTTTAATGAAATGGTCAAACTTATCATTCAGCATCAAACAGCATGACATATATAATGAACATGCCCCATTTGCTGAGTCACAATTTGTAAAAGTATTTCTGGTCATTATTTAAAAAAAAAAAAAATTAAAAAAAGTCAATTCAATTCATATCAGTGCTGCTCTATTTACTTACCTGTATTAATATACTGTATACACCAGGCTTTTTTGATGACCAGAATGAAATTGAACACTACTGCAAAAACTAATTTAGTGCATTTAAACATTTAAAATGTACTGTGGCCATTTCATTCATTAACCTGCATTAATAATACATTTTAAGGATAAATAATATATCGGCCCATTTTTCTATAGCGCAAATTTGAGTTTAATTGAGATTTTTCTTGCGCTGTTGTATCATTTATAAACCATCAAACGACTCATTTGGGTTCAGTGGCTTCGCTGATTGGTGTATTTTTATGTAGACATTCATCTCTGATACAGTAGATATTGATTTCTATAATGGAACCGCATGTACACATACAGTCGCATGAGAGCCCACAAGCATTTGTAAGTCATTTCCACTCACTTCATGACCCGCTGACATGTGCTGCAGCTCTCTGATTGCAGTATCTGGGAACAAAAACGTCCATTTAGCAGCATGATGAATGAGATGGAGCCTCTGCACGGTTTAATGAAGGTTTCTGATTACGGATTGATTGACCTGTAGCACGCATACTTGTGAGAGACATCATCAGTGGAGCATAGATGAATGCTGATTGATGATACCAACCTGAGCTTTGTTTTTCTACTTTTTGCCATCAATAACTGTCTTAAAAATCACTGCCAATATTCAAATCAGGGCTAGAAATAAAAAATATTTTCATATCAATTACCCGTAAACTAATTTCAACTTTCATCGGAAGACACCAAGCCGGTCTCTTAAGATTGAAAGATATTAAATTGACACTGATATGAAGCAGAATTTTATCTTTTGACAGAAAGTGTTGCAACGTGATTGATGCTCAAATGGGAACTGAACAATTTTACACATCAAACTCCATTTACAAGTCAGAAATGAATGCATATGTTATTTAAGTTGAATAAAGCCTTTGTGAAACTGGCAGCTGAGATGCATTGAGGGTAATGTAGAGTAGGTTTTTTTCAGGTAGAATAAAAACCTATCTTTGAATCTCTTTCAATTGTGTGTCTGACAGTGGAATAGTGTAATTCCAAAGTGGATTACTCTTTTCAGAGAGGTGAGAAACTGAATCTCTGGCAGCCTTTCATCTCAGAGGTAGGAAATAACAAGAAACATTTGACCATTTTAACCAACAATGCAATTCATTGGCTACAACTTTCTTGGATGAAGCTGCAGAAGATGTTTCATTAAAGTGAGATTTCATGTTTTTCATTATTATTATTTTATTCTTCTTCTTCTTATTATTATTATTATTATTATTATATATACCTGTTACAACCAAGAAAAACAGTAGGCTGAGAAACCAAACTGCAGTCACGTGTCCTGTCTGTCTTCTATTGATCTCCTCTGTTTAAGCACCTTCACACAACACTTTACAGCACTTCAATGACAGTCAGCTGGCCAGAGAGAGAGTGTTTGTGTGTGTGTCTATGTGTGTGAGTGAGTCATTGTTTTGTTTTTATATGGAGGTGCCAACCTGATACTATGACAGGGCAAATCAAATTTAATATAGATTTAATACCATTGCAAATAATAACAATAAGTTAATACATTAAAGGGGAAACAATATATTGTCTGGACATTAGCAAAGGTAGAAGCTATTGAGACCATTGTCCATCTGTACAAAGGTAGCAAGAGTATTAGAAGGCCCTCACCAGCTTTACTGTAGTACTGGGTTTCTATTAGCAGTAGAAACATGCTCCCACAGTCCAGAAGCAAGGGATTAAACACTAGACATCAGTCTCATCACATCACTCTATCTCTCTCTTTATCTCTCACCCATACACATTCACATACACATGCACATGCATGTACACACACAGACACACACACACTGCCCTCTGTGCTCGCTTCCCCTCTCTTGACTGCATGCTTAGTCTAGCTGTCTCCATGGGGACTGTCTCCTAGCTACACACACATACACACACACACACACACACACACACACACACACACACACTTGTCCCATCCCATTTCTCTCCTGGCTGATCAAAAGCAAAGCACTGTCAATCATGCACACGCCCCCCCAATCTGGACTTTGTCCTTGGTTATAGCAACCAGTCATCTAGTCCGTTTCTTTTTGGCTCTCTCCATCTTTGCCTTCTTTTTCCCTCCTGTCTGTCTCGGCCTCACCAGCCTTCTCATATCAAAGCCAGCGAGGACAGCTTTCGGGCTGTGGATCTAAACAGCGGGCGGCCGTCATGGCAGGAGGTGAATTAATCTGCCCTGGCATTTTAAACCCCCAGGTCCCTTTCAAACAGTTACATCTGCACGGCCCCCTGTATCTTCACCAGTTAATGCACGCCAGGCACTGATGTGAACAATGACACAGTTAAAGTAATCTGTCATCGTGCGACAATTAATGATAGATGGTGACAATTCCCACTTGCTTGCTGGCGGCTTATGGAAGGTAACTGCTGATTGTTTATGATTTAAAGGGAGATGAGAACTGTCACTGTGAAAGAGAGAGGGAGGGATATTTTTACAGCTCCATATGCTAGTTTTATTGTGGCCCTTGCTTTTTTGCTTGTGAAATAGTTTGATAGTCCAAGGCATTGTTGTGATGTATCTGGCCTTCGAGTCAAAGAGATTCTTCACATCACAGTTTGTAACATTTGTGTCACACAGTCCCAACCTCCTTCCTGCTGTAAATTATGCCTGATTAAAAGAAAAAAAGAAAAATCAACCACAAATTGAAAGGAACTGATGAACTTTATGGTCACACAGAAATCATTTGATAAGTTTAGGAATTTCTCTGTAAAATGTCAGAAAAAAAAAGAAAAATAAATGTTTAATTAGCCTGCGGTGACGTATTCAGATTGTGTGTTCTGTCCTACCCACATTTCACGCCCCTGACATGCAGTTTAATATGACATATGACAAGGAAAAGTATAGGCCTCAGCCATGAAACATAGCAATATGTACCAGCGCTGCACACTTCAATGCATAGTTACACCAAAATATGGAATTTGAAAACCGGCCTGGTTTTTGAAGTAATTGAATGCAACAAACTGATTTTATCATCTTATCCACCTTACAAATTAAGCATCATGTTGTCAGTCACAGCCAACATCTGCTACAACAACCCAGAGGCAACAACATCGTTCCAAGAACAGAACCCACACAGCAGTGCACTTTTCTCCTGGTCTTTATTATAAATAGGTCATTAAAAATCATCAAAAATGATTGAGGTCAGGTGACATGAAATCCACAATCCACATATCATGATAACATTTTTGGCTCGTACTAGACAAAAATCTGGAAAAAAAAAAAAAAAAAAAAAATCTTATTTTGGTCTCTTTTGCTTGAAAATTAACTGATTAATAATCAATTATCAGAATGTTTGCCAGTTTTCAAACAGATTGCACTATTTCAGATCTGTAATAAATTCTCTTCTTTGCGTTTTGGGAATGCTTATTCACCTGTTTGCCAAGCAGCTTGATTCCATGTGTGATACATTTAGCTGACTAGCTTAGCTTTGCATAAAGACTGAAAATGATGCCTTGTTCTGTCAAAGGGTTATTAAAACCATCCAACTAACAATGGCATTTGGTTAATAGGTATAAAAACTGAGAGTAAAAAACTATTTACTTGTGTTTACAACCTAAAATTATTGAACAATAAACCCAGGAACACAAAATTAGAACAAAATGTAATTTTTCATTCCACTGTGTTGTCAGTTATTTGCGGGAAAAGGATTACTGAAGTCTTTGTCATCAGGCCAGTTTGCTGCATCTACACTGACACCCTGACTGAAAACCTCCCAGCAGGTTTACTACATTTGATTTCTGAGGAGCTGGCGTTGCCTGCCAATCTGGGTGCTTTATTGTGACTGCCTGTGAGGACTTGGCTTCAAATTAAATTGATCTAAATCAGTTTAATTTGTAACAAACCCCATTAAAGCCATTGTTGTTCTGACGACCTACAAATTGCAGATTTGAAAATGAAGCCATAAGACTGAATAATATAGGTTTGGTATAACCAGTCAGATGGAATCATATTTACACAAAATCTCACAGTGGAACGTATTTAATCGTAAGTTTGTAGGGCCATTAGATAATAACCGTCCTGACATAAAACACTAGTCCCACACAATAGGACATCCTAATAGAGATGCCTTGGGAGAGTGTTTCTTGTGAGCGGTGGCGGCAGAAAAATACACATCTTTCTTCTGGCTGCAGCTCAGCGGCTGAGCAAAGTAGTGTGTCTCATTTGGCTGGTCAGATAGATCCCTACAGTATGTTCCTGGCCAGTCTTATCTACATGCAGCTATGGAAGACCATTATTCAAAGTCAGATCCTTGGACCAGCGTCCCTGATCTCAGGCATGTTGCTCAGCACTCTGTTGCCTTGTTATCTAGCAGAGGAATAGATCAATGCTCTAAGTGAGCAGATTATATAATCCAACAAGTGAGGAAGAAGGTCATATTTTAGCCAAGGAAAATGTGTGTATTAAAAAAAGTCACCAGATCACGATGCCCTTTTCAATCAAACTGTCACATTTTGCAACTCAGAGCTTTTGTCAAATATTCTGCAAATCACATTGCATTTCATCCCCAATAGTTCATCATGACTGGGAAGTAATTTTGTCATCTCACTTACAAACATAGCAGTTGATTTGCATTCGTTACCAAGACTGACAAGGTTTGTTTTGGTTTTTTTTTCTTTCTGACTGGAGTTATCTGACTCGTGTGATCTGTTTTTGCTAAGGTTATCTTGGTTGGCTTCTGAAACTGTGTGGATAGACACATCAATGAGGATTTGCAGGGAAGAATCCATACGAGAAAGTGAGGCAGAGTGAGTGGAAAGAGACACTTAGACCTTCCTAAGTGTGGCTGCTGTCTCACAAAGAACCGAGCAATTAACACTTTTATTGTTAGCCAATAAGTTTCATGGCTCTAGATTATACAGCACCACTAAAGGCGAGTACAGAGTGTGCAATTTTCTGACTCTCCCAGACTAAAGATGACCAGTGTGAAAGAAACAAAGCGATATCTTTGGTTGCATGGCACATGACTGTGACAAAGAGCCGAGCCGAGAGCCAAGAGACAAAATTGACAAATTATCAACAATTATCTATTTTCCACGAAAAATTAGGGGGTATTCCTGGTTTTTTTTAAACGCCGGTAAACCTGCTAATAAAAGCCACTTGACCCCTTTTCCGCTGCCTTTCTGCTCAGACAGAGGACACACACGTCTGTGAGCAGCGGTGTCATCACATGCACTCACAGAGCACACACAGAGGGGAAAATGAGCTGCTAGCCGCCTGATGAAAAGGGATCTATCACGTCTCACCTCCGGGTCAGTGGTATTGGAGCCTCAGTGAGACGCTTCAATCAGTGATTGTGTGTTTTCAAAAGTTATTTCTGCGCTTGAGCTCACTCTCAGCGAAAGGTGTGGCCATGGTATCCCTGGTTTTATAAGCACCATCCTGGACAGGCGACAGGAAGGAAGTGAAAATGAGTGGGTTCACCTGGGTGATGTGTTTACATCAATAGCGATCAGAGCCGGAGCTGATAAATACTCACGTGTACTGAAGAATAATTTGACCCCACCTGAATGCAGATAGTAGCTTCTTCCATTGCCAACAAAACCCAAATGTTAAAGTTAATTGGTTTTTTGACTAGTGGTAAAAGGGCTAGTGTCAGAAATTTAGGATGACTGTCTCACAATGTGACTTTACAATCTACATCGAAATGTACCAGAAAGCCAACAGGAATTCAGCATAGCATGATGTATTGACTGTTTAGTGCTTCAGCAACGCAGATTGATGATGCACACTGATGACATTTTATTCTTGTGAACCGACTTGCATTGAAGTCTGTGATTCAGTGGGTGTTATTATCCTGTAGTCAACAGACATCAAACTTGATGTACCCAGGTTTATCAGATTCGTGTCACACAGTGGGCTTCAATAACCTTTTAGGATCCCACAGTCTGTAGGTGCCTTTAAAAGCATCGTGTTAAAACTAGAAATGACCACTTAGTCTGCTGGTCCCTTTGTTTCATGCGATCCTTTGTAGCTCCGCCATGCATCGAGAACTTAATGTGCATATGGCTCGTTGCTGTTTTGGCACGGGGACACAAGTGTGACTTTTCCTGGCTGAAATTGTTCAGCAGATAGAGAGCCCTATGGCTTTCTGGCTGGGGACGGTGATTGAGAAAGGCCAGCTGGCTTACTCCAGGTCTGGACGTGAACTGACAGGAGAAATATGGTCTTGGGGACTGCCAGAGGAGAAGGGGGTTTTGGGAGAGATATCTGTTGGCCAAGGTTGGCCAACAGCACTCAACCATTCATGGCTTAAAATCTAGGGAAGGGTGAAAACACCCAGCTACATTTGGACAGAATCTGACCCGGCAGACGCTCAAAAGAAAAAGACAATGTCATAAATATTCGAATGATAAGTGCTCAATTCCTAAATTTAAACACTTAATTAACTAGTAACAATTTTATTTGTAATTATATGGCCAGTGAAAGAAACAGAAGCAGAATATTTTGAGCTTTATTATTTTATTTTGACATGCTGGTATAAGGAGGACACTTCATTAAAACACGATGTACGCCTCATGATCACAAGGTTAACTAGTCCAAGCAAACAATGGCTTACTATTCACCCATGGCTGTATACGGTATCATTCCTCAATATCAGTAATGCCATATTTCATATGTTATCACTTGCCCTTAAACAAGACAGGATGCTTGCTGCCCTGTTCAGTAATGAGAAATAATGAACTCAATTAGGTCAGCAAAATGTAGTATAGTACTGTGTATACAGATTACTATACAACATTTTGTTGTGTGTGTGTGTGTTGACATTTTGCATCACTTTTAGTCCTCTACCTGATTGATTTATACACCGAAACTGCTCACACAGGTGATTGGTGCATTTTGAGGGTAAATATTGCACCAAGTACATGAGGGTTCTGTCACACTGCAGGTGAACAGGCAGCTATTAAAAAACAATTTGCAGTGAGGTCCACTTCCCCAAATGTAGCTGCTGTGATTGACTGCACTCTAAATTAAGGGCACCTAAGGATGATGAATTGGGTTCCCACATTTAAAAAAATAATGCTCCATCTCTCTCCACTAATCACTTGTGATGCAAAAGTGGTTTTGACAAATGTGGTCGCCCAACATTTCTGCTATTAAGTTATTTAGCAGCATTTTAGGCTGGTCACCCTGGTTCCTCTCTGCTTTCATGTGTGTCAACGTGCACAGGTCCGCAACATTGCACACAGTTATACACACAGTATGGTAGTATGCACCGCTATGTTCTGCCATCAAGTGCTGTGAAAATGTTGCATAAACCAGAGGAGGCTAGCAATATTCAGGGTTATACCAAACACAACCTGGCAACTTAAAATGATTGTCTTAGCCCTTTAAAGCAAACTGATGACCCCCAAAATGTGCCATCAGTCTGAAAATGCTGGTAGTGGACTAGATCTCTACTGCACCCTTGAGAAGTCATCGACTTGGCTTCTATTTTACTAATTTTAATTATTCATTTATTCCATCCCTTTTGCTGTAAATTAAGCCTGTTCATGAGCACCATATTTTCAGGTTAATTGCTATTTATAAGAAGATGAGGACTCGCACCTGCCGCAGTGCTCGCTCCCTCACACAGCCTGAACCACGGAATTAAATCAGTGAATGAAACCCTGAGCAAAGAAATGCTGTGTTAACAAAATAAAGGAAACAACCATTTGTAATGTCACACTGCCACATGCTCAGATACTAGAGATGTGGAGGGAAGGATAGGTTCACATTTTAGTCTGTCTGAAAGCAATTTTCACACATCCATATACACATTTAAAGAGTTTTTGGTCACTGTTATTGTTCCTCCTGTGCACGGGTTGTGAAGAGATCCCTTCATATTGTCACAGACCTCTTTTCAGTACAAGTTTCCCTCTTTCTTTATGTGCAGGTCACCAAGGAAACAGTTTGTAGAAATGCAATGAATTCTGTGCAAGAGACTCCAGCTTTGGTTGATACCAACTTAATTTGTCCAACTCACTTTAGGTTTTATTTTTCAGTAAATGAGAACTAAATGGGACATGAACTAGAACAATTTCAGTGATCAAAAGTGGTCATATGTATTAAGACCTGACAAAAAAAAACAAAAAAAAAAAACAACAACCTTCGATCATTCAAATTCATTAAAAAGGTAACTAAAGTCCCAAATTGAAATCTAAAAAAATAATGTTGGACTTGAAATGTAATACACTGTGATTAGAAAATCAGTCAACCCAGAGTGAGTAACTCTGGTCCCTAACATACCTGGTTGAAGGGAAAACTTTAGGCTGCTTTACAGTATTTCCATAGACATAAGACCATGTAGCATTATTGTAAATGTTTTTGTTAAAAAATACATTAATAAAAATACTTTCTCTCTGTGAACTGTCCAAAATTTACCCAGAATCACACATGTAATGTTTTCTCTGGGTCATTTCGGTTTAACTACTTCATATGAAAACTGAGACCTTTTTTTTTTTTTTGTAATTTACTTAATTATGAATCAAAGTTATCAGAACATTATTTAATTGTATCATGTTGACCAGGTATTCAAATCAAATTAAATTTTATTCATATAATGCCAAATCATAATAAAGTTACCTCAAAGCACTTTTCATATAGAGCAGGTCTAGACCAAACTCTTTATAGAATTATTTAAATGGACCCAACAAATCCTGCTGTGTGAGGGACAGATAACACACACTGATCAAATACTTGTACTAATGCTATAAACTCAACTTGAGTCCTCACCACAGATGCCTGGAGTCAAATCCAGCCTAGGCCCTTTAGCTGCATGTCTCCCTCTCTGTCTCCTTGTATTCCCTCTCTTTCTCTACTGTCTTTGTCCAGTAAAAAAAAAAAAAAAAAAAAGAAAGAAAAAAAAAAAGAAATGCTGATAAAAATTTCAACACATTTCACATGAAAAACATTTTTAGGAGACATTTTTTGGCCTGAGCTGTGATAGGAAATAACATGTAATGTGACTTCTTTGATAGATTTCTTTAACAATGTTTTCATTTCATCTGTCTTCATGTATAATATGCACACACTGCTGTATTTTAGATCAGTTACATGGCAGATGTGGATGTTATAGAAAGATGTGCATAATTTCCACACATACCATAGCACCCCTTCACTTCACCTAACTTCATTTCTCCTTCACTCTTCAGAGCCTCAGTTAGTCACCTCATTTGCTGCCAAGACGTGTTGTTTCGAGCCAACAATAATTATTATAATATACACACACGCTATCATTTCTCATAATTTTTTATAATTTATATTTCATTCCTGATTTCCCAACGGCTAGAGAGCGTGTCAGTCTGCACGATTTATCGATGGGAGGTTTGTGGGTATAGTTCACCTGCTCTGACCTTCGCAATAACTGCCTTTGGAAGTTATGCAAATTAAATGGTCCATACAGGGCACTCAAAAGGCGAGGGAATATGATAATCAATATTTAAATATCAATCATGCTGTGGCTACACTTGGCAGTGAATAGTTTTTAATTTACATCCAATAACATGCACAGCGCTGCATTACTGTATAGACAATGCACTCAATGAATTTTTTCCTCATTACAATACTGTACATGGACCTCTATCACGTAGGCTGGTATTGTTGCAGGGAAATTTACTGAGCACTGATCAAATGGAGCCACTTCAAGAATCTGTCTTTGTAAAACACACAAATGGTTGGCTGATCAACATCCTTCAGTAGGCCGCTTTATTGTACAATAATTCACAGACTCGTGGATAAGGGGGTTTTACATAATGCCGCTTGCTATTCATTCCAAGAACAAAGTGGAGCCCCTCCTCATGTCTCAGTCCCAAATCTGCGGGTGAGCTCATGATTAATGTGTAATTGACTTGATGAATGGGTTTCCCATTCCATGAATCCATCAAAATACTGCTTGATTAAGCATCCTCTGTGCCTCTGATTAAAAACCAGCAAGATCAGCTTCATTTAAACACAAGCACGGACCCATCATGTTTCAAAATCTGGTCACGCCCACTGATTATCTCCTTGCAATGTGGGGTAATCAATGCACGTAGAGGCTGGGTATCGGGGGTGACATAGTTGTGGTTGTAGGGGATACTTTGCAGGCAGCGCAGCGGAGAATCAGCCCAGTTTCAGCAATCAGTCATGCCAACAGAAGTAGAATAGGATGGATAGGGGGCAGAGGAGGAGATGGATAGTGGAGGGTAAGAGTTTGAGAGGTGAGAATGAGATGGAATGGGATTCAGACAGGGACGGAGAGATGGATCCAGAAAGTAAGAAAAAAGTTTGATAGGGAAAGCAGGGAGTGGGGGGTGGTGGTGGTGGCAGGGAGCGGGAGGTGCTGACAGAGGGGATGGTGACCAGACGCATGGAGATATGTTACGAGGTATTACGAATAGAAAGGTAGGGCAGAAACTGCATATGACACTCAGTTTCTCACTTCTTCTTTCTGTTTGAATCTATACCCTCTGCTTGAAGTGTTGAAATGTAATTACAAAATGATGATGACCAGACTCTCACCCTCAGTGCTCCCAGTGAAAAATGAAAGGGCAGCCTTCACAATATATCACCTGTGTCTGGCTAATATGTGACATATTACAGTTCTATAATAAGATAAACTACAGTTTGAATTACATAAAATTTAATGGATATGGGAGCTGCTGATAATCATGGATTTGTTGAATGTTTTGATTATTTAATGGATGACACCTTTCAGACCTTATATATGGTGTGTGAAGACCAGGGGATTTTCCAGGGGTTTCTGTTCTTTGATGTGTGCGCTTGTGATGTAAGGCCAAAACCCAGTATTATTAAAAAAGAAAAAAAAAAAAAAAAAAAACCTCTCGGTGAGTTTTTTATATTTGATAACAGTATATTGTCAATATGTTCCAGTATGTGACATTACCGATCCTGTTCAGTTTAAGGCCAAAGGTAATGGTGCACATCACTGCGTGTATTTTATGTTTTTTATGTTGTGTTTTATTTTATAATTCAATTCAATTCTTCTCAAATTCTTTGACGTGGATTTTCTATACATACAAAAAAGCGCACGCCACTTATGACGACTTGACTCGACATTTTTGAGCAGAAAGTACATTAAATCCTACAACAGCATCATTGACAATACAGACAAATAAACATATATCAAGGGGCCTTGAATAGAAATTAAAGTTTATCACAGAATCTCAACTACTCCTTGAATGATTATTTAACATTATACCGGCAGGCTAAAGTACCACCTAGACTAAATTTATCTGGGCTTCACTGCCCTTGCTGTTCTGCATTCAGAACAGGGGGTGGGGGTCACATTACCCTACCCAACTTAGTGTCTGAGAAACTTTAAGCTTGCTGGTCTGATGTTTCCTGGTGATATTCACCTTGGGAGGTGTAGTTAACTTCTCAGCTGAATATCTCACATATATTTCACCTTTTGACTTTTTCCCAAAGAACCAGATCTTCTGTTTTAGTCATTTGGAAAGATTATTGAACTATTAGAGTTTAATCCTGATCCAAGCCGTAGCAGAGCTCCTGCTGCGAGTGACGCAACATTGTCTGTGGGTAATCCATTAGCTATATTGTAATTAGCATGAACCTCATTAGGTTATTTTGTTATTTGTATGTTTAATGTATATACAGTGCTGTGCAACAGTCTAAGGCCACCCTAAGCAATGCTACATAGCAATGCTATAATGACCATATATAATTATTTCTCAGTCTTTATTAGAATATAATCAGAAACCATTGAGAGTGGCCTTGCTGATGCAAAATTATGATTTTATGTCTAGTTCGCTGATCTTTGGCATTTTGAATGTAATGATGTGATTGAAAGTTGGTCATATACATATTAGCAGCTTCCAATGAGATAACCTCATACAACATGTGTATGTAATGCTCTATATAACGATATATATGGCAATATATACTGTTCATTACATATATATTATGTAAAGAATTGCAAGCATTTCACATCACCTAATGTCATATGAAAAAAAAAAAGACTATCAAGAAAGTTAGTGCGTAAGAAGTCAAATCTTTGATTAGGAGAATGTCCTTGACTAGTGCTCCAAACAATTGTAATAATGGCCTCCATCTACATCTGGTACATGTCTTGTCCACAATAAAATGAGTCTTTTGACTATCCCAGATTTTCTATATTTCATTCCCTTTGTGGTCCTCTGAGCCAGTTTAGTTTCCAGAGCTTTGGAGATAATGAGACTTTGGCTTGTCTCTGCATACAAGAACATTCATTAACGCTCAGATGAGTATTCACAGCAGAAAAGCATTTCTCTTCTCTCCTCTCACCTCCCCTTCACTTAGGGGTCTTATTTGCTTGGCAGCCATTAGTCCAGCTCATGTTTTCTCACCCCATCTCAAATTGTTGATCTTGTTTTTATCTAAATTCCAATCTTTAATCTGCCAAACTTAACACTTTATATTTCCCTCTATTCTTTGAATTAAGCTTTTGTCTTTATGCTTCCCTTTCTACTTTTATTTCTCTTTACATGTACACCCAACTCTTTTACCCACACCCATGCTCCCCTCTGTGCCAACCACCATCACTCCCTCCTACTCGCACTGAACATCAAACAGAATCCATTTCCCCTGGAGAGCAAGACCAGTCCCCATGAGCTGCTCTTGATCTCTGTCCGAGCGTCTCTGTTTGACAGCTTACAAATTAGCCTGACCCCTCGTAAACAGGACACACGCGCACAGATACACACGCTCAGATTCCCTACACAACCACAAGTGAAGTGCGGTTGTAACCTCTGTCATGGATCAGACCTTTGCTGGCCCCTCTGCTTTCTGAGACATCGACCGATTGTGCAGCCCCGCCCACTGATGTCTCATTTCTGACTGCCTGACCTCTCACCCTGTGGCATCACCTTTGACCTCTGAGGTCTGGAGCACAGACTCAAACATTACACCTGCTCACACTACATTTCACACTTCTTATCCTCTAATCTGTGCACCATACTGTACAGACACACACAGTACAGTATATACACACTTAACAACCCCAGGAAACACTATTACCCTCTTCACTGAAACACACTTCCATCCTCTGACACAGGTTTTCCCGCCACAGCACTGCAGTATGCGTACCAGTGGAGTTGTTATCGCTCTACCTGCGACATCGGCCAAATGCACCTCCTGACATTAAGTTCACACAGATGCCCGAGCAGCTCCCAACGCGCTTCTGCAGTTTTGCCGTGAATGAAAAATTCATAGGGTTAAAATCCAGATGCAGCTTGATCCCATAAATATTTATCTGTCCGTTAAGTATTGTATTTCCCATGGAGGAGAAAAAGGGGACTGCTGGGGGGGGGAGAGGGGTCACATCTCTTTATCCAGGTGAGTGACCAAAACTGAAACACAGTGTCACCACAAGCAAAAGAGAGCAGATGCAAACTGATAAGCTAAGGCTGAGAAACATTTTCTTTGTCCTGAATGAAAAACGATATAATACGATACATCAGGGGCAAGGTACAACCTGGGCAGGTCACTAGTCTATTATAAAGAGACACAGCTGTTCACATTCACACCTCCAGAATCACAAATTGACCTAATGTAGATGTCTTTGAACTGCAGTAGTTTGTAACATGCAAACTCCACTCAGAAAGGCCCCAGGTCCGGGTTCAAACCCAGGACCTTCTTGCTTTGAGGCATTTTTGAGGCACAATTAAAGAACTGTATTTTATAGTAAATACATGATATATATTTATATTTACATTGCTGAGGCCTTTTTTCATTAAGGCTAAATGTTTTGGTGTTATACTATCAACTGAAAGAGCCATTAGATTCATAAATCACATTCATATATTCATACAACTATGGTAGAAAGAACCTCTCTACCTAATCAATTATTTCTGACATCTCTATATATATTTATTATGGACCACATCTATGATGTCATTAGCATCACTTCTCAACTAAATTTTTTAACACAACTTGAGAATTTTATTATAATAACTTTCATCTCTGTATATTTTTTATGCCATAAGTCCCAAAATTAACAGTTGATACAATTGATACAATTATATTAAGGAGTGGGAGCATCTGCTATCAGAGTTATATCAGCAGCGTACTTTATAGCTAGCATTACTCTGTGGTAGTTATGCATTGGCGCCAATAAATAAATAAAGGTGAGTTGCATATTTTATGCTACAGACTAACTGTAGTATTTAATAATTTGACATGTTATTGACATTTATTGGTGGCTGGTATAATGTATGTACTGTATGGACATGCATATTTATTTAATGACGTGCCATTTAAAAGTTTCTCCTTTAGTATGTCTTCATGCAGCATTGACATGGCCGCCTCTACACAGCTCTGTCACAGAAACAGGTCAGTGGTGAAATCTCGAATGAAGATGACCACAGCAGTCACTGAATGATCAGTATTTCCTTAGTTTACACAGAAACCCTCCAGCCCACAGAGGAGGAATTGACTGAAAGGCCGACCCAGTGATCAGCCCAGATCATTAAAGCAATAGCGAGGTGTTGGGAGGTAAAAGCCACAATCAAGTCTCAGGATAGAAGGAAAAAGCCTCAACTAAAAGCAAGTAGAAAGTAAACAAAAAAATACAGCATATAAATGTGCAATGATCACAGAAAGAAATGGGTCTTATATTCAAATGTGTGTATATGAGAGGAGGGGATGGGACTACAAAAACTATCCAGATTCTTCCTACAACTTCCTGTTTTATCAAGTCAACTAATCAGGTGTGAAGGACCTCAGTCAGGAAGATGACCAGGGAGGGACCAAAAGCAGCAGGCCAAATGTTTGAGAAAAGAAAATCATGTTAAAACTCTGAGAGCATGACACAAAATATGTGGTCTGAGGAAACAAAAATTGACCTTCAGCCAGTGTTATGTCTCTCAGAGACCCAGCGCAGCACAATTCATCATTCATCTAACGCCATCCTACTGTGATGCATGCAGGTGGAAGATTCAGGCCATGGAGGAAGAAGGGGGGCTGCTGCTTTTCAGTGGCTGAGACTTGAGATGATTGAGAAGGAATAAACTGAGACAGACACAGGCACATTCATAAAGAAAGGAAGATACCATAAGTATACAACAAAATAAACAGTGGATGGCTTCAGAGCAAGAAAATAAAGGTTTGAGAGTTTTCCATTCGGAAATTCAGACGCAAGTCTGTAATGCATTAAAATAGGTGCTCACTGACGCTCCACAAATCTGCAAGAAGTAATCCGAAAATACTGTATATGAAAGGATGTAGATGTGCAGACTGACTTAAAGAATCGCAAGTTAGGTTCAGACAATGTTGACGCTGTTTACCATGTTTGTTGTTCCATTTACAATGCGGTAGCTTTTACTCGTAATGAGGGCCGCAACTGATGAAGTTTTAATTAATTCATCCATGTCTTCATACTTTTCCAGGTCCAGGATCTAAGGCTGTTTTATGCATTTTCAATGTCAAACAAAAAGAAAAGCAGCAAATCCTTACAAATTGAAACCAGTGATTAGTGATTAGATTAACTTTATTATCATCCAGACTCTACACAAGGACAGTGCCCAGCAGAATGAAATTGGAGTAGCATTTGGCTCACAAATTAAACAGTTAATTGATGATCACAACTGTTGTTGATTAAATCTCCGTGGATCAACTAGTTGTTTAAGTAACTAATTGTTCCAGCTCCACCTGCAATACCTCTGTGACCATTAGATCGTTTAAGGCAGTTTTGCTAATCAATGAGCGGGTCTGCTTTATGGCAAACTTAGATTTCCAAGAAGCAACCTTTTGGTTACAAGTTATGTATTTTAGGCGTTTAATTCATTGCAATGGGCAAAAACATAAATTAGTCTATCTATTGCCTGTTTTAACAAATTAATCTTTCCAAAACAAAAAAAAAAAAAACATGCATATTTGCATAATGATATTATTCGCATTGTGATGTGAAATTACATCCCACGGAAAGTACTGGAATATCTCCACAATCACTACATGAATTGGTGTGAAATTCAAGCATAGGCATTCATGGTCCCCAGGGGATGACTTCTTTTTTTTTTTTTTTGTGGTTTTAAGTGAAGTGTCTCGACGCAGTCTTGACGCTACCACGCTCAACTAAGAGGGTAAACATCATAGCTAAACATCAGCCTGTTAGCTTGGTCACTGTGAGCACGTTTGCATGCTGAAATTAGCATTTAGCGCACATGGCTGTAACTAACTGTTTCTTTGAAAATTTTTTTGTTGTTTTGTTTGTTTTTTTGTTTTTTAAACCGCAGTCTCACCTCGTTATCAAGCGTAATTTTTTAAAGCACTAAACAAGTTTTTCATTAGACTTTCTTCAGCACTGTGCCCATGTTGTTGGACTCTCAGTGTCATACTGAGAGCACAGAAATAATCACAACACAGAAACATTTACTTCAATTAGCAGAAGTACAGAAGACAGCAGTTAGAAGGATTTCCCCCCGCAGCAGCTGTTGGTCGTGTTCAGTTGATACAAAGAATCTGTTTACATTCACCAACACACCAATCTATTCCATGGAGTTGATTTCAGGGCTTCATGCAGATAATGAATGGTGTTATTTACTGAAGGGAGGCCACTGTGGAGCAGCGAGAGAGAGGAGATGGCTGGGAGGCAGGCAGGTGTGTGTGTGTGTGTGTGTGTGTGCATGTGCGTCTGCCTAACAGAAGCAGGACAGGCTAGTTTAGCTAACGGCCACAGTGCTGTGAGCACACACACATACACACACAGAGCACTCCTCGACATAACACCTCCCAGGCTCATGCAATTGCAGATGCACACACAGACACACACAGAATCACTCTCCTACGCAGCATCTGTCCTCTGCTGGCTGAAGCAGCCCATGGGCGGCTGTAGTGATGAGCGGTTCCAGCAGCAATTTGGCTCAACTGACAGGAGCAACAAAGTAAAGTGTGTGTGCGTGTGTGTGTGTGTGTGTGTATTTGCAACTCTAGTCGTGTACATTAAGTGTATTTGTATACATCTGCTCTTGAAGTGTCTTAAGGTGTGTTCGTGTGGCAATGTGTGTGACCTGCACATACAGTTTGCATGTGTTTCTATAAGTCTTTGTTCATGTGTATGTGGCTGGGCCGTGTTTGGAGTGAAGCAGCAGAGCCCTTTCAGCAGGAATGGTCTGTTATTACAACAGGGACAAAGAACACAGTGGAGCAGTTTAGCTGTTTACAGAAAGCAGACGACCATTTTGTCAGTACGCACTTGTATAGCAACCTTACCTAAACTCCCTGTGTTGCCGTAGTGGTTAAACTGAACATGTTGGTTAATATGAAGGACACAAGTTCATAAAAGGACATACAATACATTGTGTCTGTGCCTTTTTATTTCTCTCCACCGAATGAGGACGCCATCTTCTATATTCTTAGTGAATATCAATCATAGCTTTATTCAAAGCACGTTCTAAGTATCAATAATTATATATCTCACTAAATGATTTCAAGGCCTGGTTTTTAAATACGCTGTAATAGTTGTTGCTGACTGGATGTTTTTTTTTTTTCCCATCTCTGATTTTCATTTTGGTTCACTACTTGCTGCAACAAATTCAAAATTTTTGTCATGTCATCTCCAGCTAATTCCCAAGGAACCATACTTATAATTTCCTAAAAAATAAAAAAAAATTAAAAAAAGACATGTTTCTTAGCTGTAAATTACTAGTTCATTTCCAAAAAGGACCATGTAATTTGATACATATTATACGGAAAATGTAAAAGGTATTGCTGTAATTATTAAGCAATTGTTCATTAGGTTTGAGTTTTAAAGAAAAAAGCAGGAAATTACAATGTATCAAAGTGAGGAATACTTTGCAAACTAATGTCACGACCCATCATGTTCCTAAAAAGACAACAAACATTCTTCATTTTTATTCTTCATGACATTGAGCTGGCATACGTTAGAGATTTGTTTCAACTAACAAATGCATATTAGCTGAACTGCATGTTGACATATAGTTTTCAGCTCTCAACTTATGATAGTCAACAAATAAAAACTCCATGCCATGACATTTCACTGATCAGCAGTTACACTTGCACTTAAACATATTTCTACATAATTTTCACAGACCAAACCTATAAAATACAGTGACTCAGTTTGCCACATTAGCAGTCACATTTGTTAGTCTTTTATAGGAAACTCTCAAACCCTCATTTTTGGAAACTAGACTGTGAAACGGACACTTCTTGTTGACCTTGTGTTCTGTTCCCAGTAATTGTCGTGTCTCACAGTCGCTGATGTCAGACATAATAATAACATGGAGAAGGTAATGAATGACGAATGATATTTCTGACCAAGCACCCTGGGTGTGAACAGCTCCCGTGTAATAGCAGTGTGGACACATCAGGTACTCAGGTATTTTTAGAAGGCTCATATGCCTCTCTTCGCTGGGAAGACCTGTCTGATTGCTGCAAAGCTGCCAATTTCCCTCTCAAAATTTCTCCTCTGTTTAAATAATCAGTATTTTTTTTTTCTCCATCTTTCCATCTCTCTCCATTTGTGTCTGACGTCTTCTGTCATTCTCATTTCTCCCCCCACCTCACTCTGGCATTTTTCAAATCTCCAACCATTCCTCCCGCTCGCCGACCCCTCCCCACCTGTTTTGTCTCCCAAAGTCATCCTAATTAGTGTTTAAAGTTCCTGCTCCCCCACGGCGAGGTCGTCTGTGCCCGTAAGCCGCCGCTGCCTTGTCTTCACCGTGCCAACTCTAATGAAAGAGCCCTATCTACTGCCATCTGTGTGTGCGTATGAGTACGTGCGTGTGCGCACGCCCAAGAGAAAAGAGAGACCACTCACACATCATTAACAGCATTACCTCAATTACACAGTCTGACAATGAGAACCAGCAGAGAGAGATGGGGAGCGAGTGAATGGAGACTGCTAGGAGGGAGTAATTGACGGGGGGGGGGGGCAAGGGAGACCGAATTCTCACTCAGCATAAATAGAGAAACTCAGCAGCAAAATTGTAATCGTTTTATTCACCTGTCAAGAAAATGTGAAACAGCTACTGTACACAAAACCAATTTCTCAACTGCACTGAATTTAATCCTCCATTCTGTTTAAAAAAAACACCCATTCATTCATATTCAACACATACTCAGGTTTGATTGAATCCACATTGATACATCACTATGACAGAGAGATAGCAGCGTATGGAAGTGGGTATTTTCTGTAAGAGGCCCTGATGCAATCATACCAGCCTCATATTTTTTTTCTCTCTTCCTCGCATGACAGTGCTTTCGCCTCCCTCCGCAACAATGGTAACTGGACTTGACTCTCGTCATGATTTTCTGCCCCTCGTTCCTTGTTCCTCCTTTACGGCTGCTTTCTTTTTTTTTTTCTTTTTTTTTTTAAATAAACAAAAGAAGATCTGATGCCTGTCTTTTAGTTATCACTAAATTTCCTCTGGGAACAAGAAAAAAAACAACAAAGGTCGGATAAAAAAGAAGTGAAAGGGGACATGATGGAGGTGGAGAAGACGCTGGCGGAGGGAGAAATGGTTCAAATCAATATCATGAATCTACAGGGATTTGAAATGGTGCCCAGGGACAGTTTAGGAGCGGCACATCCGCTGCCGATTGTGTGTCTCACCCAAGGGGCAATGCCAGTCAGGGCTGCTCGACCACAGTGCTCAACAAATCAATAGTCCTGCATTTTGTGTGTGTGTGTGTGTGTGTGTATGTGTGTGTATGTGTGCACGCGTGCTATCTGCCCACAAGCCCAACATCCATTGACATTGAAGGCCAGGTGAAGTGTTGGGTGAGAAAACTGCTCAAACAAAGAGGTTGTTATTGGAGCAGGGCGGGTAAATAAATGCTACAATAAAGGTCCTGAGGCTAATGTGAAGTTAAGGCATTTTACAAGATAAGATTTTTTTTTTTTACAGTTCTGTAAACTGTCTAGAAAAACAGTGACTTCATAAAATAAGCAAAATCTTTTTTTTTTTATCATTATATACAATTCAAAGGAATTATATCAAAACAATGACTTAAGAGTTGACTGATGCAAATAAAATCACGATACAGTATCAGACCATATCAGCCTTGGCATGTGAATTAGGTGACGTAAATACATTTATGATACAGTTCTTTGTGAAATGAGAGGATGTTGTGATGATGTGGTCAAATATACTTGTAACTTCCCTGTGTTCAGATCTCTTGAGTGTTCTCGTGAAACATATATTGTTTGGGTCCCCGGTGACCCCCAGTCTTCACGGTAATTTAAATATTTCTCCTGACCCTCTCCTGACTATACTCTAGAGTAGAAATGATTAGTTAATCAATTGATTGAGTGATTGAAAGAAACTTAATAACAACTGCTCATTTACATATATTTTTTTAAATGACAACAATTCACCAATCCAATGGTACGTGTTGATCATATTTGAATATTCAAAGCTTTCCCAGTTTTCTACGACTGTAAACTCCACGTTTTTGGGTTGTAGACCCAGATTGTAATATATTTAAAGTCCTGTAAATGATAAATGATCACGGCAACTAAAAGTTGCACTAGGCCACCAGCATCTCAGACCAAAAACTTCATCTGCCACACCTCCGACCACAGGCACACAAATGACTGATGGAGTCCGTAAAGATACTAATGCAACCGGTAAAAACTTTGTGGATGTTTTGACGGGCCACTGGCCAACTGGGATTTGAGCCAGTACTCCCCATGATCAGTCCACCTGTGCTTTGGCCTTAACTCTTTCTTTCGCTCTACCTTCTCAGATGTAAATGTGGAGGAAATTCTGGAAGGACTCAATAGTCCTGCATACTGCACTGTGTCATCTTGTATGTGGGTGCTGCCTGTGCATTTATAAATATGGGGAGGGCCAATGGTTTACCAGGAGGGACTCACATGCACTAACAGAAACATAAAGCGATCAGCCATAACATTATGACCACTGACAGGTGAAGTAAATAATAGTGATTATCTGGTTAGTATGGCACCTGTCAGTGAGTGGGATATATTAGGCAGCAAGTCAACATTTTGTTCCTTGAAGTTGACGTGTTGGAAGCAGGAAAAATGGAAGTATAAGGATGTGAGCGACTTTGACATTGTGACGACTAGACTACTTAGTCAGAGCATCTCCACAACTGCAGCTCTTGTGAGACGTGCCCAGTCTGCAGTGGTCAGTACCTACCGATCAGGGTCCAAGGAAGGAAAGAGCCAGAGTGCCCATGGTCCCCTATCCACCACAAAAAGTGTCTACGATGGGCACACTAGCATCAGAGCTAGACCACGGAGTAATGGAAGTTGGCCTGGTCTGATGAATCGCATCTTTTCGATCATGTGGGTGGCGTGTGTGTCACTTACCTGAGAAAGACATGGCACTAGGACGCACTATGGGAAGAAGGCAAGCTGGCGCAGTCCATGCCTCAATGAGTCAGGGCTGTTTTGGCGGCAAAAGGGAGACATACACAATATTAGACAGGTGGTCCTACTGTTATGGCTGATCAGTGTACATGCACAACCAAGAAAGAAAGACACCTCAGATTACAACACACACATACTCAGTTCTTTGCTCAGGGCTCTGTTACTCAACTATAGCCCTACAAGGAAAAATAGTCATTTGCCGTTTTATTTTTTTGGTTAAAATCTTGTTCACAGAAACTTTAACGTGGATATTTACCTGGTTGGTAATCCAGTCTTGCCCGTGATATTCACAGATCTGGAACTGCAGCAGATTTAAAGGATAAAAAATGAATTAATAATAATAAATAAATGTAGATTCAGTATGGCAATTCAGAAATTTGGAATTATTAATACCCTACCAGAAAAAAAGGACTATATAATAATGGAATACATTGTGTATAGTCAGCTATATTAAGTTTTGTGTTAGAGACATGATGATTTAGTGTTTAAAGACATTTTACTTGTAATAGCTTTGGTTGGATTATATTGGAAAGCATTCATGTTATGGGACAGACCCTTGTGTGTCATTATTAATGTTTGATGTTACATTTTTTTGAGGTGAGCAACAAGGGTTAAGAGCATACAGCGTCACAAACTCGCTCTGTTGTTTGCGAGCTGAGTCACAAGCCAGGCTGCGATTTGCAAAGTAGTGTAGCTGTGATACTGTACGGTGCTGCAACACCACTGCACATCTGGATTTGTGCTGTGTGCTGTACACAGCACAAATTTTGACATTTGTCTGTAAGTTAAACAGCCGCTGCAGCAGACTTGTTAACTAGCTGACACATTGTAGGTGGGTGTATCTTTTCTTTTACAGTTTGCTGGCTCAACGCACTAGGTGGCACACACTTTTTTTTTTGCCACACTATCAGGCTCAAACAGTGTCACCTGCGCACCAGTGATATTAATACACTGTTTACTAACATATAAGTGCACAAGCTGTTAAACTGAAATGTTAAAATATGGCATTAAATTTCTACCCTGCCAACAGACAATTTCAAAAGCAGAACTCTATCTAAATAGACGAAGCAAAATTTAAAAAAAAAAAAACACAGCACACCTTATGATCTCAGTACGACTTCAAATTATGCCTAAACGTGCATTTTTGTGCACAATCTAAACTTCACACACCCTCGTACAAGCTGAGGCAATACTGTATGGTCTTGTGCATATCTATTCTTTCAAAACTCTGGTAATTAGCATACTGTACTTCAGGCAACAGCTGGTGCTCCATACTTGAGTGCATTATCTGTAAGCTAGGGATCAAACACATGTACACTGTTGTTGTTTTGCAAGTCAGAATCATTATTATTGCAAAGCTAAAAAGGAATACAAAATTCAGGCAAGACAGCTGAGGGCGCAACAAGAGAAACCATTTGCATGTGCAGTTATTTTCATCGAGATTATTCTATTATTCTGTTATGTGAAATGGAAACAATACATTGGCTTCAGCGCATCAGCAATGTGGCAGAGGTCACTCTGCAAAGTGGGTAATTATACTGTTATCTCTCCTTACACCACTCTGCATGTCAGAAGGTGATAGATGATGTGTTTCAGCGTGTAAGTGTGTGTGTTTGTGCAGTTAGTCTTCAGCTATGGTGAGGGCTATTGGACTGACACTGTCCATAATATACACTCGGTTGTTAGTTTATCAGCGACACGTAGCTAAAACAGTCTAATACAACAGTCCTCTATTAAACTGCGTCTAAGAGCTGCTGAGCCAACTATTCATGGCTGCCGTTTTTGGTGCTGTTGAATTTTAATGCATCATACAAAGAGCTATCTGAAGCTGAGCTTGCCCTAAAGGAAAACTTTAGCCTATAGTCTAATTAACAGTTTGGTCCTGGTTTGGGTTTGTCAAGCTCATTCACAACAGGCCTTTCACAATGCACCCCGTTTTTCTGAGCCATGGAGCCGACCTGAGACGCAGGGCAACACAATAGGCAGAACAAGTGAAAATCCCAGTTTGAGTCATATAAGAATTGTTCGTGAAAGGTCTCTCAAATTAATTGTAATGAGACAACTCTGCGGAGAAGCCCACCTGAGGTCTGGAAACTCTCCTGCGAAGGAGAGCACAAACAACACTGTGGCGAGATGTGGGAGAGAATAGAAACGTCGGGCTTAATGGAACCACAGTGTGCTGATTGGACACTTCACCCCTCCTTTTGGTTGGGTCCTTCTTTGTGTGTTCCTCATTTATGCTGACAAAAGCGGCCGGTAAGAGGAGGAGAGATGACTGATTGTTGTTTATGCTGCTGTGTGCAGAGTGTTTGACACTATTTTATGTGTTCTCGCATGATTTTGGAGAAATGTTTAGTCATTTCTGGCTCATTGATTGCTCTGACTTACTATGGCTGTTCACTGATTGGCTCCCTGACCCATTGAGCACTAATAAGGCAGAAAAATACAGTAACAGTCAATTCAACCCCTTGACAGAATAATTGTCTTAATCCCCAACTGCATGGTCAATATATCAGAACAATGTATTCATTTTTTTTTCACTGTAATTATGTATTATGTTGATTAGGCCTTATATAAGGTGTGATACAATATATTTCTACAATTAACAGTCCATTGCTTTATACATAAGAACTGAGCTCTTCTGTTATATCCTTTTTTTTTCCCTTTACCCTTTGTCATCCACGGAGCCATTTCACATGGATTTACCATCCGTTGAGCGACATAAATTGCTGTAAGGTAACCATAAACTGCTCCATTCATCTGCTGGTTGGTTGTAACAATGCTAAAGAGGCACTTGCCTTGCCTGGTGAATTTCCCCTTTGGTTCATTTAGCTGAGTAGGACAGAATGGCTTCAGGCAGATTTGATGAGTCATCCATTCAAAAATGATTTTCTGATGCTTCTCCGCTCTCGTCCACTTAAAGGAATAGCCTCTGTGTTACTGACCTAAAACACTGGCTTTCAGTGAAAACTCCATCTGAATTTAATTTACATGTTAAGTGATGTGCTACAGTACATCAGAGCCAGTTGATCTAATCCATCTACTGGAAGACATTACAACATCTTTTAACAGACTTGCTTCTAGCGGAGCGGCGATACATCTAAATTTCTTCAGGGGGCTATTACACTAGTGAAAACACAGTTAAGCATTTTTAGTGGTGTGGACTGACTTTTTTTTTTTTTTTTTGCAGATGTCTGCACCTATGGGAGTACACAAATAATTGTCAATGCAGTGCATATTTTCAGCTCAAGAGCCCCTGCGCCCAGACAGATAGTAAGTAAAGCTCCGTCTCGATATTTCTTTGTGTCAGAACATTTTCGCTTCAAGGTAAGATAATAGACCTTTTACGTAACTTTACATCTCGGTTTCTATCTGTGTGTTTGTAAGGATCCACGCCATTAAAATGCTTTACTTCCATCCATCCCCCTTTTAGCCTCTGCCTAGCCTTTTATTCTGCTGCTTTTCTTCTCATTCCCTCTTCCTCTTTGTCATATAATTACCTTAACTTTTTTCAGCACTTTTACAAATTTTTTAAAAAATAAGTAAAATCAGCAATGATGTGATGCTGCAGTGCTTATGAAATCTATGGAAAGTTCACGGCATCACCAGCCACACTTGTTGGCCTCTGGGGTTCAGAGGTGGTTTGAGCGCTAACATGTTCACAGTGACAATGCTAACATGCTAATCTTCCACATATATAGAGAGATAGATAGATAGATAGATAGATAGATAGATAGATAGATAGATAGAATGTTTGCTGTGTTGTCATCCACTAATAACTAATCAACAAATGACACTAGCAGAAAATTCTGGGGATCAAATCATGTAGCTGGTTCAAGGTGTCGCAGCATTAAATATAAATTGTATGCAAACTGTAAAAAATATTTATGCGTGTGTAATTACATGCAAATAGGATGTGGCAGGAGTTGATATCTTCATCATTTGTCATATGAAGAAACAGACAATAACGACTGAATCTGCTGACTCAGCTCCACAGGCTGAGTACTCTTGGGACGTGGGGGAGAGGTGAACGAGGAGAGGCAGGAGGGAGAGGGCCAGTGATCGAAAGAGCTCATTTGGAATATTTGAGTTGTTGCTTGAAGGGGAGAAAATTGAGCAAACATAGACTGATTTTGTCTCAATTTTCCCTTTTCATGTCACTTTGCACTATTTCAGAACCCCTTCCTTTCAGTCATGTCATGCAGCTCTTTTTTACTGTGTATAGGAATTGTTTATTACCATTATATAACCTATTCACCTTTGCAAGTTTACAATAAAACCTTCAAGACGCTTCACTGAGCATCTTTATGTTTTTTATAGTGAAAACTACATAATTTTTCAAATCCAATTTTATGTGTTTTGTATTTGTTTTGGGTCCAATATGTTGATACAGTAGGTGATGATCTCTTTTTATCTCCTTGGACTTGGACTATAACTTTTTGTCCTCATGTCTCGTGTAGTGATGCATTTGAAGGATCTTTTAACAGTTAGCCAAGATACAGCGCCACGGCAGTAGTGACAAGGCTTCGTATCTTGCTCAAGGGCATCGGAAATGCTGCAGGAAATCATATTAGGCTCTGCTGTGGTAAAAAGCACCAGCAATATCTTCTGTTGGTAATAGCTGATGTTGTTTTGTGTAATTGCTGGTAATGGTTGCTGATAGACCAACCCTAAAGGCGATGCCTCAGGAAAAGCTCTCTACATTGTAGGTTGAGCTCACACTATCACTTACTGTTCACTGTCTGCAGCCATATAACAGACAGAGCACCACACACACACACACACACACACACACACACACACACACACACACACACACACACACACACACACACACACGTAACCATGCTTACATAAACCATTAACCCCTGCCCTCCCTTATACCTCTGTATAATTACATTCTACAGGTAATCTGCCACAGCAGGTACATTGGTAAATGCAGGAAATAACCCATAACTGCCCAGACAATCACTCACTGAGCAATAACAGACAAAAGGTCACTAAAACTGATAAGGGTCTCGATGAAGAGATAACACCCACATACAGAGTATGGTCACTCCTTTTGAGGTGATGTGTGACAAAGCAATGAGGTCTTGACCTTTTCACCCAACATGGATGCTCCAATTATTAGACCATAAAGCCTTAGGGTGCACAATTTGAGATGTTTTAAACCCTGATTCATTCCCTTAATTGAGCTTGCCATAAGTTCTATATTGATGATTTGGGGTTAACTTAAGATGAGGGGTCAAACACAGTATATAATAACTTCAAAGAACAAAGAAGAGGTGATTGTGTGGTGCTTATTGTCATATATACAACTGTACTGTATTCTATAACTACAGTTTGATTGTGTGAGTGCTGATTGTGTTTGTTTTTAACCACATCACACTCACACTTTGATAATTTTGATACAATTATTTAAGCCACTATCTGACACTGAAAGTGGAGATGCTGCCATTACACACATTTCTTCCACTTCAGCTTCTTTTGTGTTTCCTTTTGAGCTAAATTACCTGCTTTTTGAGAGGAGCCCACACAATAATGGGAACAGAGGGACATTATAAAGGCAAAGGATAACTCTTTAAAGATGAGTTCAAGAGCGCTTAATTGTTTCTGTCACGAAAAATGTTGATTAAAATACAGTTTCGGGCATTATTTTCTTTGTGTTGCTTCGCGTTCCTTTGAATCCCAAATGCTTTGACAGATTTAGGCTGAGTGAGGGGAATGCTTTGGCAGCCAAGTGCTGATAATCACAGCAGGTGGAAATACCTCAGCAGGAGTTTAAAATCTTTAAGAACGCAATCGACGAAAAGCATTTTTTAGACTGTTACACGACTTGGTGTTCAAAGTGAGTTCCTATGGAAGAACTGGTTTATTGGACTAAATAGGTAGCCTTTCCCTTTTTTGAATATCCTGTTCAAGGTGGAAATGTTGAGCCTTTATTCCACCTCGCTGGTCAATGTGAAAGGTATGAACATGGAAGGAGTGGGTGGAGTGAGTGAGAGGGGCGCGGAGAGTTGGGGGAGGGAGGGCGTTCTTGTTCTGCTTTTATCGGCAGTCACAGAGCTGAATTGACGTCTGTGTAAAAGGGAGAGCTAAGATGGCAGGACAAAAAAAAAAAAAAAAAAAAATCACACAGGATGGTGCTGCTTTAGCTCCAGTACAAACAAGCAAAGGTGGTCGCACAAAGAGGTGGTGGGGGGGTCTTGTTAACTGCAATATCGCGGGGATCTCTCATTTAAAAGGGCTTTGTGTATATGTGCATGACAGAAAACAAGGGGGCGGGGCTTCTGCAGCGAGATTAAAATCCACTTGGACGTTTTGACTGTTTGCCTTAGCCTGCCTTGCTTGCCAGATGGCCATGGTTTGTGGTCTGGGACTGCTGTGGCACAGTCCATAAGGCAGCCGTCTCTCAAACCCGTGTAAGAATCCCCGTGTGTGGAGTTGCTTTTTGTCTTCTGCAAATTCTCATTGTCTGTTACAGGCTCCGCTCTCGCTGGCTGATTTATAGAAAAGCTACGCAGGATGTTGATGGTGAGGTTTGAACTGATCCCATCAATGTAGTTAATGTTATTTTTTTACGTCACTGCAGGGTAAAGCAGGCTGTGTTGAATTGGCCAATATTAATCTCTCCAAGATTAATTCTTTCTCTAAATGCTCCAAACACTGATGACTCAGAACAAAGACAATGTTGGAGAGCTCTCCCTAATTGTGTATGAGCAAAATGACTCATGAGATCAACAGTGACAAAAATCTGAAAGATTTTTTTTTAGATACAGCCATTAAAGATGTATCAGAGGGACCTGACCAGTGGAACTGAATGTAGAGTTGCATAAACACCACTTCTAGTTCGACTTATCAACATGGTATAATTAAATAACCACATTTGCTGTTAAATTACTAAACATTGAAAGTTTATAGGTTTATATTTACATATATCTTCAGTAGACTGAAACAAACTGAAATAGCCGTGCTCTTACAGAAAGTATCACATGCTTGCATCCAAGATTCAGTCCCGCATTTGTCATCCAGTGCAGAGCGCAAAGGGCTCGAGTCAGAAACTTTGATTTCACTATAAGTTAAAGACAGTAAAGCTGCATTTCAAGCTGGAAAACCTGACGTGGCTGTTCCTGAAAAGTGAGCAGATTCGATGGGAATTTCATGAATCTGAGGCAAGAAATATATACGATGAAGCTGCTGACTTCTACTTAATTGATGGATCTGCAGAACTTAACTGGAGGAATCAGAATTCGAGTCAGCAAGACAGCGCTCGGGCTGGTACAATACCAGTTGCCTTAAGGGAAACGGTATGAGAAATTCATAATATGACATGTTCAAGAAGCATAGCAGATTTTCAGAAAAGCCACATCCTCAGTTAGTATATTTTACAGCACCATATGGAGCTCACTAGGCCAGTAGCTGGCCATACAGTGGGTCAAGTAGTCAGATTTGTTGGATTCTTGTGGACTGTCTCTCTAAGAAAAAAAAAAGAAGTCCCTCCGCCTCCTAACAGTATTACCTGTAAAGCAGTAAACACTTTCACAGTCATGTTACAGTAATTGTTTTTTTTTTTTTCCCTTGCACAGTAATTAAAAGAAACTGATAAAGCAAACAGACCGACAAGCAGGATCAATAAGAGCGGTTGAATTGAAAAAGCCCCAGTGATAACATTCTCACAAAGGGTGAATGCTTTCATACTTTTATTTTGTAAAATTAAATATGTGCATATATTTAAAAGTTAAGACAATATGAAAATAAATGATGTAAAAAAGTGAAACATTAAAAATGTCGTGATGTTATCAGTATTAGTATGTGTGGAGTGATGCTCAGCTCTTTGTCTTCAGTATCTAAACATCTCACCGTAGTTTGCTAATTGGTCTAGTTTCCAGTCACCAGACCATCGATTCTCAGATTCTTTCAATTGGCGTCCCACAGATGTCTTAATGATAGAGAATTACATTTTAAACCCTCCCTATCCCTCTGTAATGGGAAAAGTTGTTTTTTTTTTTCCCCTCAGCTACTGCCTTCAAGGTAAAATCAGAACATCGATCAATACCGAGCTTAACTACAGAGCAAATGGCCGACTGTGACCTTTAGGCCAAAATTAAGAATTCACTGCTGATTTCTTTACATTGTGAATCAACTACTGCCAACTTATATTGGAAAGTTGTGCACAGGAGAACACAGCAGATAACGTTACACCTCGTGAAGCAGGAAGATAATTGTTATTGACTTCCTAGTTAGTTCTCGCTCCCTCTCATTTTACCTCTCTTACTCCCCTCTTTGCCTTTCCTTCTTTCCGAGATTCATCTGGGTATTTAACTCCATTTTGTACTCTATGCTGAAACTTGCTTGAACTATTTTTTTTCTTCCATCTTCTCTCTGCCCGTCCACCTCCCCCTACCTACTACCATTTGTCTCTTATGTTGTCACATCCTCCCATTCCTTCTCTATCCATCCATCACTTCCTCCCTTCCCATGTGAACAGGCCGCTCTGACCTGTATCTGTCTGGCATGGATGAGTCCCAGGTTCGGTTTAAATGCCCCAATTATTCTCCTGAATTATGATGTCTTGCTCTGGGCTGTGTTGCTCTGTGGCTCTGCTATGAAAGCTGGCATGGCACAACAGAACCATTTACAGAGGCCAGATTAAGGCCACGTTCACATGAGCAGCTCTACCCGTGCAGCAGGCCATGGATAGCTGACGGTTGGTGTGGAAACCTGGCCACAGAAACACACTGAACAGACCTGATGAGTCTTTTGTACCTCCGGTTTTTGTAGATACAATAGTCTGCATAAAGACCTTGTTCACTGTTTCCAAGTTAATACTGAGAAATAATATAGAATCCAACAAGTTCTTTAGTGCATTTACAATGACTGAAATGTTACCTTGTAGTTTGAAGGTCTAGGCTGAAGGCAGTTAAATGGTTAGTGGAGAAAGAGAAATCCCTTTATTGTCTATTTGGTTTTGCTTTCCTATCAAATGTAAGAGCTTCTAATTGTAAAACTGGAGTGTTGGTATGATGTTCAGTGAATCTCGCTGGTCAAATTTCCAAACAGAAGCTTTAACATAACATTGACTGGTATGAAACCTGCAATTGATCCCCACATTAACAATCTGGATGATTTCAGGCAGCAGGTACTGTGGCTCAGTAAATATAAATTGCAGGTAATTGGATTTTGTCACGTTTGGCTAGAGTCACCTAGCCATTTTCCCCTGTTTATTGTCTTTATGCTAAGCTAACTGGCTGCTGGTGGTTTCTTTCTATTACCTGTGCCGACAGTGGTATCGATCTTCTGATGCAACTCTCCGCAAGAAAGCAAATAAGTGTGTTTCCCATTAAATTCAGACCAGCTTGCAGTGTAGCAGCCTGTCTTTGTCAGTCAGTTCTTTGCCTCAAGGAACATTGATGCTTCAGTGTAAAAAATTTGATATCAAAATGAAAACCAAGGCAGGTGAGGTGACACACTCCATATTGCAAGTGACTTATACAATACCCTGGTTGTACTCTCATGCAGTGCAGTCAGACTGCTCTCCCTGTTGGAAAGTTCAGAACACATTAAGCTCACACTTGGATGAGCCCAATAAAGCCTAACCATCCCATCTTTTCAAAGCAACTGTGTAATCCAGCCTCCATGGTTATATTCCTCATTTTTACCACCAGTGTAATCCTACATTACGACTGAACCCACTAAACCTCGGGTGACATATGTTCCACACTCTGAAAGGTAGTCTAATCATCCAGCTCTTTTTCTTCACCCTATAATTGATCATATCGCATGTGGCCTTGATTAAACACCCACTCGCACTTCAGAATTAATCATGCATTGCATGAACTTAGCATTAATCACGGTATAACCCCCGCTCCATCTCCATTTCTCAGTCGGACTGTAATGGGATATTCATCTCTTCAACAATTAATAACATCGGCATGGGGGCTTCTGCACAGTAGCCCCATTCTTTCTGTTCCCACAGTGTTATTTTAAGCTGGTCGCGGGCGATGATTGAGGGGTCGCAACAAGAGCTTAAATGGGATTTATTAGCGTAGATGCCAGAGGTGAGAAGAAGTGAAGAAGCAGCGGGGTGACTGTGAGACTGTATGAAGCAGAGCGAGGGAGCTGGAGAGCAGGGAAAGCAAGACAGAGATAGGACCTAAAGGTGATAGTCATTGGCATGTTTTCACACGTGTGCTTGCTAGAGCGGTATCAGTCTTCTTTATCTCTTTTAGATTTTTTTATATCTCAGTGTTTTTCTCTCTGTAATAACCCCCTGCCACCAACCAGGTGATTCATCTGAAACACTCTGCCGCAGAGCTCCTCTGGGGTTCATAGAATACCTGCCACTACGATCCATAACAGTACATCACAACACGCGCGCACAAAGGAATAAGAGAGCTGGAAAATAGATTATTATGCTCTTCCAAAAGATTCACTTGACCATAACAAAATGAGAGGAGCCTATCATACAGTGGGCGCTGCTGTGCAGAATAAAAAGCGGCAAAGAGATGATTGATGAGAACAGCAGCTGCCACCCAGAGCTCAGTTCTCATATGCCCATAGAGTAACTCAGTGACCAATGACTTTTATAAAGAATTATCAGCCAAACTAAAATTGAAGTGACTTTTCAAAATAAATTTAAAGGAGTAGTTGGACATTTTGAGAAATATGCCTTTTTCACTTTCTTGCCGAGAGTTAAATGAGAAGATATCACTCATGTCTCTATGATGAATGTGAATCGACTTGAGCCAGCAGCCAATTAGCTTAGCTTAGCGAAAACACAAAACTGATCATTGGTGCGGTGATGACACCAGCTTGTTTTTACACTTTGGTTTTTGTACAGACAAAAAAGATATCTTGTGTTAAATGGTGAGCTTTAGAGGTACTGGTAGACAGATTCCTACCTTTGGACATAGCCAGGCAAGCTAATCCCTATTGCTTCTAGTGTATGTGCTAAGCTATGCTAACTGGTTACTGCCTAGCTCTATGTTTTTAGTACAAACATGAGAGTTGAACCCTTAAGCAAGAAAGCCTAAGAGTGTGACGACAAACAATTTTGCCATGTGTCACCTCTGGAAATATGATCTTCTTCACAGAAACTGATTCACCATTCAGTGCAAGTGTTGTGTTTCTACAGTACTGCATGGCCAACAAGTGCACAGTCTAAGGTAATGGTACTTGCATATACAAGATGGTTGACTTTGAGAGGCTACTTGTGTCTATACCTGTTAGAAAAGAAAAGCTCAACATACAGAAAAATAAGAAATGCTGGGCCTGTACCTTGATATGAGACATGTTTGTTGTTTCCTGTTTATAATCCTGCTCCACTCGCTCTGTCAGATGTTCCGCCTCTGCAGAGTGAAGGTGTGTTAACAGTGGGTCACACTCTCTGGGCCTTTGCCTTCCAGCCCAGTTTCTAACTTCTTTTGGTCCATGCTTTCAGAGTTCTCAGTCAAGTCGCCTAATGATGACATCTTTGAAGACGCTGAAGGGAATCTTGGGAAATGTAGGAAAAGCCGATGCACCAACATCCTGTAATTACCACTGATGGCCACCGTGCCTGATGTTCAGCAACACTTAATTTCCTCTTACCAGGGACAATGAATTAGGCATTTATTGCACCAGAGCAACTTTTCATCTGCAGTCGCCATGAGGGGGGAGTTTAAAAGACATTAAAAGTCAGTTGTGCTGAATGAAAACTTTGCACCTTGAAAACACACACAATAAAACATGAGTAATCCAATCAGGATAACAGGACACAGAGTTCTCAGCTACACAAAACACTTCCCAAGCAGACTTCGAGTATCAATGCTGGCCAACATGATCAGTGTAGCTTTCCTTAAGTATCCTTCAGCCATTTTGTCATGCTTATAAAGTATCTGGACACAGCAGGGGCAGAACTCCTGTTTAAAATGTGTTGCATAAACAGGGTGACTCACAATCCTTTAGGCTTCCCACACATAAGTTTGCATTCATTTTACAAATGTCATTTATAAGAGCACACACATTTGTATCTAATTATGGGACGATATGAGACACATTTTCCAACAAAGGCATCAACAAATATAATAAGGTCAGTTTTACAATTTCATTTAATACCCCAGTTTTAAAAATGTAGTATTTGAAAGGAAAGACACATACATTGTACTTGGAGTAGGAGGATGCAGTTTCACCTTATTTCTAAGTCAACACATGTAGTCAGTTGTAAATACATTTAATCATTTCAGCCAACAACCAGGAAGGCCTCCCGCTCTTGCTTTTGGGATCACATCTATGTTCTCAGCTGTGGATGAATCCTCTGGCGTGTCGTATGTGGCACCCGATGCCAAATACAGGATGTTTCTTGGCGTGTAGAGACAATACGCTTGAGCATCAAAGGATGCCAGGTTCTTTGAAGCTCTTTGGCATTGGTCATCCACTCCAGATGTGGTGTGCATCGCCCCCAGTGGACATGGAAACCATGGGGACAGATGTTTTGCCTCCTGCCGCAGCATAAGGGTGAAAATCCAGGACAGCTGAGCACATGTGAAATAATACAAACCACGCTGGTGTAATGATTTCTCTTTTATTGATCTCTCAATAAAGGCTCTCTTGCATCTAGTGAGGATACAGCATCTTGCTTAAGGACAGCTCAATAAGGTGAATACGTGCTGAATTCAATTTTTACCTTTGGTCAGTTGTATCTCTTTGTATCCTGTGTTTTTCCTTTTTCAGCAGCAGCTACAGTGCAGACTATGAATATGTGAGCATTCATTTGTCCTTTTGTTATAAAACTCCATGACACATACACTCTTAGTACAATCCTGAATGGAACAAGGCTGAACTTGAACATAGGTGAATATAAAGTTTAATAATTAGACTTGGTAGGAGATGGTGCGAAACTGAATTACTGCACACTTGAGAATGACACTGCAGCAAACTGAGCACTTGTTCACAGTAAACTGAACAAATCTACATTGTCATATTTCTGGACTTGTAGTTGAAGTTATTGAGCATTTCTTTCATGTTCATGCCCATTGGAACCACCACACCTTATTCCTGCATTTCTACAACAGAAAACATCCTCCATTTTGAAAAGTGGCCTGATTATTGCATAATTTAAAAAAAAAACAAACTAGAAAGACACCTTCCATAGCATGTTGAAATATTACAAAATTCTGTTTTTATTTCAAAGCTGTATTAAAATATATAATATACAATTTAAAATGGAATTTAATAATTTTATTGTAATTGTAAAAAAAAAATGTATGCGTATCTTGTGTGAGTGTGAATGTGTCGTCTCTCTGTGGACTCTGTACGACAGTGGATCAAATAAGTACTAATAAATTTCCACCTGACAATCCCATAATCTACTGCATGTCATTACATCACAAAAATGACTGTGTAAATGACCACTGCACAACTCTACAGCTGAAAGTGATGATGCAAAACGACAATGGCTAGTGTTCAAAATCTTAATTTACTGCTCATATTGAGTGAACTATTGATTGTTCCTTGCATAGGGAGAAGTGAATGACTGAATATGGTGTGTCCTTTGTAGCCATCAATGTCCCGCAATCCATTTTGTCCCCCAGTCAGTTGTTTAATGGTGCATTTAGGCCATTATTGTCAACTCATAAAGTCAGGAAATATCATATAAAAACCTGAACATGGTGTTACATATAAAGGAGTTTGACTTTCACTGAGGTGAAACACAAAGCTGAACAAAAGATACATAAATTTTATTAAAATATATATAATTAAAATATGTGAAACATTCACTAAAACACAAGGTGCTCACAGAAAACAATGTAGACTAACGCAGACATCCTGTCATTATCACACAACCCAATCATATAGCCCATATAGGTAAAACAGCATTCCCACTCTGACCCCCCTGATCTACCTTTTATATTATGGAAGACTCAGCTGTTGACTCACCATGAGAATTTAACTGTTTGAGGGCTTCGGAGAGGAAAGACTTTCTCACCATTACAACTGTACATTGGAGTTTTAAATCTCCAACTGGGGGAGAGGAGTTCTGTAAAAAAAGGACACAGTACAGTGAAGTGACAATCTGTGGCATCTTTATTCCCATTTCAGTTTCGTCTTTAAATAATATCCTCAGTTCTACTGAACAGATAATATAACTATCATCATCCCCAACAGTTACTTTGTTTCAGAGAAATCATATCATTTTGGCATAGTGTACCAGTCTAAATACTACAGCACCCATGAGGCTAAGGCGCCGCTACCATGGAGAAGGAGCCAGGTTTGAGGTGCGAACTGGAACAGTAGGGAATCGGACGTGCCTTGCCAAATTGCACCATGAAAGTCGGGAATTATTCTCTCCCCTGAAAAGTTGCACAAGCTTGTACCTTCAACTAATTATCAAAGAAGTAGATATTCTATCATTCTGAATCCCTTAAACTGAAGATTTAAAAAGTAGAGTTTCGTGCTGAGCCAAGCTGTAGAGGAGCCCCATCTGTCTATGGGGGGAATGAATGGGACTTTAACTCAAGAAGCAGAATGAAAAAAATAAATAATAAATAAATGCATAATGGCTCAGATTTGATCTCACTGGTTAAAATATCTAGCGTATTTGCCCTTTTTTGATTAGCAAATTAACAAACCAAGAAATGGAACAGGACACAAAAGTCAATGACTAACTCCTAATTCAGGAGTCACAGATCTCAGTTTAAGATTTCAATTTACATGCACACTTTGTTGAGAGCAACTTCTTGGTGGTAAATAGTCTGCAACCACCAACACCCCAAAGCGCTTTGGAAAATGAATGGATGGGGCTTGATTACACAGTGGATAGTCTAGTGAATTGCTCGCTCTAAGCAACAATCATCCACATTCAGTTTGTTTTTTGTGTGACACTAAAGTACCGCTGTGGTCCCATCTTCTTACCTGCGCTCTGTCTTCAGTATATGCATTATATATTCAGTTTCCAAGGACATGAATTCAGCAGTGATTTAAATGGTATTTAAATTTAACTACATCATTCCTGGAGAAGAAGGAGAAGAAGAAGAAGAAGAAAAAAAAGAAAAGCAGCGCTGCAGTCAGCCTTTTCTGTGCCATAAATCCACACTGCGTTTGACTGTGATAGTGGCCTTTCAGCATACAGCATGTATTGAGTTGTCATCTGTGCTTTATCAGTGGAATAAAATAATACATTTATATTACAAGTCTGATTTCAAGACTTCAATACATTATTCTGTCTTCCCACGTCAGTATTATCCCACTGAGTATTATAGCAATTATAAAAGAAAAGATGTCCTTTGCTTTGATTATAGGCACAGCAGTGGTATGAAAGTGTAGTGTGTATATGCCCTTGTACTAAGTGCTGATTATATAACTGTCCTGCAACAGGAGAATACGGTAGAGATTTTAGCAACCAAGTTATAATGACTTAAAAAGGCTCTTGTGCCATAAGAGGAACAGTTGTTTGCTTTCCTTTGCATTGCAAATTATGATCAAACAATGTTCATTACAGATTGAGGATTATTTTAGACTCTTCGTGTGAGTATTTCAAGGATTATATGTATTTTTTAAGAGCATCTCTAACCTCCTCGCACTTAGAGTTGCTTTTTTTTTTTTTTTTTAAACTTTTCACTCTTTCCCTGAGGCAGTTTCATACGTATATGCAGCAAATACACAGTCCACAACCTGACGTCTGATCTTTTTGCTTCCTCAAATTTTTATTTTTGCATCTGAAAGCACATCAACAACAGTAAACATAGACTGAGAACTTTCTGACTGCTGCTGTTTAGTGTAGTTTATGGCTCAGCTCCTGTAGTCCTGGAATCAGTGTTTTCAATATTGCTGTAAGATCTAGATCGAGGCGTTATATGGTTTTTGACAGCTATATTATTTCCCAGTTTAGACAGAGTTTGGATTAAACCTGTGGATCTGTACCATTGCTGCCAAATCTTGAACTGTTTTATCTGTTTTCAAGTACATAGCCTCTAATATTCACACCCCTGAGCTTCGCACATTCAGATATGGAAGCAGCCCAGTACAACCACAGACTTGTGTTGGTGGCCTCCGAGCAGATCTGCTGGAACAGTAGTTGGGTTAAGTCCATGTTCAAGGGCAATGCAATTTTTGGTTATCAGATCACATGTACTGTTATGAGATTACAGTAATCTTTTATTCCCTCTAACCCTCAAATTATTGGCCATGTAGTTCCATTCCTGGTGTCAGCCCTGTTGTCAGCCAGCTCTCAGTAAGTACGTCTGATAATGTCTGCCACAGATAACAATGGAGGGATTCCCTAAGCTTGTGTGTCTCGTGCCTTCCCAGTCCATTAGCCTGCCATACTGCCTGTGTGGCCGACAAATGGCTGAATTAGATCCGAGTCTCATCCTATGGGGGGAAAAATATCTTGGCTCTCCTAGATCCTTGACAAATGCTCTCTTCCCCTGTTGTGGCACTCTCTGCTTATGATGTTTCTCTTTTCAAAAAGCCTCTCTCATCCAAGCATTTCCTCATTTCTTGTAACATGACACCAGACCATTCATCCCACTTTTCTTTTCCATTTGGAATTGCATCACGTGCGATTTTACCTCTGTGCAGGCCTGTGATGTTTGGAACTTGTTTCTAGTGAGATGTAGGGGTCGTGATGAAACAATACCAGGGCCTACTTTGTTATATATCTAGATTTTTTTTTTTTTTGTATTAGTGATCCTCATTCTGAATGTGAGCCAAGGTCAAAATGTGATTAAAAGAGATCAGCTGCCACCAAAGCGAGCAGAATATACAATCAGTTTCACAGCCTTAATGCCTCATGTAGTCAATATCTACATATGTTCGATTAATAATTAAAAGTACAAGCAGTGAATTCACCTCCATCCACTAATTGCAGCTTGTTAATTACATGGTGGACAAACCATACATTAGTTCTGACAGGGCAGAACACGGCACATACTCAGACACTGTAGAAGTTAGTTATTGCAAACAAAATCCTGCAAGCTGTTGTACCAAAACAAAAAGGGACAGCCTAAAAAGGGACATTCCTAATCTGTGCAGAAAAGGGAAAAAGCAATATTTGGATAAGTTCACAGAGATATGAGGGTAATGTCCTCACACTGTGGCTATTTGTGACTTCAGCGATGTTACTCCAGGATTTGGTTCACTATACAAGCATAAGCATTGTTTCCATGCATTATCTAGCAGTGGGTTATGTCCTCAAAGGCATTTCTGTGATCTGACAAAAAGCCTGCTGTCCAGAATGATCAGCTGTTTGCCAGAGACCAAGCCAACCGGCGCCACCGTTGCAACTGGGCAAAACATCTGCGGAAAATGTTCCAGTATGCCACCTTGTGAATCTTCTGTCACGTTGCTGAGTCCAAGGTCGCCACTGAGCTTTCAAGGTCAACGTTTAAACTAATCTTAATGAGAATAACAGGCAGCGAGTGGAACGAAGGACAAACAGACTGGAACAGACTCCGTCCAGCTCTGTCCAATTAGTAGACACCTATGTCCCCGCCTTGCCTTGAGGTGTTTGGCACTCGTCTCTTACAAGAAACAAAGGTATTCGCAGACCCACCTCTCCTGTCTAAACTCTTTACTGGTGCCACTCTGTATGTACCAAACTTTTAATTATATTTGACGAGCTGCCATAAAAATCCAATTTCCCCCAGTGTCTGCAGGCCCTTTATTATTGCTCTGTTCCAGTAGACATTGCATTCCACATAGACGACAAACATTCATCTCACACAGCTGCATGGACCCTCAACATTTCTCCATCTTTGTGTCTTTCTCACCGCTCCACATTCTCCCCTTCTCCTCTCTTTTGCTTCTCTGCACCTCTTTGTCTGAGTGTTTCACACTTTCTCCCAGTGTTTGTCCCCCCCTCATGCTTCTGTCAAGTCCTCTTATCTTCTGTATCTTTCTGCACATCTCTCCTTCACACCAGTGTCTCTCTCTCTCTCTCTCTCTCTCTCTCTCTCTCTCTCTCTCTCTCTCTCTCTCT
>CM076669.1:11853124-12094117 GCA_038496675.1 Rachycentron canadum
CTCTCTCTCTCTCTCTCTCTCTCTCTCTCTCTCTCTCTCTCTCTCTCTCTCTCTCTCTCTCCGTCTCTGTCTCCTGGCCCAGAAGCAAATATGGTTCATTACATTTTTAATGTTGTTTGTAATTGCTTTGCTCTCTCAACATGTCAAGAGCAAATCATTTTTCCAGAGCATTCGTTTAAGTTTGGTGTGCAGGGATCTCAACGAGGCCTTTGCAAGTGTTGCACCACTGATGTTTTTTTTTTTTTTTTTTTCATCCACACAGACTGTGAACATCTCATACCATTTGTGTTGAGGAGAGTTGAATGCAAGACACTCGATTGCAGCTGGAGGTTTCTCCATTCAGATGAAAAGATGATATTTTATTTGTGAATTTCGTATATTTTATAAAATGCTACACAATGCTGTTGTATGTTGCTGTTGATTGTAAGGACAGATGAAGTCTGCAAAATGTATATATAATGTCCATATGTTTAAAAATGCTAAACGATTCAGTGCATTTTATGAGTGATGGTATAGCATATTATCTTATTCCTGCCAACAGTTTCCTTATCCTCCATCGATTTCTTCTTCCTCTTCCAACAAGTCGCCCCCACAGCTTGTCATGGTCAGTGTTACTTTGCATGTTATCTCAATATTACTGTGCTTCGGAGACATGGCTCGCAAGCAGTCACATGACTTTTTTTTTGAGTAAAAGTGTGGGTGTGTGTGTGTTTACTGAGCAGAGCTAGATTTTATTCTATTAAATAACCATTCTCTGGAGAATCTGAGACTGAGTTGCACTGGTTTACATTTTAGATCCTGACTCAAAATGTGTTAGTTTGGATTACAGCTGAACAATATCAAGTAAATAAATAAATAAAAAACATGTACCGACGTACCAAACAAACATGTTCCCTTACAACTGGAGAATATGATTTGTAGGCAGGAGCATCTCTGTATCACCACAACACTTAACGGTGGTAACAATGCACTACAACTACTACTTTTGATGCATTTTTTACCTTTATCAAAAAAAAAAGCAAAACAAAAAAAACAAATGCATCTCCTGCAGTTTGGAAGTTGCACTGTTGAGTTTTACAGGTGTCACTAGGTGGATTTTGAACAGAGCCCTGCAGCTAGTTTACTTCTTTATGCTAACTACTATCTCCTGGCTCCAGCTTCATATTGAAGCCACAGATATGAGCATCATCTCATCAAACTCTCGTATATTTTTCAATAAGTACTAAAGGGAAAAAAAAAGACAAAGAGTAAAAAGATCGTTGTAAAAACAAAACAAATCTGGTCTCTGTTATTTTCAATTTTCATTTGATCTTTATTTAATCAGGCGGTCTCATTGCGATTAGGATCTCTTTTCTCTCGTCTCTCTGATCCACCAGCCTGCACAGGCCAGGAGCCTCAGCAAAACACAGCTCCTCCTACCTGTCAAAACACAAAGCTGCTCTCTAAGCCCACAAGATTTCATACAGGAGCAGGGCGCTCGCTGCTTTGTAGTGGGCAAAATCGGCCTGTCTTCTCTCCTCAACGGGAGCTTTGAAAATACCCAGCCCCAAATAAACAGATGAGATCCAGGAAGAGGAAAGGGACAACTGGAGCGAAGCACAGGAGAAAAATGGAGAGAAAAGGCAGAGGAAATATGGATGGAGGAAAAAAAAAAAAAGAAATCTGATATTAACTGCAAGTCATATTTCTCCTCATCTCAAGCTACTGACAGCTGTCATGTCAACCTCCTCACCCACACATGCATTTGTACTTTTGTACCTGCGAGGACCCTCATTGACACAATGTTATTACAAAAGCCCTTACTCTATATCTACATCTCTAATTGGCCCCGACAAAGATAGAAAAACGAGAACACGTACACCTTGCCTGTGCTCTGACTGGGTTATGTAAAAGCTTGCCAATTAAATATTGAAACGAACAGACAGGGATGGGGAGAATGATGAAGGGGAAAGAAAAATAAAGATAAAAAGAGACAACAGAAAGAAAGCATGACCATGGGGCATGTAAGGTGCAAATGATTTGCAGCTTCTGTGTAAATTGTAATTACAAAAGCAGTTTCTTCTCATATCCCCTCCATATGTATTTAAAGTGTCATTCAGAGACAACGCTGACTTTTATTTTTCCTTTGTCGTCGTATCACATTCGCCTCTCGGCAGGTCTATATACAAAAGAAAAATCAGAATTATTTTTCAAGTGTAGGACCCCCTTTGGAACTGTGTATTACAGTATAAGAAAATAATAAAAGACCTGTAATCTGTCACCATTATGCATTTTAAAATCAGATATGGGTTGCTGATGCAGAATCCTTATTCAGTCCATCTTGATAGTTGATACAGGCACTAAGACCACAACAATAGTAGCTACAGCTGGAGAATGTCACAGGTTATAGGACAGGGTCACTGGGTTATAGGTCACAGTTGATGTGACCAGCAACCATGAATGACTAAAAATAAACTCGCCGCAATGAAGAAAAGCTTGATTTTCATGATGTTGAAATTTCAATCATTGTGCAATAACACAATTTTGAATTAATTAAAATTTATTCAAATCTGCCTCCAGTAAAGATTATATATATATATATATCCTATATAGAGGTTCATCCAGCTACAGTAACATTTCTATTGACTTAAGTTTTAAAACCTTGCACCGGTCATTTCACTTCATATAGGGCTACTTCTTCAGATTAGTCATCAGATTACCATCTGATGACTCCACACACAAATAAGCATCTACTCATGCTACAATCGGGAGTATGTGCACATGGACACACATGTGCACCAGTGCGTGCAACTGCTTAACAAGGACCGGGACCAAAAATGGGAAAACATACACACATATGCTGCACTACACAACTGCCTAGTTTATTTGGCTGGTGTTTGTACAATAGGGGCGCTTGCAGGGTGCGCTGGACTATTTCTTAGTAAGACTAGTGACCATTTCTATCTGTTTCCATTTCTTAAGCTCAGATAATTCCATCGGTGTAACCTTATATTTTATAGAGATATGAGATTTCTTTTTAATTCATACAAATATCTATGAGGTTTTGCGAGACATCAAATTAGTTAATCATCCAAACCACCCTGATGTGTTTCAATCTCAATCTTCGATGTTAAACCAGTTTTCAGTGGAAGTGGAGGGAAAATCTTGTGCTCAAAAAAGAATTTGCAGGATTTTGGTTGGTCTCGTAACGTTAGTGGTCACCTGAACCCGGGGCTTACGAAGACCTTCTCTCTGAGCCTTTATGTTTCCACGTGTGTAGTGCCCACTCACACTCCAGGCAAGACACATGCAACAGAAGAAACCTAACCACTAAAGTAAAATAACACTATTCTCATGAAAATATGGCTTGTTGCATTTCAGCAGGCAGAAACAGTCCATCCTGATTATTGGTCAAAGCAAATAAAGCAACAACAAAGCAACCAAATCCTTATATTAGCCATAAAAAAGAGGATATCTCAGGATTGAAAGTTAGGAAAAGCACTGAATTCATTTCCCTCAAAATAAGTTTTTAATTTGAAGATGTTAAAGTCTGAAATTGCTCTTACAAAGTTCTTGAATATCTTTTCTTGCCTGCCATAGACAGTAAGTAGAGAATTCATCAACATAACATAACAGCATGACTCAACAAACTCAAATTAACAAATTTTTTTTACTTGTTTTTTTTTTCTTTCTTCAGCTGCAGGCAATACATAGACAAGAAAATATGACCCACAGACTGGAAGAGACCACAACCACATTGTGACTCTTTTCAATTGTTTTGTGTCTCTTTGTAGGTACGCTTGATCACAAATCCAGGCCATGTCAGTAAATTCATGAACTTAACAAATAACTCCCAACCTCAACCACAACCACATATAAACTAGTGGGGATCTTATGAAAACACTTTTAGCAGTCATGATTTGAAAAATTGTGTTTTTCATTAATACACAAACTGAAGTCAGCGGCCATGAGAGTATGGTGAGAACTGAGGTTAAGAAAAACTTGCTGCGGGGCACGCCCACGCAATTTTAAGTGGTTACATTAGATAAATGGATTCAGATGTACCCGGCCTCTTCCAAACCCTCCTTATCTCTAGTGGATAAGCCCAGGTCATGTCACTTCCACTGCATTACCCATGCAAACGTCCTCAACATGACACTGAAACACACGGCCCAATGGGAGTGTGGACGCCAGTGCAGAAAGTAATCTGGACGACTATGCTTATATTCGCATAGAACAAGGCTCACAGCTTGGCAGAGGAATCTTATATCAAGTCCACTACTAGTTCTCTTTATAATAATTTTGTCATACATGTTTTTTTTCCATATACAAAGTGTATGAAAAGCTTTGCAGCAACAGACTACAGAATTGTGCGCATATGTGCGTGTGTGTGTGTGTCTGTCAATCACTGGAGAGCTATGACAGCTTTTGACCCACTCTTGTGCAGCAGCTCATATAACCAGCTTACTAACAGGGAGATAATAACAGTGAAGCGGCGGGCCTATCTTGGATGTGTTAGTGTGTCTCCCAGTGTGAGTGGCTGAGCAGTGAAGAGACAGAGAAAGAAGAGAGAGAGGGTCACAAAGCCCCGAACATCCACTTAAGTCACATGAAAATGAAAATTGTTCAAAGCACTAAAAGAGCCCACCTCATGCATCCATCACCGGTCTGTTTTTTCAGAGCTGGCAGCGACTCAGACTTGCATTGGCAGCCTTTCTTTTTTCTTTTTTTTTTATTATTATTATATTTTCAACCTCAGCAGAGAAGAATTCCAGACTTCGCAGACAGTCGCTTGATGATCGCTGACATTGAGAGAGCCCCTGCGCAGCGACCCCTGCGACCCAGAGCCTTAAATCTCCCAGTGGGAAAAAGGGGGGAGAAAAAAAAAAAGAAGAAGAAGAAGAAGAGGAGGAGCAGTTTATGATGTCGCACTCGAGCGAGCAGCAGCGAGGAGAAAAATAAGTATCAATTTTACGAGGGGCTCTAAATCAGGATGGGTTTGCAGAGACGACTTTATCGTTCAATCTGGCCGCCTGTTCTGGAGGTGTTAGCGGGGTTAGACAAGCGAGGGACGAGCACGCCCGCCTCGCCTCACCGTAACAATAATCATCTAGCTAAGCCCGCAGCTCACGACCTGTAAATTGATTAAGGAGAGGACGATGACAGAAAGATTCTCCGCGAACTTCTCCGAGGCTCTGTGCGATGAATTTCCAAGCCTTCATTAGATGGACTGTCTGTCCGAGCGTGCTGAATCCAGAGAGAAGATGATGAGAGGGTGTGAGGGGGTAATGGGAAAACTCCAAACTCATTGGCGGTGTTTATACGAGCTGTCTACCATGAAGAGAAGGGCCACGGCCCCCTTTGTCCCGAGATGAATAAAAAAAAATCATCTTCTCTGCCTGTTTCATTACAGAGAATCATTTCTCCCAAATCAGAGCAGATAAATCATTCAGAGAAAAATGAGGGTGTGTGTGCGTATGTATGTGTGTGTGTGGACCACCCTTATGGGGATGTTGTTACAAGGCCTGTGTGCAGGTTTGTCTTTGTGTCTGTCCACCAGTGTTTTGTGTGTGCAGGTGTGTTACAGCACCCATGTTTGTGCATGTGTCTGTCTCTGTGATTGTCAACTTAAGAGTCAACAGAAGGTTTGATGTAGCCGATGGTTATTTCTGTGTGTGTGTGTGTGTGTGTGTAAGGGGGGGTTCTGCCCAAGGAGGCATGATTAAGACGCTGAATCAGACTCCCTGTTCAAACAACACAGCAGAATCATGCAACTTTAACTTCTTCCGACCCGTTGACACAAACAAGTTAGACATGCCTCCATCCAACATTAATCAGCCCCTTCAGGAAACTCCAGGATGCAGAGGAGTTTTTTTTTTTTTTTTTTTTTTTGTGCGAGATAAACAGTTTCCATACAATTATTGCAAGGTCTTGCAATTTTGGTCAGTCTTTTACAGCATAAGTCATCATTTTGAGAATGACGAAGGCTGTAATATTTTTAGAAATCATTAATTAATTACAGTAACCCTTTTTTTTTTTTTTTTTAGAAAACATACAGTCACACTTAGGCCTTGCAATACTTTATCCTCACAAACCAAGCAGTTGAAATGATACAGATGGTGATACAATGATACAAGGTTGTACTAAACACAAGAGTCTCATTGAATAGTTTGGAATTAAATTAATATTTTTTGTAAAATAAGAACTTTTATTCCCTTTCTTGCTAAGACTTAGAAAAATAGAAATAAATTTAAAAAAACAGATGCCACTGTCTGTGTGCTAAATATAAATCTGGAGTCAAGAGAAGGTTCACTTAGCAGAGAGTCTGGCTCAATCCACCAACCTCTACTGCCACTAATTAACACATTGTATCTCATTTGTTTCACAGATAGTACATAAAAAGCAAGGTATGTCTTGGGCAGACACAGCTACATCAACAAATGCACACCAACTTTTGTGCCATTAATACAAAAGAGACATAATGTGTTAATTAGCAAACTGTATAGATGCTTCTTGGCTGACTTTTTGTAAGCACTGGATGTTATTTCTAGTCTTTCTATTTTTAAACTTCTCCTGGGTGTAGCCTTTTGTTTGACAGACAAGACACTGAAGTTCTTCAAATGACCACTTGAGGCTGGCTCCAAAAGCAAGTCAGTCCCTGTAGACTCATGTTAAAATGCCCAACTTTACAGCAGAAATAAACATGTTCACAGCCAGTGACAAAGAAGGGTTTTATTCTGTGTAGCTAATTTCCTCCTTCTTGACAACTGTATGGGTTCATTTTTTTATATTTTGGATAGTTCAGTAGAGACAGGCCAAAACGGCAACAATGAACCTTCCCACTCTGAGCTTCAAAAACCACTCCTACCGAAAAACCACTCCTACCGAAAGGCGAAAGGCCATCTTTATTTGCAGTCTTTATTTATAAGCTGTGCCACCTGGTGGTTAGCATCCCAGTCGACACATGGGAGAGTGTTTTGTCATGTAACATATGGTTATCAACGCCCCTTACCAAAACAGGTGACATAGTAGAGGTAGTTATAGATTGCCTTATATATTGCCTTAGACTAAAGCTTTCATGTGCCTTATGTCAAAGATGAAGGTTTTCTTGTTACAAAATGGAGGTTACCGAATATTCAATTACAAACACGTCCTTCATTCATTGGTTTTACAGATATTTTCTTGCCTATCAATGTAAACTCCCTCATACGACCCTCAGTTCATTGCCTCAGCTCAGCCTGAATTTCTTTTGACCACTAGTTAGTATCCCTTAGTTAACCCGATTAGCTGCACTTGTAGCGTATTGCTTCTTCTTCGACTGACTGGAGCCAACATCCACATCATCATATCCACATACATTATTTTATTCCTTAACATCTCTGCTCACAAATGTAGCTTTAAAGATCAGCTATAAGATCATTAAGTGCTCATATTCCAGTGTATTAAGAATTCTCTTTCCGCTCCCATTAACAACTCTCATACCATACATATTAACTACTACTATTAACTATTCCACTTCAATTAATTACTCTCTCAGCACACAGCCATTCAAAGGTGTGCTAACAGGGGCAATGGATGGAGTTTCAAAACAAAAGTCGTGACATTTTTTTTAAACTGTCTCCCGAGGCTTCTTTACCCTCAGGCAGTCAACTGAAAATCCCTAATTTAATCTTTTACCTACAGACGTGTTTGCTTTGATTCCCTCTTATCCCTGCATGGCAAAAAGCACAGTTTTTTTGTTTAAAAGAAAGAGAAACAACAGACATGGCTCTATTTCTACAATTTTTAAAACACACACACATATATATATACATATATATATATATCTCCCTAGGGATGTGGCTGTGTTCTGTAACAGTTGATTTCTAGTGACACTGAGCCACAGGAGCAAAGAAATGAGGAAGGTGGCTGAAGAGGAGCCTGTTACCTTCTTTCAAATAGAATATTCACTCCCAATTCAAGCCATATCAGTGAAATAACACAGCAAGACCCTATAAGCACAACAACTTGGCCCCTGCAGTCCCACACCAGCTTCCTCCTACAATGTTGAAATTTTGGTTTCACTCACAGATTGCCAAGCCCACAGCCCACACGTTTTAATATATTGCCAAATAACACATAAAAATTTTAATGTATTGCCAAATAACGCATTAAAATGTGTGTCAGATTTCCCTAAACAGCCTGTGCAGCATAATCCAATTGTTCTAGGCCCAGAGTGCATAACTTTTACTTATTACACTACAAGCCCAGTTGAAAAATTAGCATTTGACATTTAATGCTGTGAAGCACTGGTCCCAGATAACTTCATTAGCTTGGGAAATGGCTGACATGAAACTACAGGGAATAACTTACTTGTTGGTGATCTTACAACTTGAGATTCAAGCAAAGAACTACATGCTTTAAAGAAGTGGAAGAAACAGAGAGAAAGATCCTCTGCTTGAGCAAAAGTGGCAACACCACAGTGCAAAACTACTGCATTACAAATCAGTGTCCTACGTGATTTCAAATGATGAAATGCATTTAAAATGGGGTGAAAAAAAATAATAAAGCTCAATAAAATGAAAATACAAATGCAGTAGCTTGATAATACACTTAAAGGTACCTTGGGTGTTTTTTTTTTACTTTATTTTTATTTTTTACTCTTTCTCACCAAAATTCACTATGTGTATCCTTGAACCCTGGGAAAGAAAAGCATGCAGAAGCCGGATGAGACTTCTTTTTTCACCATAATCACATAGGAATTAATGGGGTGAAAGTGGTTATAAAAATTCCTGGATTTGCCCCTTTCACCAGCACCGAAAGGTTTCATCTTTAAAGACCCATGCCCAGGCCCCATCCCTCCACCAAGTTTGGCGCCTATCTCTTTAATACTTCTTGCGTGATCCTGCTGACAAACAAGCAAACAGAGCAACAAACCGACACAGGTGGTGGTAATAAAGCTATCCTTGAGAACAAAAGCCGCGTGTAGGATTGTTTGGCCTCGGCGGAGGTCTGTGCTCTTCTGAGTGCCATTCTAGCTCATCTGTGGTTTACATCCATCTTTGCTTGCCAGGAGCCAGCTTCTCCACTGTCTTTGTGCCCTTGAAAACTGGGGACCGACAAATACAAACACTGCACCATGGCACTGCTCAAAAACTCCACTGGTCAAAAACTTGACAGTACTTGCAAAGGCTAGTTTTGCATTTTAGTGCCTGGTGATGCTGAAATTGTCAAGCGTCAAGTGGACACAATGTAATTTAAACTGGGCTAATATCATCCTGTCGACCTTTTGACTTGTGATAGCAGGGAACGTACAGATGTAACCAATGTCATCACTGATATTCTGTTTCATTTTGATGTGCCAGTACTTGCAGATAAACCCCACACTTGGCTGAATTAGACTGATTGGGGGGCAAACAGGCAGGAATACGGCATATGTCATTTTGTAATTAAAGTGCATTGATAAAGTGCCCTTTCATTACATTCTTCCACGTGTGAATCTCTAAATAAGTGATTGATGAATGAGAGCATGAAGGATTAATTCAATACTTTCTGCTGGTGTCAAAAAAAAAATCTCTTTTTCTCATTAGTTTGCATCCATATCTACTTCTTTAAAATTTGATAAACAAATCAACTCCTTTGAAAATCATTCATTTCTGTTAAGGATCATGGCTCATGCTTTTATTTGCTCTCTCTCAGTCAGCCTTATTTCAAGACCCCTCACTGTTACCATGCCTCCCCTGGCCCCTCTTCACTGTTTACCTCAGATGTTCTGACCAATCACTGCTCTCTATTCCTTGCACTCATTGAGACCCCCCCTCCCCAAAAGACACAGAGGAAACTCTTACAAAACAGCACACCAACAGTAGAAAAACAGGTATAATCACGCTGCCCCTGCACATGCCCCTTTTACCACCCTTCACACCACATGGGCCAATGAAAGTGGAGAAAACCAAAGCGATCCAGAGCAGCCGGCATCTCCTCCACTTAAGGACTGTATTAACCTTTCCACAGATGTCAATATATAATAGGTGGTACTGTGTGCCGCACATGGCATTTGTCTTGGATAAGGTGCAGGGGTCCTCCTGCTAAATGCCACCAGTAATGAAGCAGCTCTCTGTCTGTGCCTGTGCTTCCTCTAATCTGCAGTTAATGTTCCTCTAGAGTATATGTATGAGAATGTGTGTGCGTGCGCATGTGTTCAGTGCGTGTGTGTGTGGCAGCAGTAGACAGACAAACAGTGTGAATTTCATGTCTGTCCATAAGGAATTGTGATACATATATTAAATATAGGTCATGAATTTGTGAGTCTGAGATGTTATGTTGATATAATTTATCATCAGTATGTGTAGTACTAACAGTAGTGTGATTCCCTTTTAGTAACTTAACATGTTAGAGAAGATTGTCTCTACAAGACAAAACCTACAGTATATAGAAGTTCTATCAATATTATAAAGCATTTGGGTTTTTATTTTTCATTTAAAATATCTACATCCACCCAAGAGTTGTATTCATTTTATCACTTTTTCTGCATGGTCAATTTTTTCCTGTTTGCTTTCAGCCATGCTAACTGGGTGGCTATAGTGATCTTAGTATTGGCCTGTCCATCAGTCAGTTCGCCCTTTTCATCTTGACTCAAATATCTCTATAACCTCTGACTTTTCATCACCATCAGCAGGTCAAATGTGTCACTTTATCCAGTGAAATATCTCAATATCAACTGGATATTGAGCTATTCACAGTCTCCAGAGGATGTATCCAAATGACTCTAGTGATGCCCTGACTTTGCATTTGTTACCTACTTTGGTTTAGGGTCAAACACCTGCAGAACTGATGACATAATAATCTTACATTACGATAAACGTTCGCCAACACCAAGTTATTTTGTCTTCACAATAACCTTTCCTGTTTTTGCTATTGCTATTGGTAAAACAAGAAACTAAGCAATTTCTTTTGTCATTGTGGCAGTACACTAGCAGTACACAATCACTGTCATATTAAACACAACAGAGAGGTCACGGTGCTATATACATCCCATCACTTCTCTCTAAACTTCATTGGCCTCTGCGTTGAGCTGTTTTTCAATCTGATTCTCAGCCCTCACCTCAGTATTTCACCTCCTTGGGTATCACTTGATTGTTATCAACTCTTCACGACGCTGAGCACATGAGCAGAGACTTATATATTCTTGGCTCAAGCACTTCTGAAGTCAGTTTGCTTCAGCTGGTTGGGTGAACAGTTGATAAAGAAGGGGACAGACCAGTTGACCAGACACCTATGGAAAAACATTGCAATATTCCTCACTATGACCCAAGTGAGGCAAATGTTAGAATAAACAAAGAATTAAAATAAGACTAAGACTAAAACTGTTGAGACTAACTGATTCTTTTCACAGACTTATAAACAATCAGTTTCCTCAGTACCAGCGTTTAGCAGCCATTAGGAGAACTACATCTAAAGGCACTCCTACACTGCCTTCACCACTCAGCCGTGGTAGTAGCCGCTTGGGATGAACATACACTTAATGCATTTTTTATTATTCCAGCTGTGTCGAGCATGCAGAACACCCCAAAAGGTTTGAAGGTTTAAGCACAAAATGAAAGGCATGTCATTCTGCTGTGGTAATCACAGTTGTGTGCACAGAGCTCAATTTAAAACGGAATAAAAAAATACTAGACTAATATTTTAATTAATGCCTCCCGTTTTGGTGGAACCAGTACAACTAAGGCAACAGCAAGACATTGCATTACAAAGAACATGGATTTTGTATGTGACATGTGGATAAATGTCATCTCTCGTGTTTGTGACCAGGACCACAGGGGCCCACAAAAGGACAGTAAGACTATCTGGTGAAGGTCTTTTCATTATCAACCACTCTCTTGTGTCTCTGTCCTCCTCCCTGGTTGCTAAGCTCTATTGACCAGCCAGTGCAGAGGAGAGGACCCTGTGGGCCTGACCACATGTCACACAGATACAACGCTGCGGGATGTGCCCCAGAAAAACTCAGTGAAAGCAAAATATATTGTTACTGCACGCTGTCATAAGATTTCAAAAAGTTTAAAAGGTGAGTCCCAAGTTCAAAATGTAGAGACTGTATAGTAGAGAACCTTGAAATAAAACTTTCCCTAAACAGGAAATAGTCACATATTTGGGTTGTGATTGAACATACTAACTGCCTGAAAAGTTTTACATTTAACAAGGTTTTTTCCTCAGCTCAAGGGTACAGCAGTGTGTATAAAAGCCACAGAAAAAGATGATGTGTGTAGAGAGAGCAGGGAGAGCAACCGGGGTTCAATAGAAAAAGACAAGGGGGGTATAGCAGCAAAGTACCACTGCTGTTCGACAAGTTCATCAACTGCCTGTTTTTTACATCTGTGTTCTGACTGCAATTCAAGACCAATGGTTGCTGATTTTCCACAGCATTTAGAGGCAAATGCCACAGCAAGGAGTTTATCTTTTCTGCCAGTTAAATCATTTAAGAATGGGTCAACATGTCCTTCAAAGCTTTTACAATTGCATTACTTTTTCTCAAGTTTTGTAACAAACTACATAATTGAACAGACATAAGTCGTAAAAGTTTATAATCTTCTCTTTAAAATAAGGTACGTGAATGTCTCTGAATGGACCGACTCACTCCCTTCACCAGAAATATGATTTGTGAGTCTTGCAACATAAGATCAAACTAAAACACTCATGCAATCTTTTGTTTCTGTGGCTGGCTGTCATAGCATTCAACAACCACAGTCTGCTGTCCAACATGTAATGACAGCTGTCAGCACTGATGTACTGAATGCAATATCTACTCTGTCAGTCTCATTGTGTACATTGTACATTTTTAATGGGAGAGGGATATTTTTATTTCAAGAGGATGAGTAGTCAGAAGCCAATGGGTAAGGAGGGAGATCATACTTGACTGAAATGACAGTGTACAGCTTTTCTGTGCTATTATTCCTTTTATGGATGGCCTCTTTTGTTTAACTTTATCTATTTTTCTGCTGCTTCTGTGTATTCTTTGCACCTCTGACCAAATTAATTTCATCCTTTGAATAATAAAGTTAAATTTGAATTGAATTAGCGGTTAATTGTGGAATCGTTGGAAGTCTTGCTTGTGAGAATATAAAAAGAGTCATCACAACACAGGCCACACTGTTTGACTGCCACACTGTCGTCTTTCTGTTAGTCAATGCAGTGCAAAACCAGCATTTCACTGATTGTTAGCATTTATCATTTAAATGACCAGAATAATACAGTAGAGTAATTCCCTGTTAAGTCTACAGCCATTCTAGCTGCTCTGAGGCTAAATGCTGACAATAGCATAGCAACATACTGACAATGATATTGGCAACATACTGATGTTGAGTAGGTATGTTACCCATGTTCACTAGCATGGCAGTATTATCTAATTAATACACAACATTGCTAGCATGGTAATATCATTTAAATATCTATTTAGAAACAGCTGCTCCGTAAGGCGAGATGCTAACGCTAGCATAGCAATATGTTCGCAATGACAATGGCAACATGGTGATGTTGAGTCAGTATCTTTACCATGTTCACTATCTAGTCTGTCATGTGGCGTGGTAATATTGCCTAACTAACAAAAAACAAATAGGCTACATATCATCCATAGAGCCACGGCACTAGTATGGATAAATAAAATAGCTATGTTGTTGAATAAGGAGGACTATAAGTTTAACATACATTTGTACTAAAAGAACAGCACAACAAAATGTTTAAAATCTAAAAATGAGGATGTAAGAGTTGCACACTCAGTGCATCACAAGACATGATACAATTTGGTGAGTGACAAGAACCCGTGAATGGTTTCCCAATTGGGCCTTCAACAAGATAAGAGCAGAAGGGAACGGGATTGTGCAATTAGTGATTTTCACTTCCAACATCAATTGCTACCACCCATATACAATAGGATGAAAAAGTGAAAGAGGGGAATAATGAGATACAGTGAGAAAAACAAGAGAACATCGTCCCTTACTCTCTAAATATATAATTAAAGACTGAAGCATCATGTTATATCACAGAACCGTCAGTGTGTCTACGTAGATAAACGGGGCAGATGCAGAAGTTCACTGGCAGGGCAGCAAACACTGTCAGTTCAGGAGCGCAGGAAGCATGACGAGGCCATAGTCTAGCTGGACATGCCAACCCCGGCACTGATGTCTGCATGGACTGGGCTCTGTTCCTCCTGGCATCTCAGAGGTGAAAGTGTATCAGTTCAGTAGGTCAGAGCTGCACAGTCAATGCTTATCTTATATTTTTTTAGCAGCATTATGATTTTACTTTATGTCGGGCACTTCCCATAACACCCCTAAGTGCTGTTTCATATTTCATTGCTCTCTATTATGATCTCCTCACTGACAGTTTCATGGCCATGCTTTTAATGATATGATTTACAAAAGAAAAAACAAATGAATAAATGATTCTATCAGCAAATGGGTCAAACGATCAATGAGTTCAAAAACATTTGATAGTTAAATTCTTAAAAACATGGAAGAGAGTTCATTATAAAAAGGTGCCTCATACAGTTCCCTGCTTAATTGCTGCACTATTGCACAGACAAGCTGAATGAATTCATCAATAGCTGGTTCACTTTTGTTTTAGTGTAATGCTTTTGTCTGAAATTAATGAAAATAGTTTTCACTCTCTACTTCTGTTAGCTAAAGTTAGTTAAGTCAAAAGATCAATATCAGCCTCATTTCTATAAGCTAGATATCAGTCTAGTATATCAGCAGCCAGTTAGCTTAGCATAAAAACTAGATGATAGTTGTGGATGGCTTAACAACTCAAGTAAGTAAGTGCCTTTACAGGCACATTTTTTATTTAACTTTGGAGAGGCTGGGCGGCACGGTGTTGCAGTGGTTAGCACTGTTGCCTCAAGAAGGTTCTGAGTTCAAACCCCAGGCCTGGGTCCTTTCCGTGTGGAGTTTGCATGTTCTCCCTGTGCCTGAGCGGGTTCCTCTGGGAACTCCGGCTTCCTCCCACAGTCCAAAGACATGAACATTGGGTTAATTGGTGACTCTAAATTGCCTGCAGGCCTGAGTTTGAGCGTGAATGGTTGTTTGTCTCTGTGTGTCTCTACAGCCCTGCGAAGGACTGGCGACCTGTCCAGGGTGTACCCCACCTTCGCCCAATGTCGGCTGAATGGAGAGCTACAATAGCTGCTTCTCCCTATTTCCACCATTTATGCTAAAATAAACCATAGGCTGCTACCTTTGGCTTCATATTTGGCAAGTGAGAGAGGTTTGTCTTCTCCTCTGAGTTTTGTCAAGAAAACAAAAGTGTAAAAATCAACAAAATTGTTAAAAATGTTTTTTATAACGGAAGAATTTCATTGCTAGTCTTGTAAAGAATAGGCCTACCTGACACGACATGCAGATACTCCACATTTATTCTCGTGCTAACCTTGACAGAGAGAGGATATCAGCCTTGATAAAAACATCACACATGTGAAAATCAGATATCAAATGACTGCTGGGACTGGACAGCCGGGTGCTGACAGCTATTCAACTCTTTAGTCAGAGAATGATGTCTGGCCATGCCCACCAAAGTCCTAACTTGCCCTTCAGTTAATGTTGCGAGTATAAGAACAACCCGGGGGCAAAAGCTTCACTAGCTTGAATATAGTGAAATCTTGTCAGGGAAAGACATGAATAGCATCCTCCCTCCAGTCTCTCAGCAGCTTCTATCAAGGTGAGAGAGGCAACGAAGTCCCTGAGCAGCATCAGTGTGGCGGCTCTCTGGCCAGCAGCACAGGACCGGTGTTGCACAGGGCAGCACACAGCTGTGCTTGTGTGTAATAGCGTTTAGCACGGTGCTGTGGAGGAAGAGAAATCGTGCTCAAACAAACTAATACTAGGAAGGAAGAAGCACAAGAAAAAGTAGTTGATTTCCCTCCAACTGCTACGCTGTCCATTATTCCTGTCCTGTGGCAATGAAGGGGAAGCCAGCTGGCTAGAGACCTCAACAATAAACAAACACAACATTGTCTGGCTTGAACAAACAACCTGCAGTTTCCCCAGAGCCAACCTCTCCTCCCCAGTGATGATGAATATTCTCTGTCTCCTACAGTCATATTTTTCTGTTGGCTGCGGCGCGGTTTTTGGCTTCAGGGCCAGATATTGATAAAGCTGGAACAGGATTTTCTGCACTGTATAATGTGGCTATCGCTCAGTGGTGTGTGAGGAATGCTGGGTGCCACTGTGGATATAGATATCCAACCTCCAGCTTTGACACACAGGGTGACTGAGGTTTACGTGTAAACAGTGAAGCAAGGGGAGCGTGTGTCACTCAGTAATCGCTAATCTCACAGTGTCTCTGACCTCTGCACCTCTGTCCTGTGCAGACGTACGCGTGTTTGGTGTCCAGACACCAGCTCACACTGTTCTATTTGAGCTATTTACCCATTTAATCCCAGTGTGTGTGCTGCACTCCATTTCAACCGGCAGTAATGAGCTGTGGCTAGGCCCTGCTGTGTTCAAGTGTGTGTGTGTGTCTGTGTATGTGTGTCTAAATGCATCCTGCAGTGAGGTCTGTAGTGTAAACCATGTCGAGTCACCCAGCACAGCTCAGCATAGTGGCACCTCACTGTGGTGTGTGTTTGTATAGTAAGAGGCTCAGTTTTTAGCATTCCTCCTGTGCCTCATTGAGTCCATAAAAATACAGGCACACAAATACATCTAGGCACATCTACACAAATGCCCAAACACTCACAGAAAACACACACAATATTCTGCCGTTATTATTTCACAAGTGCTGGGTTACCCCGAATGCTGAAAGAACATTGCTTTCACTGCTGGAGGTTATGTAGCAGTAAATAAATATAATTACTGTACTAAGTGGCATTTTCGCCCAAAACTCAAGCTTGTGTACTATGGGGCTAATGTTCTGTATTAGAGCTACTTTCATTAACAAGTCTCTAAATATTAATGCTGCACTCAACAGGTTTAAAACCGAAACCCAAAGCAAAACAGGACCCAAGGTTTACGAGCTATAAAAAGAGTAATGTGCCAAAATGTTTTATACAAAAATCACAGGAAATGGTGCTGAGCTTTGGAAGAAAGCTATTTCGAGTTTTGGGGAGGGATGTGTCTCCTGGCCCTTTTTTTGCCTAGTTGCATTTGCAGTGTAACCTTTATCAATGCAGTGCTACCCGTGAAGCCAGAAGTAAGCTACCAAATACTGTGGGGGTAATTGTTTAGAAGAGAAACTGTTGTTTATCAGGTAGCATTAATCCAGTGTACCAGAAACTCTCTGCGTGACCCTGTGCATTGGATGAAAAGGACAGCAGAGATAATGGCTGCACAAAATTCTTGTGGGCAGGAAAGTTCACCGTGAATCCCATGAGCTTTTTTTTCAAAACCTGAAGCCGGATCAAATTAGGTCCAGGTGGGACTTGAATCTGAAAGCTTGCAAACCTAGAAAGGAGCGCACACACTTCTAATATTATCCAGCCAATACACCCAAACAAGTTTACAATATAGTGTTTGAGCCAGGATTGCCTGGGAGGGGATTACAATACATTCATACTTCAACAAAGTAACACAAATATTGTCCAAACATCGTAATGAAACAACATAACCACAACAGAAACTTCGTTTACACAGTAAGTAACCAACCATGAAGTCATTCTCAACCAAGCAGGCTGACAGATTAGTCACAGAGTCCAAACTATTGAAGGAAAAGGCAGCCAGCCTGCGTCTTCGTTCAAGGGTTTCCCACAGGTGAGCTGGCTTTCTAAATAGATTAGGAGGCTTCACCCACACGGGGGTAGTTCAGGCCAGGGAGCGCAAGACTGGAGTGGGAGTGAATTTCTCACAGAGCCTGTTAGTACCTTTCTGGAGAGGGCGTCCATTTGTTCCACCAGGTCTTATGTTTATTAGGCAACAGCCAACAGCTGAATTTTGTAGTTTGGCTAACTTGTGAAGTAAAATGTGGATATCAGACAGAAACAAGACAGACGAGTCCACAGCCAAAGCAGCAGCTGTGCGAGGCTGCACTTATCCTCTAGCATTAGCCATGCTTTGGGCTGTCGGCAGAATAAAGAGGAAAGGTTATAGGTCAGCCTTAGTGTTGATTAAACCTGATTTATCTTCTTTTGTTGTGTTAAGAAATTGGAGCAGTTCATTGTATTAATATCATTATTGGATTGTGATGTAACTGTGAGCTGTGGTGCATCCCCACAATAACAGATTAAACAATACAACATGAATGGGGCAATAGTATCATGCTATTCGGCACATGCTAAGCAGTTATAATGTATATGTTCACCCATTCTGGCTCGGTGTATCACATTTGCTGCTAATTTTTTGAATGTCATTAGCATTTGAATGTTATTAGTTAAGGGTTCATAAAAGTCAATAGGATTCATCCTCCTTGACCATGAATGTCTGTACAATAGTTCATGGCAATTCATCCATTAGTTGAGGTATTTCAGTCTGGACCTAACTGAAGGTCTGCTGTGGCTCACAACAAGACAAAGCAAAAGTCTCAGGTCAACAGGTCAACACAGGCACTTCAGCAGCGATGATCACAGAAACTATGATAAACCAAACACCAGCCGTCATCTCCAGGACAATACAATTATCTGTGATTGTGAGTGAAGCGGCAGGTGATTGGGGTGTCATCTGCACTTTCTAACCTCGACTCCAACGTGCCCTCTGCGCCTCACATTCATAATGCAGCCGATGTCTTCTAATGACGAACATGTAGATCTAATGTAGCACAGCGGTAGCCTTGGACCAAATAAATATTTAATAACATATTACACTTAATGGCTGACTGGCTGCTCACTGATGAGCTACTGCAATACACGACATAACGAGCTGTTAGCCGAGATCTCCCCGCTCACTTCTTCTCTGCTCTGATCATTCAGACCAAAACCATTACATTATGCATGAAAGAGTGCAATGAGAAGCTCCAAATTGCTTAAAAAAACAGATATGTTGCTTCACTAATGGCTGAATTTATGATGCTTAATGGTGCCCATTCTATCTGCGGTCACTTTTTGAAAGGGTAATATGTAAAAATAGAATTGTAGAAATAATGAAAAATACAGAATTGTACAGTATCTTGATTTAAATTTTTGTGTACAAAATGGTTGATAATTGGCAATTTTTCAATCAGAGCAGACATAAAACAAATCAAGCCTTTAATACAAACTGTTTTATAGCGCCTTGAACATGGATGGTTATAATGGTTTGTATCGGTTTGATTTATGAGATATTTGCCATTTCCCATTGCCATAAATAAAATATGAGCTATAGATATATGAAATTAAGTTTTATTTTCCAAATAAATTGAAGTGTAGCTGGCAGAAGCATCCTGCCCTGGCTTTACTCACCACACAAACTCTTAATATGAAGAGGAAAGCAGTAATGTGGAAGTACAATATGTACAATGCACTTAAATCAAAAAAAGTTAACTTAACAGCTTTAGTAGTTTTTTTGCAATTTTCATTTGTCATAGTTGTTTTCTCTGCTATTTGCAGTAAATGAAGACAAGACTTTTAAATTGAGAAGTCGTGTTGTATGAGGTACTTACCTATAGTCAACGTATCACCTGCTGGAGATTTGGATCCTGAGTGATGTGCTGCTGTGGACGTGGAGAGCGAAGACAAAAAAAAAAACAAAAAAACATATATATACATACATACATACATACATATATCTATCTATCTATATGTATATATATATATGTATGTATGTATATATGTATGTGTATATATATATATGTATATATGTATATACATGTATATATATATGTATGTGTATATATATATGTATATACATGTATATATATATATATATATATGTGTGTGTATATATATATATATATATATATATACACATATATATATATATATATAGTTTGCTTAATTGCTTAATTGCATGACACATTGTGGTTTCCAGACAGTCAGATGCTGGCTACTTTGTGTGACTGCAACTTCCTGGACTTTTGTCATTAGCGGATTAAAAAAGAACCATATATGCAATGAAAGTATTGAGATTTATTGTCGATGAAAGGCATATTTTATTAGTTTTGGACCGAGCCAGGTTCGTTCTTTTCTGCATTTTCAGTGTTTGCTAAACTAAGCTAAGCTGAGCGACTGCTGGTGGAGGTGTCATATTCACTGTACAGATATGAGAGTGGGCTCAATTTTCTTATCAAATTCTTGGCAAGACAGTAAATAAGCACATTTGCCATAATGTCAAAATGTTCCTTTAAAAATTGTTAATAAGGTCCAGTAAGATAAAGTAAATTACCTTTTATTGACATGAAACACAAGTATATATAATTTAAAAGACTCATAACAGGAGACTTAATTGGAAGTACAACAATTGTGAAGACTAGGTAAATATTGGGTTTGGTAAAAAGAAAGTCAGTTCATTTAATAAAGTGCATGTGTGAAGTGAGTGACTTACTAAATCTGATCAGGGTGGGGTGTCCAGTGTCCCCACAGTTTTGGAGTTTTCAATCACTCCCACCAGCACGGCTGCTTGGACTGGAGCAGAAATCAAAGGATTGGGATCAGGGCCAGGCGTCTCATGCAGGCACATGTTCCAGCAACAGTCCTCTTACTCACACAGTAGGGATTTAGCCATCCTGTTTTTGTTCCTTATACTGAGCCGAACCTCCCAGTGGTGAGACTACCAGCTGTCGAGCTCTTGCTGAGTGGGCTTGAGTGCAGAGGCCTGTTTCTGGGGCGCTCATCTCTGCTGGATATTTGTGGTTACATACATTACTCACTCAGCAAAGATAAGATCAAGCCCAGACTAGAAAAAAGAAGTTGATGAAACAACACACAAAGCATTAATGAAATCATCTTTATGGTGGAAAATGAGAGGACTCCCTCATCATATCACCTAGTATCCATATTAGAATTAAAAACTTCATTGGTAGACCTGGAGCAGTAACTTTACATTTTCCACCATCAGCTGGAGTAAAACGTGTCAAAAACAAAAAGTAATGAAAATCCAATAGTTTCTGTCTGGTACCATCACACTGTATATTTTTACATTGTTTACCAGCATAATAACCAAAGGAAATGTGCTTTTTGCTGTGTCAGTGAAAACAGTAGATTACCACAACACACAACAGAAGGTGGTCTGAGACACGTTGAAGCTTTATTCTCTTCAAGGTACACAACAAATCTTTACTCCTCTCTTGTGGAACTACATCATGAAGCTTTCTGTGGCTCAACAGGAAGTGTGTCCTGTGATTATGGCAGATGGAGTCACACTGTAATTACACTAAAATTGCCCACTTCCCTCCTGTAAAGTGACAGGACAAACAGTTAATCCAGTCATTTCAAGCATGCCATGGATGTAAAACAAGAGCTGGATATGTGCTGTCAGTCTTGATGCCAATTTGCTTCAGTGGCCAACTGCAGTACTACAGCATTTTTTAATTGTATTCTCAATTTTTACACCATGCCTAGAAAATTGATGTGAAACCTACTGAGCGAGACCAAGTGGTGGGTCACAGAACACAAAGAAAGAGAAGAAACAAGTTGAAGTTTCTCAAATGATCTCCTGGACCCATGCCACACCTATGTGCCCATTTTGGGATTAGCTGGGAGTTAGGCTCAGGCACTGCCAGGTTGTCGACGGCAGAGCAGCTTCAAACGCACTTATTAGAAATCTATGGGGGATGTCAGTCTATGTGGAAAATTAAGAAAGGTTCAATGAATCAGTGAAGCTGGATTCAATCTGGATTTTGTTTTGATGTGACACTTGAAACATCAAGAGCAAATGGGGGGCTGTTATTCTCCTCCTGCTATTGAAAAGTATAATAAAGCAAGAATCACATATTGGAAGTGCAGGCCTGTATATTCATTCTGCATTGTCTTTACCTTGCTTTAGCCAATTCATATATTCAGTATTACCTTGGATTTAATAGAACTGCATCTGTCCTAGAAGCTGCCCAATAGAAAGATGATTTCTAAAACACTACTGATCTAACGTCAATGTCCGTAAAAGGCTAACAATCAATCCTTGAATGGCAGTTGTAGGATTGCATGTTAAAATTCTAGTTGGTTGTGTGTATGCATGTCTGAGATATTTTACCCTGCATGCACTTTTGTACTGAGGGGGGGGGGGCAAAGGCAAAAGATTGGAGATTACAACCCACTCACCTGTAAAGAAACCTGAGCAACAAAGCATTAAAGTTTTACCCGCTGACTGATACTGTGCTCGGCCATACAGGCCGAGAGGGAGAGGGAGTCTCCATGGTTACTATGGCTGCTGTCATCTTTAATCCTGTGACCTTTTACACACTGCAGATCAATAATAGCGAGGTATAGTCTCCTAGGTAAACAAGGGGAGAGGAAGACGGCTGACGGAAGTAATTGCTGACATTTCTCAGGCAGATTTCTCAGGCAGTCAGTACAACTCCTGGCTGTGGAAAACAGTGGAGACCAGTGTAAGAAACTCTCTCCATCTCTATCTGCTCCAAAATCTCACGCCAGACCAGTCACCAAACTTTCTCCTTGCGGTGGACAAACACGTGAAGAAGTGACAAAACTTTAATCTGCTGTCACCTCTTAGCCTTAGCTCAGAATTAACTTTTTACCAGAAACTAAGTGCACAGTGTCAAATAAGGCAACAAATCCATAGTTAAATGAAAGGGAGATTATAAATGTAGCCATACTATCCTTCTTTATTACACTTCAGATGGAGCTCACGCTTATTAAAACTCCTCTCACGGGCTGTCTTAGAGCGAGCGAGGCAAACCCTTGGCAGAAGAGTAGGGGTTGCCTTGGTGAGGCTCCGTTTGAAGTTGTGAACTCCTAATTTGTTTTCCGTCCTGGGCTGCCAAAGCCAAGCCTTTTTAAGATGCCTTTTCAAGCTCCTTGTGGATGAAGTCGCTCCGGTGCAGATGATAGGTGGAGGGGAGAGTAAAGCAGAAGAGACAAGGATGGAAGGTGAGAATGGATGGAAGGCTTGAAGGGGAGGAATTTTGATTGGACAAAGACCATTGTGACAGATGCAAATAATGGTCAGTAGGTAAAAAGCAAGAGGGGGACAGTGGGTGGTGCATGTGGAATACCTGATTGTTCACAGCAGGAGAAGGGAAGCGAGGACGTCTTCTGTTCTCTCGCTTCATTCTCGCTGTTTGACTCACGCTACAACACAGGTCTTCAAAGACAGTTGCAACTTGACGTGTGATCTCTGAGGCTGTTGTTGCTTTGGTAGGTCCTTGAGGATATATTCAATATCAGATGAATTAATGCAGAGATGAGTGCCCTTCAACAACAATAACACCCCCTCAAAATGCATGTCTTGCTAAGGGAATCCACAGTTCAATTTGGTTTCAAACCTTCAGGATTCATTTCTGAACTGATTCTCAACTCAAAATCGAGTCTCAATTTAATAGATAGGGAAAAAAAAAAAAAAGGTCAGTCTTTTTTTGGCCTTACTCCCGTCCCAAACCATTCATTCATGCTCGCGGTTCAATAAAATGTAATATGAAACACGACGGTTAAGCTTACCAGCCTTGATGAGGGTCAATGTCTGTGCAACACAAAGAGAAAATTGGGAGTATGCAGCTTTGTGGTTGTTTTTTTTTTTTTTTTTCTGTCCTAATTTGGAAGCACATTGCAGTTAATGAAATGAAAACACCACCACAGGCTAAAAGTCTCCTGTAAAAACAAACATTGTTCTGACTTTGTCCAGTGGTGCAGGGTTCGCTGGTTGGCTTTCTTGCAAAGGTAGTTATTATAATTATGGAGTCTGTGAATTGATTCAGAATTGTCGAGGACCTGAATTGCAATTTTTATTCCTATTGATTTTTTTCCCCCTGCCCAAACTAATTATTATTATTTTTTCTCTCTTTCCTGCACTCCCACACATTATCCCATTATTTTTTTGTTTTTTGAGGAATTTTTTGGAACTGAGGTGTATTGTTTTTACCCCTGGGGACTGATGACATCTCATCACTGAAAATAATTGCTCTTGCTTACACACTTTTTGCTGACAGTAAAACATATTAGTAATTTGAATCACTAAAGGTTACACATGGAAGAAATAAAAACAGGCATAGCAGACTCGAGCAAATAGGTGTGTGGTCTGCTCTTGTATGGTTCACACACTCTTGGTATAAACACAAATGCTGGCAGAGCCTGGATACTGTTAGACAGAGCCTGTGTCCAGTACACAGCAGCTCTCTGGCAGCAACAAGGTTTCAGCAAACACCAGGCTAATACTTATACATGACACCTCCATTTTTTTTCTTCATCCTTACATTTCCATTTCTGTCTAACACTACATTACTGTCAATCTCTATTGTAATGGAAAATTAAGAGCTGGCATGACTCTATTGCCATGGCAACTGATATTAAATCTTTAAGCTGAGAGTTTTTTCCTGCACCTTTACCGTACATTGCTTTTTCTTTGGCCTCATGCAGTCAATTGTGCAAATGGACACATTAAACCACAGGTACCATTCACACACACACTCGTACACGCAAGCCGCTGGCACAGCGTGAGTCCCACCAGCCAGGAGCACAAATACAACAGAAAGAAAAGCAAGCAAGAGCATGAAAGGTGGGTTTATTTCAGAAAGCGGGGTTCAAGGCCGGAATAGAGTTTAATACCTAATTTCAATTTCAGCGGTGAGACGGGGGGCACGACGGGGAGCCGGAAACCTGGCAGAAAAGAGGCCACAGGAGAAGCAGAGCGGTGCCGTTATGTTTGACTCCTAAGCCTCTCTCAGTGAGGGGGAAGAGCGGCTGCAGTCGCTCTGAAGTTCGGCCAAAGAAACACTCACACAATTAGTGCTGGAGTTTAGAGAAAGGTCAAGTGACTAAAGCTGCTTTGATGAAAATATCTCAAACTTAAGTAAATGTCATACTTCTTAACTAAGCATTCAGTAGGACAATAACTGGAAAACCCTTGTAGGTACTTAATTTGATTGTCAGAGCCGTAGTTACTCTAAAAGGTTTTCTTTCACAGTCACCTTCTTTTCGTTTTTGTTGTTTTTCATGAGAGATTTTCTGTTGATTTTTCTTAGACTCTTTTTTTTTTTTTTTTGAACGCCACTTGCTGGTTTGAAGTGAGTGCCTCCGTTGGAAAAAGGTGATATCACATTTTTCAGCGCACCAGAGTATCACCAGGGTATCAGGGCATCAGATTCACCTCCATCGGAATCTGATGATTGATTGGGTTGCACAAGCCTGAAGAAGTCAATTAGCTGACTTAGCTCCTCCTTTTTTTCTAGCAAACTACAATTTTTTTTTTTTTTTAGTAATTATTTCATTTCATGTTAAAGTTCTTACTCACACCTTCAGAACATATTTTCAGCCATTTTAACCATTTCCGCAAACATAAAATAACTAAGAATAAGAATAAGAAATTAACATTTCTATTTATATGTTTATATTTCATCTTGTTTCTGTTCTTGCAATGAGAATATAACAAATTGGGTTTGAAGGTTTCTTGCAACCAAATCCAAAATTCATCTTTGTGCATTGAATTTAAAACGCAGAACAATTATTTAGTCAATTAAAAGTTATACCTAAAATGTGCTTTCACACATTTTGGGTAGTTTCGGGCCAATACAAAACACAAATGCATTTATTGATTATAATGCAAGTGTTCTACTGTTCTGTTAAAAACATAGTTACTTTACATGATTATTTTCATCAGTCATTTCTTTATTATGTGGTTGTGGGTATGTTTATCTCTTAATACTAAACTATTCAGAGCCAATGTTCGAAAGTTTTATTCTGAAACATGAATTGACGAGGTTGTATATATGTTAATCGTGTGGATTTAATCAAATTAAAATCTGACACATTGCTAACTTCTATGTGACAGGTAGCTACATATCCTGGTCTGAATTCAGAGCAGAGTGGATATGTTCTCTCACTGAGCTGTCCATCTTCTTGGTATCAATATACCTTCGGCACAGATTCCTCTCACGTGGTTTAAAAAAAACGTACCTCAGTTTTAGCTTAATGGGGCATGCTTCAAGCTCATGGTGTGAGCAGTAACGGATCAGGATGGAGGGAGAGATAAGGTGATGCTCCAACTTTTTTTGAAAAAAATCCACTCATCGCTGCACCCTCCTGCGCACTCCCAGTCTGCTCACATCCTGTGTCTGAATTATCTTCAATATTTCCAGAAACTTTGAGTTCGTCCAATAATATTAATCCTAACCCCATACGCAGCTCCCTTTGATAAAAATACAGCTTAATACTTCGCTACTGCAAACATTCCTTTATGATCAGTCAAACATGTGGTTGGTCTTCTCATACACTATATCTACTTGATTTCACTCCACAAAAAAATCAAGCTCAGAGTGTTATCTGCTATGCTCTGTGAAGTCTGTGTGGCTGTGCGTGAGCTCCATAAAATCATGCCTCCAACACAGACTTATAAGATCACTGATCCTAGAAACACCCAAAGTTTGGCCTCTTTAATGCCTTCACATCACTGGTGGAAAATCCCAAGGTAAATTAGGGTCAGGGCCGAAAATGGCCATTATTGCCTGTTCATTTAAGAAATAAAAGGATCCTTTAGAGGGAAAGTGAGTGAATCTTAACTGAGGTGGTGGGTGAAGCCAACAGTTTTAAATATGTGAAAACGGATTGCCCAAAACCTTGTGCAACTCAGCAGGGTGCCTGAACAAATCGGCCTCTGAAGTGTGGAAATCTACAGTACAAATGAATAGTGTTAATCTGGTGGGTTGAGTGCTGCACACTTGCAGAGAGAACACACTGTGAAATCTTGTTTGTTATCCTTTGCTCTCTTACTCTCCAAGCACCTAACCCCCCCCCCCACTTCACGTTATCATCTTTTCTAGTCTGTCCTCCTCCTCGCTGCGTCCCACTCTCCCCCGTCTCACTTCATCTGTCCCGTCTCTGTCTTCTCCGCTCGTTCCTCTCCAGCTCAAGTGTTCAGAGCCTGAAACGATACAGGCAGCGTCTCGGCAGAAGGCTGCCGGTGGTGTTGAAATCTGCCCAGCTTCCTCCCACAATCTCCTCCCTGCTCCCTCCTTCTCCTCCCTCCAGTCATCCACAATTTACACTGCACTGAAATGTTAATTCACTGATGTGATTCCACGTACAACATTCATGGGACCCCCTACCAAGAACAGAGGAGATGGCCTACACTTCCACATGATTCACGCATATGTTGAGCTCTGTTGTTGGATGTACGCTTTCTACAGCAGACGGAGTCCTGTTAATAACAACGCATGTTTGTGTGTTCACCCATATGGCCTCATTTGTACAAATTCATATTACATAACTCTGTTTATTACATTACAAGCAAACTCCATGATTCTTTCTCACAACTTTACAATTTTCTTCTCTATATTACTCTGTCAGAAACTGGAGTAGATACATGGTGGGATGATAGATTACCCAGTGTCAAAAAAACCACGGGTTCGATCAAAAGCTTTGTGTTGGTTGTGGAGTCACTCCACAGTAACAGCAGGTTACATTCTTGCAAGAAGTGAAAATCCAGTCATGTTCTCAGTGGAATTTTCAAACAAAAAGGTTTTGAGAAGACACTGGGAAACATGAAAAGATGTGGCAATGTAAAGAGAAGTAAGGAAGCATGTATATATACTCAAATGCACTATGTTTGAGGGTTTTTAGGGAAACTCTAGTGTATAGAGCTAAAATAAAATAAAATATGCCACAATAAGGAATGTATTTTTTTGCTTATTGCAGCTCCAAAACATGTAGATTGTAAGGAAAGTCATGCAAACACCAACAGTACTTCGGGTTTACCAAGTTACTTAGTACCAGTTTTTCATTGGAACATTTGTCAAAATAGTGACGATACATATGCACACAGTTTCGGTCGGTCACAAATGGCAGCCTAATGTCCATGTTGCACGACACAAGAGGGGCACACGCAGTACACAATAGAGCAGAGCATGCAGCAGATGTTTTGGGGAAAAACAATCGTGGTCATGTGTTCATGCGAGTTGTGAGTCTTAAGTGTTTGAGTCTTCCTTTTGGACTTCCTTTAGGTCCTGGGAGACGATTCACCTCTCACCCGAAAGCCTTCTTTTGTTCTTTCCCTTTCTGATGAGAAGTGAAGTATCTGATTTGAGACGTGGCCCGTGTACAGACGAATCAGCGACCTCTGAGGCTGAGGCAGTGTTTCAATACCCACTCGACCCACATAGACTCAAACCTGAGCAACCACCTACGTTGTTTTTTATTCAACCCTCTATTTTGAGCGAGTCTCTCTTGAAAATACGGCAGCAGTTGTGCCAGACCTTGGTTGTCATGGTTGCAATGATAAACACGGCAACTGTATTAAGGTACACATATCTACTTTGGTCGCCATGGTTACTACAATAACAGTGACGATTTGGTTCGGACCACCTTTGTTGTCACAGTCACAATAATAACGTGGTTGATTTTGTAGAACTGTCATGGATGATAGAAACAACATAAACTGCTACTTCCATATGGGAATCGAACACTGCTCTCTGTGTCATCATTCAAAATGCCTAATTTTACGGCAGAGATAAACACGTTTACAGCCAGGTACAAAACAATTTCCTTTTCCATGACCTGAGAGTTATTCAAGCATTCCATGCTTGCCTCTTGTCTCGAGACCTCACACCTCTTTGCAGGGAAAAAGGTAGCTCGGTGGAGTCAGACAGTGGAGCAGCCCACTCTAACTTTCAAAACCACTCTTCAGAAACTCTACGCAACACCACATACCAGCGCACGTACTGACATTACAGTTTTTTATGCCAATGTTGAAATTAAATCAGTTGGAAAAAGCGAGTGTTGTAGGTAAATACCCCCAACATCTCATTTTAGCATGAAACTCTTCATTTGCAATTGCTTAACTGAGTTGTGCATTTTAAGTAGTAGACCCTGATCCTGTTTTTTCTTTCATCTTCTGGCCACAATGTCTTAATCTGGCGTGTTCCTGCTCATAATAAGAAGCTTTAAAAGCACATTCAAGAGGGTTTTGGCTTTTGGCTTTATGAGAATCTTTTATCTAAGTAAGATTAAGGGTGCACTGCAGCAACAAAGATCTTTAAAATTGGAGATTAAAGTTGGGTCAAGGTGACTGTTCTTTCATTCATTAACCACAAACCACATGTCATAGGACATGAGATGTCGTAAGAGAAGCACAGGTGAGCCCAATAACGTGCACAACAGCTCAGTTTCCTTCAAGGGTCTCTGAGCTGTAACAGTGCGAGCCTGAAGATCGACGCCAGGACCCCGAGAATGAAGCGATTCAACACAATTCAGCCATCTTTGTTATTTACATCTGAGTGTTTCCGGCTGTGACATGTGATCTTTGTCTGATATCAGTGATCTATGTGTTGATGTTAAACCAAGCTACCGCTGAGTCTGGCATGTGGGAGAGTTGTTATGTATTGTATTTGATATGTTGGTATAGCTGTGTAATGGGAAGCAGCAGGTAGCAACACCCAACCCCCCACCCCAGCCACCGGCTCCCATCCTGTACCATATGCCACAGGGTTTTTCTATCTGCCAAGTTTAATCCTACACTGTAAAAACTGCTACTTATGTTTTAGCTGTTCAACAATTACAGGTTTTCAGGCACTTCAATTATCAGTGTTTAAAGTAATCAGCTAGTTGCTAATTTAAGTGAAAGCGAGTGATTCCTAATAATTTAGGATCTTAATCTGTGACTCATTACAAAAGCAGCCAGTTCTGCCCTTATGTTCTTTAGTTGGGGACTTTACTTTATTCTTTGGCCTATAAAATTAAATGATATAATTTATATATAAAATTGTATATATATATATATATATATATATATATTATTATGTGTAATTAGGTAGGGTTTTTGTTTTGTTTCAAGTTTAAATGGATGAGGAAATACACTTTATTATGCATTATGATAACACCAGTTATCACAAAGTACCTCGCAGCTTGTTTTGTCTATAACTGTTAATAACAGAAGTATGAGGAAAATAGTAGTTTCCTGGAGTAACTGCAGTTCTCTGAGCATTCGGGCCCTGATGATGATGCACCCTGCACCCCTCGCTGCTCCACTCATCATAAATTCAGCAAACCAAGAACAAAGGACTACCTTGGCATGGAAAAGCTGTCCACTAATGAATAAAACACAGAGGTGGAGACCAGAATATCTGCTACACGAGCTGGATGGACGATCCAACAGGGCCTCTGACTGTCTGTAATCGCCTCTGTCTGTTTCGGTATTCTGAGCCAGCTCCAGGTGAAGCCACAGTAAGCACAGAAAGAACTAAAGACCCTGAAGTTATACCTTCATGACGCAACTGGTGAATGTCGACCAGTTTTGACTCTCAACTTAGTTTGTCCTATTCAGCTGCAGATCGTGAGGCTGTTATCTAGGATTTAAAAGGCCGAATCAATCTTTTATTTTGGTTCATGTACAAAAGTTGGAAAAGTGTATTTTCCTGTCCTTGCTAGAAAAAACCTAAGAAAACCTCTCCAATATTTTGACACTGATGTGACCTGTGAGACGATTCCTAAATAGGCAAATTTTAAGTCAAGTCTCATAGACACACCATGTCAATCTTTTCAAATGTGGGCAGAGTTGTGCTGTGTTCTCTTTTGCATTTGCCCATGGCAGCCCTGTTCTTACACTTTCCCTCCTGCTGCGACCTGACATGGAGAAACCCCTGTGAGGATTACCCAGCAGGTCTCCAGACTGCTGACTGTCAGGTATCTCTAACAGGAGAAAAAGAGAAACTCATACTCAAGAGCAGAGTTTCATTAGCAGTCTTGCTGACATTTCTAAAGAACTAAGGAGATAGACAATTACAATTACAATAGTTATGGTGTTTTAGAGATGACATATATATGTAATTGTTTCTCGTTTTTTTTGTTTTTAATTATTCCTTTTTCCAAGGAAAAGTTTGTTACATTTTTGTGTCATTTCACACATGTACTTAATACCAATTAATAAAAATTAATAAAATAAGAAAAGTGGCATATTGTCCAAACTGTACCCCGCCCTCGCCCAACGTCAGCTGGGATTGGCTCCAGCCCCCCCATTGATAATATTGGTCATTCAAGCAGTTAGCGTGGTATTGACGTTGGTAGTAAACACCACCTTTTTACAGTAGTATAGCATTAATCTGAACTACCAGTGGTTCTTGGTAGCCTTAAGGTTTATAAGGTTCATATTCTCCAGCTCTTGTATAAAGTCAGTTTATATTTTACTTCGGATCAATCATGATGACTGTAATAAAAATAGACCTTCACTATGGCTTTGATCTATCTAATGGTCAGATTTAAAATGGATGTCTAAATCCATCCTTCTCACATAGCCATAGTTTTTGACTGTCTGGAGTAGGACTAGTTTGTAATGAATGTAACTCTGCAAACTCTGGATGAATTCAACAGTTACAAGGTTATTTTACTGGGAAAAATTGGCGAAGAGCATAATCATGTCTTGTAGAATAGAATATGAGTGAACTGACCTGTAGCAGAGCTCAGGTATCAAAACGTCTGCTTACTCATCCCTCAACCTCCCTGGGCAAACAAAACAAATGATGGATACATGTACAAGTGCTTATAACATTGTTAACAAACCAGAACTTGTGAGACTTATTTGCTTCTTTTCCTGCAAACGACACCAGTGAGTGTGAAAACACGACTCTAGATGCAGAATTAGTGTGGGTGAAAGGAGGCTAACCTTTCAGGTATAATTAAACCAGCTATAAAAGGGCAATTTGTAAGATTTCTCTACCCCTGAACATTTTTCTTGTTGGGAGCAGGTGGCGATTGTCGCTTGACCGACCATCACTGCGCTAACAAGAGTTTATAATACATCCTCTAAGCAGCGAAACGTCTTCAGGGATGATTGGAGGCTATGATGTGCTATTATTGTAAAGTGATTAGACAGGCTGGTAGGCTAAACGGTTAGCATGCTAACTTCTGTGCAGGAAAATATATAGACAAGCATTAGCATTGGTGTTGCTTTCCACTGCTGGAGACAGATCTTGGTGAGTAAAGGAATGATGCTTGATTCTGAACTTGCAACACTTCTTCTCGACTGGTATGTAAACAGTTACTGTTAAATTCTGGCTATGTAGCAATAGCAAAACTTAGAAATAGGTCCTTTAATTGTCTCACTTGCATGATCTTAGAGCAAATTAAGGCTGGGACAACTCGACAGCTCAGTCTAAAATATTAATCCCACGCTAGAAGACACATGCACATCCTTCATTTCTTTACAGGCGCTGGGTAAAAATAATTTTTTCTAAATCAGAAAAAGATCATTTTAACCATCAGAGGACAAAAACATCCGTGAGATCAATCGATGTTGGGTCAGAGGATGGCAACAAGTAGGTTTAATATTATTTTATGACCATATATACTAAGGTTTTAAAAAAAACAACAGAAACGTAATCTATGTAGAAGCTATAAAAAACTGCTGAAATGGATGGGGGGGGGGCAAAACAAGGAGAGAAACTCTAAAACTATGTTAAATCAGCACACGTGGGTCCCCTCGCACGAGAAAAAAAGTCAAGATTGACCTCACCGAAATAACATCGCACAAATTTCTTTGAATTCTTCTGGGTCAGCTGTTTTGCAAAATGGAACTGGAACATTTCTTAAATCCATTACATTTTCATTATTGGATATCATTTTCAAGTGTTTGGTACTCAGGAGCCTCTCTTTTGAATGTGACTCTGTTTCAAATTTGTAGAATTTGTGGAACAAGTCTTCACATCCGCCACTGTTTGATTTGAAGGAAGAAAAATTGTAATTTCTGCATCCGAACTCCCCACAGAGCCAAAGGGATCGAATTTGAACAAATAATCACTGCCCATGCATTCTGTTCATGGCCGTATGTTATGGATATAGAGGCTATGGGGGATCAAGCAACCTCCACATCAATCTTCCCACTGGTTGCTAGGAGATTCACGCCACTTTTGTAAAACCTCTGTGAAGAGGTGTTAGAGTAAAAACCAGCTTTATGACAAACCTCAGTGATGTTTTTTGTTTTGTTTTTTATTTGCTGTTCCCGTAACAATGAATATTATATAATGTTATATAATTAATTTAACAGGGAATGAAGATTTGATATAATATGGTTGCCCAGACATCAGCTGTGAAAAGATTTCTAAGAATAATGTCCCAACCCCTATAGGAGCGTTATGATATCAGCGGCGCTCCATGGCAACAGGTGAGGAAGTGTATACCGCTGTCGTGTATTTGTACGTTATGTAATGTGTGTGTGTTTCTTTGACAGAGTACCGTGTTCTGTGAGGATGTGGACAGTGCAGTACATGTGCAGTCATCAATGTGTTTCTGCATGTGTCTCTCTTGGATGTGCTTCGTTTCCTCTTATCTTCATTATCAGATTTTCTTTTACAGGTTAATCTTACATAACTTCACCAGCCCAGCGATTTTCCACTGACAGCCAAGTGGGAGCAAGATATAACCTCGCAAACTCTGTGTAGGTTTCATTTAGAAGGGGTGTGTCAAGCAGAGAAGCTTCTAGAAAGATAAAAAAAAAAAAGAAAAAGAAAAAACCCCATTATTCCTCCATAATTAGCCAGACACGACAGCTTTCAAAAGACTTTACGAAATCAATCAATTCAACTCAATCTATTAAACTCTCATTCTGTTTCATTTACAAAACAGCATACATTTGAATTATGCTACTTCGTCACAGTTAACTAAGCTCTAATACATGCACAGTTGGCTGCTGACTTTAGCGGCTGCTAAATGTCAAGTCGGCGCTGTACCTGCAGAACAGTGTGTATGAATGAAGGTGTTTCAGGGCCTCCGTGCCTAGTGCTGATGCATATGTGCTGTGTGCTGAGGTAAAGAAACAGGCAGACACTGTGAAGGTGGCTGGTGCAAATTGTCAGAGAGCAGGAGTATAGGTGAGATACAGGACGACGGACATGCCAGGAGCACAGTGTGGCTGCACAGCACGGCTTTTAGCTAAATGCTAATATATGAACGCTCATGTGCTCATGACATGCTGATATGAAGCAGGTGTAATGCTAACTGTTTTAGTTTTGCATTTTGTCATGCTATTGTGTTAATTAGCACCAAAACAGCCAAAGCTAATGGAAATAGCTAACAGTTTTACACGCATTTAGCCATGAACAGGATATGTGGGTGCAGTAGATGACCATGTGACTACAGTTCATTACAGATCAACAGATTATTTTTATATCACCATGAGATTTTAGTCTGGACCGAAATGACTACATGGCCATCCCTAGAGTCACGCTAAAAGCAAGCCACAGCAAAACAAAAATATAATTTTAATAAACTGGAAGCTAAAAGATAAACATAGATTGTCATTATAATACTTTGAAATTTAAGCTGGTTCAGGGCCCCAACAGAGCTATCAAGTGTAAAGCGAATTTCAATTAGCTTCAATTAGCTCAACAGTCACAAAATGATCGCACTGCACAGCAGTCGAGTAGCTGCCTCTCACTCACTATGTTGTCTGAGTGAAGCTCTTCCCATTGTAATAAAGTGGAGGAGATATTTTACCTGCAAGGTATAGCAAATGATTTACTTTGACACGACAGTCTCCTCATCCAAATTATTGTGTATTTTGAAGTTAACGCACCTCCTTCTCGTGTGTCTTATACGTGCTCTAGTGATGGATCTGTCAACATATTGGAGAACAGATTTCTTTTAGCTTGGGGGTTTAATACAAAATTGACAAGGCTGGGTTTAAAAAACATAAAATCTTCATAGCCATTCAGTTACGTTCCTTGCTGAAATACAGTTTTGTCAGTTTCACTCCGATTGAGCCAGCGCTGCAAAGCTTTCCTATGTACTAACAGAAATAACTGAAGTGGAACTGATTTAACAAATCAAACTAAACTCCGGCAATAGAAAATATTACTTGAGAGGTAAGTGTGCTGAAGGCAATTACAGACCAACTTCATCGACATTTCTACTGAGCCTGCTTCCAGAGTCAAACATTTCAGATCTTGTCCGTGAAAAAGAGCCTGAGCTGTTGTGTATTTACACAACGCCAGCAAAGTGAGAGGAACGGGAGATAACAGGAGATTACGGCTGAAACCTACGACCTAATTAAACTGAATTTACAACAAAGGTGTAATTGTGCAGGAGGCCTACTTACCAACATATACTTGCACGTACAAGGGAAATATGGGTGAACATGAAAGTGATTTATACTGTGAGTCTTTTCTAACAATGGGGCAGGTAAAAAGGGCCAAGGGGGTAACAAAACCACTTGTATTCCAGTCTGCATGTGTTGTTCTGCTCCTGTCAGACCACAACACAAGGGGGAATACAATATGTAAGAATGAATTGTACTTTAGCTGTCAAAGCAACAGAGAAGCCATATATACAAACCGTGACCTAAGTCTTTTGTTTCGTCGAGCTATTTTTGAAGTTTGTTTCCTCGGACAGAAAAGGAAGCGGTGCGGATGAAAAATGTGATCCCTGCTGCACTCCACCTAGATGGGCCACGACACCATTTTAAAGCTTTCATCGCTAATGAATCCTCAACCCTTGCGTACTTTCTCAGAGACAACAATATGGCAGAGATACAGGCAGCGACAATGAAGCACGACCATGTTGAGAGCCACACACAAGCAATTAAAACCAACAGGTGGAGTGTTGCGAGGGGGAAGGCGCCCAGTGGCTCAGGCTACACTCGTTTAGTGTCGGACCAAAGAACTAGTGCTCAAGGGCTTTGAATAAAGAGTTCTATGTGAAATTAAATAAGCCTACAGTTTGCAGTGACACGCACCATCTGTTCCAAGGCCTACACTTTTAAGACTTTTCAGAAACTCGAGAAACATAAATGATTTCCCTTTCTTCAGAGAATGAACCTCTCTGTTGGCAGTCCCCCCAAGAGGTACCGCAAGGTGAACCTTCTTTTATTTATTTTATTTTTCTCTTATTTATTTATTTGAAGAGCTGGCTTAAAGAGGGAAAACAGTCAGTGACCTTGAGTTCAGTATGTTTACCACCAGACAGAAGAGGAGGAAGGAACTTTAAATAGCTGAGTCACGCACAAGGACAAACACTCCATGGGACTGGGCCAATTGGATAATATGTGCAAGGCCACAATGACCATTTGGCTGGACACTTGTATTTATTCTTATCTATTCCATTCTGGACATTGCTGCCGAGTTAAACTTATTTAATAGAGTCCACTATTAGCGTTATTAGCAATCATTTGGTGGAGCATTATTATACTTTGTATTCAATTCTACTGTGAACTTGTAAGTTTTTCTTGTTCTTAATAAACGTATAACTGCATGTTCCACTCTATATTTATGACTGAATGAATGTAAAACTCTCTTTCTACTCTATAGAGCAGTGTTCAAATCCTATATCCACAATAACCAGGAAGCACAAGGCTCGTTGCTTCACTCTGTCATGTCAGGCCGTACGGTCTTGAAATCCCTGCCGATCCCTAAAACCACCACCTACATGAAATACAGGAGTTATCCCTCCTCTGAAATTCAAATGAAGATTAATCAGAACTGCTAACAAGGCAGCTTGAGTAACACGCCCTCTGACTGGCTGCGTGACTCACACTTCGACCAGAGGTAGGAGGAAGTAAAAAGAGGGGGGAAGGAAGGGAAGGAAGCAAGGGGAGAAAGGAGCAGTGAACAGACACTGGCACTCAACATTGTGGTTTTCAGCCAGGTCACTGTGTTTGTGCAACGTGTGACTCTGGGACAATGGGACGACAGCTGAGCGTGTAATTGTGACCCAGGAATGTCATCGTAGGTGTGATAGTTCAAGGCTTTTTGCCTCTGTATGTTCAGACGGTGAGTTGAGTAACTGTGAATGAAGGTGTGTTTCGTGTGTTGAGTGTGGTTGCGTTTGAAAACGTCAAACATAATGGTAAAGCACTAAATTGACTTTGCATAATTATGCAGTTCCTAAACACAGTCCTGCCTGTAAAGGAAACAGCCCTGTGTGGCATTTAAAAGATATAAAATGGGCCTTTTTGAAGTGAAAATAAAAGCTCTGCAGACAGAACATCACATGACGATTAACCAGACACTGATGATTAATAATGGTGCCTGGTTGAACTCTCCTAGCTGTGTGTGACGTACAGACATGTTTGGAAAGGTCTGAGTAAGCGCACTCAACAAAACATTTATCTGTTTCTTCTATTCCCTCTGGACATTTTCTGCTTCTTCACAGTGCCTGTAGTTTTAATGTGAAAGGGTCTGGGCCTAAGAATGATTCAGATATTTTTAGATTTCAGGACTAATGTAGTGACGTGTATTGATAAGGCTATTGCTAACATATTCTGCTGAACTCAAACTAAATAATCAGCCACACACGGAGCATTTTCTTCGCTTTTAAACCTGAGAATGAAAGACATCAACAGGAAGAGAGATCAGCTGGTATTTTTACAATGCCATTTGGAAATCTTGTTTCTGTATTATTCTTGGGCAGTGCTTTTATTTGTGCTGCTTTTACATGACGCCTTCGGAACATACTGTGCCTGCTGTTTGAAGAAGGGTTAACACTGGGTTATTAACTATTTTATTACTTTGAATTCTGCCCACCATAGGTGAAGAATAATTTTTTTCTTAAATTTTTTTTTCCTGTTGTAAGAGTTGTATCAAGCTGCTCTTTTTAAGCTGTCAATATTTATCTATTATTATTTATCACTTGCTGTTTTCCCACTCCCTCGTTCTGATAACAAAGAGTTATCATACTGCCTGTAGTAATATCTGGTACTTTAATCCAGGCCAAGGTGGTATATAAACTCAACACATCATCCCATAGTAGCAAAATCAACAGCTCAGCCTTGTAGAGGCTGCTGCAGACCTATAGTCCTCTTTAGTCCCCCTCTTTAAAGTGGTCTAGTAGGGGTGGAAAAGGTGAGGGGTGAGTTAAGGTTAAAGTTTTAACTTGATAACCACAAAGTGTCTCCTGAAGCTGCTCCCTGCCCTTTCATGGCTCCACTCCGCGCTCACAGACAAGAAGAGAAACTGGCTGTATACAAATTCACAGCTACACGGTCAAACAGCAGTCCATGAACGTTTGTCTCAATGCACACAAATCTGGTCTGCAGGGGCCGGCTGAACCTGTGATGCCCCTCTGAGGGACAGCTAAAGCAGCCAACTGTCAAATGCAGCTCTGGCCTGCCGTCCTCGCCCGCCTGACTCGTTGGCAGCATCTCAACTGTGGCCTGAACTCGGTTTTGATCTAAAGAGTCGAGGAGTAAAGATGTAATTAACTATCAGAGTGAGCAGCTCATTTCTTGACCATAGCCAAGGACACACTGCAGTGTTTTTGCATTTTTTTGTTCATTTGGCATCACGATCATACATGGAGGGAAAAAGTGACTGAAATAAAACATGTTTATCTTGGCTGTCTCTGTAATTAGTCAAAGGTTTTCCTGTATACTAACATTCTTGTGCTTACGACATTCATCAAAGTGGGCAGTGAGGATACTTTATCCCTTCTTTTTGGTCACATTTTAAAGATAATAGTTATGTTTCCGTTCACTAGGATAATTCGACTGATCCAGAACCTGCATATACTGTAAAAAACTGAGATCAAACAGCAGCAGCATCATGATGCGCTATCAGTCAATTCAATCAAATAAGACGCAGTGGAAAAGAGCGGCAATATAATAATAATAATGGAAATTGACTAAATTCATTTTTTTGCTTCAAAGACAAATTTGACAAACTTCCGAGACAAATAAAAAATTAGGCAAAAGACAATGTTCAAACCTGTTTCATATCTTTGAATCATATAGCGTGATTCAGATTTTCCTAAAACAAACTTGAGTTCCCCCCGTCAGAACAAAACTGACAGAGCTGTGAGGGTTCACGGTTCTCATCCTCCGTCCGGCCTGAAAAACACTTAATGTTCTCTACAACCACCGTGACGCACCCGCTGACACACACATGGGTGCTGGGCATATTGACACACGGACCAAAGACCCACCCTACCTGACCTGAGTAGATAGAGCGTGTGAGAGAGTGTGGACCTACTGTTTTCCTAGAATACAGATGAAAAATGAAAGATAAGGTGGAAGGAGGGAAAGTCACAAGTTCATTTACGTGCAGTATATAGACTGTATAGCTACACCAACGATCAGCCACAAATTAGAACCACCAGCTGGTTTCTGCAACTGTAACAACAAAGTAGAAATCCTACCTTATTACTATTTACTAAGTTGTGTTATTACGCAATAGAGGTACTTGATACCTATTAAATGAACATTTTAAACACTGGAAAGAGTAACATTGAAAAAAGTAATGAAACCACCAGACACATATGTACACACACACACATTTTAAATACATCACGGAACAGCATGCCTTCAGATTAAACCCTCTTTATCTCTATCTCTTCTTTTGTGACACACAAAAACACATTAACACACACCATGGCAACTTGCCAGGCAGCACATTGTCACTGCATGAGGTTTTGCGGTGCTAAAGGCAGTGCAGCATGGCACTGTGTAAACTGTCATTTGGCAGCAGAAATGACAAGACTGGATCAAACTGAGGAAGAGCTTCCACTCCCTCAAAAACACACAAAGTCAAACACTCACATTTCAGTGGATATAGTTGCCAATGAAAACACAGAAACTGACGCACATACGGTGCATACGTGGATGGAGACAAATGCATCCGCACAGCGCTAAGCCCTGGATAGTTTGTGTGCAGGATCACACTGACGGGATGAGAAGAATGAATTGTAATTTATCAGTTTAACCTCAAACTAATCCAAAAAAAGCCAATCGGAGTATTTCCCATCAGTGTGTGAATGAATCTACTGTCCAGTTGGCAGGATTGAATTGGTTAAGCTGCCAAATAAGAAAGCGAGAGTAACAGTACCACGCACACACACATGTACACACCAGTTAATTACATATCCTGAGTGTGTCATTGCTAACCATTCTGTCTTTATCGCTACAGAGTCACTTAGGCTTAGGCCAGCGAGGTCGGCTGCTATTTTAGCTAACACAGCAGCTTGGTGGCCTAACTGTGATAGAGGCTGTACACATCCACATCGGCACACACATACACACACTTACACCACCAATGTGTGAGGGTTAAGACATTCGTAATGCAGTTTTTAAATTGATGTGGGCCCGAAATGCTGCGTTTTTCTCACCCAATCACCTCAGAAAAACAGCCACCGCAGCATTGAAGGGATGAGAGTAACTTTTACTGTGGGCGCTGTAGGTAGCTTATCGTTTGCAGCACTTCACTGCAAAAAGCGGCTACAACTTCTTTGGGAAGATTGCAAACTTGTGTTCAGTGCTCATAAAAGCAGGAGGCTCTCAGATGGACATTAACATCACAACAGTGTCGTCATATGAGTTGAAGTGTCAGTGTGGTCACAGTTGTTTGACCACTTTGCCAGAGATTTGAACTGTCTATCTATGAAGCTTTTCCAACTCTCTATGAATAACCTTAAGATAACTATTTTAGCTAACTATTTCAATTTTATCAGTTTATCCTCGACCTTTAGGTAACTGTTTCAACCGTTTATTCATGACTAAGTAATTGAATGGGTTATCCACGACTTTTTGTTAACTATTTCAACTATTATTGCTTTATAATATATATTACTTGTAATTTACAGTTTGAACTGTTACTTTAAGCTAATTATTTCAGCCATTCATGTGTTACTTTTAGCTGCAGGCACGGTTTAGATCCTATTGCTTGCAAATCTTTTATGTACTCTGAATCGCAATCTGTGGTGACCAGGTGTTAGGTGTGACTCAATATGTGGCTTTTTCTTCTTAAATCAATTAATCATAATTCCTGTTTATTCAAATTAGTTGAGCTACTCCACAATCTTTGCCCGTATCCCCTGGCAACTGCAGAGGTGTCCCCTGGGAGACTAATCTCTGGTTGGGAATCGCTACTCAGAAACACCGAGGCTCATTTTTTAATGGCAGAGGTGATGCAGAACCAAATGAGACAGTTCAGTTCTGTCACAGTTAACATGTAAAACTCCTTCACTGTCAGTCTACTCTGTGAAATACATTTGCTGCCTGTAAGAGGCACATTAGACAGGAACAGATTGGCACAGTTCAGCATCTTACTGTATGGGTTAGACCCTTTTCTTAGCAGCTTCCAGAGGTGTCGAGGCGTGACTCATCATCAGTCAGCTTACTGCTTGCTGAATTTTCAGGGGGGAAAAAAAAAGAAAACACGCATCATAGACATGCAGCAGCTAAAGATGCAGCTCTGGCTGTATCATCTCTGTAGCAGACATATAATCCATGCTGGTGCATCNGTGTTGAGAAGGAAGCACATACAGCAACCAAATCATCCACAAAACAGAGAAACATCCCGGCTTCAAGGGGAAGGTTGGTAGAGCATATCAAATGCTCAGACAAACACACAAACAGACAAACAAAGAAAGAAAAAGCATGCTTACAAAACTTCTAGATGCTAATTTTACCAAAAGCAATCAAACCAAGTATAATCTATGAACCCTCGAGCAGAGAGGAAGCTCATGATTCAAGAGCACCGTCCCTTAAGATTAGAAAAGCACTTATGCACTCAGAAGGATGCATCACATGCTGTGGGTTCTTTTGTGCTGCAGACCCCACCACAACTGACGTGGTTGTCCGTCGGTGGACACCTCTAAATTGAAATTTAAGGGCAAGTATAAAGGAGAGAAGCAAGACATAAGATTGAGAATTTATGAGGAAAGATGATGATGAGGTGGGAGATGTGTGGAAGAATATCAATCTGTTCTTAAAGAGAAAAAAGTTTCAAAAAGAAACAGTTTTGTGTCTTGCTGTCAGTTCCAATAAAAGTTTCATGAGTGGAAATGGCCTAATTCCCCGACCAGGGTCAGACTGGAACTGAGCGACGGAGACAGAGCCCGGGCAAAAAAAAAAAAAAAAAAAAAAAAAAAAATGCGTGTTTGTGTGTTTTTCTGAAAGGGTGTGTGGGCTGTGTGCATGCATCTGTGTTGAGGCTGCGATCCAAACGACATTGTAAAACATCAAATATTTAGAGGATGGATTACAAGTACAATGTGTAGTTGGGCTGCTGTCAAGTCACGACAAAGCAACAACAGTGTTTAATCATTCATTCCTTGTTTCTTTTTTAGACTCGAGCTGGACGGTGTGCCGATGAATGCCGTTTGGGATGTAGTTCTTCACACTGTCATTCAACGGACTCCATGCGCCCATTTAAACCCACTGATTGTTTCAGGGTGGGCGTAGCAGGAAACCCACCAAAGAACATTCTAACTTCACAAGAGCTGTCAGGTTCAAACTGTATTAGTAGCAGACTTTTGAGATCCTCTACTGATTTCTAAGGGTGAACTGAGCCACCCTGTGAAGGAAATGTGCGCAAGGTGGGTGAACCGGGTTTGGGGCTGAACCTGGGCAAGATTTCAAAAATCTAGGGGTGCGAAGGTAGAAACGAGTGAGACTAGCAGGCCTCTGGGGCTCACTCCTAATCTCTGCTTCAGGCTAGAAGCTGCAGGCTACACTGACCGTTACAAGCATTTTCCTTAATCTCTAACTGAACTGTTTGAGGTCAAGTCGCACTGTCGATAATGCGGGTGCCTGGTTTTGAAATGGAGGAAGAATATAAGGAATAAATCTCAGATTCTGCCGCATTGATTTCAATCATTGATTTTGGTTTTATTTTTTTCCCTTCCCCACCACCATAGTAGCACAAAGCTAAATTGATGGAGTGCTCTTTTAAGCAACTACTTTCAGCTGTCTAACCTTATCCATAATGCAGTTGCCAAGCATGAACACTGCAGGAATAATACATTTTTAAAACGTAGACCTATAACATTCAAAATTCCATTTAATTTAATGTGTGGCTTTGCAGAACTGTCCAACATTATTCAATATTCTGTTTGGTATGTGTGTTAGATATGTCCAATAAAGTGTGGATTAGTTGCCTGTTTAAACAAACATGTACTGTATGACTCTATAAATCAGCAAAATTATTCAAAATCATAACAAATACAACTTAAACCGAGGCTGCCCATGGCGTTAACTCATCAATCAACGTGCCCACTGTTCTGGCATCAAGGTGTAAATTATGTTCTTGAAATGAGACATGACTTGTGACTAAATGTCAGGACAAGGTATTATGCATTTTTCTCTGAAGCAGAAGTAGTTTATGATGCAGTAAATCCATTGTGAAACCAGGACTTTCTGTTCCCTTCACATTTTTGTTGGCGCACCTGTCTGACTGTGTTTTGCTCATTAGATCGCTACGCTCTCACTCATTTTTCCTGCTTTACTTCTGTCCCTCCTTCAACGGGATGATGATTAGATTGGTCGCTGAGCTCTTAACTGATGATGCGTGACAAAATATAACTGCTCGTTACCCTGGACGCCATGCAGACAGCACGTATAATGGCAACCATTATACCATAAAGCCAGGGCAGGTGCAACGCATTATTGGGTCAGCTAGTACACCCTAATAACCAAAGGCATGTCACCTTTGTCAGAAGGATTACACAAAAGGTTCTGGATTTGCACCAAAGTTAGAGGAGGGAAGAGCATTTGGTGCAGATCCACTTAAAAGGCCAGGTCCAGGAATTTTATTTCATCACTTTCTTTGACTTTTTTTTTTTTTTTTTTGCAATTTGTGTTAATTACTCATGAAATAATGTTTGGATCCTGATGGAAAAACATATTTCAGAGTCTCAAGGTGATTTTGTGAAATTTGAGGCAGATCTAGATAAAAGGATTGTTTGGCCTGGGCTGTTCAATTATGTTTCATTTACTCTCTCAGGATAATCCAGACTATTATAAAGGTCATCCACTTTGCCTCGTTTACCCTTTTCCCCCTCAGCCCTACTTCATTCATCTATCAATCCTTCCATTTAGAATAACTAAAATAACCTATCAGAGGCAATGTGTCAGGAAATCAGCCAGGGTGTTAAGCAGGCCAGAATTGTACTGTACTGCTCTCTATGTGAAACAAAAACACACGCAAAATGTTCTTATCAAACTCTACAACTCTACAACATATGTTCATCTCTCCTGCCAGCTGGCTGTGGTTCAGTCAAAAATACCCATAAAAGAACTTCCTAAGATGGAGAGCGCTAGAGTTTGTTAAAATGATTTAGCATCAGTCCTTAACTAGAATAAAACTCAACTGCTATAATAATGTAATAATAATGGATAGCTGACCAGAAAGTTTTGGGGTTAGGGTTAGGCTTTTGTTTATTGCAGACATAAATCATGTGAGTGGAAAAACTACACTTAAACTGGAGGACTCATTTTTCCAGGTTCATGAACACAGTGCTGTCGATGACCCAGCAGTTTATGTCACTGAAAGGAAGACAATTTTCGCAGGCAGGTAAAATGTATGTACACATCCACATTTCTCTGTTTTTCCTCAGGTTTATTTTTACATTCTGCAGTCACTCCTTTCTCTGTTTATTGCCACTCTGTGTCCCTCACCCTTTCCTCCCATCCTCCCCTTGTTATCCTCTGCTGCTATATTTCGTCTTGTTGGTGGAGCCAAAGCTTCAGTGGATATTTCGTAATTAATTACATCTCTTTCCGCAGCGCTTTCACTGTCAGGTTTTGATTTTAACAACCGTCTTTTCTAACCCAGAAGAGCAAAAACCTTTTTGCATTACAATCGTTTCAAATGTTTGCTATGGTTCTTTTTGTCTGTGAGTTGCAACTGTGCATAAAAACGAGTGGAAGTAAACCCACCAAGTGATGATGACGATGCTGCGGGAGGCACCAGAAACGGAAGTGGCAAGCGCTGTTGTGAGGGTGACAACAGAAAACATACCTGCATGTTTGTGCAACCACCTTGCACGGTTCAAAGTGCCACCAATGGAGGAGTTCATTTTCGACCCTACCTTTACTCTCCATTCATCCTCTCTCTGCTCTCCACATCTAATCAAACACTTTGATGTGATTGCAGGTCTTATGCTCTCAACCTCTGCATCAACTGGAAAATCCATTATATCTACTCAGCCCAAGCCCTGCGCTACCCACACATGTCCCAGCATGTACACACACCCCGCTGAATCAATAGCAGACATTAGGTGTTATTGACAACAGCGACTGAGGTTAACAATCTGGCATAACTGTAGGTGCTGCCTATTAAGCTGTGTTTAAATGTGAAAGGGCAGCAAAAGGAACAGGTCCACATGTGTTTGAATGGGATGAAGATCCTGCTCTCTCTCGCTCTCCCTCATTTAGCCATCCAGGTCAACACAGTAATAGGCTTTACTTTGACACTTGACACACACACACACACACACACACACACACACACACACACACACACAAGTACACAGTGGTCATAAAAAGAAATTAAACCATAAGTTAAAACAGCTAAAACTTTTTTGTTTCATGCATGAAAGAGGCTATGCACATCTTTGTTTCATTTCTGAATTAACTAATCCTTCACAATCCCTCACCCACAAATCTTTTCCGGAAATGTTTTTTTTTTTTTTTAATCTTTAAACCTTTTTTTTCTTTGCAAACTTTAGTCCATTCTCTCTACTATTACATATATAAAGACAGCACTATCTCACTCCACGTGTGTTGTGCTAACACTGAATAAAATCATCCCACGCTGTGAAACTAATGACTTAAGTGTAAATTTGTCAGTAGAATGGCTGTGTGATCGGGCTGAGCAGCACAGTCAGGCTGCATCGCGAGCTCTGAGTAATTAAGGATATCATAGAGGGATGCCATGTTTGAATACCTTTATGAAAAAAAATAATATCTTTATTATGTTGCATCACACCACTGGGTTGGCTGGGATATAATGGTAGGAATTACAAAAAAGCCACTTTTGAGACAATCATAGATGTCATTATCAGAGAATATCTCCGGTTCTGAAATCTCACATGGAGCCAGATAGAAATGAACAGATAACAAAAAGCACAATAACAGTAGCTTTGTTATTTGTGTGTGTCTGTGCCTGTGTGTGTGTACCTGGTAGGTGTCCCACAGTCTGATCGTGCAGCGCAGTGGCAGCTCCCTCATCAGGAGGTTGTTCATCCAGCGGAAGGCAAACTGCAGGTACTCCACCTCGTACTGCTGCATGTGGCGGTGCACAGACTCTGCCAAAAATAATAATAATCATCATCATAATTTAAAAAACTAACTAACACGCAGAGAGTAAGTTTCAACAGCTTGCTCACTTTTCGTAAAAATAATATGAGGTTTAATAATCTCTTTAAGCTCTGGCATTAACAATGGTGACAGTAACAGTAAGTGTGTAGATAGACAGATTCCTTCATGACACTCCTCTATGTTAATGACTGCCGCAGTCAGACACACACACACACACACACACACACACACACACACACACACACACACACACACACACAATCGAGATGTAATTACAGAGCTATCAGAATTGTCTGAGAAAAGCTACACGCCAAATTGGGATGTGAAAAGGGAGTGCATTCATCGTTCAATAAAGCTTCAAGGCAATTGCATGTCAGCCCAGTGAGGGATGGAGGGTATACAGTGTAGGTCAATGGCATCCAGAGGTGGGGATCGAAGTCATGTATATGTGATGTATTGTGAGCGTTTTCATTATTTCTTGGACATTATAGCTTCAAATAGGAGCTGATTAAAACTATATTTTTGTTAATTTCTGACTTGTCATAAAAGGTCAGAATGTACAAAACCTCTTCAAACCTCTGTCACTTTTAATAAGATTGTGACTATTTATCTTTTCAGTAAAGGGAAGGTGGTTGATTTTAATCCTATACAAAGCACGTGTGTGAGTCTTTACCGCCATCTCAGTGTTAATTAAAGTCGTAAATAACTACTGTCGTTGGGGACACTCATTGGCCTTCCCTGTCGAAACACACACTTTGTATTTTAAAATATATCTCTACAGTGTTTCTCAGACTTTTTCCTGCTTTTTCTGTTAAGCCTCATTTGCTCTGTGTGAAGATTGAGTTCTGTAAAACAGTGGTCTTATGATTTTCTAGCAAAATGAAAAAAATGTTATTTAGCATTAACCAGAAATCGTGTGGAACAGGAAATTACCCATCTCTGGATCTTATAATTAACGTCAGGTACATTTATACATTTCCCATTAACTCACAAATTGATGATTTATTGGGGAGTGTTTAGGAAATCAGTCGACACATGACAGCAAAGACTTTGGCAGAAGGGCAGTTCGGAAATGGGTTAGTGTGTCTTGATCGGTTACTACTTTCTGTCACAACTACCTGCCTGTGTCTCTCAAACCAGTGAGTGAGTGTTTTTTTTTTTTTTTTTTTTATAAAGCTGCTGGACACTGACGTTTTCAGTAAACGTTACTCATGTAGGAGCACATCCTGCTTTTGGAACTACTTTCACATCAGATTAATACACATTTGGTGGAGAGAGCAGGTATTTTCAGCACCAGGACTATGTATGTGAGATCAAATCAAAACAGTCAATAATTTAAACAACTTGTGTAAAATACGTCTGTAGCCTGTCCTCCCTGGCTCACTGATGTGTTTTCCAGAGATACCCTGAGGTGATTTTCCACCAGAATTGTGGGAACTGGCCAAAGCCAAGGTAAGATCAAGCAAACAGCTCTATGTAACAAGTGCGACACAAGTGCAACGATCACCAAGTGTGACGTCACACGCGAGTCACGAAGTCCGCTGCAAAAATGCACAACAAGCGGTTGCGTGTTTTTGAAAAATACTCGGTGTGAAACAGTGCTCTGGAAAGAACAATCGCTGCAAGGACCACGCCCAAAGTTCCTCAGCCACCACTTAATTTAGACAAGTCTTCTTTGTCTAACTGGATAAAATGACCCGGAAGAGCCTAAGTGGCAGCCATGGTAAGAGCTGTTCATATTCTCTAAATGATAATGAAAGGAAATTCAATTTTTCCTATCTTATCTCCTTTAGCATAGGAAACACTGGACCTTCCTTTACGGGAGAAAAGTGCCATCTCTTTATTCCTTGCCACAGCCACATTTCAAGCAATACACATATGGATGTACTGCACACACCACTGTAGTTTAAGACCAACAGAACAGAAACAGCAGAGCGATCTTTTTATGTTTGTGGAACCATCCAAAACTCCTTTTCTGAGCTCCAAATCCATAAAAATTGATTTATTCTCTTACAAATGTCCAGATTTGCAGTTAAATTATACCATCATCACAAAAATATCCATAAATTCCATTTCACAAAATGTCCTATTGTAAGGCACTAGAAGTTTTCTATATTTGACAAATGTATAACAATGTCAAAAGTGCCCATGTCAGTAAACTATTACACTTATGTGCTCTTTCTCAGTTCCTTATTTTTGTTTAAATATTATGTTATTGGATCAACGTTCTTGACTTGTGTATTCCTTTCATGTTTTCTTATTTCAACATTTAATCCTGTTTGTTTTTGTGGTTAGGGACGGAGTAATTATCGTCCATGTCTCTCATTTACATCTGTCTTTGACCTTACAACGTTTTCCACTGAGATCAAGGGGAAACGGTGGGGGAAGGAGATTATTCTGACTTTTTGACCGCAGCCTTTGGCTCCTCCAGTGGAAGCACAGGTAGGGAAACGGAGTCTCTCAAACAGTTGCTGTTCCCCTGGGGAAAGTTTTGTTATAGTTTGAATGTCATGAATTGGGGTCTATGAACACAGAAGAATAAGCTGCATCAGGCTTTGGCTTCACAGACAATACATGTAAATAGAATCAATTCATTGTTGGTTTTGGTCATTTCATGGAATTTGCTGACAATAAGAAAAATACAGACTACCAACAACCCTATTCTTCAAAGTAGGTATGATGGATTTTCCGAGGACATTACTGTAATTCACCTTCTGCGGTATCAAGCTGAGATGGGAACAGATCAAGAAACAGTTGAATATAACCACCAGTCAAGATTTTTGCTTTCATTCAGTTTGTTTTGTTAGACTCAACATCCAAGAAGCAACATTAGCTGGCTGTTAAATATCTACATTTGTCTCCTTACACCCTATAAAACATTAGTTTTCTCCATCTATAATTAGTTCAGAATATGTCCCACCGCCCAACAAACCCCACAGAGAGGAGACCATACACTGCATCGGGCGGCCTCAATATGTTCTCAATGTGGAGTTCAAACGTCAGTGTGGATGTCGGTATTGTGGCGCGGCGGGCTGGCGTCAGTGCTCGCTGAGAGGAATGGACGAGAAGCAGAACTGTCAGCTGAAAACTTGCTGCATATGGGGCTGTGACACTGAGAACGGCCGCCTTTGTTCTTTTCTCTGTTCTTGATAAATGTTTGTTTTATGCTTCTTTACATAACAAAAGATTAAAAATACCACTCCGTATTCAGCGACTCCCCATTTCATAGTCATCAAACCCATGACACTCATTCTCTTGCTCATACACACAGGTGCACACGCACACACACACACACACACAAACATGCACATTTCATGATAGAGCTGTAATTACAGAGCTGTCAGAGAATCTATGAGAAAAGGCAGTTCAGGAGGAACTATAGCATCCTCCTCTCTCACACTCTGTGCTTCTAATCAGAGCTGACTGACAAGCACACACAACCAAATACAGCTTTAATTGGTGAAAGATTATGTAAGATAGATATTTCTAGCTAAGAACACATATATTCGATGCATACTCTCAAACACACACTTCAAACACCTGAATGACACCTGTCTTGCATTGCTCACACGTGCATGTTTAACAATTAGGCACACACTACGCCACATGAGCAGGGCGTGAAGTAAACACAAAGCTATTATTTCACACTCCTCTCTGCAGTTTAATTATCACATGCTGCTGTAAAAGCATAAACAAGGCAAGCTCATTAACAGTGTATGCATCCTGGTGACAGATCTTAGCTAGCTGCCAAACAGAAAGGGAGAGCGGAACAACTTTAGACAATGTTAAATGACACTAATGAACCGGCTCTGCCTAATATAAGTGACTTCACCATTCACACAGAAGAAGAGGAGCATGATGGGGAGTGGTGGAAGGGAGAGTCGTTTGTCATGAGGAGTTAGCACGGTGGGAGAGGAGAGGAGAGAAGAAGAGAGGAGAGAAGAGAAGAGAAGAGAAGAGAAGAGAAGAGAAGAGAAGAGAAGAGAGAGGAGAGAAGAGAAGAGAAGAGAAGAGGGGAGAGAGATAAGAAGAGAAGAGAAGAGAAGAGGGGAGAGAGGAGAGAAGAGAAGAGAAGAGAAGAGGGGAGAGAGGAGAGAAGAGAAGAGAAGAGAAGAGAAGAAGAAGAGAGGGGAGAGAGAAGAGAAGAAGAAGAGAAGAAGAAGAGAGGGGAGAGAGAAGAGAAGAGAAGAGAAGAGAAGAGAAGAGAAGAGAAGAGAAGAGAAGAGGGGAGAGAGGAGAGAAGAGAAGAGAAGAGGGGAGAGAGGAGAGAAGAGGAGAGGAGAGAAGAGAAGAGGGGAGAGAGAAGAGAAGAGAAAAGCAGAGAAGAGAAGAGAAGAGAGGGGAGAGAGGAGAGGAGAGGACGATCTGCACCGCTAAAACTTGTGACTTTTTAACCGTGGGCTCCTGTCCAGCTGGCACAATGCTCGGCATGCTGGGTAGCGTAGTTACGGGGGCAGGGGGAGGTTAAGGATGACATCTTTCATAGACACTGATTGACTGATGAGTCTTGTCTTCCTTCCTACTGCTGGTTAAAGTTTAGGACGGAGGCCACGGTGCCGGCTTCTCCGCTGTCCGCAGCTGACCACAGCTCGTGGCTGGTGAGGAGCTGGTGAGGCGCGGGCGGACAGAGGGAGGTCAGAGGTCGTACAGTGACTAGTGAGCGGCTCCCAGGATTCTGCTGATGAGCCCAATTCTGCCTGACTTCAAGTGCTCTTTGGTGTAGAACATAATTACAGTAACACACTTTCCTCTCCCTGTCTCTGCTGGCTATAATTTTTTTCTCTCACTCTGTCTGTCCTGATGCAGTTGCTTTATTTTGAATCTGTTCTGTGTCATTTGCTTCCTCTCACACAATCAATCCCGCCTCTTACAGTAAATATACTGTACATGCACAATAAATGTTCTCATCTCTCTGCAACCTTTATTCATTTCTGTTTTATTTTACTCTCTACAGCTTTAGCACGGACTTAAACAAATCCAGCTGTAGATACAAACCAGGCAACAGCAGCGTGTTTGATCAACAGTGTTTGATTCTCTGTAACCAAGATCTTGCACACCAATTAAGTAAGCATTGTGTGTACATGTAAGCATCGTGTGTACATGTAAACATTGTGTGTATATGTAAGTATTGTCTGTACATGTTAGCATTGTGTGTACATGCCATATAGTGAGTCTCTGTTCTTTTTCTGTAGATATTGTATCTAAATGACCGTTGGCTGAGCCCTTTTCTAGTTACGGCTGCTTTCTAGTTATTATACTAAATAATAGTGTATATATGAAATAGTATTCATATTTGCATATTTCTAGTTTCACCGCGATTAAATCTGTCACACAAAGAGAAACACCCTTCAGAAGGACGCAGCTATTACAGGTAAAAATGAAAATGTTTAACAGCCAAGTCAAGTACAAAGAATCCACTGAGTGACAGTGGCTTAATTATTCCTCTCACACAACAAACAACCACAAGGTCACACATTTGTTACTGATTAGCCTGCAGGAGACTGCAGCAAATGTGGAGGAGGATATGTTTTCATGATGTTACTGTTTATGTGTGTGTGTGTGTGTGTGTGTGTGTGTGTGTGTGTGTGTGTGTGTGTGTGTGTGTGTGTGTATATATATATATATATATACATATACACACACACACACACCTATATACATATATAGGTGTGTGTGTGTGCATTGTCAAACGTCAACAATGCTTCTTTTTCATTTCGATTCTTAACATGAGGCATAATGAAACTGCTCATGTGGAACCCCAAGTCCTCGCTTAAGTATATTTTGTATTTTTAGCGACAGATTTCTAAAACACATTCAGGTTAAGAAAAGTATAAATATTACGCGTAAACATTCTAAATGCTGGCTGTTGAGTGAGTGGCTTCTGAAGTGAAACGAGAAATCTGATTTTTCAAGATGTGCAGCATGGAAGAGGAAGAAAAAAAAAAAACACCACAGAAGTGTGTAAGAGTTTAAAATCAAAGAGAAGGCCACTGTGGGGACCTCATGTTTACAGTTTACTTAAGGTTTGATTGGCTATAAAAAGTAGTAGTGTAATACATCTCACCTTAAATAAACACAGGTGAAAAGATAATACACAGTCTATTAAGTATGTAAAAATTAAAATGGCTTCAGGTATAAAGAGTAGGGTGTGTGAACATTGGCAGGCTGATGTCAGGAGGCCGTGGAGGGCTGAAGACCGGGAAAATGATGTAACTGACTAAGGCAGGTTGAAGCTGAACCAAATATGCTTTTTAAAAGAAAATGGCACAATTTTCAGAGGAAATAAACTCCACAAAAGTACAATGGCATAAGTGTGAATTTAATTATAACTCCTGCTAAAATAAAAATGTCATGCATAAAACAAATAGAAGTGTAAAAACACACAAAATGCAGTGTTTACTTTGAAAAGCAACTGCTGCTGCAGAGAGGAAAATTATCCTCAATTTTGTTTTGAAATCCATACGAAAACATTGTACACACGAGACACAGTCGCACAATCGCAGCAACCAGCCTTTTAACACAATTCAGGCTCACAGCACACACTACCAGTGCGTCCTCTAATTTGCATAAATAAATTCACCTTTGGGCAATTTGCATGTTGATGAACTTGCGGTAACACACTTGCATGCAACAAATACACAGAGAGAGATAAGGCAGAGATAAAGAGATCAGAGAAACATTACAAGCATGCCGACAAAGTGGCTTGTCTTTTGAGGAAGTACACGTGCTGGCGTCAAACACGTCTAATGGGAGTTAGCGTCACTTATTACAAGTACAATCAATTAGAGAGGAGGGGGTGTTCATCTGAGGGAGGGGAAAGTAGAGGGAGATGCAGATATTTCAAAGTAAAAGCTTTCCAACAATGTCTCCCACTGTTTTTAACTAAATGGATCAAAGTAAAGAAATTAACTTTTTTCTTTTATAAATTTGTGCAGTTGGCCTCCTTATTTCAAGTTCAATTAGAGCTCACACCACAGGGACTGGATTCAGGGAAAACAAATTAAAATGGGATATCGAAAGAGCACCTGAAGAAAGCATTGATCTTTTGTCCAAAATATATTTTTATATATCTTAGCTCTTTCATCCTGGGTGAGGATGACTTTCACACCGAGCCCTCCCCTGTCATTTCAGTAGTAACACCTGAGGGAGGAGGGTGTGTTTTCCCAGTCGTTCCAGGACATAAACTGGCGACATTAAAGTTACTAAACCTTATCCTTAAAACACTGAAATTTATTGCCGTCTCAAGACTCTAAAATGTATACCATTTTATTATTTTGTTAGACCTCTCTACTGCCTTTTATACAGGCAATTATTCAAGTTTGAAAGTATGTTAAAGGGTGATCTAAACCAAGCGCTGGTCAGTGCCTTGATGCCTCTGTAATCTCTAAAGTGAGAGAAATCCACTCCTTAACATCTCTTACTTTCTTACTTACACATTGTGAGTTAATGTAAATTACAATAATCATTTAATTTGTATAAATAAACAAATGTAAAAGAAATTTACTTTTGGCAAGTTCATCTTTGCCCACACAATATTTTGTTACCTATTATTATTTTAGTTATTATGGTTTTTCTATGCCTTTGCCTTTACTGTAGATAACATTTGTACTGTACATGTCACTTCAACACCCTCTACTGTGGCAAAAGATAAGATATCGATAGACAATGTAAACATGGTCATAAAAACACTGCACCTTATCTTCCTTTCCCTCTCTGTGACGGTACAGCAACATATGGATATTGTCCCCTCCATCGGACAGATATACTATAGCAAGAGCTACATGCCATCACTTTAAAGAAGCAGAGAGAAGGTGACGGAGAAAGGAGTGGATAACAGACAGATCAGCAATGTCCTATCCCCGCTGACCCAGTGCTGCAAACATTAATGCAATGAAGCACTGAGCTGAGGTCAAAAACATCCCAGACTCCCTCTCTCCCACCATCTCTGTCTCTCCCCCCATTGTCTTAAAAAATACCCCGTCTACTACTAATGTCTCTGTATCAGATACCCAACTGAAAGCTGAAAATGAAAACCAGTCTCATAGCAACAATCTAATACAATTTCTTTTGGAAGGTTACTAACTTTTTAAATTACATATCTAGTTTTGCTCGAACATAATGGAAATAATAAGCTGCAAAATTAAGTCCCATCAGTGCTGGTAATGCCATTTGCCATCTTAAAAAAAAAAAAACAAAACATGAACATCTGTAACAGACACACAAATCCTCTGCAATTTGGGATTTCAGCAGTGAAAAAAACGGTAAAGCACATGCCTGTTATAAAAAGACATGGACGCCACCCCTCGTCAAAATGCCGAGCACTCTGGATAACCCTGCATCTGATAAACGCTGATAGGTAATTTTGGAAGAGATGAGAGGCCATTGTTCCCAAAACAGATGCTGTGTCGACAGCTGAGCGAAAAACAATCCTGTAACACAAGATAAAAGCTATCTGTGATCTCATTAGAGGTGGTAATGTCAAGCTAGAGAGGTATAAAATGGCTCTGCCCCAACTATGATGACAGGGCACTTATGGAATAAGATACAGTAAAAATGTCGAGTCATTTTTTATGTCTTTGCTGGAGCTCGGATGGAGTTTCTTTTTTTGTCTTTTCTTTTGTGTAAATCTATTTTTTTCTAAACATAGAACCGACACACGCATACCCACAATCTTCTCACAAAGGTAGGAATATAAATATAAACTTTCATATATCAGTATAACAGTTTCCTCTCAATGCACAGACAACACCACGCACCAACACTGCCCCTCATACACACATGTCCTTTCTATAGGCAAATGTACTAGTCACAATCACTCATACAAACAGACAGGCCTGCATATACACACTAACTTTCTCTGACATTCTCACACACACACACACACACACACACACACACACACACACACACACACAATCCATTTGAATGCAGCTAGTGAGTCCTCCCTTGCCTCTGGCTGACAGAGCGGGTGACAGGATAGTCGGACAGCACCAAGGTTAGTCCAGAACATGACCACTGTACAAAGACCCGCTTTGATAAAACCTTGTTTTGCACAATGCATTGTGGTCCATCGCAAACGTTGCGTGAGGTTTCTGTGACAAAGGTGGGTTTGGATACATAAAAGCAAAGCGGGTGATATTTACACAATCATTATTTTGACAAAATGGGAATTAGACCAAAAAAAAAAAAAATAAAAAATCATCTCAGCCAATTAACACTAAGTTGTGGGTGTGTGTGTGAAATGTCATCAAGATGTGTGTGGGTACACTCGCCCTGCATACATTAACTTCCAGGGCTCAGCAGGCCTTTGCTTTGCACTAATAATCACCAGCACATACACATTTCCTTGACAGCCGGGTGGAATGAAAATTAGCGAGACACGATAGCAGTGTTGTGTCACTGCAAACTGACAAAAACCTTGGAAGAATCAAGGCGTTAAATGTTACTTTCTGGGAATTTAAACTATCAAAGAAAGGTTAAGCAAACTGTAAGTCAAATTAAGGCAATTTTTCAAATGACATTTTTTTTTTTTCCCTCTGTTACCTGGCAAAAAAAATGTATCTCTGGGAACATTTGTACAAGACAAGTGTCCAATCACAGCCTCCTCACTGCAACATTCATATATAGGAGCTCAACATGGCCTTGCTCTGAAACCTCAGTAAAATGAAAGAGGTAAAAAGGCCTGATACTTCAAATGTTCACACACAAAGTATGGACAAACTGTGAGTTCCCTTAGCTCTGAGATGCTGGGAGGTAAGAATGAAATTTATATTGATATACACAAAATGGTGAGTTTAGGCAATAAGCAACACAAACTTAGGTTGGAGAAATGCTTGATAAATAAGATATTTGTTCAGTTCAGTCTCTCAGTTTTCACAGAAAAATTTTAATAAAAGAACTAAATGTGTAATGTAATGTAACGGACATGGATGACCTATCCATTAAAAAAGCAAAGCAAAGCAAATGAAACTGGAATGAAGCTGGGAAAAAAAATAAATAAATGGAAATCAAGTCAAACTGGCAGAGCTGCGAGAAGAAAGTCCTTTATGGATGGGTGGATGGAGGAAAGGCAGGAGACTCACCATCAATCCTGCTGACCAGCTCCTCCAGGGCCTTGACTTTTCTCTGGATGCCTGGCTGGGCAAATGTATAGTTATCCTGAGGAGAAGAAAAACCTGGAGTTATTATAGACCAAGGCTACAAGTGTGAAATTTAAATAGCCAGTGTGTAACATGTATGCTGATGAATGCAAGAGAACAGTCTTCAAACATGATCAGAGCAGCAGGTGAGTAAAATCCCTGTGGACCTAAAATGACCACATCATTAAAAAGGTCCAAAAAAGGGTAATTAAAAACAAGAGCTAATGAGATCAAGTAGATATATCATCAAAAGAATATCTGTCAAATTTCTATGTCATTTTCTAGACATGCTGTGAAATGAATCCCTTGTTGAGAAACCTGAACATTATTTGTTTCACATTGACATTTTGCAGCCATTTGGCCTGCAAGTCAGCGTATCGCAACACACGCTCAAAAGGGTTTGAAATTTCACATTTTCACGTTGAGGATTCATTTTCAGAAAAGTGCAATGGCAATTACAGATTTGAAGTGTTTGCCAGGCCTCATTTCACACCTCACACAAAGCCTGAGCCATCTTTAAAAACAGTAAATGGAGAAAAGAGGCTGTCTAACTAGCGTTGGCATGCTACAACATGCACGTTTCTGGCCTTGAAGACAAAGTAGAGAGAGCTGTCTGTGAATGTGCCTGAAAGAACATAACAGGTGAGCTGTGAATGAGTCCTGGCCTTTTAGTTAAAAAAAAATATATATCCCTAAGAGCTGATATGTTAGGTCTTCATTTAACTGGTGTTCCTTTCATGTAGTTTCTGTAGCTCTTCTAATGTGGATAATGACAGCAGGTCGACAAAGTATGAACATTAGATGGCAGGAGCTGTGTTTGTAAAGCTACACATAAAGCCAAATGTAGGTGGATGTATTAAGTATTAACTTTGTACAGTGTGTGGTAAAAAAAAAAACTTTACAACATCTATAAGATATTTAACAGGACCTTTACTAAAAACAGTGACAGTGCATTTGTTGCTTATGGCAGCTTTAATGTCACTGTCAATGTAATCAATGGGAACGGCGGCATCCAATTGGCCAAGATCACAAATCCTTTTCAACAAAATGTGCCACCACACTAGGTTGTCTATACCTGCTGTCAGTTTCACCAAATTACTTGATTAGTTGTGCTACTGTTCTGTAGTGACTCTCACATCTGACGTGCTCACAACTCTAACAACATACAGTTTGCAATTTTTTGTTTTAATTTGAGGAAAACCTAAGACCTGACAAATGACTTACACAGAATATATTTTAATTAAGTGCTTGCAGTGTGCCATGAAACTGTTAAAAGGTATCTACAAGTGCTTTATTTACACTTAAGAAAATCAGATTTCCATTTGATATGATTCTGTATCTTGAAAGTTTTCATTATAAAATTTTTGGATGTGAACACATTGACATGTATCAGTGAATATGAACACAGGAGTGTTGTATTGTTTGGTTGAAATTGCAGAATACAATGTGTGTGTCCGTACACACGTACACACGTACACACACACACGTACACACACACACACACACACACACAACAAGGATTACATTTCCTTGAGGGGTCATTTCAGTGTGGCTGGAGAACAGCTGATGTGGCAAACTATCCAACAGATGGAGAGAGGGAGAGAGGAGGAGAGAGAAAATGAGAAGGAGAAAGAAAGAGGGAGAGAGAGGGAGGGAGAGAGAGAGCGGGGAAGAGAAGTCATTTAGCAATAAACAGCTCCAGTTGTCCTTCAGGCTCAGCAGAACCAAGGCGTGTGTGTCCTCCTGAGGCCATCAGTGGCTGGCAGTGGAGAGGCCACAGTCTCTCCTTTTCCTCCATGTACAGCATCTCTCCGTCCCTCCACTGTCCCTGATTGTAACTTAACCTCTTCTTTCCATTCCTTCTTATTCACCCAAGTTTGTCTCTTAGTGTGTGTGTGTGTGTGTGTATGTGTTTATGAGGGTGGATTATAGGGAGTTCCTTCCATCGTCCTCCCTCATGTTGTCATTATCTCAAACACCCTTGAACTTCACTTTGTGCTAATTTTACATTTGTTTATTGTCTTTATTTTTCTGTCCAAAGCTTCTCAACCCTCCCTGGCTCACTCTTGCCTTCTTTCTACCACCCCAGTGTTAATACGGTTAGGTGCTAAGCAAGTGTGAGGGCCAGTGCAAAGTAATTACATTTGCATTATTGAAGCTGCCGGCTTTAATCAACTGCCCTTCCTTCTCTCTTTCTGTCTCTCACTCACCAGCTTCTTCTTTCTGCTTTTTAGTTCGAATTCTCTCTCTACCAAACATCAAACTCTCACTTTCCTTTTTCTTGCTTTTCAATCACTCTAATTTTCACTCTTTTCATCTCTTTCTTATTCGCACATTCCTTATATTGTCTCTCTTTTTCTTATACCTTTGTCTCACACTCTCCTTATTTCAAATGCTCATCTGCCACTTTGTCTACCTACATGTCTGCCACAATTTCCACATTCAATTTATAAAATGACTGTTTAGATAGAAAACTTGTTGTTAAAGCTATGACTCATCATTTTAGTGCATTACAGATACAACTTTTTTTTTTTTTTTAATTTTCATCCTCTCTCTTTTTCCATTTTTCAGGTGAAAAATTCTCTTCCACACAGGAAGCAAACAGATTTTGTCTTTTTTGCTTTCTTATTATTTCTGGTAAAAACAATACAGAAGCAAACACAAAATCTAGACAACTTTATTGGCCTATGCGCCAGGTTAGCAATTTTTTTTTCCAATGAGTCAGCGCCATTTTTATGTCCTGTATCCACTTCCTGTTATACATTAATGATCACTTTGCAGAGATCCAACTGTAAAAACAATGCTCTGTCGCACTTCTCATTATCCACCTTTAATAAACTCCATCAGCAATGTGGAGTATTTACACTAGCGATATCTTAAATATACTGAAAGGTTGAGAACAAGTTCAAGTTCTCTCTGGGCAAATGCAAGGTAAATGAAAACAGCAGTTCTCAGATAATTTCTTTGACTTTCGACACCCTGGTTCATTCTGCTTTATGTTCTCCTATAGCTTTGACTTCTATAACAAAGACTACTCTCTGCTTTTAGAAATATGAAATAAAGCAGAAAGGACACTTCTTTTTGCTCTGGTTATGTAACTGCAACAAGATGCATTAAAAAAAAAAAAAAATTGTTCAGTATTGGAGGATCAAGAGTTTTTCAAGGCTGTTGTTTGTCTGCGATTCCAGGTGCTTACATTCTTCTCTTGCTTCATCTCTTTTCTCACCTTCCTCTCCCTGCTGCCCTCTGTCTTGCCTCTCCTCTATTTTTATTGTTCCCCAAATTTCTCCTCCTTTTCTCTTAGTTTTCACTCATTCGATTCCCCCCTTTGTCTTATAAATCTTGCTCTATTCCTTGATTTTCCAATTCCTCTTACATATTTCGCATTTCTCCTTTTATCAATCTCTAACTCTTCCCCTCTCCCACCTTCAGTTCTCCATCTCATTGTCTAGTTTCATCTGTCTGGTGGTGCTAATGAGACTAGACTTGACTAAGTGTTTTGAACATGCTATTATGTCTCCTCTGCTTTGTTGTGTTCCCTGGTGTTTTATTTTGTTCCATGCTGTAGTGCATTTTATTTTGTGACTGATTAGCTGTTTAGTTGTTTTTTGTTTTTTTTTTTTTGTGATGAGGGAAGTAATTCAATCTTTGCTGTATTTTCATTCCTTTTTTATCTGTGTTCACATTTAACCCATTTCCAAATGTCTCAACTGCTTCTCCAATTTTTTCCACCTTCTCTCCTCTTCTTCTTCCTTAAAACCTCTCTCCTCCTCTTTCCTCTCTCACCTCCTTTTAGTCCTTGTTTTTTGTCCCATTTTCTATTTTCTGACTGTTCCTCCTCCACTCACTTCCTCTCTTTGTCAAATCCAATATGTCAGATCTTTGATCAGCTGAGGCAACAGGGGGAAATCAACTCTCACTGCTTCATAATTCATATGTTCTTCTCTTCTCCAGCCATCTGTCCATCCACCACATCTGACCCAGCAACTAAGTGGAACTGCCCCCTTGGACCATGTGAATGAAGGATACACACAGTGCACAAACATAAAGTCAGTGTTTCTCTTTCTAAGCCAGGTGTCAACAGCCTCTCGTTCTCTCCGTCTTTGTTCTCCCTCTCTCTCCTCTTTGCTCTCTCCGTCAGTTGAATCAATATCTCCTCTTCGCCTCTCAGTCCATTCTATTAGAGACAACAATGGCTCCACGTTGGACTAAGATTGCCTCCTATTGAGGCACTGGATGTCTATCAGTGAGTTGGACAGAACCAACACAGCAATGCTGTGAGGGCATGTGTACGTGTGAAAGAGAGAGAGAGAGACATAAGGACAGAGGAGAGAGAGAGAGAGAGAGAGAGATGACAGCCTTTATCCACAAGATAAAGGCTAGACAATAATGGACACAGTGTAGTAGAGAAGAATGAAGGACAGGGTGATGATCTGCCAGTCTCAGGCCTGTGTGTGTGACAGAGAGACAGAGAAGTAGAAAGTGATTATATGAGAGAGATGACAGGTTGTGATAAGGTGAGAGACAAAGGTGGAGACAATTACAGTTGTTCAGAACTAGAGAAGGATTGGCCGGATTTCATTCTGCTGCTTTGTGTTTGTGTGAACATCAATGGCCTCTAGCTTGAGGGCAGTAAACTTTAATGTGCAGAGGAAGAAGGAAGACAGTTCACAAGTTTGAGACACAGCAGCACCATTCATCCAACTGATGTTAAAGGCCTAAAGGTAGGGCCAGGACAGGACGTCTGAGGGCCTGGGCAGCCTTCAATCCTTTTTGGATACCGACCAGAATGTGAGTGACTGTGACCAGATTAGGAGTCTGTAGCCAAGATGTGGCGTTTTGCTTAGGCACTGCAGTGTCTTGGGCTAAATTGCTAATGATTGGCACTGTTTTAAGTGTCTTGGGTGAGTGTGCTAGCATGTTAACGTTTGCTAATTAGCACAACACACAACCTCAGAGTTAGAAAAGTTAGAAGGTCACTTAAGTCAACAGGACTCTCTCAGATTTCTCTTTACTCATTCTTTGATGAGATTATTTCAAACATAAAACCATTTTTTTTTAATCAATTCCCAATTTTAGACTTGTTGTACAGCTGCTATTGTTTAGACATTTCACATTTGATGTTTATACAACAGTATTCACCTCTGATAGATAAAGGTTGATGGACACATGATGATCATATAAACACTGGACATTTCCTTTCTTTCCCTCTCTGCAACTGCACAGCGTGTGCATGTTATGCTTTTTTCTACATCTAAGAGATACACTGCAGGACAAAAGCCAAAGAGAAGATAACAGGGAAAGAGTGGAGGGACAGATGTATATCGCCCATTAGACACCCAGTTGCCCATTGTGCATTGCTGAAAAAATAAAATCATCTTCCCCAGGCTGAAGGAACCAGGTTTCTTCACTGCCTTAGCCCAATTACAGAAACTGTATCTCTCATGAAAGTGATGTTTGAAGAAATCAGGCCACTGCTGAAAGCACACTGTAACCTGCCCAGTCTTACCTAAGCCCATATCTCTTAAAATTAAATCTCCTGCACCTTCAAACTGGCTTATTTATATTATTTTCCCTCTGAAGTGGCCTATTTACCCAAGTGCAACCTAATATCGGTTGTTTAGAAATGAAAAAGTTTTTTTGTTATATCAAGAAAATTCATCCAGTTAGTTAACAAGTACTTTGAGACAGCCTTAGATTGTATGAATGAATGAAGGAATTGTGCTACCTTGCCTAACATGACCCCTTACATGGTCAACATTACTTGTTACTCTGCTAACAAAGTTTTGATCCATTCTTATTACATAGACGTCTACGTCCATCCTTCCCGTGCCTGATCTTCTGGCCATAGCCTTTATTCTCAGCAGCTCTTATTGCTTCCATCTCCACTTACCTGCATATAAACTACCTTCGCTAACATGATGCCACTTAAAAAAGAAAGGGAAAAGATGAGGAGGAAAGCATGTATGGCTGACATAGAGGGGGGTAAGTGTGTTAAGGTCTTAGTTGCTCTCGAACAGCAGATGCATTTACAGACAAACCAATTAGGCCCGCAAGACAGACAATACAAACGCATATACAAACATGCATCACACACAAACACACACACAGACACTCCAGCTGGAACATCACTCCTCCTCTGTGTGTATGTGTGAATGTGCATGTCTGTGTGTAGGTGGTGGATTGAGTGACAGCCCAAGGTGACGGTAGATAACCCTTGGGGAAACCAGAACAGGACATGGCGTCTGGTTTGGTCTGGCTACCGTCTGCTAGACGTCGGTCCTCGGACCCCTGTTCCCACTCAAGGGAGACTCCATCTCTGGCTGGCACGGCGGAAACAGATGGTTGCCTTGACAATAAGCAGACACACTCCACTCTGAGGGAGGGGCTGAAGCAGCTGAGACAAGGAGAAGCAAGAGAGGGAGCTGCTGACTATTTGATCTGTGTGTATTTTACATGATTTAAATTGTGTTTATTTAGTTGACGACTTAACTGCAGTGTTTCATGTGATACGAGTTACTGATAAAGTTGACTTGTGACCTTTTCAGTTTCTAGGACATCTCAGCTTTACTTTAGGAGCACCTGACACACAGTACCTGATTCATGACATAAAATAGTACTGAAAACCTGCCAAATATTATTCTTGCCAGCTCAGCTGTTAAAACTTTCTAGCCAAAAAGTTGCTGTAAACTGGATAAATGTAACTATCTTTCAAGTTCTCCACTTTCTGGCTATAAATAAGAGTGACTGAGGATTAAGTAAAAGCTGCAGCCATATGAATAAAAGTGAACATTTCCTAACAAGTGTGCATCATGTCACAGGCTTATACGTCAAAATCGTGACATTCAAACCCAAAAAAAAAAAAAAAAGACACATGGTCTGAGACATTTTTATGTGAGACCCCCACTTGTCAAGTTCAGATCCCTGGGCGAAATTAAATTTCTCAAAGTTAGGTCCTGCTCTGGAGAAATACATTTGAGAGCCCCTTCTGTAAAAGGCATATCTGCAGAATTAGCATAAAAGGCAGGTTTTCATCTGCTGGCTTTAAAACTGAAAGCCCCTGGGGGTGTACTGGCAGAATAATGGACTTTTTAAACTTTTTGACTTCATTGCCCTCTCTGGACATGACAGGTAAGACACAGGTTCGCTGGTTCTACATGGACAGCACATAGCGGCCACATACTCAACCCCGAATTTTCTTTACTATTAAATGTGACAAAGATTACATTACTGAGACTTCCACTGTCCTTACTGCAGATGTCAATAATATTTTATGGCTTGGCTTTAGTGGGACATGTTTAAATCAACAACACAATGTTGGGCAGAGTTGACAGTTAAATTCATTGAAACGTCAGATATGGAACCATTTTAACAAGTTACATTAGTCAGGTTAGCCAGAGGCGCTATCCAATTTAGCACAGTACAAGACTAATTGGCTGCTAGAGAGACGGGGTAACGTTGGGGTCAACTGAGACACAGAGCTGCGTCTTAAAGGGGTAACTGTACCAACGTGTGGAAGCTCCATTTACTTTTTTTTGTGTCTGCTTTTTCTTTATATAGCAGTCATTCAAATTCAAATTTGTCCCTCAGTTTAGAGGCACAGTCACGCTTAAAAGCACTTGAATGTGCTACAAGTGGCTAATCATGATGGGAAATAAACACTAGCCCATTTCAACATGACTAATGTTCCCCCTCTGGTCCATGAGCTCAGGTAGTTCAGCCTTGTTTTTTGATCACGTCAGAACTAGATTAGTCAACAGTGAGCAGTCTGTTTGATGTGTAAATATGCTGTGGAGAGCCGTGTGCTATCCTTGTGTCTTATCTTGCTGATACTGTTGTAACACACATGCACACTGGTGCTTGTCCATTTACCACTGTCTTATAGGTCATGCTAGGACAGAAGAATGGCTGTCTTCATTTACCCCCGCAACTGTCACTTTCTGTCTGCTGAAGCAGCAGGGGGTGTTACATGTTCTGGCGTGGGTATGTAGCCCTGGAGGTCAGCCTAGACAACAGCTTTAATTTCATCGCTATCATAGCCACAAAAATGTTGCACTTACAGTTCCCAGCTATTAAAGCAGGCATCCAGGGGCTATTCCCAACATTTTAGTGTTTTTGAAGTGTGAAGACTAACAAGAAAAGTTGTCTTATCCAAAATATTTCTACAAGACATTCTGATTTTTGTCAACATCATCAGGGAGCAAAGTTACCTCCGATCAACTGATCTCTCTAACCTACCTTTTATTCCAGCCCCTCCTCTGGAGGAGGGGGCTGCAGCGCTGCCAGTTTAAGCAGCTGCTCATTAGAAAAGCTACTAAAATGAATTGACAGCCAAAATAGCCTGCTCTGTTTTAGGTGGGAGAGAAGCATGGTGGTGCAACGCTAAAACCAGAGCTAATGGCCAATTTACTGTATTAGAAAGATAAGAAAAACATCTTTCAAAAGTATTTCCAGTGTACACCATGTAATTATTTCAAATTGCAACTGTGGTTCATGGAGAGATGGAAAAAAGTAACTGTCGCTTCACAAAAATTTCATATCCATGTAAACCTATTTATGAGCTTGTTTCTGCTTTGTGATTCAATTAAATATTTTACCGAAACTGGTGCCAAACAAGTGGAAACCAGTGTGGCACCACTAAACTAAAAGGCAGTGAGCAAATGAAACTGCACGGACAGACTCTCGCTCTTTCTAACCCCCAGACCCCCACCTTCAGGCCCTCAGTTAAGTCTAATAGTGTGTAGTGGATGTGAGAGGGTTTGAGACGAGGTCAGAGCAAGGATCACCAACTAATTACAGTGCTGAGGCACTCAGCCTCCGTCAGATTGTTTAGAAAGCATTAGGGGGGAAACATGGGCTTCCCTGGTGCATTGCACATAATTAGTTTGGAGCCAAGGTCACAAACAAACACAAGCATGGGGACAAACAGCATCCATACACATACAAAAGAATACACGAAGACACACACTCTATTCTTCTCTCGAGCCCAGCTTTCTCTCTGTCTTGCTCTCTCAGGGGCAACAAGGCACAGCATCTATTAATTTCTTAAATGAATAGCCGTCTAATTGATAGTTATTTATTGATGCTCACTTTTCATGCACAACACATGGTCCTTACTATTAATTACATTTAGTGTAAGCCAAGGAGATGTTAACTATATTTAAATGCACTAAACAAATTAACAGAAATCATCTATGAAAAAAAAGTCCTTCATTTTCACCTTAACTTTTATGATTTCCACACGACAATAATCCCATTCACTAATCAATCATTTAAAGACCAACTGCTGTGGCCATTCTCTTAAGTGTAACTTTAGATTAGGGTCATTGACCCCACTGAAGACTTGGCACATGCCTCTTAAACTGTGCCAGAAAATGATGAGTCAGTCAAAAATGTCAAAACTGTTGATGTTTTATAATGAAAAAAGCAAAATGAAAACGGAACACATAGCATCTACAAAAGGCACAGAGCCTCCTCTCTTACTGCTTTAATCCAGCATATGACGAAAATATATTTGAGGACCAAAGCATAAAGGAGGATGCAAAGTAACAGTGCCACTGTTCAGGGTAAATCTTCCACCAGCCCAGGCAGGCACGTCTAGAATTGACAGATGGCTCAACCATGGCCGCTGAGAGCGAGGTCGATTAAGAGAGCTGGTGGGCAAAAGGGTTTGGGAAGAAATGATGAAACAAAATGAAGTTTGGTGCTGCGGTCTGTGTGCAATTATCTAGTCTCCAGACACTCGGGCCTGCTTTGGAATATGCAAGACAATCACATTTCTTAAAACCGCACAGGAAAAGCTCTTTCATTCATAATGCTTACACTGTTACAGAGGCCCTACAGGCTTTACAACAGACAAGAGCATCAGACCACCAACACTAACATTCAACCCAGTGCATACAATTGATTATCTGTCATGGTATGTCATGCACACACAAACTAAACTGAGCAACAACACAAGCTTTTTTTCTACATTTAAATCTCTTCACAGGGGAAAACAGTCTTCGCAGTCTTTTATAGGATTGTGGGCATGTACATAAACAACTTAGAATTTGCCAGTCCAGATGATTTCATATGGCAGACCGAGTATATCCACATGCATGTGTGACCCTGCATTCACACTGTCAAGTCAATTCTGTCTCTACTCACCTGAGGGGCAACGAAAGCATGGCTAACAAGTACATATGTATAGTTGATCAAAGAAAAAAAACTTTCTGAAAGTAGTACCCCACCGGGCAGGGACTCCCAGAACTTGATTTTGGCCCTGGTTCACAGGTAATGAGGGGAAATGGGAAATAAGTTATCCATTAGAGACAGGTAAAGTTGGACCAAGTACAAATATAATAAGACTTTGATTGGAAAAGAAACCAGCAATTTAGTTGACCATTCGATAAAGCAAACTCGAGCTTGATAAGCCAAACAGTGAATTATACGAGTTCCTGTAATGTGAAAAGAGTTAGTGCTGCTGATACCGCTGAGAATCAACACCTCGGGGTGCAGCTGCACACACCTTCTTGCCACTCTAAGCTCAGTATTTTGGACGAATGATCTCTATGGTGGGGAGCTCTAACCCTTGGGCTATCATCCGTTCCACCTCATATAAAGGCATAGAAACACTGTACTTGCTATTTTGCAAGCCAATTGTACAGTTCCTGCCAAGCATAAAAATGTGGAGGGGTGAGGTAAACAAGGAGAGTTAAGAAGCAGGAGCTTCTACCAAAGCCAAGAAACCCAGATGAAAGACAGACAAGAGAAGGCTAGTCTTGAATTTGTTGTGCAACTTGAAGGATGAAGGCCATTTTTTCTTTCTATTTATCAATTAATCATTTAGTCTAAGAAATGTGAAGCTAAATATTACCCAATACTCTGTTAAAACTAAATCCATACAAAAACATTTAAAGAGAGTAAGAACAAGGGGTTAGACAAACTGGGAGACTGAGCATCCACAGTATGTTTTTACAGAAGTACAAAGCTGTGTGTATTTTCATCAAAGTCTATTCTAAGACAGCCTACATCTCTCCAACACGCACGTACACACATGCTTACCTGGATGCCGTCCAGCAGTTTGCTCATGCACCAGAAGCTGTCAGCCTCAATGTTCCTCAGAGCCTCTTCCTGGAGACTGGACACGTCAAAGTTTTCCACTTCCTCCTCTAGAGAAGAGAAAGGAGGAACAGAGAGTCAGTCAAAAATAAGCACTGCTGGAGACAGAGAAACAGGTGAATGAAAATGCAAAAGGAAGTTGAAGGTAAAAGGAGAGACAGAAAGGGTGACATACAACAGAGGCTCAATTATAAGCCCACCATTGAGACAGGAGGGAAAAAGAGTCAAAGGTGTATAGGATGGACGAATTCAATGGGGAATGTAGGCGCAAGGGAAGAGGTAAGGAGGTGGGTTGTGAAAGAGATGTATATGGAAAAGAATGAAGACACTGACAAATTGTAGCAAAGGAATAAAGGGGGCACGAAGAAATGTAGGGACTGTGTCAGCGGAGTGAGTGGGAAGAAAACAAACAGCCGACTAATAGAGCTGGCGAATGATTATCATCTTTTAAAAACAGTGGGTTTTCCATGGCTGCTTTGAACATTGATAAAATGTCACACTGTCTCCACGCACACAGCATAACGTACTTTTTATATTGCAGAGTCGAGGGTATTTAACACATTTTCTTGGGGAAACAAAAGAAATTATTCAACTTTTTATATACAATAACTTTGAACTTGCTGTTAAGTTATACTACCACCACAGAAGTTTCAAACTTTCTAATGTCGTCTTTTATTCTCTGATTTTAGTCGCTGGAATTTGTTTTTGTGATTTCAGGCTTTTGATTTGACAGTTATAGTTCGTGTAAACTGCTACAAAATAAGTGTAAAGGTGATTGCGAAGAGGGAGGTAAAGGAGGAAGTGAGGTAATAAACAGCCTGTAAATATGTAAAAAGTAGAATTAGGTTCGCAACATATACTAAAACACACTGCAGGCTGCACAGAGGAAACAATTTCCAAGCAGCGAGTCCCCAGTCATCTCCAGCCGGTGACTTCGGCGATGGGTGTCATCAGATGTCATTAACGGCAGCAGTGTGTGACGGACTGCAGGGGCTTTGACGGGCTTCTGACAAGCCACTGACAGCCAGTGGAGAGGAGATGGGACAAGTCTGATTAACAATGATCTACAGAGAAAAAGAAAAGAGAAAGAGAGAGAGAGAGAGAGAGAGAGAGAGAGTGGGGGAGCAGAGAGAAACGGAGAAAAGGAAACTGTGTGTATATATGTGTGTGTGTGTGCCCATATTACCAAAAATTTTGTGGATGCATGTATTTGTGTGAGCTTGTGCATTACGTCCTTATACATGCTCGCATACACAATGAGGACCTGGCAGCGCTGCATGGTATCCTTGGCAACCCCAGTGGAATGCTGTCAAGGTTGTAATGAGCATGCTCAGAGTGACAGACAGACAGACAGACAGGGAGCTGGCAGTGGGCCAGGACTACAAAGCCACTAACAACTAGGCTGTGTATGTGTGTGTGCGCATGTGCGTGTGTGTGCGCGATCTCATCATTGTCTCGTCTTGCTTGAAGTTAGGTAAGGATGGACTTCATTTCAGCGAGACTGTTCATCCCATCGCACCCGCACGGATCAAGGTGTCCATTATGTTTGCATAACTACCAGATGTTTAATACTAGATATGGAAGTGGTCAGGGGCTGAACTGTGATTACATGTCACTATAGTTCATTCTAACCACAATACTAACACAAGCAATGCGAAAGCAAACTGTAATAAAGCCGCAGGCTACACGTAACAGCCATTACAAGCGCAAATGTACAGCGATATAATCTAATGAAATCCAATTTTTGGAACGAGATATAGAAGAAAAAAAAAAATCAGTTTGCAATGTGAAGTGTAAATATATTTAGAGACGAAGAGGTCAGCCACCGAAAAATATTATGAGTCAGAGACAGCTGATGGGATGAATACTCACAATATTTCTCCTCAGCTTAAATTGAGGCCACAGCAGAAGTCAACTACAATCAACTAGACCTAAATGTAGTCTAGGAGCAGCTGTTCTAACAGTGCAGAGACAAAAGAAGCCACCATCTGACCAATTTTAAGCCAGTATTTAATTTGATAGCTCCTCTATAGCGATGCAGAAGACAATGACAATAAATGAATGCAGCCTTCTCTCAGTGGGATGCAGTGGCTCTGGGCATTAAATTTGTAGTTGAAAAGATTAATTGTAAACAGGCTGACTGGCAATTCGTGTGGTGTCATTGCTGATTAACAAGGTGATGAGAGTGTCACTGCTCTGGCGTTCAGGGAGACCCAGAGTATCCCAAAGTCTCAAATCAGTCTTTGTCGTGGCTAAAGCCTTGCTGTCGGGCGCAGTTCCAAACCTAGACCTTGACTCTGGAGCAGATTAGAAGGGACAGCTGCTTCCAGGAGTCCAGTGGTCGTACTGGAATTGGGCATAGCTCATCACAATAACAAGGACACACAAGAGGAAGGGAAGGAGGGGTGGGGGGTTGAGAGGAGGAGAGGCCATGTGGTGGGAGGGACCGGATTCAGTGTGGCTGCATCACAAGACAACAGTGCCCCCTGCGATCGCTAGTTTCACTGACGCAAACACCACTGACTGTGCACGGATGACTGCTTAAAATCAGTCAAAGCTCAGGTTGTTAGTCATTTTCATGGTCAGCTTGTCTGGACAGCTCTATCTGTTCACTGTTTAAAGGGATAAAAGAATCAAAGCTGTGCGGTGAATGACTGATGATTTCACAACCTCAACCTAGCTAAATTAAATTTTCAGGACCCACCTGATTTATCTTTGAATTCGGAGCCTTCTAGTAACATAAAGAAAAAAGCAGCAAACGGCCGACCACCTTGAACATGCAGACTTTGCGTCTCAGCTGACCTGCTCTCAGAAGAAGAACTTGCTAATTACGTTCATAGGATCAATGCCTCAGTAGAAATTCCTTCCAGATATTCTCTTGGTAATTACTTTTGGAGCTCTGCCTCCACACTAAGGACCAGCTGACAAGACATGTCTGGGACTTGATCCGTGTCTCAGCAGAAATGCTTCACAAATAAGAACCTGGGGAATTTGTGGAAGTTCAAGCTTCAGTGAGCTTTGCATCTGAGAATGAGAGTCTCGGTGGCTTTAGTTCTGTGTGAGATGTTGCTCCAAAATAATCTTTCGCCAAATAATATTCTCAAGCTGTTGAGACACCAGGTCACAAACTAACCTTGGTGGAGGACCTCGTTTGATACGGCCAAATCTCTAAGACGCGCACAAACTTCCACACGTCTGCTCGCACAGGCCTCTGAAGACGGGTGTGTTGTGATCAAATTGGCAGAGCAGCACAGTACACACAGACCACAGAGTTGGAGGCATAGCCAAAGAGCTCCACATGCATGCAGGGAAAACCGCACACACGTATGCACGCACACACACAAAACAGCAAAAGTGATTACAGAGCAGTAATTGTTTGCTTGAAACTAAGAAAAAAAGAAAAATCTCATTGATCTTTGTTCTTGATTTGACAGATACAGAGGGAAATGTTTAATTTGGGAATCTAAACTTTCTCCAACAACCCAGATTTGAGGTCAGGTATTATTCTCTTGACATAGTTTCACTTGTCTGTTCTCCCCCATCAACACACCCCTCCTCTCTTTTTACAACTCGACTTTTCTATGATATCCTCTTGATCTCTGTGTTGGTACATCAGTGCTTTTTCTCTCTTCCTTCTCCTTTGTTCCCTTCACTTCTGCACAGCCATTTGACATCTCTTCTGTTGCTATTGCTACCCTGCCTCTCCAAGCTGCATCCCCCCCTTCCTCACCTCTCTCCCTATTGGCCACGGAGCCAGGCCCCAGGGCTCATTTCCTGTTTGTCCTGGCGCAGGGGGCAACTTGTCCAGAGAGACCAACTGCTTGGTCGCTGCCAGCTGTGAGCACTTGGCACAGCTTGGCATGCGGAGCCGGGTTACACCTCCGGAGACCGAGTGCAGGCACCTACATACGCAGACACGCGCACTGAGTACACACAACACACACACACACACACACACACACACACACCCACGCCAGTGCTGCCATCTGCTCTTTACAACTATGGGCCACAAGGTAATGTGATGTAAGATGATAAGCGAGCTAGTTTGGCCTGATGTAATCATAAAGTGTGTGTGCTGAGCATGAGAGTCGGTGTGTGTGTCTGTGCAGACAGCAATTGGCAATGAAAAAACAGTCCCGTTTGACAACCTTCTGTTGGTTCAGATTAATCACAGGCTAACCTGAGTTGCAGACTACCACAGACAGACAGAGACACAGAGAGAGAGCGAGAGAGAGAGAGAGAGAGAGAGAGAGAGAGAGCGAGAGCGAGAGAGACAGTGAGAGCGAGAGCGAGAGAGAGAGCGAGAGCGAGAGAGAGAGAGCCCACGATTGCTTTTAACAACATCTCACCATCCAAAGCCTCTAAGATCACATTAAGTGGTGCAGTCATTACTTATCATTTACAGCAGCGGGTACGGTTAAATCTAATGAATCTAATGACTCACAATTTGGGTGGTGAATCCAAACATTTCACAATCCACTTTCCACCTTCAGATTGGTACCCAAGCAACAAAGCCAGAAGGCTTGACACGTTAGCTGCTCGTCAAACACATACAGTAGTACTTCCACCTCTGCTCACCTCTCTGACAAACCCCTGCTCCCACCTCTGCAGCAGCAAAAAAAAAAAAAAAAAAAAAAGTGATTTCCCCACCGTGGCACAATTACTATGATACCACCGATGTTAATGAGAGCTGAACATTTTCCAGAGAGGTGGCATTCATACTGTTGGATAATTAAGAAGAGAGTCAACCTGGCAAACCTGGTGTCACCGACACATTGAGAGCTGGTGTGTGTGTGTGTGTGTGTGTGTGTGTGTGTGTGCGCGCGCACACGCACACACACACACACACTTAGATATGCAGGATCACAGGAGATTTGAGCGCAATGAGAATAGAATTATAGGAGTGAGCGAAACAGGATGTGAAGATATGAAAATAGACAGCTGGAGGTGAAGGAAGGTAGGAGAGTGTGTATGTATGAGACAGCAAGAGAACATGTGGAAGTGATAATGAATGGAAGTGAGAAAAGGAATAATTGGGTTTTTTTTCTCTCACATAATTTGAGGAAATAATCATCAGCAAACCCTTAGTTTTCTTTGAATCCTCAGGTTTATGAGATTTATCTAAAGTCTGCTGTTTGCTTTCCAAAAAAGCCAAGCCCAGTGTCTTCATTTAATAGTTCTCAGAAGTTACAAGGTTTTTCCTCAAAAGTACAATACTAAGCTTAGTCATTGAAAGCAGTGAACTTCAGCCTCACCAGTGATATGGAACGCTTTAGGCCCTAAAATCTACACAATCACTCCAACGATTTTCTCATCTCCCACTATCTGCACTATGAGCCGTGTGTCCATACATCAAACAGCAGGCCCCACAGCTGTTGGTGAGATAATGTAAGTCCTTGACATCAAATGGAGCACAGCTATTAATACCATATCTGCCTATGTGCAGACACATAATGATCCAATTGCCCTGAGGTAAGATGGTGTCTTGTATGAAGAAGCTTAAAGTGTTTAATGTTGAGTAAGGCCACCGCATCGCATTAACTGTTGCTGCCGCTGCCAATATCTGCACTACAACCTCCCCCCCGTCATCACCCCTCGTGCTCGCCTGTGGCACATTTGTTCAGCACTGATATGCGTGAAAACGTGTGGCTCCACATGCATGCAGCTGGCGACGCACTCCACAACTGAGTAACCATGGCAATGCAAGAGAGACGCCTGGAATGAGGTCTGTTTGTGTTTTCCTCTGCAGGTTTCTAACAGCGATCACATGCAGAAAGGGGAGAGGGTATTGATGATCAATAACGCATATCACAAAGCTTTTATGATTCATACCCACTGCAAGGGGGCATACATGAGGGGCAATCTGAAGAACAAAGATTTGTCAAATGGCAGGTAGAAGAACACATAAGCATGAGGCACAAGCTCAGCTTATCTTTAACCAAGCAGATGTGGATTGTTTTTTGTTTTACTTTCTTTAGTAAATTTGCCAAATGGTAAATAGTGCTATAGTGCCTTTTATCCACAACTCTCATTTACACATTCAGGCACACACCAATGTCTGACCTCAAACATCAGGAACAATTAAGCATCACAGGGCCTGTTCTTCAGCCTGATAAGGGAGGGATCCGATTGCTGGACATTAAGTCTCATTTTATGTGTTTTCCTGCATTTTATCTACACTGCAGAATGTTTTCCTCTCCACTTTCATCGCTGTCAGACATTAGATCACAGTGACTGTGAGACCACAAGTGATGTTGGTGTACGACTAGTGCGTTTCTCCCTAATGGACATTCAAGAGACTTGAGCAACAATTATAACCCTGCTAATCTTTCTAAAACCTCTTAAAAAGCAACTGTAAGAGCATAAAAAGTTTTTAGCAAAGCAAGTTCTGCTGTTAGTCATTTAATACGTTGTTCAAATGAGAAATTCTGGCTTTGATGTCAAATTATAAGCCACATTTTCCTTTCCCTTCATCTTTTAACAGACAGAATTTAGTCAGTGAGTTGCTGTTTTTTTACTTACATTATTTCAAAATCTGGATTGTTTTGTTTTTAATGAGGAAAAGTTCTATTTTGTTATTTTTATTTATGGGAAATCAAATTGTGACAAATATTTGAAAAGATCACACTGACTTCTCAATAGGATATGGAGGACATATCCTGGGCTGTGGGATGTTATGAAAGTTTGACGTTTTAGAGAGCAAAAGATTGATTACTCTGACAAATACAGCAGTTTAATCTGACACAAAAATGGAAATGCTACAAATGTTGAATGGGAAAAGCCAGCCAAGTAAGATGGATTTGAGCACATGTGGCTTTGCTTGTGGCTTCATGTTCACATAAGCTTTTCCACTTAAGCCGTCTTCTTTTTATGTCTTGCATAAAGGTCTTTGCCCTGCCTTGTTGAAAGGCACAAATAAACTTGCATCGCCTTCTAAACTTTGCATTGTGGGCATTCATGTTTGTAGCCAAAGCGAAGGGCTAAATTATACTAAAAAAGAAGTTGTACATTCGTTGTCTGACCGAATTGAAGGTCAAAGGTGTTTATTGTTGTTCCAAATAGCCACACTTGAAGGGGAGGTGAAAAGTGGCACACATTTTCAGACACTCTCCATTCATAGAGTTGCATTTGGTTGCTCATATTAAAAGGGATGGAAATAGTCATGTCAGGAATGATAAAAGAGCGAGAGAGAGAGCAGTTCTGCACAGATGACCAATCACGGAGAGTGAACTGGATTTCAATGTTGAATTTTTGGTTTCGGAAGTTGCAGAAATTTACAGCACACAACCTCTAATCTGATGTTGGAAAGGCACAGGGGGAGGGGGTTTACAAAGATATTCAACCATCTGACAGACAGTTCTGACAAAGCTTACTGGCAGCCTGAGTTCACACAGTTTCTTCATAATAATGCTACTTCCACATTACTGCAATTGAAACCAACACATCATTGTGTGCCTTTTAATTCTCACAAAGTACTAACTAATTCTTTAGCAATTAAGGAACTGTTACTAGTTAACAGCTGCTGTGTATCAGTTATTTCTTTATATACTGTTTGTGTTTTCAATATTTGTGGGTCATTGGTTAGATGTGATGTAAAACAGATCTCCCAAGAACATTCATTTAACCGACTGTCCGAAGCCCTGTTCAGACATCTTCAACTTCTGTCATGGGTGAGCCGATTACAAGTGCACAGCTCTAAGTACAGGTGTGAATGCAATGAAGATGTTTTCAGGAGTGTTTGAGATGCAATCACTCAGACCACATTTGGAGGTGGTCTAGGCCAGATGTGGCCACATTCTTTTAGCAATGTGAAGGCAAATGTGTCCCGGGCCACACTGAAGGACCCTCTACTCTACTGACGTCCTGTCTACTACACAGCCTCATTAACAACAGACACATCCGGCAGGTTGCCTGAAGCAGGGAAGTGAGATCCGATCACAAGTGGTCACTCAAGACGCACGTGGAGGCGCATTTTAAAGGCAGGTGTGAACTGACACACTAAGAGATTGGATGACTGAAGACACATGTTAATGTCAAGTCTGAACTGGGCCATAATGTCCCTCTGCCTGTCTAACCAGTGCAGAGTACAATGCATCACACTCAGTTTTACTGTAATAGAGTGGTTTGTACATGTAGCGGGGCGCATTAAATTACTCGATCACAGTCACTTTATATAGGTTGCCCCGTTTTACACACATTTTTTAGACGCATACGATGTCCAATTCATTCAAGGCACACTAAATCTGCTTGCCTAATGCAGGCATTTAGGAGCTGAGGGAAAGTTTCCTGAGATGTAAGCGAAGGATCAGTCCATTAAGTCATTAGTGTGTGTAATCTGCAGGCTTAGTTAGGGAAAAAAACATTAGGGGAGCAGTAATAAGCAGACATTATGAACAGCAGTAGACACATTTAAACACACAGGCAGCCGATGTGCAGAGCGGTGAGACAGACACCTTGAGACATTACACTGTGCTGCGGCGCACACAACTATTTGTGCAGTTGCGTGAGAGTGCAGTGTGTGTGTGTGTGTGTGTGTGTGTGTGTGTGTGTGTGTGTGTGTGTGTGTGTGTGTGTGTGTTCACACACGAGTGTCCAGATCCTTTGAGTGTGCATGGCTGAGCGTGTCTTTGTGCTTGAGTGCTATTGTTTCAAACATGGCCACGTATCTGAAATGTCTGCATGCGTCTCTGTGCGCGAGTGTCCCCACGGCGCATGTGTGTGTGTGTATGTGTCACACGCATGGTCATGATGCAACCCGAAACACCACACACCGCCAGCGCAGCAGCACGGTAAGATGACTGTTTCAATTGCCTCCAATTGCATCAGGTCAAGCAGAACGCGTCTCGCTGGTGACAGAATGATAAAACAGATTTTCTTTTTTCCAATCACACGGCTGACAAAGAGAACGAGAAATAGAGACTTGGAGAGATCTGAAGCCTCTTGGTGGGGAGAGTTTCAATTTATGGCTTTTTATAGTCAAGTAATTAACTTAATCTAAAAATATTCAATAACCCCTGCGATTATTCACAGAAGATAAATCATTTTTTGACAGAACTATTTCTCTGGATCATTTCAGAGCGCTATTGCTTTTTATCAGGAGCAATGAGAGAATCTCTGGTAATACGGGGAAATAAGATCAGGTCGGATGCAGATGAAAGCATAGCTATTGATTTTCAGCTTTTGTCAAGCATCGACAATGGTCTGTGTGATTTCATTGGTCATTTCTACACCGTAGGCCAAAACATGTAAGGCTCACAACAGACAATTAAAAACAACAAAAACTAATGTGATACACTGCCTTTGCAAATGGCTAGCCGGGGGGATTTTCCATTTAACACCATATTACATTTTTGTAATTACATTTCCTGTCTCTACCTGCTGAACAGCTCTATGGCTGAAAACAATTACCGCACTTTACCCTATTCTCTGCCACATACTTAGATTTTTTTTTTTTAAACTGCATTATCAGTTGAATCACATGATTTTAAATGGCTAAAATACTTCCTGCTGTGCCCCTCACCTCTGGGAAGAAACATTAACCTGTTTAAAAAGTGGAAAGTCTGGTTTGGTTTTATTCCATTGGATGTTAATCTACACAAAGCACACTTACACCCAACAAAACATATAACAATTATTCAAAAAACAAAAAGGGAGAAGGAAGGAGGGGAAAGTGCATAAATACAAAAACAAAATGTAAAGATTATAATTTAATGCAGCTTATTTCCATCATAGTTCTGACCCAACTCACAATAATGACTTTTTAAATGAATTCCAAATACAATACTAAGTATATTCACCAATCTCTCCTATTTATAATTATGAATTATTCAAAGTTTTTAAGCCTGTGTTTTTTTTTTTAACCACCCAAAGGATTTTGACTATATCTTGTATTATACTTACACTGGTTTCTAGTATGTCAAACACTAAACCCTTTAGGTTGTTTTGTTCTCATACAAAATTATTGTGTATCATATGTCAGTCATCCGTCCACCTAGTATTTATGGGCATTTTCAGCTTATACATACTATACAGATATGAATGGAAATGGTAGAAATTAGTGAAAAAAAGAAAGTTACACATAAAAGCTGCTGTTTCCTTGTAGAATTAATGTTGGGAAAATGGAAAAGTATTGCTATTCTAGTTAGTTAGTTAGAGTTAGTTGTTTTCCACCATTCAAAACATTGAGATGTTTATAATATATTTGGACAAATTCTTAAACAACAGAATCAGAGGAATATTTTTGGTCATATAATCCAACTATGAATCTTATTGTTTTTAACTACTGATTGGAAGAAAAGACGAAAAGGAAGAAAATGTAAAAAGCTACTGGACACATGTACACATGGTAATGTATAACAGTGGCACCCAAGTTATATGGAGACGGAATCAAGATGTTAAATATGCACTACACTAGAGATAGGAGGATACTGAGGGTAACTTCTTTAAGGAGAACGAAGTAGGAGATAAATGTAAAGTGCCCAACATCAAAAGTCTAAACGAAAAGAACATATTTCAGTGGAATAAAGAGACATTTATACAGAAAAAGGTGAAGAGAGACAGAGACTAAGGGTCAAAACCACACGGCTGATTCAATTTCTGCCAGTCCAAATGCTATTACTTAACCACAGAAACATGGTGATTGTGGTCTGAACCGAATAGAGTAGTGGAGACTGAGACAAAGCTCAAGCCAGGAGAAAGAGAAAGAGACACAACGTCAAAGAAAATAGAAGAACGGATCTCAAACCGTCTGGGGAAAAATAATGCCTACACCAAGTCAATAATCTCAGCAAATGATTAAAGCAGGAGAAATTAGAGAAAGCAAAAGTAGATAAAGACCAAAGTAGAAAAGACAGTGTTCTTGCTGGATGTCAGCAGCTGTGCTTGGGCAATCACTAAGCAGCTCATTAGAGCTAATAACAGCCGTTAATCAGAGAGGGACTTAGAATAGAAGGCTCAACCAACAGTGGCCAGACCATGGGGAGAAAGAAGCCGATATTAGTTAACCGCCTACTGGCCAAGATCCACTCCACAGATTGCTCAATTTATAGATGGACAAACAGGCAGATGGATGATATGGAGGAGAGGAGAGGAGAGGAGCGGGAAAGAAAAGATAAGAGAGGAGAAGAGTGGAGGAGAGGAGAGGAGAGGAGAGGAGAGGAGAGGAGAGGAGAGGAAATACAGAAATACAAATAGAAAAGGCAGAAGTACTGTAATCCCCTGATGTGAGGGCGCAAATGAAAAACAAATGAGTACGGCATATTACAGCATGGCAGAGCACACTGTGCCACAACTAAAGCTCCATGCCAGTGGACAAACAACAGATCAGAGAAGAGATATATGGGGAAATGTGGAGAAGAGAAGGGGAGAGTTTCAAAAGACAAAACAAGAGGAGACACGATATCACGCTGAAAGGGCTCAAAATGCAGAGTACAGCAGACTACCAAAGATAAAACCAAACTGCTGCTTAATGTGATATACAGCCAACCTAAACTGATGGAGAAACCTTAATTTGCACAGTTTCCGGTGCGAGTTCCCATCAAAACTCTGCACCCCACACACACACACACACACACACACACACACACACACACACACACACTCCCCCACTGCCACTTAGAGTGAAATATGTAACACATTCCCACTATATTCCTTATATTATCAGAGTCTAAAAAAAAGGAAAACTGAGTTCTCCCCTAAAAAATTCACACACCTATGATGACAAACACGCTTAACTACAAAGGCAACATGTCAAACGCACGCATTCAGAGAGGTCGAGACACGCTAATCATTTCAATCTTGATCACACACACTCTTCACGTTTGTGCGGATAAAAATTGACAGAAATTGAGCTTGAGAGAGTGCGTACTTTCTCACCTCCACACGCAAGGCCAATAGCTGTGTGAAGTAGGCATGTTTCAGAAAAATTGTCTGTCACATTTATGCCCACACAGTTGCACATACACACAGTTTTGAGAGATCCTGTAGGAAAAGCCAAGCCCGGGGTTCCACTTGCTGAGTGAAAAGTGCCCCACCCCATAAGCAGTCAAGATTTGAATATTTCCTAAGTCATTTCAACATATGAATCATTGTATTTTTTAGCTATAAATACTTTAAAATGTAGATTTTGTGCGATGAAATAAACCAAAAAAGTCGTGCAAGATATTCTTTTCTCCTACCAAGGCAATGCTTTCCCTTATTTGTGCATAAATGACTAAATAAATGTGGATTAAAAAGCACTCACATACTGACAAGAATGTGTAAGTGCCTAATATTGTATCTCTGGCTCAAGTGTGCCGTAAAACATTCCCTGGTGTGTGGTAAAAAGAAGGCAAACAAAGCGATATCCAGCATCTGCGTGTACTGAAGGAATGAATCACAGTCAATTAAACTGAAAGAACTGCAGCAACTAAAGTCTAGCATGCACTAGAAGACTTTGAAAAGACTTTTAAAAGACTAAAGTCTGACTCTCACATCGAAAGGCAATGTGTCATAAGTCACAGCTTTAAGTCACACATTTTAAGATTTTGAAAAGACTTGCGATCTTGCAGGATCACTGTTTGCGAGATTATTGTTGTTGTTATTATACTCATAGCATAATTTACTATCCCTACAATGACTGGCTTTTTAGATTTCTTGTTTTATTTTGAAGTTATTGTCTCATAGCCCTACCCCCCCTTATGTATTCAATGGCAGCCTTACATAAAAAGACTGGCATCAACTCAGTTTGCTGGTTCCTGTGTGGTGGAAGCGTTATTGAATGCGACATTCTGTGTGAGCCAAGACTTAAAAACTTGACAATAAGATAACAAGTTTGAATTTATCGAAGATGAAAAAAAGACAGGCTGCAGACAGCTCTAAGATCACCTTACACCAAACAATGGAGATGACGGGAGCGCATTGCAACTCTATACACAGGAAATTGTAACGGTGAAATCGCCTTGTATTGTTATACTGATTTATATACACCTTTGCTGCAAAATAGAGGAGAATTCTCTGTTTTTCCTGGAAACATAGCAGTCGAAGAAAACTGTAGACTGCTCTACATACACCATCCACCAAACATTCCTAACCAAGCTTTCCTTTGTCCAGCCAAAGGCGCAGTTAACTAGTACAACAGCAAAATACATAAATATAATTGTAAAGAAAGCGTCTCTCTCCTGTTTCCTTTCACAGCATTTCCTCAACTTCTAAAGCAAGTTTCGTAGAAGTACAGCTTCGATAAACTTTTTGAAACGATGTAAAATGTTTAAAATGTCACAGAGAAAAGACCTTACTGATGCTGACGCGAAATTTGTGTAATTTACAAATGTGCCCTTAGCAGGCACCAGTTGCGCTGCATAAGCAAGTGGTAGAAAGCACACTGCAGAAGAAAGGACACATTTTTCTCCATTTGTAAAAGCTTAAAGTAGCTTTTTGAGGGGAGAAAAAAAAGCATATGTCTTGGGATCTGAGAAGTCTTTATGTTTTAAAAAGGCTGGTTAAAACACACAGACTTGCGCACAAATACACACATATCTCCCACAGAAGCATCAGGAGCTCCATCATACAGGCACATTGCTCCTGTTTCTCCTCATTTTCCTCCCCTTTAGTAAATACAAGGACACATCACCAAAAACTTTGTGGCTTTACTGATGACTCTGCCTGGTTGGACACCTTATTTTTATCCTTTACCTCTGTTTGCCCCTTGCTAAGTGGTGTGAGCTGTGTAAATGTCTAAGGCTTCTCTTTTCAAATCCCTTTCCTTTAGTAAATCACATTGCCATTTGGAGATGAGCTTCTGCTTTTGCAATAAAAATGAATTTAAATTTTAAAATATACTTAACCTAGAACATTTTACGTGTGTCCTCATCTTCCCTTCCTCAAGGGTCCGTGCCTGCCGAGCACATTATCCTATTTCTACAAGGACGACAACATATGTCTGCAAAATGGCAGAAAGTACATCATGACTTTGCAGAACCAAGAACACTTTTGTCTTTGCTAAAATAAAAGAAAAAAGCCTCTTCACTTATTTTTTTTCAAAGATCAAAATAGTATATAGTGTTGTTTCTTTTTCCAGGAAACAGCTTTTGAGTGTAAAGACAATGGGCTGAAAAACAAGTAAAAACTAAACTAAAACAAACTAAAAAAAACTAAAAAACAGACAGATGATAAAATCTGTTGCTAGTATTTCAGCCGGCTAAAACAGGCAGCCAGCAGCCAGAAATACGAAGCCTCATACTGTAATTTGTTACATCAATAGACCCTCTACACTTAAGTGTCAGCCATAACATTATGACTATCTGCCCGTTATTGTGTAGGTCCCCTTTTGCCGCCCAAATTGTCGTGACCTGTTGAAAACCTCTTAACGTGTACTGTGGTATCCGGCACCAAGACTTTAGCATCAGATCCTCTCCCTGGATCTGACTTGTTTGTCCAGCACAGATGCTCGATTGGATTGAGATCTGGGGAATTTGGACTGGTTGTTTCGTTCCTCAAACCACTCTTGATCCATTTTCACTCTGGTCCAGATCTGATGCTTACATGCCCATTGTAGGCACTTATGGCGGTGGACAGGGGTGAGCATGGGTAATCTGACCAGTCTGCGACTAGACGGCCACACATGCAACAAACTGTGATGCCCTGTGTGGTCTGACGCCTTTCTACCAGTACCAGCATTAACTTTTTCAGCAATTTCGGTTGGTGTCTTCCATTGGCTTGGACCACGCTGGCCAGCCTTCATCCATCAATGAACCTTAGCCGCCCATGAGCCTAGGTTCACAGGTTTTCCTTCCTTGGACCACTTTAGGACCCGGTCGTCTCTCGCCATCACAATTTGGCCCTCACATGCTTAAACTTGCCCGTTTTCCTGCATCTAACACATTAACTTCAAGGACAAAATGTTCACTTGGTGACTAATATATCCCACCCAATGACAGGTCCCATTGTAAGATTCAATATTATTCACCTCACCTGTCAGTGTTCATAGTTTTATGGTTGATCAATTTAAGTCCAGTATTCACTCTTCATTTTGCCTTGTTTCAGTCTATCATCTCCTGAGAGCTGCTAAATTCTCTGCAATGTTACATTTAGGTTCAGCACTAAATGTGACACGTTTCACATTACATTCATAATTAAAATAAAGATATTGATGTTTTCAAAATTAATACATTTAGAAAAAAAACTTCCTATTTAAACCATAGTACATGCATGAAACTGTTGGTTGGATGACATATAAATCCTACACATGAAGCCCTGCTTTCTCACAGTGGCCACGTCACCATATAAGCTAATTGCTGAATTCTTCATGAAATCCTAGCAACAGAGAAACTGTTGCTAGCCACTTTCTGCCAGCTATGACAAGTGTAGCTTCAAAGGGGGGGATGGTAGCTGTAGTACACCAGCCCATTTATCTCTTAGCTGATAGGAGGAAGCACTGCCCGGCTCTGCTCCTTCCTGACAGCAAGGGGGCACTTTCTAAGTCGGTCATTTACCCCTTTTTTTGGAAATCTTGTTTGCTTGCACTGTTGTTTGTCCCTCTCAGTCGTTTGCCATGCCCTCACTCTTTTTTTATTCTTAGGCCTGCCTAGAGACAGTGCTGCTATTATTTTCAACTACTCTGTCTCCATTCTGCTTCTCTTTCACTTGTAGTTGTCAAACCCTCACCTCTTTGGATTTTTTACATACAGTGTCTCGTCTCTGTCTCTCAAACCTGCCTCCTTGTTTTCATCTTTCTTCAGAGTGGATCCATACTTAGACATTGGCATGTAGATTACATTATGGATCCACTCAGTGATCAAAGGCCATTTCACATTAAAGGAGGCCCTGCTCTTTGGCCCATCACGGCCCATCCTGGCCTTAATTAGATGACTTTTATTGTCGGCTAATGGAAGAGGTGCAACATTGTGGAAGATAGGGAGAAGACAAAAGAAAAGTAATGCCTCGCATTTGGCGGATAAGAAACGATGGACTCACCTAATCAATTTCTCCTTTGACAAGAGGGAGGCCTGCTAGATTGCTTAACAGTCCAAGTGGATACACCTCAACTTCAGTGGTATTTTTCCTTCTTAGGAATAAGAAGAGTTAATCAATACTCTCCCAACTGGAGTTTTTCAATTTGGATTAACAGCCAAGTATTAATGAAAGTCAAAAACGATAGGGGCCACGAAGAGGGAGGGGTTAAGAGGTCGAGGCCACCGCTCCACATTGCATTATCAAAAGGTAAATGGTGTGTAGGACAGCCAAACAGGCACTGCAGTGCCACACCAAGGCTGTGACTTGGAAAAAAGAAGCCAGAGAAAGAAAGCGGTGGAGCTCAGAATAAAAACAGAGATAGAGAGGTGCTAACAAAGTGACAGAAAAGAATAGTGTAACAAAAGGAAGAGAAAAGACTTGTTTAGTGGATAGATTAAACAGCTGCAAACAGGTCCATGTCTTAATCAGGTTCCCAATCAGTGAACTGGCTCACATCCGTAAATACTGGCTGTCATTCAAACTCACTCAAGGCTTTAAACCGCTCAGACACAAACACACATTTGGATCAAGAGTTAGAAAATTAAGTCTGAAGATCAACATTAGTGCAAGTGGGAAGGACTGAAAAGTTGTCGTTATCTCAGTTTGTAAAGACACTTTGGAGTGTGACTGCTCTGTAACTTAATTTGACTCCGTGGGGCATAAGCATATATTGACCTTTCTCGCTGCAAGCTGTTATAAGCCACTCTCTTACCCACTGTGCCCCTCATTTTGTTTTACAGCTTTTAGGTCTACAGATTGGGCTGTAGTCGATCAGTGTTGGTAGGAATCTGAGCACATCAAGGCCCAGCAGTCATTATTGTGTCCATTAAATAGACATCTGCAGAGAAGGCTTTGTGCAGGAGAAATACAGTACGATGATGCAAATATATACAACAGGTGCATTTACGTCAAACAGTGTCTACGGTGCTGGGGTCAGCAGATCCTTGTAGCATTGCTATTGCTAAAATGGGTCTAAAGAATCAACCAGGACATGTTCATCTACATAACGTGAGGAATAAAACATAGATACTGAGTCACAAAAAGTGAAAAACCCCAGAGAATTAAGACCAGCTTTGCAGCTTTTTAGCATCAAAATGCTAAATAAATGCTCATTGTTGGTCTGCATCTGTTAAACAGCAATAAGTAACTGTTTGCCTGTTCAGCATATCAATTTTTAAGATAATATGCTGATTATAAGAATTTGATGCTTGTTTCTGCTGCCCTCCCCACAAATAAAAAGAAATAAAGGTTTAGGGATCAACCTCAAAAAGCAGATTTGAGATGTTAAGTCCGTGTGACATTCCTTGTTAAACGATAGTCATAGTTTCTGGCAGCAAGACAAACAAACAAAAAGTTTAGAACTAAATTTCACTTGCAGATCTCAGTATCTCTTGTTTCTTAAGAGGTCAGTGTTTTCACTGCATAGGCTAATTTCTTGGGTTTGACAGATCAGACCTCATGCAGAGAACAAAAGGATAAGCAATAGACCCGAATGTCTGAGGTGTCTGACCTACAAACACCTTCTGTGTCTACATTGCACATGGAGTTTTTGGGGAATAGTATTTTTAATGATTCTTAAACAAATAAATTCTGACTTAAGAGAATAAACTTCCTGCTTTCACCATGAGCCCACAGAGAAGGAAGGGGAAGAGAGAGGAGGGGGGGCGCGCACCATGAAACAAAAAGGAAAAACAGATGGCAAGAGAAGAGGAGAGACAGCCAGAAAGAGCAGGAGAGCACGACAGCATGAGATAGTATATCTCACACTTTCTACCCCTCCACAAAGGACCAGAATTAGGCCCAACTCATGAAAGAGCCAAACCTCTCTCTGCACCAGAAAACAAGAGACCCGAACAACAACACAGAGCAACAGCCCATCATGTAAGATGCCAGCCAGGCACGTTTGAAGGTTTGTTGGCTGTGTATGTTATTCAAGGCTCATCAGCGCATGGAGATGCAGGGGAACAAAGCGCAGGGTGACGCTTTGAAGATCTGACATTAGTCTGACTCACCCACAGAGAAACGCAAAGAGAGGGGAGAAACAAATGCGGAGAGAGGTAGGGATAGAGAAAGAAGTAGGAAATGACAGTGAAAGAAAAGGAAGAGGAAACAAGACACAGGAGAACATGACAGGAAAGGAAACGAGTGAAAGACACGAGGCTAAATAAAATCAAGAATTTTACACTGTTGTGCACACAACTATTCTCTGGGGTTGGGAAACATGTAAATACTCTCTCTTAATGATTCCTCGCCACAATCATACACACTGAGCAACACATTATAGGGCTGCAACTAACTTATCATAATTAGCAATTCATTTGCCGATTGCATTTTCAATTAATCACTTAACTAAGGTTTCCAGAAGTAACCAGAAGTCTGGTTTTGTTCAAGCAAAAGTCCAATAACCCCAAAATGTTTTGCTTACGGTCCGACTGCAACTTTTCAAAATCACATCCATCAAGACGATGGATCAGTCAGTCAGTCAGTCAGTCAGTCAGTCAGTCAGTCAGTCAGTCAGTCAGTCAGTCAGTGACTACTGTGACGGTCCAGTTCAAAATCAAATTCAAACTAATTCAGATAATTATTGGCACATAATTCATCCCCACTAATTCAAATGTAATCAATATACCAGACAAACAATTAATCACTTCAACTCTAACTCAGTCCAAAATGTTGCACGTCAGTTGTGTAAATGCTTCAGATGTTTTGACAGTAAAGGTCTTAAGAGTCACACTGGATCTAACAGCAGCCACTGATTTCTAACAGGATGTTTCCAGTGGAGGGAAAACGTTTATTAGAAACTTTGCAGTTTATTAGGGAAACCTGAATCTATGCTCGCTGCCCTGAATAAACACCACTTTCATGATTTTGGAGGCCGTACTATGCTTTGTGGTGCTGCTGTGTCGTATTGTACTGTGTTATAATAAAGGAATCTAATGGAAATTAAAATTTTGCTTGTGTACTCTTTATAATCTATGTAATCAAGACCCTACAACCTGATTTTGTTTTTGCTGCTGATGATGATGGATGACGATGCTGCAAATGTAGAGAAAACAGTTTTCTTTTCTGTTTTCTGTTTTCTTAATCAGTGTTCCCAAGAATGTTCAAAGACAAGACAAACTCTGTATTATCCTCTGCAATGTTGTTTTGTGTACAGAAGACATGACAGCACAGAACTTGCTGTTCTGATAATGTAAGTCTCAAACTGGTACAAAAGACTGACACGCACTGAGCTCAGGGGTCACTCATACATCTTATACTGGGAAATTCGTCTTTCTGCAGAGAGTTAAAACTTGCAGAAAGACAAGTGTTGACCTTGTGCTTTATTTAACACAAATTGCCACCACAAGAAGTAAGAAGAAGTTACACTCATTAACTCTGGGTAAAGTGCTGTGTGCCAAAACACAGCAAAGAGAAGCACAAAGTTGGAGTCAAACCTCTTGCTTCATGTGGATCCTAATTGTATCTCTGTGACCAAAGTCCAGAGTGAGCAAGGTAATCCTCAGAGCATTGTGCACAAAGAGCTAAGTAAGTATATACAGTATGTGGGGTGTTTAAAGAAACTCACTTCACAGAAGGAACTTGCAAAAACCAGCAGTGACAGCAAGCATCGCTTACATACACTTTCTATATAGAATCTTTACTGTTGACCATAACCACAATGAAAAGGATTATAAAATTCTCATTGAAAACAACGGTTTTCTCAGTATGGTGAAAAAAAAACAAAAAAAAAAACCAAACCCTCAACAGTTGGTTGAAGGGCTGTTTTTCTGTGAAAAAATTAGCATTTGCAATAAAGGAGGGAAAACATGGACTTTCTGAAAAACAAAGATTTGATTAAATTTCATTTTATTCTACCTATTTCATTTCTCCTGACTGTGTTTTATGTATCTGGTGAATATAATAAATAAAGTGGTTCAAAAAAAATGTAATAAAGAAAATATATACAGTGTATTCTGCTGACTGACAGTTCGGAGACTTTTATGATATAACGTATCACAACTGTCTGTCACTGCTGTCTTTTCTGTCAACTGTCTGGATGGACGGAGACGCAAGTAAAAGAGCAGTACTGGGGTGGAAAATATTTTTAAGTATCTCATCCTTACAGTTCTGACAATTAAAATCATCCTTGAAAGACTGACAGTCTTCATTTCTCCTCCAACTGCTTTGCGTCTGTTTGTGCCTTGTGTCTGACAGTGTGTGTTTACACTGTCAGAAGAAAGACGTGTGAGAGTAAAACAAAACATTCATCTGCGCAAATGTGCCACAACATAAACGCATGCAGCCGGGGACGGCGTGCGTGCGAGCTCTGGAGAGAACGGCACGGTCTGCGGGAGCGAGCGTACACACGCCCACTTGCCGTGCTCTCTCAGCACATATGCACATGCCTAATGGTGAGCGTGAACCATAATGCCTTGACAAATTGAGCGCATTTAAACATAACTGTGATTGAAGTATGTGTCTATGTGAAAGAGGAAGCAGGTAGATGGAAGAAAACAGGGTGGAACAGAGGGCACACAGAGCTATAGGATGAGTTAATTTGCCATTTGTTGTGGGGAAAAAAGGGACCGTCTCAAGGGTGCGACGTTTGATTCCCTGTGACCTGTTGTGATGAACCCAGTGAGCAAAGTGAGTAAGTCTATCCAGCTACGAAGGTGCCACTCTGCACTGTGGAGAGCAGCTCTTTCAGTAGAGAGGCAACCAAAAGAGATAACTGATCCCCACCTCAATAGCATATCACACAAAGGATTATGGAGTTTTAAGGTGAAAATGGAAAAGAAAAAAAAAAAAAAAAACGGGAGAACGGGATGTGGCACTCACCGATGTACTCAAAAACGTAGACCACAAAGAAGGGCGTGACCAGGTCATTGATGCCTTGCACGTAGCCGCTGGCCGGGTGGCGGATGGCCCAAATGAACAGGATCCGCTCAAAAATCTTACACACAAACATATGCACAGAGACAAAGAGTCAAAACACAATTATATCACACAGACAAAACATCAGTTACAATGACATGAAACAGAAAAGCAATAAATCCCCATGATGTAGAGAAGCTAAAATAAAGAACTAAGTATAAAACAACTTCAACTTCTAACCATCTGGCAGGTTTTTCCGTTGCTAGTTACTGGCTAATGTTTTCACCTACAAATGAACACTGACAATGAAGCAAAACTTTCATCTTTCACCGAAATTTTGTACAGAAAAGCCAATTATGCAAACATCATTTTTGGAAATCTCAGGCTGATAGAATTACAGGTTTGAATCATAAAAGAGTACATTTTAGGAAGTGAGGGAGGTGTGGGATGTAGAAATCAGAACATCTTGAATCATGCCAAGCTGGTGAAGAATAAAGCAGCTGAACTGGCACAGCCTTGCCGGTTGTGGTAGTGTTTGGTATTTATTCCACGTTAGCTGCTAAAAGATACCAATTTTCCTCAACCTCATCTCCTTTGTTTCTGGATGTGTTAGAAGGAACAAAATTATAGGTACCCTGTGGACTATTTGACCACTTTTACTGGTACAGGGCAGGGTTTGTAGGCCCGGGCCGCCATTTTGTTTATATTGTACGCACGCTAGTCTGCTGATTGACTGCCGACGGCCGTAACATGCAAAAAGCAGAGCAATGCGCCAACAAGTACAAGCGAGATAGAGACATTCAGCGAGCAAACGTGGATGTCAACTGAAGGATTTTTTAAACATTGGTTTTAGAAATGTTTTTGAGGAAGTACATCCAATGTGTTTGTTAGCCCTCAATCACAAAAGATGTAAACAACTGAAGTTTACAAGGAAACTACAGGGCAGCTTTAATGACATATACTATAATAACAGCTCTGGACCTTGAGACTTTTTAATATCGACTTTCTATAAGCAAATGCATCAACAACACTTAAATATGAGATTACCTGATTTGAATGTCACATTAATTGATGGTAAACTTTCCATCTTAAAACAGTAGTTTCACTGCTTCCCCGTGTGTGTGCATGTGTGTTTACTCCACCGCAACCACCTCCATAGTCAGTGTATGATATTTGAACTGTCTCACTATTCAAATCTACTCCCCTGGGATAATTGCCTAAATGTACCGCAGTTAAGGAAAACTGTTTGTCTGCTCTGAAAAGCGATAAGTCAGTGCTGCTGTTTTCCGGTTAGACTGGCAGCCAAATTAAAAATGACACGAGCAGAACCAGATGGTGGACGTTGCAGAAATAGATGAGCGTTGTCTAAATTTGGGATGAACAGTTTGTTTGCCTCACTCAGCACAGAGCAACACGTCACTCTTCTATTCCTGTTGCATTACTTTTTCTTCTTTCAAAGCAACAGTCTCACATTGAACTTTGTTCTGTTTGGTTGGTCTCCTCCCTCCTATCTACCCCTACCACTCAGTTAGTTTCTGTCTCTTGCTCTTCCCCTCTGAGTCTGTCTCCCCCTCCATCTCCCTTTCTCCCTCTCCCTCCATACCTTTCAATTTTTTTTGCTTGGCAAACACTTCCATCTTGGTTATGGGTGGCTGTTTAATGCTGTCAGCCCAAGTGAATTAGAGGCTTGATGTTTAGCTTGTTTTTCTAGTGCGCGTATGGATTTCCCAAAAAACACTCACAAGCTCTCCCTCACCTTGCTGTGCCACACCCATCAAGCACTTTCTCATTTGTTAGGGGTATGTCATGTTTCTGTCACTTTCTAAATAACCTCATAGCTTATTGTTTTATGGCGGAAAAAAAAACAAGCACGACTGCCATTTTTTGGAGGCTGTGAACGCAAATTCTCTCATTTTTATTTAAAGTAATTCAATCAATGTTAAGACGTTCGGAGAGATTGCCAAGATGCAGCTCTCTCTGGCTTTCCCCTCTATACATTCCCCTCAAACCACCCTCACCTGCCTCCACACCTCACACCTCCTCTCCCCTTATCAAAGCCCCATCCATCAAACAAAGAGAGGTTTTGGCGCTAGCAGGGGGAGTAATGGGACTTTTCTTTTCATGCAACCTCAAAAGCTGACATACATATTTCACATTGGCACCTACACACAGAACAACTTTGAGTGAACCTGTGCACATACACACCGCCCTGCCCTCATTAGTATGGGCAAAGAACCCATGGCAACATTGGTGTGTGCAAGACTGAAAACAAAGATGGAGAGAAACCTCAGACACTAACCAAACAAATGTTGTCTTCAAGTTTTACCAGAGTTCCCTCAGTCCTCCAAAAAGAGCAAAATGGATTCTGACAAATGATGTTAATCTCACATTAATTTCAGATTCTTCCCATAATGCAGTGCCTCTCTGAGACAGGAAATCTGCTTTTCGTTTGTCTCCCGTGTCAAGGCTTTATGGCTCCGTCCCATTAGTTCCAGATCTCCAAGACTTCGATAAAGCTAATCTCAAGAGGTGGAAAGGAAATTCATACAAGCAAAGGTGTCAATTCAAATAGCTCTTCATTGACAGCTCATACACAAAGTGAGAAAGACTGGAGCTATAGGCTTGAACACAGCGCCGGTGTCAAAATATGATCAGTCTCTCCAATATTCAATAAATGAATCCACAACCACTTCACGCACTTGCTACTCTGCACTCATTCATTTTACAAGCATCCGTTAAATGCTTCAAATGAAAAAAGAAAACATGTTTTCTTAATATGCTAGACACAAAGGTTTACTGATAAACCCTGCTCTTTCAGCCTGCAATCAGAATTTGGAGGCAAAAGTGAAGCCTTTCTTTTCACGTCGGGAACTTGTAATTGCTGATTATCAACATCTCATGAAGACTGTATTGTTCTCCGAAACAAGAAAAACTCAAACACTTAGATACCACTTAGGAAATCACTGCAGAATTGCTTCAATATCCCTCTCTCTCCAAAATGGAACAGGCTGTTGACTGCTTTCCATCTCGACTAAATCTCAGCGATCCCCACGGGAGGGAGTGGGGAGTTTGGGGGGCGGGGGGGTTGGCTGAGACAAACAAGTTAATGAAATGAAGCAGAGGTGATTTTTAGGTGGTGGCGCAGCAAAACCATGTATAAAAAAAAAAAACAAGGGGGGGCGGTGGGGCTGGAGGTTGAAGTCTCTTGCATAACAAAAGCAGAGTATGCTGCTTGCTTGATTTTGATGTACGTTGCTGGCTTTCATTTGGCGAACAAGGTGGGGTGAGGTGGTATGTGGGGACAAGAGGGGAAGAGGCGGTGAGGGAAGAAATACAAAGAACAAATACAGTCGTACTATATACTGTACAGATGATAGTCGGCAGAGAGAAATCAGCTTCACCCTCGTCTGATCTTATTTTTCCCTCCTAACCTCCCTGGTTACAGCCCCGAGCTTCATCCTATATGAGACAGGGGGCAACAGGAGGTGGCATTGCCTGAAGCGTTGTGTGTGACTGAATGTGTGTACGTGTATGTAGTTTGAGCACAGATAAATGCTAGAATGGTTCCACAGTTCCCTTTTTTTTTTTTTTTTTAAATTGGTACACACATGCATATATTGGTACATATGCTTTCAGGAGTGTGTATGTGTGCATTTGTGCCCACACCTCTGTGTAGGTGTGTACACAGAGCAGTCCAGAGCACTGGCCACCTCATTAGCCTGCACCTCATTATGAGATTTTCCTAAACGTGTTTTCAGTTCTCTGCTTCTCAGGCCAGTGGTTCTGTGTATGACAGAACCTCCCTGAAGTGCTGTAATACTAAGATCAGCTTAACCCCACAGATATGAATGGCATCCAGTGACTTTCCGGGGTAAGTTGCACCGGGAAGCTACTTTGATCGTCCCTCAGGCCCGCTGAGCCAACTTCCTACACACTCACCCGAGCCTGCTTATTACAATAGAAACATAAGTGACCACATTTACATTTTAAACGTTTCAGTAGCACCATTCTCCAAAGCAATTTACAAGTTCATAGTTAAGGATTCTAGAAATGTCTGCTTTGCTGCATGTTCTCCTAATGTGCCCTAACTACCACCATTTTATCAAACATAAAGCTTAAGAGGCCTTTAAGACAATTAGTTCTTGTACAGGAAACTCTTTGTTCAGTGGTAGTAACAAAGCAGAACAATGAGGTTTGAGAACGCTAACCATGCAGCGTGAACGTTTGTGTGGATCTGATCACATGCGTGAGTGCAGATATGATTTAATTCTTCTTTAAGTGTTCTTAGACATGTTTCTTTCTGTGTGTATGTGTGTGCACCCATGCCAGACCATGCAGTGTACTAAAGCAAGGGTTTTCCCTTTTCAAACTCCTGGGCAGACAGGAATTAAAAAAAAAAAAAAAAAAACCAACAAACAAAAAAAAAAAAACACACAAGATTTCCCCTCATTCCATCTCACTGAATGTCATTATTATTATTTTTTTTTCCAACTGTCAATTACTTTCATTTAAGCCACCGTATCTGCCCGAAAGCCGTGGGGAAAACCCTGCTACGTGAGGTGGTGTGTGTGCAGCAGGGGGGTGGGGGGTGGGGTCTCACCTCTTGGACAGAAGCTTGTTGAAAAAGAGGAATAAGAGGATTAGTTCTCGGTATGTCAATGTGAATCTGCAGAGAGACAAAGAGAGAAAAAAAAAGACAAACACTGAAGCAACGGGCAGGTTAGCACAGATCTGGCCATTACAGACAGTGAAAGAGACAGAGAGAGAGCAATAGTTAGTGGATTGGTGTCCTTGATTGAAGGCAGACAGGGGTTTTGGTGGTCTGAAATGGATGGCAGCGGTGGTCTTGTGTTGTACGTGTGTGTCTGTGCACGTCGAGCTGTCTCTGTGATAGTATATTGCTGAGAATACATTTGTTCTGTGTGCGTCTGTCTGTGTGAGACCACGTTTACACCATTTCAGAGTGTCTACCCTGCAGATGAACAGTTCAACAGGCGGACAGATTCGTCAGAAGGGAGCCAGACGGATGCAGGACAGCGACTGCAGCCAAGCCGACTGAAATAGTCCAGACCGGACAGCCGGACTGCTTGTGAGTGTGTGGCTTGTTACTGACAGGACTGGGGATTGAGTTGTATCCACAACTCTTTCCACCTTACCTCTGTCACCTTTGGCTGCAGCACCAAAGACTCAGGATTCATCCTAGGAATGTCTATGTGGATCTAACAGCAACATGGGAGAGAGAGGTGTTAGACACAGACACACACACACACTCACTCATGCACACCAATACAGAGCTTCCCTTTTTCTGAATATATGCCGTGTGCATTTTTACATGGACTTTGATACTTTCACAGTATTCATGTTGCACATAGATCTGCTTTATAATCAAAAAGAAATCTAAATTTCAGTCTTTGCAGTGTTGTTTGTTTTTAATAATTTTTATCAAATTAAATAGGAGTTCATAAAAAATATTTAGTTTGTGAATGTCTACTTAATGCGGAAAAAATACAGATATTTTTTAAATCTGAACATTTCACCTCTTGTTTTTTACCACTTCAAAATCGAAATGGCAAAGAGAGCTGTAATCAATAATATATAGCCAATCCTAACTGTATCTTCTAATTACTGTTTTTTTTTTTTTTTTTTTTTTTTAAGTACTTTCTCTTGGGATAAAATGAAATTGCAGCAGTACTTCACAAAGATTGCAGTGCAAGCTGGAACTTCTACAATGGCTGCATCCATATGCATATGCATACACACATACACACAAGCTGTTTAGGCAAGTTACCAACAGCATAAACAAGTATATAAAACAGATGGACAGAAACAAGAAGAGACAAACTACTGAGACAGATGGAGATTCAAGATGGATGATGGACCATCCCATATGAACACAGACAGATTCAAAGAGAAGCATGAGACACACAGGTACATGTATGCAAATACATCTACAGCTAGTGAAACATATAGACAAACAACCCCATTGCCATGTCCAGTTGGAGTGCCAAAGCAACATATGTACAAACACACATAATCACACAAACAGGGAAAAAAAATTAGTGGAAATTACTGTTCACTCCGTTGACACAAACAGTGCTGGAACAAGCAGAATTTGGCAAAAAAAAACAGGCTTCAAGACACGATCCAAACAATCATCAAAACAAAGTATGCCAGCTTTCTGCCATAGTGTAGAGGAGATCAATGGGAAATTGGACAGAATATGAGAAATGTGTGTATTTGCTATCGACAGCTCACTTTGATGTTTCTTATCAGCCTGAAATGAATAGGAAGTAGTTGAATGTTAAAAAGAAAGAGTATGTGGGGGAGAGAAAGATAAACAGAGAAAAAGCAGATATTACTTTCAAAGCCAAAGGGAAGTATTCATTTAGGCAGCTTTCTGAAGTTTGGGGGTGGTTGTGCCTTCTCTGTGAACAGAGCTCTAACACACTGGCTCCATGTCAACACAGACAGACACACAGATAGACAGGAGTTCAATGAGTCCAATGAGCACACAAGGGAGAGAGAGAAAAGGACACAAGGAAAAAAAAAAACAACAACATAGAAAAGCACTTTTTGTTAGATAACCAGTTCCAGTAATCCTTTCTTCAGGGACCATTCCTGTCAAAACACACCCTTTATGACACACATACGAACACAAACATGCACATAAACAGCTTTGTGTCCTGGGTTCGTGCTGAGGGAATACATTAGGGACAAGAAGTTGCTCTTGTAATTGGAAATGGAATCCTTTATAGTCTGTCTTTCATTCTGTCCTTCAAACTCTTGAATTCTTACAGGTGTTAAAAAAAGTTAGATGTAGAAAGATTGATTAAATTGTACTGTGAATGTGCGTCTACCTGAGCATATGTATATATACCTGTCTGTATGTGTCTTGATGGTGTTCGTCATTGCGGGAATCGTAGTATTGCTGGATGAAGCCAAAATATTCTTGTCTCTTCCTCTGTAGGACGCTTTCTCTCCTCTCTGCATTGGCCGGCAGGTAACCCTGAGAAAGAGACAGAGAGAGAAAGAAAATAAATTGGAGAAGGAGACAGAAGAAGGTCAAAGAGTAGACAAAAAATAAACTGAATTCAGACAGACAAGTTTACACTGATGGGGAAAAAAATTATTTAACATGAAAAGATGGATTCATTGAGGACTTTGAAAATTCGGGCGATTCAAAGTAAAGTGCTGCTTGAGGAAAACATGCTTTTATAACTTGCAGCCTTTTACAGGAATAGATTGACGGTTTTCAGGAAAATATATTTATATGCGTTTTTGAATGAAGCGATTGATATCACTCTGACATCTGTATGCTAAATGTGATGAATCTACAGCAAGCTTACCTCAGTTTAAAGAAGCGAGAGGAAATGACTAGCCTGGCTCTGCTGACAGCAGAAAATCTGCTTACCAGCACCTCTAATTCTTACTATTTAGCACATTAGATCAGGGTTGTTTTGATTTCTGCTTTTACAGAGGGGCTGGACTCTTTCTTCGCAAGGAACAGAGACTTTTTTGAGTCTTGTTCCACTGTACAACTGTAACTGTGTCAAATATGCAGTATTTTTTTTTTTTTTTTTTTTCACATTAAAGAAACAGGAGGTGCAGGAGACTCATAGGTAGAGTCTGGTCAGCAGGGAGATTCAGCTCACCTGGTCTGGCTGCATGACATAAGCTGGTGGCAGTCACCCGGTCAGTCTCTCAATCTCTCTCTCAGTCTCAGTCTCTTTCTCTCTCCACCCACCCACACACACACACACACCCACCCACCCACACACACCTTGTTTGGTTTTGTTGTCAAAATTATGTAAAAAATTAACATTTCTTTTCTTCTCTCCTTTGTCCAGCCTTGAGCCAAATTGTGAAACATCTGCATCGTGACAAGTGGCAGAAGAATGTTGAACTGTTCCTTTAAATAAGGGTTTTGTTAGACATTGTGTTTGTACTATCAAATATTTCTAAAATATACATTTAAATGAACTTGTCTCCAACAAAGAATTATATATGTTTTATATACACTTCACCTTGAGCTTGAAATTTAAAAATGTTACCACTTTACATATTCGAAAGAGTCTGAAATGTACTGTAAACCTTTGCTATGCTTTGCGACATTGCACTAATACCAGTAGAAGCTCAAATAAAAACAAAGTGATTGTTTGCATGCTCATAGCTTCCACATGGGACTCGTTAATTGAGTTCTATAGATTTCCAGTAAGGCCATCATTTCAGAAACCACATGGTTTCATGTTGTCTGCCTCTCTGTTATTTATCTGTCATCATATACAATTTAATGAGCCTTTATTTTGAAACTCTTCTAAAACCTTGACTTGTTTTGAGTCCGTTAGCCAAGTTCAATCAGGAACCAAACACCACCAGGGATTACACAGTCTGAAAATGACATACCTCACTTTGCAAAGAAAACTTTCTGCTGCTTAACCAAATGCTTTCTGTCTCTTAGGGGAGGTACCTGTGTGAGTGTGTGAGCATGTGTGTGCATGTGTGTGTCAGAGACAGTTTATGTGAGCATATATTTGTGAGTGTATATCTTCCTTGCGCAGTCGGGCTTATGCAATGAGGAGAAAGTCATCTCCAAACTGAACAACAAATCTCAAGTCTATTAAACGCAAGAGCAGGGACCAGGGGCTCTAAAAAATTCACAAAGTTAAAATCTTCAAAACACAACTCAAACATGACTGCTCGCCCTGAAAACTTGTCCTTGTGATAAAAAGCTGGATTGTCTAGCTGTTAAACTTATAAAGGTTCTTAATGTAGTTGTTGTCATGGCTTGTTATGCCTTCTGCGCATGTGTTTGTTACTGAAGAATTTCAAGTAGTTCCTCAACTTTCCAGTCTTTTAAGTCATTTGTCTGAACAGTTAATTAATTGAATTTATTTCAACAAATCATATGGCATGTAATGTCAGTAACTGATAACATTGTCCACTGAACCAATTTTATTTAATATTTAATAATATTAATTTATCACAAGTTGCAGGTTGCATTGGTATTATATGTGTGTTACTGAAATAAACACTGTCTAAATTAGAACATAGAGTCTTGTTTTGGTTATTTCAGATTTCTGTTTTCCTCTGCATTTTTCATTAAGAGAAGACAAGTCCAGAGTTTAGAAAGTTGCTGGGCAATGGCAGCTTGTTATACTTGTTATACTTGTCAAAGTATGTTTAAGCCTATTATACATGGCACTGTTTAATGGTTTTTTTGAAACTAAATGCTAGAGTTTTTCATCCACAAAACATACAACCACCTTTTATATAACAACTGAGCCATCTCCATGGCAACTGAGAAAAGTCCATCCACTGATGAACACTGTATGATGCAGTCAAAAGCTTTACAAAAACCTAATTCTTTGTGATTGTTATCTTCGAGGTTACAGTTTATTTGTTATCACACGATCGAGAAAATGGACCTTTTAGCTTATTTTGTTACAGACAGTTTGTGGGTCCCACTGGTCAAGATTCAGGTGCAGGGGTTTTTTAGGGTTTCTGTACAGCACCCTTTAGTAACTCCTTCACCTAAGGAGCAATAAAACCTCAAGAGTCATACTTAAGTAAAAAACTTGATTTGTGCAACCGCGCCCAGGTTTTACTGGAAAATAATGTAAATAATAATATGAAATAATGTTTTCTGACCATGATGTGTTTATAACCGATCACAACAGCTACACTCAAAGGTGGAGTGGAAAGCCGGCCAACGCGGAGAAGAGAGAATCTAAACATTGTTTAAAAATGAGAGCTGAAGCCATCTCACCAGCTGAGAAGCAGTCCGGACACAGTGTGCTAGCCCCTTAAAGCGCCACACTCACATCTTCCACTGAGTTGTTTGGACATTTTTCAGCAAAACAGATGCTGCATTAGACATATACTCTCTTCATGAATGTATTTGTCATCACTCACAATTTAAACTGAGCATTTTCTAAGAGCACATTTGCTGCTCACATCTGTTTTGGACTGGCTTCAGTGGAGTCCCCATCAAACTAAACTCGTCTACCTGCACCAACACAGTCTGCACATAAAGCAAGACACAGAGAAACATAACTGGCCTTAAAAGGGTGATGTTGACTCAGTGTGTACTGTGTGGGAGTGTTTGTTTCCTATGTGCATTTCTGTTTTTGTTACAACTCTGCTGTCTGTTGTTTTTGGAAGCAGGCTACCATTTTTTGGTAATACGCTAGCAAACATACAGAAAGGACACAAACCATCAATTTTGGGCAACTGTCTGGAGGAAAATCAATAGAAGCAGCAGCAAAAACTCTCTTTTCTTGTGTTTTTATTCATTTTTTCCTTCCTGGAAAAGGCCCCAAGAGAAGTCTGGAGAGTCTAGAGGATTATTTGTTGCACACAACAACTTTGCTTGCAGACAGATAAACACATACACCTAGCTGACGCACATAAACACCAGAAACAACCAGTGAAAAACAGGCATACTCAGTAAACCCAGGTTCCACACATTCACATGTCTGTTGTGACATATAAACACACCACATTTTTCTTCCTGTCAGCACATCCACCACTGAAAGAATTTCTTATTCTCTTTATCTGCTGGTTTCATTCACCAACCCTTCTGCCTGACTTCTTCACATCAGGTCACTTTCACATCTCTGCAGAAATCCGATTGTGACTTTTCCCACAGTTGCCCTCTGCCAAAAAGTCCACACATGACATGTTGAAACTGCTCCGTACACAAACACGTGTACACAAAACGCAACAGGCCAGCTACAAGAAGCAGCAGGCTTTACTGAGTTAGATGCACTCTGCCAAATGAGGGAGGCTGGAGAGCGGGTGTGTGTTGAAGGTTAATGGGCAACTTAGTGGAGGTCAATCACACTGTAGCTGCATTTCTGTTCAATAGGACAGGGGCAGTCACACACGGGGCAGGATTTTGAGACTATAAAGAGGATGTAAACTCTGTCTCACACCACACTTATTACTTCTCTTAATTACTAATCTGAGGACAGATGAGAGGTATAAAACAATTCTTTATGACTTCTGCAACAAAACAGCAGAGATTCCATCAGCATTTTATCACATTCAGTGAGTTTGAGGTCCGGTATTGTTTTAATTATCTTGTCTTTTTTTATATCTCCTCTCTTTAGTATTTTATTACTTTTATTCTCTGTTTTTACTGCAAAGTTCTTTGTAATTGTTAAAAAAAAAGGTGTCAGCTGAATAATAACAGTAATTTTTTTTTTTTTTTTTTAGATACATTCATTTCAACATTTTACAAATGACTACACTGAAGGAAAAGCAGACAAACAGCACAAGCAGCTCATCTTTCTCTTAAAATAAATGAGCAGGTCTCAGTAAAGCACTTCAAGTGCCCAAGATCCAAGTGTACTCATGCTAGAATCTGAGTGACTAATTTCCGTTTAATCTGTGGTCGACTGGTTAAAAAGGGTGAGTGGAAATTAAAAAAAAAAAAACAGATGAAAGGCTAAAAGTGAAGTGTAAATGCATGAAAGCTCTGAGAGAACTTTCAGTGGTAGAAAATGTGGCAGCACAGTGCTTCAGTGCTGCCTCTGTTAATCAGTCTACATAAAGCTCATCTCTTCATTCTTCCTTGCATCAATCTACTCCTCAATCCTTCCATCCTTCTAATGGATCTTCCACATCAGTAAACTCTCTGTAAAAAAAACAGGAGAAATATGCTTGGGGAATCCATTTAGGGAATTTAAATGAAACTATGTTTTTCTTTTTTTGTCCCTAACAGTCTAAATTGATTTCTACTTAGTAGGAGTACATTATCCAGAAGTAGCAGCCTGGAAACAAACTGTCCTGGTCGCACAAGAGTTGAACAAACAAAACTTTACTTCCTTTTTACACATGTGAATTGTGAGCTTCGACGTGGTTCAAGTCTGGAAACATTGACTTCATACTAAAAAAAAAAAAAACAGAGATAATATGAAGAATGATTCTGCAACTTTGTGGCTTAATTCTCCCTAAACTGTGGTCTAGCAGAGCATGGGCCATGAATTATTTCATCAGTAATAACATCATTTACAGTGCATGTGTTGTTGAAAACAAATCAATCGTCTCAGTGGTCAAAATTGAATCTCTTATGTTTACTGCCACGATAGATTTTAAATATCTAGCAATTCAGTATTTTTAGCCAGTTAAAAGTTTTTTAAATCTTGATTAAAAGGGACTATTTGTAAGTTTTCTCTACCACCAAACATGGTGGCGAGTGTCGCTTGAGCCACTGTTGCATTTACAAGACAGAGGTTGTAGTACGCCCCTGAGCAGCGCAACATCATCAGGGCAAATCGGAGGCTGCGGCGAGTTGTTACCTGAATGTGACGAGACGGGTTGGGGCTAGCTGGTTAACATGCTTACTTCAGAAGAAGATGCTTTCCACTGCTGGACACAGCTCTGGTGAGTAAAGGAATGGGAATAATGCTGAACTCAGATTTCTTATAGATTGCTAAGTGAATAGCTGTTAGCTGCTAATGTTAGCTATGTAGCAATAGCAAAACTTACAAATAGCTTTTTTAAAGTAGGATGAATTGAAATTCATAAAGCCTTAACAATGAGTATGTTTATATGAGCCTAGCCTTCCAGTTGTGAGTTTTATCATGGTATTCAAGATATGGATTGGATAAGGCCACAGATAAGGTTTAGGTTTTACTTGTGCAGCACAACCTGATAAAACTGGTAACTACTTGACACAATAAACCTGTGGTATAATCCTAAAGAGACGCTGTGCAGTAAACAGTGATCTGTGCTGCATTTCACTCATCTTCACTGTTAAGGATGATTTTTGATGTTTAAATGCAGAGAGTGGATTTACCTGAATGTATAAAAGCCAGAGATTAACTGCAGACACAAAGGCAACATATTTAAATTCCTGGTCCTGGATCTGTTTCCAAAAAGCTATTTGTTCGGGTTTTAGTTGTTAATATTGAGACACGACAGTGGAGCTGCACAGCCCAGCTCATGCACTACAGTCAAAGCGAACAAACTGAAAAGGAACAAAATGTTCCAGCGAGGTGTGAGATGCCTCTAACACTGTGCATACCAAGGGAGGTTGATTAGTCTGCCTCAAATGAAAAAAGAAATCACACTGTTCTTTTCTCTCAGGCAATATAATTATGTGTACTGTTGTATGGTAACAGTTGAACATAATCATCTCTAAATCTGTCCCTGCTGCCGCTGCTTCTTGATACATCTCATATAACCCTTTAGCCTTATCAATATTTCCACAGCCAGTTAGTTTTCTTCTCTCCCGCCACCTCACATTTAGCAGCCACACTCCATTAGCAAATGTACATATTGCCACAGGCTGACATTCTCTCACAAAGCAGAAAAGCCATTTAATTTTTTTCCTTTCTCCTGCAGGCTCGGACACCAAGTGCTCTTTAACCAAATTAAATAAGACGGTATTATTTCTGAAATAATAGGAGGTTCTACCAGATGTGTTTCTGGGCAACCTGCGGAGCGAGCTTTGCAGTCAGGTTAAAAAAATAAATAAAATGTTCTCTCCCTCTCAGTCTGGCTTCAGGACTTTTTTTAATTTCCACACTGCCTAACAAGAGCAGAGACAGTTATGGATGATTTCTGTGATGTGGTGGTAAATGAAGGCCGTTGGGAGAGCGTTACCGAGCTCTGACCGTAGCGGGAAAACTTGTTTCCTGTCTTTGTCAGGTAAAGACAGTGTGGCTCAAGCACGCCTGCCGGAGGGCAGAGGAAAAAAAAAAGAAAAATCAAATAAGTTAGTGCACATTGGTGAGCAGGAGAAGGGCACAAGGGACACCACTGGAGTGAAGTTTTATTAGGTGCCTCTGCCAAGTTTATGGAATACAGCACAGGCTGTGAGTCTCAGTGTGTGTGTGTGTGTGTGTGTGTTTGCAGGACGGAGAATAGATTTTTTGAGTCTGATCCCTCCTATCTATTTCTCCACTGGATCATACCACAGACAGGACAGAGAAAGCAGTCAAGTGTTATGACACTTCAGAAGATATGAGAGCTTTTGACACCATGCCCACTTTTCACTTTAATCCAAACCTTGGATTTAACCCTGGGATAATTCACGCTGCACAAGGCTCTAAGATCTAGATAGCTATTGAAATTCTCATGAGGGCTGAGATTACTTTAGATATGAATCTCAAGTTTGCACAGTCAAAACACCTCCTACATATTTATTCAAAGTCGCCTGGAGAGAAATGTCCTCAATGAAGATGAATTGTATTCTGTAATGGCACATTTAAGCTCTTGATGACGACGCTGGATGGCGAAGCACCAGCTTGGTTTTCAACAAAACAAATATTGAGACTGTCGCCTGAACTGAGGAAATACACTTGTTCTTTAGGAGCTTCAGAGTTTAAAGAAGGTGAGAGAATGATACTGAAGCTCTGTATTTAACAGCATCTGGCAAAAAGACAACAGTGTAGAACATACTGAGCATACACTGGGTTTACCAAGCTAAAACTAAGACTTTTTAATACCACACAGAATGCCATTTAATTCCTGCTCCACAGTCAAACAAAAGTAATACAAGGAAGAAAACCATCAGGGACCATTACAGCCAAGAATTATTTATTATTATGTCACCCTTTTCTATTATATCCCAGCAGTATAAAACAATGATTTTTTTCATGATATACTTTTGTTTTTGTGCTGTACCCAACGCACATTAAAACTAAATATAGTTGAACCTATCAGCCAATTTAAACCATTATCACCTAGTACTCCACTCTTGAATGTAACAGCTGGTGTTGGTTTGTTTTCTCTTATTTTTGTGTGTATTTTTTCCGTGTACTCTCAACATCACTGAGATTTGATTCTTTGGAATTTAAATAAAGGTGGAATGAATTGAATGAATGAATGAATGAATGAAGCATTTCAACCTGAACCTGGGTAAGAGACAAAAAATAGACAGATAAAACCAATTAAAATGGATTAATTCATTTAATTTGATACACATTTCTTCTAAAAATCATGAGATGATAAGTGCGTTAGCTTCTGTAGCTGAGCTGCATTCATAGTGTTTCCTACAGGTCTGACGTCGCTGACTGATATTCCTCTGTCAAAAATATACCACTTTTAGTTCACAGGTTTATAACTTCCCAGCCGGCAATCAGATACATAAACATTTTACAACAAACATTACCGCCGATGGCAGGCATTTTTCTTTCAATACCCTCTGATGTCTTTTCTGTGGGAACTGAAATCAATGCCTTTTCAGACTTTTCAAGACCTGCAGATACTCTGATACTGTTGGACATCAGAAAGGGGGACGACTGCAGGAGATGTTTCTGTGTCACATATGGGTTCTTTATAAAGGCGAGATCTGTCTTTACGTAGCAACGGCATGGTTTCTTTTTTGTGTGTGTGTGTGTAACTACCAGTGTCTGTGCTGTCACGTGCGCAACGTGAACCACTGTGTGGCAGGTGAGTGTGACTGGTCACTGATCGCAGCAAGTCTCGCCAAAAAGCGGCCTTTGTACTGATCGGTGCATCTCCAATAAAGACAGAGCTACAGCCTGGCGACGTTCCACCAGCACCCCTAACGGTCCAAACGTGCAAAAATATATAAAGATTTGTATATCAAAAGAGGAAGAAGCTTAGAGGAGGGATCGATGTTATATTTCACTTTCAGACTCATCATATCGTTTTTCTCTTTGCTCTTTTCACTTCTGAATCTGGTTTTGTTCCTTGATGCTTTTCTGTGGTTTTCCTTCTCTTTCTGCCCTCCACACTATCCCCACCTCTGCTGCCTTGATGTTTCTTTTCTTTGCAGGGGAGCAGAGGCAGTCCAGCTGTAATTTATACAGGCCACAGGCCAGCTGTGCTTTGCTACCCCAAAGTTCGCTGCAGTGGTCTCTTTGCATATATAAATACTGCACATAAGCATATATGAATGAATATGTATACACACAATAGCCACCCACACATCTATGCAAAAACTATCTAGATGTGTGAAAAAAGACAAAAAAACAAGACAAGCATGAACAAACCATTATTTAGGTGTTATCTATGCTACATTAGCTAAAACCCCTACACAAACACACATATACACACATACAAACAAACAGTCAGCTAAAGCACTGAAGCGCCCCTCCCCTACCCTGAACCTGGCTGCCTACACTGCAGCCAGTGCTTTGTAACTTCATACAGTGTTATGAGCCCTCACTTCAGTGGAGTACCAAACAAAGCAGCCATGAATGGTTAAAGCGCCCAGTAGGTAACCTCCCACCTCCCAAAAACACAAACAGGCACACAGACACACACGCACACCTTTAATGACATCTTTTCTGCAGCACATTAGCTATTGTGCGGTAATTAATGAGAGAGTCATGGCGTTCAAAAAGCCAGTCTTCTCTCTGCAGATTAGGAGCTGTACACCACAACAATGGCTTAATGAGTAAACACACCGTGCGTCTCATGAATAAATTATTTGTGCCACGCAATTAATTTTCCCTATTGAAGTTTGAAAAAAAGCAGGACTATTACCAGTCTTCATAAATCTAAAAAGGGAGGGGGTGCGGCTGGAGAACATGACAGCAACTTTGTATGTTTGTGTGTTTGTGTGTGTGTGTGTGTGTGTGTGTGTGTGTGTGTACTTAAGATCATCAGTAATGTGTTTATTATTTGTGCAATTTGATCTATGGTGTGTGTGTGTGTGTGTGTGTGTGTGTGTGTGTGTGTGTGTGTTTGTGTGTGTGTGTGCATGCATTAGATTTCCTTGCGGGTTCATGGGTGAAATACATACATACATAAGTGTTTACAGTATACAATATAAAAAAATATACAGTGTGTAATTACTACGCGTGTGTGTGTGCAAAAAACACTTACTGAAAGGAGTTTCCACGTAATTGGTCGGACCTGTCGCGGGATTCCAGACCAGCTAAGTTTCCGTAGCTCCTCTGTAAAACACCAAGAAAAATACAAGAGGGTAAATTTGCATTCACGACTGAGCCCGTTCACACAAACATGTAAATTTCCCTCTGGAGATGCTTTATTGGCCAGCATCTAAGCCACAACATCATATATGTTGGCTAATAAGTAACAACACATTGCAGCAAAGAGGCTACAGATGTGTCTTCAACATACAGTGGAGACCACTTTATGGACCCCACTGTATATTTTATCCGCCGGCGAGCACTGACTCGTTTATCTTTATAACAACCTACTTCGTCGATATTAGGTGCTGCGATGATTAGACAGCTAAATAATTAACTGGTAACTATTTTGATAATTACTTCACTCTTTTAATCCCTTTTTAAGAAAGAATTCTTAAAATTTGCTTACGTACTGTGATGATTTACTGCTTTTATTTGTCATATCCAATTTTAAACTGAATATTTTGAATTTTAGACTGGGGTGAGAATGGGAATATTTAATAGTAGCCTTCACAAAACTATTGTGGATATATTACTTTTCAATATTATCTGACATTTTATAGGCAAAACAAATAGTCCAGAAAAAGACAGACTGGTTAATCAATAAAAAAAAAATAAAAAATGGTAGTTGAGAGCTTCAGTACATATTTTTATCACATTATTAAACAAGAGTTTCTCATTTAAAAAAAAAAAAATTATAAAATGGATAAAGGGTAAGGGTTAGAATATGTTTAACAGATATGTTTTTAATATTCAGTAAATACACTCATTCCTTAGAGTTAGAGAGTTTGTTGTAAGAATATATCCACTCATCTTATTTTGATTATGATGACGAGCTACAGTCACAGCAATATTAAAGAGGAAGTTATAAAACAACAAAACATTTGTAATGTTTGAAGCAGGGAGCAGTTTTATGTTTATTCATGTGAATGTTCAATGATTTACTCACATTTATTCAGCACTAAGCAGTAAATAGCTGTTATTTTGATAATTAATGAAGATGCTGAAGCAGCATTAAAGCAAACGCTGACTAAAAAGCTGAAAACATTATGTTTCACCAGAAAAGACATTTGATTGAAAACAATTTGCAAGGACACTAAATTATCCCAATAAAAGCAATTTCAGGCCATTATTAGATAAGTAAGTCTTGTTCTTCAAGAGCTGAATCAATCATTTAATCTAGTAACCAGTCAAACAATCATCTCCTCGCTGTCTTCCTGTCTGTCTCTCTTCACTGAAATTATCTGATGGGACAGGAGTGGATTATTAAGTACGTTCTTCTCCCCAGGTCGAGTGGGAGAGCCGGTGGGCTATAATGTAAAATAAATCTGATGGAGCACAGGTGCAAATTGAACTTTTAAATTGGCAGAGAGTAGTTCCCTTTGGGTCCATGAAGACCCAGAAAATATGGCTTAATGCTAGGTGCTACAGATTACCTCCAAACCATACCCCTCTCTCTTTCCATAACACACACACACTGACACACACACAAACAGATAGTAGAGGAGGATGGGTGGGTGCAGGGATCAACAGTGAGTCAAGAGAAAATGCTTTGTCTTGTTGTATTTAGCAGCTTGTGTCTTCTTTCATCCTATTTTCAGTGAATCGAACACAACAACCAGACTACGAGAAAGGTGTAGGATCTAATTTCCCTGCAGCAGAAAGAGATCATGTTCATAAATAGAACTAAAGCAATTGTTTGTATCAGTGTTTCTGTAACAGTTCTGCTCAGGGCCTTCCTGGTGTTGTCTCCACCCTGCACCATGGACCTTCTTTTAGGCTATGACATAATAGCCAGGTAACACATTTCAGATCACGTTCGTGGCTCCTGAGTCACTTGCGGGTTATGGAGGGTATTTGAGGTACATGATGTTTTTCAGGACTGTTTTTGGGAAGCAGGAGGTCCCTGGTTGAGTTTGCATTAACCTTCCCTCATCCTTTAATCAAAGACTGGTCCTTCCTCACAGACTCCGCAGGTCTACAAAAGCCATTAGTGTTCAATTCAAGACCAGCTGTCAGAGCCAAACTGAGACAAACTAGAATTACCAACCAACCAGTCAATTTGCAGTGTAAATCCATCTGTCCAGACTCATAATGTACATAGAGAGTTTCAGAACAATATGGTGTTTCAGTGAATATGAGCTTTGATCCTTTGGACATAAAATTCCATCACTTTTTCCTGTTTAATTTGCATTAGACTGTGTCTTAATTAATGTATACATTCTTGATGTATGGATAAAATAATGTCTTGTGAGTGACAGAGTGACCTTTGACATTTGAGCACCACATTTGCTGAATTTGAGGGATTCCCTCAAGCCTTTCCTGAGATATCGTCCTCACGAGAATGGAATGGCCAGAAAGCCCCAAAACTGAGCCCCTCTTGCCGCGGCACAGAGGCATAAAAACACAAAAGAAATCTCTTTGCTTGTAATTGCGCTGCCACTGTTTGACCTGCACTCCAAGAGTGAAGGGAAGAGGGGAAATTGATTACAGTGCAAATGAAATTGCACTTAACGTACCTATCTGAGTAAAAGAAAAAAGAAAAAGTAACAAACAAATGTACTTAATGAATAAGCCAAATTCTTCCCCGGCTCTTATTCAAGGCGCTGGCTGGAAATTGATAAGCCCTTCGCACAGAGTGAACAGTATTGATTAGTGCTGCCAAATGACTCTGCCTTGCCTGTTCTTCAAGGCAAATGCAATGGAGAGTCAGTGACAGATAGCAGAATAGGAAATAGCAATCACCTAAACAGCTAGGGCTAAGTCCATTGGCTAAATTGAGTGAAACGCATTAGAGCTTGTTCAGCTGATGGGAGTAGCCATTTATTCACTATAGTTCCTGCGCATCTTCCACTTAAAAGATCTCCCTTACCTTGTCTCCCGTGACTTTAATTATATAGAAATTCAATACAGTGATCTAGTACGCAGCATGGCTCTGCTGGTTTGGAGGGTGTCAGGGACCCACAGTGTGGGAAGGTTTCGATTACCCCAAGGCCTACTGTGCAGCCGCAAGTTGCACTTAAAAACAAAGATATGGGGGGGAGAAAAAAAAAACTCTCTCAGACACGACCAAAGCAAAGCAGAGGTGCTGCAGGTTTTTCCATATATTCTGTCTGTGTATTTGCTCAGGAAGGGAGGGAGTGGAGTGAAGCAAGTGGAGGGCAACATATGGAAATCAGTGCATAAGTTTGAAAATGGAAAAAAAAAAAAAAAAAAACATCTTGGGCTATAGAGAGAGAGAAGTGTGCTTACAGGACCCCTGTAGTCCACTCATCTCTGCTTCAGGCTAGCAGCTCGAGGCTACATTATCTGCGACTTAACTGTGAGTGGTCCAGTTCTATTGTGGGAATTTAAAGTTGCCAGATTTTGACAAGGACAAAAAAAGACAAAATCCTCTGGTTACATCAATTTTTATCCTTTTTTTAAACTCACCATCTTGAGTTTGATAATGTTGAAGGACCTCAATGGTAAATCTGGGGAGTACCCTACTAACTCCTAGTTCTCCGTTTTATCAGTTAAAACTTGTTATTATGCAACGCCTCATGCTACTGATGTATTATAATACAATATTGATGCCACAGTAGGCAAAGCTGTTTAGCATTGTGGCCCTGTCTCTGCACTGGAAGCCTTGCCAGGCCCAGTCCCAGCGTGGTTCGTTAGAGTAGGTCCTGTTTTGCAGGTTCATGAAAGACTGAATCATGAGTTGCATCTATCGATTGCCACAACTGCATTTCAAGGGACCTGCGTATAATTTTTTCACCCAGATTTTTGCATTAACTTTCACAGCTCCCCGTTACTGCCTGCTGCATGAAATTAGACATCTTTAAATCTCTGCAGCCAGTACCTGTGTGTGCAGATGTGAACACACCATCAGGCCACTCTCAGTGACGTCTGCCTTTTGCACATGTAGAGTGGGGCGGCTGCAGTGAAGTTATGGAGGATTTATTTACAACAAAGTCCGAGTCTTTAAGGGTGGAATCGTTAGCCTATGTGCGCCTCTACATTCATTATGCTCCTAAGAGCTAGTCAAGGGTGTCTCTCCTCCTGCCTTGCACCCTTTGAACCTTCATTTGCACTGTCAGACAAAGAAATGAGTCCATGAATCTTGTGGACTCTGGCTTAATTAAACTATGTTATATTCCCACCACCTGGCATTAATCTCACAGTAGGGGGTATAGAGAGGAGGGGTGAGGGGGCGTGGGGCACAACTTGGTTAATGGTCTTTACATCCTGATGCTGCAGTGATCCCCCTCTGGTCAAACGTTTAGCAGAAATTGTTTGTGGAAGAAAGAATGAACGTGTGCATTGAAGAGGCTTGTATATGTGTGAGGGCCTGTATAAATGTGTGGAAAGGGCAAGGAGCAAATATTTACTTGGCACTTTGTGGCCAACAGAACAAGCAGATGTGCCCATTTGACCCATACATCATATACAGAAAATGGCAGACACAGCCTCTACTCCTGCAAATCGCTGTACTCCAAACAGTAGCCCGACCACTGCAGAATCCAAATCAACGTGAGCTCGGATGACTTATAGACCCACAGCTTGACTGTCAGAGTGCTGATGCACTGCACTGGAAGAGTACATGAAAGGACAATGGTAAATTCTACTAGGATGAATCTTTCATGTTCATGTTCTCCCAGTTTCACACGTTTTAATTAGTCCTGGGCTAAAAGGCTGCTTTGAGAAGAGATCTGCATGAGGAAATATATAATCTATAATCCATCTGTGAAATGGACTCTGTGGTGATGCGTTATTCGAATGCAAATACACTCTCAAAGGAAATGTGTCTATCTCACTATTTCCTAAATGTATACTATACAGCCGCACTCATCTCAGCTCCAGTCCCTGAGAAATAATTTCTAAATAAAACTGCATTTCCCACAGTGGGCAGAGAACGAGAGGCCAATATGAGCATAGTTGACGTACAGGGTAAATTGCAGATGTCGTTTCATTAGTGTGAGGCTTGCTCATCTCTCAGAAAACATATCTGACTCTCTAGGGCATCTCCAGTGCATTATGAATGAGACAGTCAAGGCCTAGCTCCTCTGGAATAAATTAAAGGCATTTCGTGACATTTTGAAAATTAATCTGTTGTTTTTGCTCAGCGGGCTCTTGTCACAATGTGAGCCAAAAAAAAAAAAAAAAAAAAAGTTTCTGCAACTGTCCTGGAGGCAACGAGGGACTAGCTGTTCCTGTCAGTTTCAGTGAACAAAGTTAACAATGCAAACAAGCCATTTTTAGCTGACAAATGTGTCACTCCCCCTACACATAGTAATCTGTGCAAAAAAAAAAAAAAAAAAAAAACTCTAATTGAAATTGTGAAGACATTCGTTTAAAGGGTCTTTAAACAAACAATACAGAGGCAACTCATTAAAGCAAAAACGATTCACCCCACATGGACTCATTTCAGAGTGCACATATAGAGGTACAAGCAGGGGCAAAAGAAAGCACAATTTCCCCATTGGGACCAAGAAAATATCACATTATTATCCACATGCTTTGGATTCAGTGTGATCAGAGCTGTGGGTGTTTGTCATGCTGGTAGGCTCAGACCTCAGGGGATTGGTCTGGAGGAGGCTCTATTTCTCACTGGCATGAAAAACACCTGTAACATCAGCAATGTGCAATTCAAGGGCAACTGCTGCTAGTCTTTCTTCAGTGTGTCTACTGTATTCCATTATGCATGAACTTACAGGGGTGCACTTTGTCTTGGCTGGAGTTAAGCTCGGGACCATAGGGGGTGATTAGGACACCATGTACCTTCTGTTGAACACCCACAACAGCTGCTCTGATGTGGGACTCTCAGAGGTAATGAATGCTCAATGACTCTTGAAACATTCAGAGGGCAAAATATAACAAAATATCATGTTTTTATTTCATTAAAACTTATTTAACAAGCAAAGAGAACCAAAAGCATTACGAAACATCAGTTGAGAGTAGTTGAAAAAAGGAGAGGGAAGGTCACATCAAATGAACACAACGTGGAGTTTCCCAGTGCAGTTGCTCATGTACCTTTGCCGACAGCAGCTCCAGTGAAGCAGATGGGGTTGGGTGTCTTGATAAAGGCCAACTCAACTGTACTGTACTTGCTGAGGGAGGAAAGAATGTGTCTTATTCACCTTTCTGGCCCAGATTCTCTCGGTCTGCATGGGGATTTGGACCACTTACATGTAGGTCACAGGACCATATCTTTAACACTGTGGCTAACACATTTTCAGTCGAGAGCTGAAGTGAAAGCAGAATTTAGGGGTTTTGTTCCACAGATAAATTTGCAATAACAAAAATTACTAAAAACCCAGCACTGGAACAAAGCCATACTATACTCTGAGGGAGGTAATTTAAACTTAAGCCCCATTGCAGCTTTATTATGGATATAGACAAAACCAAGCAGTGACATGAGTAGCCCTGCTGCTGTGTTGGCACATTTTCATGGTAGCTCTAGGTTTTTCTATGCAGACAACTTAATAGTTGTTTAACTGTTACCTAAGTGCTGAGGAGTCTTAGAATGTGAGAAGTAAAACCCAGATCTGAGTTTCATTCTCCAGAAACAACGAGAGAAAGGCCAGACGTCATGTCACGACTTTCTCTCGGGACTGGATCAGCAGATCCTTTCAGAATTTAATTTAGGTTTTAATCTTGATTATACACAAAAGGGTACGTTTGCCTCCTGAGTGGACTGAATCAATGGAGCCCTAAGAGCTTAACTGGCCGAGTCAGGGCTCTTACTATGAACAACCAAGGATTGTGGGGGGAAAAAAAAAAAAAAAATTTTAAAATCAAGTGAATGTGTGTGTATGTGTGATTGTAAGTGTGAACGTGCGAGTGTGTACCTGCACCTCTTCCATGTCTGCTTGTCTACCTGCCTGTCACTCAGTCGACCTGCCTGTGTGCATGGTTCTGTATGAAGGCCGGTAAGAAGAAGAGAAGACGGCGAGAAGGGAAGAGGTGCTGTCAGTCAGTGCTGGCTGAGCAAGGAGCTGATGGGAGAAGGAGGGAAGACGGTTGGCGGGCCGGAGCCATGCACTATTCAGGCATCATTCAGATGGAGCGCGACCACTGGGGCAAAACACCACAAGGGTCTCGGCAACACACACTTTTCCTCATGTGAAGACCGCACACACCTGCCAAAAACTGGCGTTCCTATCCTGCAACAGGAGCTGCCTCAGCAAATCAAGAATCAACACTGTAGCAATAAGGCTTCTTCATATATGAAGTCTAAACCTTGAGAAGCACAACAATCACTAGCTCCATCTCCTGCTGTAAATACAGTGGTACTTAATCCAAAACAGCAGTCTTGGATAATATTGCAATGGTAAAAAAAAAAGCAGATGAATGTCTTCCCCTCTGGCAGGCATTGTCCAAGTGTCATCAGAGGTCAGAAAAACAATACAGTCAGGACAGACACCTTTATCATGCAGTGTATTAAAAAGTTAAGCTCCCCTCCTATAAACCTTGAATACTGTGAGAGAGTCCTGAACGGTCTAACTCATCTAGAGGACAAAGTGATGGCGCCAGGGAGCAGACGGCTCGTAAACTAATGGGACTCTTGTAAAAAGATACTCCCCCCTGGATTATACCTGCTCAGGAGGCCTGATGGATGGCCCAGATGGCTGCGAGAGGACACTGAGCATAGATGAGTGTACAGGTATAAGAATGTGTGTGTGTGTGTGTGTGTGTGTGTGTGTGTGTGTGTGTGTGTGTGTGTGTGCTGTAATGAGGACTTGTACAGTCAATTCCCTGGAGCTTGGCCAGACTATAACTGATTTAGATGAAACCAGTTCAAAAATATCTGACCAAGTGACATTTTTTGTTTAAAGAAGCAAAACTTTATGAGGGAACGCACAAACATTTCTCCATTTGTCTTCCACAGTGCAACTGGTAACAGGTACATTTACGACCAAACATCTATCAAGCTGTAACACTCTTTGAGCTGTAACTTTAACAGACGATACAGTACAGTTAGACCTGAAACAGCTTGTGGAATAATCAGTTGGTTGATCAACAGAAAATTTTGGGCAACAAGTTAGTTAGCCGTTGAAGAAATATGTTAGGCACTGATTCCAGCTTGTTTGTTTCCGTTTGTCAAAATAACAAATACATCCAAGTTCATGGACAATTTTTCTACTTGTTGACATTTTTTACACTAAAGGATTAATGAATAACGAAGATAATCTTTGGCTTTACCACTGCAACACTTGTATACATTTATTTTCCCTAAATGTAAATGGCTTAGATTATTGGATTTGAGTCCTTTGATGTGGCAAGACATGAAATCAAATGTTCATGTTCAATGTTAAACCATTTTTACATCAAGGGCTTATATAAGCTAGACATCACTGTGGTTGTAGCTAAGAACTTGGATCATGGATAATATAGGGCTGTGTTATGAATTGTGTATAAATATGTAACACCAGACATAACTGGGAAAATTTTTTATTTATTTTTTTATTTATTTATTTTTAAACCTTTAGTTGGTAGCTCACTAAATGTAGGTTTAAAGTGAAGCTGCTTGCCAGTGGACACATGAAGCAGCTCTTCCCAGTGGCCAGCAGAGAACAGGTGTGAACTGTAAAGGCTGAAGTGTGTTCAGTCAAGCTTCTCTTTGAAAAGACAGGATGAAAAGTTCACATGGACGACCACACGGTGTAACATAAACTCAGCCAGACAATCCGGGAGGATACCAGCACAGGAGACAGCTGGTGGTAGGACCAACCTTATTAAGTCAGGTGTTTTGCCTGGGGACATCCTCGGAGGCACAAAACACACACACACACACACGTGCAGATACTGTACATATCCAGCATATCCAATTTAAAAGCAGAAATTACAAAATGCTGTGACTTCCAGATTCAGTGTTTCTTACAGCATCGACTTTCCAAGAATAAGACAGAAAATAACCTACAAAAAGATCAAATAAAAGAGGAACACTGCACTAAGAATTCACATGTAAACCCTTCTCTCTGTAAATTTGCCATATTTCCCAGAGAATTAACTACCTAGACAGTCTAATGCTACATTATCTCTTCTTTTACATTTTCCAAGCCCGAGACACACACCTCTGAAATTGTCGCACATGCACAGAAGCATTAGGACTGAGTTAAATTGAATTACATCGCCACTTCCCCACTTTGATGGCGGCTATTAACTTTGCAAACAGTGCTGATGGTAAGCCTATCATATGGTGGCTGCTGTGTAACAGGATTGCGGATTGTGGCACCACATAGTGTGGAGCAAGCAACCCGTGGCATGGAGTAGCAGGCCTGCTAACGGGCACGGTTGCTGCAGTGAGGGTGATGGCAGTTGGGGAGGAGCTGTGGCTGTGGTGGTGGTGGAGGTGTAACAAAGAGCTGCAGCACCCCCCACAGAGAGTAGAGACACACCGACAAGCAGCAAGGCAAGAGAGGAATAGTGTGCATATGTGTGAATGTGTGTGTGCGTGTGTCTGCGTATTTTATTCTTCTGGGCAGCTATTTGTTGTATTTTCTGTTTGTTATTGTGTTTACTGTGACTATATCTGGGTCTATTAAGGTGTTGACGGCCCCTAAATGTTCAGCATGTGTTTGCAAACATGTGGGAGTACTTGTGTGAGGTGGACACTGCCTTATATAATGACCACACAAAGACCAAACAAACGAAACAAGAAGAAGAGAAGATACAAACAAAGAAAGGTGCTGATGAAAAGGCAAAGTAAAAGACGGAGTGAGGATAAATTGCCAGGAAAGAGAAGAGGAGAACGGACCATTGCCATAGCAACAGCAGTATTTCTGTCATCCAGCAATAACTGCTTGATGTCAGATGCCAGCACTTGGTCTTAAAATCTATTAAAAAGAAAAAGATATGCAGAAAAGTCTGTAAAAACCCAGCATTATGGCTTCTAGCCCATCATATAGCAAGTGGCTCACAGGTTTACAGCAGTGAACACACACACACACACACACACACACACACACACACACACACACACACTATTTATTCCTGAATTTTGAACAGAGCTGGCAGAGATAATAAGTTTTGTTTTTAAATGCAGCTGAGTAGTAAATAGCTGAAATCTATAACAAGCTAGAGATAAAAATGACAGACTGTCTTGTCAGACACACCATTATGGTCAGGCACCAGGGGGCCATGAGTCCTAAGCCCACCCAAATGAAACAGACAGGACTTTTAACAACAAGCTATAAACTTTTTGCTGTTTTAAGGGACCTAAATGGACCTAATTGGCATATTTGCTCCCTTTAGCAGGTTACAATGTGGCTGCTCGTCTCTGCACAGACACTGGACTGAACGCAATATAGAAATATAGAAAATAGATAAGTGCACACAAGCTTATTGTTCTAATACAGCAAGTTTTAAGTTACTTTCCAAATCATCACGTAAGAAAAATGAACAACAAAACAAGACTAGAATGACACTCAGCAAAAAACACGTATCTCCGCCAAGGAACATTTTCTCCCACCAGACTCAGATTTATCTCAATCTGCACCAAATGGTACAAACCACCATAAATGTGTCTGATTTCTTACATCAAGACTGAAACATTATTTCCTGACAAACAGAAGAAAATGTCGAAAACGCCAATTCCACAGTGTTTTTTACCAAAATTTAATGAGTTGGGGCCGTGCCTCATCTCTCCTACAAGTTTGGTATAAATCGCTTTTGCATAATCCTGCTGACAAACAAACAAACAGACATGGGTGGAAACATAAAACCTTAGTAGTGGAGGTAAAAATGCCCCCGGTCATATGGAAAATCAAACAGCCTTGGATTTTATTTAAGTGGTGGGGAAACAAACGGTTTGGGTAATAGAAGCTTGTTTATGTATGTTCATGTTTATGGCTGCTTTAGCTGTGAATACTAATAGATGCTATGATCAATGCAGCTCAATATCAAGGTCTGTATAAATTAATGATTTTTTTAGATGTAACAATTTCAGTTAAAACCTCTGGGATCTCAGAGACCGTTGTCGATTTGATTTACCTGGGATCATAACAGTGCTTTTGGACTGTGTTGTCTTACACAGGAAAGTCTAGTAATTGGCTGAAAATTCAAGCACATTTTTCCCATCTGACAATTTCTATAAAAATACTGAATCCTCCTACATGTAATGCCACTGTGCTAAGTGCTGTAATAAGAAGTGGGGCTCGTAAACGGGACAGAGTTTGTACATCAGCCAGTTTTTCCCCCCCTCCTACCTCAGTTTCCCAGCTGAAATAACTCCCTCCTCTCTGAGCGCACCGTGGGTGCTGGGTTCAGGTTCACGCAACAGACTGACTCGCCTCAGGACATCAGGAATAATTAGGCGAGATCAACCAGACATCAATCACCCTACTCTGGCACACGCACAGGTCATCACCTTCTACATGACCTTACATGCTAAACAGGCCGCTGTCACAACCTGACGCAAGGCTCAAAGGAGAGCGAAAGAGAGAGGGAGAGAGAGTTAAAGAGACAGGGATATTGCAGATCTGGATGCAAAGGAGATAATGGAGGCAAATTGGATAGGTGTAACAGTCAAAAAACAAAAAAGCCAGGTGGAAACAAGTAAGTGAGGGTTTTTTTTCCCCAAAACCTATCCCCTTTAACTCAATATCATCAACTCATATCACTTGAGCACTTCATGCTCTCTACACGCGTGACAAGACTAACTAGGCTGGAGCACAGTAGTCGAAGTAGCTATGAAGCTAAGTTATGGGCTGAGTCCACTGGGTTCAGAAAATCACACGCAGTCACACAGTCAGACACATATAAATGCAGTGCACACTCCAGAGACTGGCACACCCGACATGTCGGGGGGCTTGTCCCAAAAACATGGCTGCCTCTGCAATTAATTACACCATTCAAGTTAGGGGCCAGCCAATGGATCATCCCAGCCCCCCCTACCCCCTTTTCTTTGAGCTCAAGGACAGTCGGTCGAGTTTCTCTTTTACACAAGGGGGCATCATCCCCACTGACAGTGCCTACTGGTATGTATGGGTATTTGCATTTGAGTGTAAATATGTCACAGACAGCATGTGGGGACAATGACCTACACGTTAAGGACAAGGAGTTTAATCCATCTTGTCATCATCCTCTTAACTGAAAACAGCAATAATCTGTTCATGTGTAAAAGGTAAAACACTCCTTGGTATTTCAAACCATACATATCTATAGACAAAAACAGAACCTCCAACACTGCAATTCAAGAACTAAAGATGACTTATAACGACAAGCAAACACTGATGTTGTTTATTTTTTGTTTGAAAGTTTGAATTCCTTCACATGGTGGCAATTTCTTTTTTTTTTTTTTTTTTCATCTATATCCCATTCTTTGCTGCTGCAATGACCCAATTTCCCCATGGGGATCATTAAAGTTTCATCTTATCTTATCTTATCTTATCTGCCCCGATCCCTCTCCTCTCCTCTCCCCTCCCCTATCACCCCTCATCACCCCTCCTCCCCTCGAATCCTTCACTTAATTATGTCCCGTGAATGAAGTTCATCTTTCATGCTGCCAGCAGCCGGCAGCGTGGCTCGCCCGTTCTGGGCTATCTAATCATGGCGCAGAGACTAAACTAAATTTAGACAGCCGGCTTGTGATGCCTGGCGGGCCCTAATGGGGGCTGACATCTCAAGACACTCTGCTGATGTACAGGATACACTCTGCTCGAGCAGGCCGCAACCACCGTTGACTAATGCTGATGACTTGTGAACCAGTTTGTTTTGCTCAAAAAGTTTTCAAGGGGATCGCGCGCGCGCGCACACACACACACACACACACACACAGGTGAAGGACTGTGCTGACTAAGGGCATTCAAACTTAATGAAATTCAGCATTTACATTTTAGGATCTGAGCCAATAGTCCCAGTGTGTGTGTACCTGACAGTAATCGACATGTAATCTACACGTGGCAGGTGCAGCACTGACAAAGAGCTCCAAGTGAGACAAACTTGGGAGACACTTATTGAAAGAGCAAAAGAGCCATCAGTGTAAGATTTGCGTACACAGGTTAACATATTGGACAATATATTTTAATGGTGGCAATGATAATATGATCATCATTAAAAATTAAAAGGGAACTGCAGTGATTTTACACATTCGTGTCTGTTTACGTGAGGCAGTACTTCTATTTATGTGAAAAAAGTTGAAATCAACCCTTGGTACCAGAAGGATCCTGATAAATTGCCCCAGTGATGTCATCTGAGTCAGAGTCAGCTGGGGCCAAAGACTATAAGTTTGAAAGTGAAAACAACGTGGGAGTTAGAAAGAGGTGAAGGCTTCTGTAGCCCATATCTCATCACTGACTAAGGCTAAATTAACTGCAACTGACATAACCTGCTGACCAAACTGTCGAGCTTCACCACAGGTAATGTAGACGCCTTCTAACATTACGTGGTTCTGCTGTATCGATTTTGATCCTGACTTGGACTTTTCTTTAACTTGTCTATCATGAGTCAAAAATACAAAAGTGCATAATTGGAGGAGAACTTTTTTTACTTTATTATCACAAATGGAGTGAGGAATCTGAGGCCTGATCCTTTTCTGCCTGACTGATAAATCAGGTGATGTTTGCTTATTGCAAAATATATTCCTATATGTCAGGTGATAATCACAAAAAGATCAGTACAGAAATGTTAAAGATATGACTGAGACGATTTAGTTATCAACCAAAGAGAACTGACATGGTTCCAACTTTCAGAAAAAGCAGATCATGATGTTATTCTTTTGTTACAGAAATATAAACAGCCTCCGAAACAGTCACACTTAGTAACGTCAGAGGCTGAGCTGCAGGAAGTGCTGCAGGTTACAGATTGAGGCACTGTTGACACCTTATAAAGCAGAGTCCTACAAACTTGGAAAAGCAGAAAAAAGCAGAGAAGGAAGGTTTTTGGTTTTTTTTTTTTGTTTTTTTTTTTGGGGGGGGGGGGGGTTTGCGTTTTGACACCAGCCACACTGGAGGCCACACTGCTGCTGCTGCCAACACCGAGGTCAGCTACAGAGCTGCTGGCACAGACTCAGCGGACGACTGCTCATTAAGTGTTATAGAGTTTGAAGTGGAAAAAACGCAATAAGAACATCAGGAAAGCTACAGTCCCAGGCCTCAGTCCAGGAAGAGTGCTCAAGACTTGATCAGACGAGTTTGTACTGTAACAATCGAGTTTAAGGGATTTTTACAAATAATGTTTGTTCTGTGTTAAAAAAGAAAAAAAAACACCACAGACTGAAATATTGTTGTCCATACTCTGTAAATGTTTCACAGAAAATATTCCATCTTGGTATCAGTCTGGTTATAATTCCATTGTTTCACAATAAAAGCCTCCCAGGGCAGATATGACCTCTGAAACACCCCACCTGTGAAATAGCTGGAGGAAGTGTTGACCTTGCATTGACTGCAGTTACATAGAAAATGAAGAAGATTCTTACTAAAATATGATAAAGTACATGGAAGAGGAGAAATCTGAATGAAATGATGGCTCTAATAACAGCCTGTCTCGAATAAATGCCTGGTTGCCTCTTCAATTGAGGTAAATTAAGATCACAGCCAGCATTAGGGAATGGAGGCTACAATATTTAAGCTGTGTCATTTCTGCAGTGAAATGTCTCCGACACTCTCTTTTCATTGAAGCATAAGGACGTTTTTATTGTCATTCCAGCACGTTGTACACGAACAGAAATGAAATGTACTCTGGTCCAGTTCAGGAAATAGCAACAATAAAATCAAGAAGAAAAACCACAATATTACTACCACCCTAAATTATGTTAGGTTATTTAGACAGGAATATAACCCAGTCTCTTGCTAAGCAGCTCACTGTCCCTTAGCCCTGCTTCATGCTCCCCTTTGATCAGATACACTCAACACACACACACAAGGACATAAAAAATACCCAAGGACATCAGGTGTACATCCTTAATCTTAACTCAGCAAAGGTCTGAACGCAAAAGTGCTTTTAACAGAGACTTTGACAATTCATCGTCCTCCATTAATGCCCACAAATGTTACTATATTTTTTTTAAGTGCCTCTGTACTTTTACCAAAACCGACTGAGGTCATGGGCACAAACAATTCAAACTTTTTTTTTCCTCTCTTTTTCACAGTACGTCTCATCAAGATATATTGTATATAAAAAAAACCTAGTTTCCAAAGTCCTACCAATGAATTTCATCAAAGAAGTTGAAAGGATTTCTAAGGAAAATTCTTCAGCTATAGACAACACTAATACAAGTTAATTCTATCCTACCTATGTGTTGAAGGCAACGACAACTTGACTGTTGTGACCAATAAAAAATTTAACTAAGTACCATAAACATATTTAGTTTGTTTTCTCTTTATCTAAATTAAATGTTAATTGTTATAATCAACCGAGTTAGGTTTTCATATGTCAAACCAGTTGTCCCTCAATGCTTAATATGCCTGAATAATGTAACAGATTCAAGGCGTGACATAATATCCTGTCTGGAAATTATAGATCACTGGATCTTGTCGAAACTGTCAAACACGCAAACTTCTCTTTTCTACTTGAACCTGATGCAACAAGTTGTCAGGTAGCATTCATCAAAAGTTAGTTTTAGAGGACAAAAAGTTAACTGTAAAGAGGGAGGTCTACAAGGATTCCAAGGCCACTGGAGTACCATTGATGGCAAACAAAGTCTCTAGGGTTGGATAAACAATAAAGGCCTGTCGTTTGGTTAGAACAAAGGCCTGTCATTTGCTTTTGTTGTTGGTGGTATTTTTTCCCCTTGTAATCTGCATGTCCAGATGGCTGGATGACTTTCTCCCTCACAGCATCGTTAAAAGTGCAGCACAGCTGGCAGACTGAGAGCGAGCAGACTATGAGTGAGGCGCAAAAGAGCGCAAGGAAATGAAAAAGTAAAGAGCTTAGAGAACAAAAAAGAAAAAGGCAGAAGTAGACACAAGCTGAGGAGTGTGGAGAAGACGGTGTATCTCTTACCCAGATCTGTGTTGGGCCCAGCCAGCAACTGTTTGAACTTATCCAGACGAGACGCTTCCCTCTCGGTCATGGCCGGGGTGCCAGATGTGTTTTGGTCAGCCATGCGAGCCACTAGTGGGATGACGGGTGGCCGGTGAGGCAGAGACCGCTGTCTGTGCAGGGCTGCACACTCACCTGCTGCGTCTGGTGGGCAGATAAAAGATAAAGACATGAGACAGGGTGAGGGCTCAATACACAAATGCGCACACACAGAATAAACTGTGGGATTTCACGTGACGCAGCACAGAATCTTGTGGAAGTGACGAAGGTTGACACATGTAAAAGGACTGCGTTTAGTTAACAGAGTTTCGATCTCAGTCTTTACATTTTTAAATGTAACTAATGTATTTATTTCTCCCTCCTGATCCCTGGGTGAGGGAGGTGCGGTCGGCGGGTGACAGTCTCCCAAGGCTCCACATTGCTCTGTATTCACTAAACCATGGCAACCTCTGAGTGATCCAATCTCAAGGATCAGATTTAAATCTCTCTTCACCGGGACATTTTAGCTATATTAGTGTATGGTTTCTCGCTTTTTTTTTTTTTGAGCCAGGTGGCAATGACTGCAGTTACTGTTAATGGTTTGTTTTGTAATGAGCCTCCAGGATGGCAGCAGTTGTTGCAAAATTTCTGTGAAGCATCTATAACGGGTACACAAACACATTAATTCAGTCTGCTGAGGGCCACATGTTCCCCCAGATGTGCAAAAAAATAAATAAAAATAGAGAAAAAGTCACACACGTACACACACACACACACACACAACAAAACAGAGACACCACACTCATAGACAAGTTATGAACAAGCTGGTGAGGTAAGGGCATCAGTATGGAGAGGGATGCTCCTTCTGTCACACTGAGCAAAGGTTCATGAAGAGCCCTGCCAACGCTTCTCAGTGCTGGAGCAAACTGCAACACATCTACTGTGTGTGGATGAAGTCACACAAACAGCCCATAGTAATTAAGAAAACTGGAATGGTGCCGATTTTAATACCCTTTTCAGTTTTTACAGGAAGAAATAAAAAGCTACAAATCTGTTCTCAACCGCTTTATTTGCACTTTCAAAAATTAAAAAAGATTATTAAAGCCTCTGGCAGTTTCTTTGTAGTGGAACCTTTTTTGTGACTGTAACAATGAACCCCTTTTATAGTCCATTTAATAACTTTTAACTTTTAAAGGGGCTGTAAAAGAAAATGCCAAGTTAGACCAGGTTGGTTATGTCCACTTGTCGGTCACAGTATATTGTGTCAATTATTACAAACAAGGGAGAAAAAATCCATGCATGCAAGTTCACAAACATAAACAAAGAGCACCTCCACTGAACCAATATTACAGAAAATTACAGTGGCGTAGTGTATATTTTTGTCAGGAACAACAGAGAACAGGCGGCAGAGATCCCCAATGGCCATTAACTTCTCTGTGAGTATGTTTGTGTGTCCCTTGCTCTTTTAGATACAGTGTAGAAGGATGATGAGTGCCAATTCTGTGAGAAATATATGGAGCGTCTGAGCCTCACTAATGAAAGCCACACTGTGTGCCATTATCTAATTAGACTGAGGTGAGTGTGTTTACTTCGTTCTTTGTTTTCTTGAAGAGAAGAGAGGAGAAGAGAAGAGAAGAGAAGAGAAGAGAAGAGAAGAGTATAATGTGAAATATACTAGCAAACAAAGCACTCTACCTTACTTCAACTGTGCTTGTCACTTGGTTTACCCACCTGCCAAGTGCACTGAGTGTGCATGTATTAAGGTTTGCGTCAGTGTTTTTGCTGATGACATGCTCACTAAAAGTGTAAAAAACGTGTCATCCTGCGTATCCCTGTATCCATACATGACGTGACAGTGCATGCAGGCCTGTGCTGCACCTTCGCTGAAGAGATAAGAGCAGCTGCCTGAAGGCAACAGGCTGCTTATGTTATCTGTATCTAAACACAGCAACGGGCAGATCAGTAGACACCCAGGCAGACAGGCAGACGACCGACCGGACAGCAATGTCTGCTTCTGCTGCTGCTGATGTTACTACCTGTAATATATCTCTTAGCAACCCTTCTCTTCCATATGTTTAGAATGAAACCAGTGCTTTACGTTTTAACACTTATATCTCTTAAATAAAATTGATGATTTGATTATAAAAGGCTTTATTAATTATCTGTTACACCGTTTCAATTCTGCACAGTCTGTCTAATCCAAAAACATGTCCAATCAAAGCACAACATTGGCAGTTTATCAGTAACCCCCCTCTGCACACTGAGAACATCTGCCAAATAATTTTCGCTAATTTCTCTGCCGTTTGGATGCTGGATGGTTTTTGCTGAAACTTGACATTATTTAAATGTGTTGACACAAAAGCAGCTGTGAGACCAGCATGTAAAAACACTGTGGATACAAACACAACAACAATGACGCAGACAGAAATAATTGTAGTTTTTAAAACTTGTAAAAGTGAGAAAGTCATTTCCTAAAATCCCGTCTGTTCATCTATTCCATTCAATTCTATATGGAAAGCCATTAAAAGTCAATATGGTGATATTTCCAGATTTTTTTCAACAGCTGACCTTCTTTTATACAAAGTACAACACTTTGTTTATAGTAAGATTAAAAGTTACACAGGGGTTTCAGGATGTCTTTTCAAAATACTCTGACACCAAGACACTGGAGCACTACAAGTAAACACAGTGTAGCTTTTACTATGCGGCTGAGCCAGAAAACTTCCTCGACACTGAGCAATGGTGTTCACTAACCTTTGGGTGACCCAATTGGAGCTTCACTGTGGGACTTTACCAGGCGGCCATCAGGATAAGGGCTGCTTTGGGAGCCAAACGACACCTCTGGGCTGGTCACGTCTCCCTCCTCCACCCTGTCCTCCTCGTCCTCCTCGTCCTCCTCTTCCTCCTCCGCCGCCTCCTCCTGTGTGTCCTCTTCTCTCTGTTCCAGCTCTGTTGTGTCATCCAGCCGCTGTCTCTCCTGCTGCTTGCTGTGATTCTCAATCACCTGTGGAGTTTAAATAACGTTCAGGTTTGAGAGGCAAATTGGAAATTAATGTTCCTAGATTTATTAAATCTATTCATTTATTTTTATCTTGGACGATTTTCAATCTTTATGTTAATCAAATTTATGATTTACTTCTTTAATTTGCTTTATTTCAAAGCCTATTCCAAATTCTTCCTTCTCACACCCTGAGCATGTGTTCACCTTATTGGCTGTCTCCATGACCACCTCAATGTTAAGATTCTGTGCAGCCATGGCCAGCAACTCATCGTCATCGTCCCCAACATCCCAGGCATCGCTTGTGATGCTCTCAAACTCCTGGAAGGTGGTTGCCTTCTTGGGCTTACCTGGTGTGGCCAGAGGAGGCTTGTTGCCTGCTTTAATTAGACTGGAGGACAGAGAGAGAGCCATGGAGACAGAGGAGATAAGGGGAAGGATAAGATTAAGAGAATTGAGAGAAAAGGGGAAGGAGGTAGGAACAGGGAAAAAAAACAGACAAGGTTAACAGGCAGGCAAGGAGAGAAAAGGAGATAAAGTAAATAACCACAATGAGGATAAGGAAAAAAATAGCCAGGAATGAACAGTGAATCACTCTGACGCTGACAGATGGGGAAAGAAATAAAAGACCATCCCTTTGAAAAGACAGAACAATTCATTAATTCACTAACATTTGTCTTTGCAAAACATTTATATTTCACACACTAAGAGCTGCTTTTAAAAGACCAGTAATACACAACACTCACAGTAGAACACATGATGCATATGTGTACATCACCAGCCCTTTACATACAAGTCTCTTTTAGATCCCACCGTATTGCTGTTAAGACTCCTGATTATGCCACCCTTGCTTAACTACACCAAACCAAACTAAAATCAGCATAATAAAATCAGCATAAAAAATTGAAGTCTTAAAAAATTAAATCAAAAGCAGGCCTCAAACACCTAATAGGATGGAATCTGGCCAAGTTCAAAAGACAAAATTTCACTCAGTTACTTTTTTTTTTTTTTTTTTGCTGTACCCTTTCATTCTGCTGGAACAAAAAAAAATGCAACAGGAAAAGAGAATTCAATGAAACTCAACCTTTCCTGTTTAATCATGCATTGCGGAAAAGGGAAAAGGAAGGGGGGTAGAGGGGGACAGGGGTAGAGAGATGAAAGTGCTCTGATTTCTTACAAAGACAAGGATTACCATAATAAAGAGAGAGACTTGTCCACATTAGCTCACTTCCATCATAAATTAGAAGAAAAAGAGAGTCTGAACTTATACTCTGACAAAAAAAAAAAAACAAAAAAAAAACAAGCAAATTAAATTCAACCCCCTGTGGAAATCGAGATGATTAAACATCAGACAGAAGAAAGAAAAGGATTATTGCTGAATAATAGGCTGTTTTTCTAACGTGAGTAAGTGAAGGGGAGAGTGAGTGTGTGTATGGGGAGAGTTGGAACAAGATAGGTACAACACTTTATAAAAAGATGTCCAAGAAGTCAAAAATATTTCCAAATCAGAGGTGAAAGATGATGCTTTCAAAAAAGTTTTCAACACACTTTACGTTTCAAGATTATGTGCAATTTTTCACTTTTACGCTTCTAAATAAGAAAAAATAACCTGAAAGTATGCTACAGTTCCTTTAGGTGGTTCTTCTATCCATCTAGCAACTAGATTTTCTGGTGGGGTCACTTCCTCATAACAGGACAGGTCCATAAAGTGCAAACAAAAAGGTTCCAAGAATACTGTAATACACAAACTACTACTTCAAACATGTTGCTGTTATAGCCACACCCAGGTGTCACAGTTTGTGCCTTCATCAGCTGTCAGATGGCAAAACCAACAGGTCCACATTCCTGATTGGTGTGTCGCTAAAATTATAATGTGTCAATCCATGGCAAAGAAGTTTTCAGTCCTCTGTGAGTGGCTGGGTAGCTGTCTATATAGAAATTTGGATTGTTTTTTGTTTTTTTTTGTTTGTCTTTTTTTGTTTTTTTTTATAACTTTGTTGGATGTTTAGATTGTTTTACATCTCATGCCAAGTAATCACTCTCATTATGATGAATAGAAGAGGAAGAAAACTATAGGAACTTCGGGCAAATGTCATTCAACGTGATTAAATTTCTCTCTTCTGCTCATGTAATCTGATTTTTACAAAGGGACTAGCAGTTCTGTTATGTGATAATCTATAACATCTGTACCATTTTGAAACAAAGAACCATAAACCTCCTCAGGAAAAGATCCATCTCCGATTCAAAGAGGAAGAGAAGAAAAACACGCATACATCCCAGATAAACCTGTCTGCTTATCTGTACAGAGCTCCCATGAGAAGAGGTGGATATTTTTCAATATTACATCTAGTCGATTTTATTTTTAAAGAACCTTTAGCGCCAAGAAAATGAAGGGCAAACGAATAACAGCTCCATTTGTGTTTATTTCTCCAAACGGAGACACACTGTCATCACACAGAAAGATAGGGAAGTAAAGTCCAACAACTGCTCACATTATCCACCAAGATCACGGGGTATTTTACCACAAAAGAGGAAGTACATTTAACTTACTTAGCATGGAGGAGCGGGTCGAAAGGTGGATGCTGTGCGCCGTATACATGTTGAATGCTGAGGGAGTGGAGAAGAGAGAATGTAAATGAATGAGCTAATTTAAAGCTGACAGTCAAGCTAGCCATGTTAGCTTCTTGTCATCCTAAACAATACAAGTTAAAACTGTAACAATGTGGCGAAGAGGGACAAAGATGGCACGTACTTTTTGTAAGCTCATAGCTATTGCTTAATTTAAATCAGTTGCTACATCATGAGTTACAACTCTATGAGTACGGTGTGGATCAATTACTCAACTGCTAGCCGCTGTTAGCAACGTAGCTCTTAGCCAGCTAACAGCAGCTAGATGTTCACAGTCTGCGAGACTAACATTACCGCAGACATTAGTACAATACAAGGAGAACAGCTCGCCAACTTTGTGCAATACAGCAGGGCCGTCAGTGAAAGTGAAAGTCGCGTTTGAAGCTCAACAGTGCAGCGTCAATTGAGTAAGGCTAGCTACGCTAAGCTAGCCAACAGGAGGGAACACGTCACTTACCTGCCAGGAACCTTGGCTGCGTTTCTTTTCCAGAACTGTTTTCTGTTTCCGTCACTCGACATTTTCCTTCCGCGGCTCCAGCCAGTCCTAAACACAAACACCTGAACGCTGTCGTTATCTTTAAATCGTGAAATTTGTGTTTATTTACACCAGGTCTCCCTCCTCCAAAACTCAGAAAGCTGCCATGTTGATACTGCCTAATGAGTGAGCAAACGCGGCTGTGATTGGCTAGAGTGGCACTTCCTCGCTGTGAGCCAATCACAAGTGAGATCTGATGTTAGGTGGTTTGAGGGGTAGCTGACGTCATGCATCGCAGTCTTGCTTTGTTGACAGAAACTACAAACTGTGTGTCAATCAAGAGAGACCACCAGCATCAGGACCACAGCCACAAAGAGAAAAATACTACTGCCAGACTTTACCAATTCTATAGCATCTCCAAACCTCTGTATTCAAACTTAAATAAGATTCACTCTTGTTTAGAATCGTTTATTATTATTCAGACTTAACTTAACTTGAATATAAAATAATGTTTTCAATACATAGTATTAAAAAATATAATTGCATCCATCACATAGTTTGTAGTGATGGATGTATTGATGCATTTAATGGTTGACACGTTTTCCATGCTATGTTATCAGCAGGACAATTAATCAATTCACAATCCCTATAATGGAGTGAGAAACTATACGATAGCACAAGCTGTAGCAGAGACATAAAAATACCCCAAATATATCTTCTGCTCTTGACAGTGTTATCAATACGTTGACTAAGCAGTTGGAGTATTGTGCCTTAATGTAAAAGCAAGCCTGTGGTTTTTGCATTATACAACATACCGGTTTACCATTTATGGAAATTCTCACAGACATGGTAATTTTGCCTTTACAAAAAGGAGACATGGCAATTAATTAGATTGTATGTTGACAAACACTACAGATGAAGAGAAATGTGATAACATGAGATATCCTTATTATTACAATATTTTCCCCATCTTGGAATCAGTTTCTTTCCAGCTTGTGAGCTAAAAACAGGTAAAGATGTTAAACACAGTTTAGTCATCATTTTTGTCAATGTTGGCCTTTGCCTCATAATGACCACTGTCTGGGGATCATGCCAGGTTATGGTTATTATTCAGCTCTTCAGTCTGGTACCAGGGAGGCACCTCAATCCTCTGAGTCATGAATTACACAACTTACGTGTATATGCGAAGTGCTGATGCAGTGTTTGTTCCACAGGGTTGAAGCAGACTTGGGGGAAAAAAAAACAAGAGCAGTCACTCTGTCATTTTTTTTTCTCATACAACAAACATCGTGCCTGTTGTCAGGTGTTGTTGTTATTAATGGGGAAGTTGCAAACAGTTTCCTGTTTTGATTAATCCGATTTATTTTATTGTATGTATTATTTTATTATTACACTGTGGTCTTTTTTTTATGTCTGCTTGAGCATAGTTATAACTACACTACGCACAGTTATGACTACACTCAAGGCTTTTGTCTTTGCGGTATAAACGGCAAACATTTATTTTATTGATTCATTGTTTTCGTTCTTTTTCAAGCACAACATGAACTGAAAAACACGCACTGCTCTGTATCCACATTTTGCCTTGGAGAGGAAAACACCGAATGGAAAGTAGTTGCACTCTTACTACCGAGTGAGTCATCTTTCTCATACACGATCTTCGCTGTAAGCGCTCTCCTCTCTCCGGGCCGACGGACTCACTGACTCAACACGCTCCACATGTTCAAAGGTGTCGAGCAGAGCGGGCCGACGCAAAGTTGAGATGAGGAGCGTCGGACCACAGCGTGAAGAGGCGACGCGTCTGAGCGACATGATGGAGAAACAGCCCAGGTTACTGTCCTCGAAGCTGTTCCAGAAGCACAGGCTGTTAGAAGTTGTCCTAAATCGCAGTGCTTTGGTTTGGAAGGAAATTGAGAAGAACAGAAAGCGAAGCTCAGGCATCAGCAGTTTATCTGAAGCAGGTAAGGTTGAATCAGTTTAATAGAATAAAACTTCAGGAGTAAATATCACATAGATCTAATCAGAGTAGAATAAATAAAACACATCTTTTCACCAAACATAAAGATGAAATAATCTCAAAAGTTCAAAACATGAAACAATTATATATATTTATTTAAAGTGACCAATGTTGAGCATGTACTAGTACCAGTAAATCATTTGCTTTCTGTAAATGTTACCATTGTCACCCAGAAGCAGAAGTGTCCCCACTCGGCTCTCCTTATCAGGATCATGCACATGTTGAGGAAGCAACAGTCAGGTCATGTTGCTCCAGTAGTTGGGGTCTTTACGCTGACAAGAGCGGGTCACATAGGTGGGTTCTCAGTCAGAGATAATTAGGAGGCTCCCTTTCACACAAGCAACCACCGCCAGGGGTTGACTGTTATTTAATATGTCTCCCAGGAACCAGCTCATTCATTCTTTCATTAACTCGTCCATGAAAAGCTGCCCCAGTGAGCTATTTGAAAAATCTCCAGAAAAATGTGAGCTTTTTAGAAACTAATTAAAAACAGTCCTGAATTCAGATGGGTCACCAAGTTTTGAGTTTGTATCCCACAGAGTTTTATAAGGCAAAAGGAGGCAGAAACATACAGGGGATGAACTTTCACAACTCAAGTTAGGAGGACAAAAAGTGAGTGTCTCTGCACCATTCATCCATCAGTTTTTTTATAGTTATAATTCAAATTCAATTCAAATCCCTTTATTTGTCCCACACTGTGGAAATTGCAAATTAGACATTTATACATTGCTGAATTGGAGTGAATTGCAATATAATATATAATTAGTTCTTGCTTAGAGATTTGTCATTACTGCCAAGTGACTGTTGTGTAGCTAACCAAGCTGATTGAAAATTAGCTTGCTATCATATGTCAAGTGAAGACACTGGCCTAACAACAACTGCATACATACATGTATACTTGTATTTACATAGATGATAGAATGTCACAGCCACAGGGAAATTAAGTAAATTAGTCTGCCCACATCTCAGACATATGTCGCCTCTTATGTCATTTATACAAGCAACAATAAAGTGTGATGACAATATATGACCTGAACTGACAGCACAGTGACACAAACAATGGAGGAAGTGGCTCTTAGATTACATGAACTGCTCGATCTTTATCGGCTATTAACTACAAGCAAAACAATGTGTTTGTAGTTTGTAGTAAGTCTCCAAATCTTTTATGGAGTCTCCCTGGAGCAACAGTCTGTATCTATGTAAGTTCCCTTTACTTTCACCAAATTTTGGCCGTTTTCATCCCTTGCATCAGACAACTTCCACTTAATCCAGACGTCCTTACAACCTCCCGAGGCTAATGTTTGTTCATCTAGATGAGTTCCCTGGTCTGCAATTACTGTACCACATCGAGTGGAGTGATTACAGCTGGCACTGCACACTTCAGTTTAAACCTGGCCATTGACCTTCCTCAAAGTGGTATCAAGTGCTTCATAATAACCTGCCATAAAGACTTTCATTTATTGAGTCAATGTTCAGTGTAGTTACATCAACCCCCCCCTCCCAGTGATTATTGGGACAAGAGCAGGTCAGTTTACCCTGGAGTTAGGAATCAAAGACTCTAAATATTGAGTGAGTTCAACATTAAACACTGCTGTAAATAGTGTCCCACTCATATCTGAGAACATCAAATGACTTTAAGCAGACTAAAAGGACTAAATATGTTTACTTTTTAATGCTTGTAAATCTTTAATCAGAGTCTGGTTATCATTAGTGGTCAGTACGTTTTAGTTAATCAGTCACTATAGTAAAGACAGGGCTGGCGGTGGATGGATTTCCTTAAGGTCTTTGCAATGACCTGGACTCCACATTTTTACATGTTGTTGATTTATATCATGGCTGCTCAAACATTCCACATTAACTTCTGTGTGAGCGTGTTTACCTTAGGTTTTGCAGCTTTAAAATTTTACAACGGTCTGACAATAACAGGTGAAATGTCCATGAGATATTTGTTGTAGAGCTGGCTGAGTTTTTCTTTTGTTTATTTATGTTACGCATCACAAGTCACTTTACAGCAGAAATAAATAAATAAGTCAGTTGCAGGAAGAATTATTTATATTGTTTACTTATTCAATATTGCAATTCAGTTTACTGAAAATGAAAAATAAAAAAATGTGGCAAATCAAGCTGGGATGTCAGAAGAAATATATCAGATAGAAGGGCACATGTTTGCAAGTAACATTTTGAACAGTGCTTCTTCACACTTTTTAGACCACGGACCCCCATCTGATAAGACTTTTTAACCAGGGTCGTGTATCTGATAAGATTTTAGTTTTTATCAGAAAGTGTTTAAAAACCATGGCCAAAACAGCCCAACATGTTCCCAAGACGTTCTCGGGACCCCACATCGAGAGCCACTGATTTAGAAGTTAAATAAATCAGTCAGTCCACTGCAGCTCTGAGACAGAAAAAGTTCATCTCAGTTGGTAGCAGAAAATCATGCAGCATGACTCAAATTTGACAGGTTGTCTTCAGCCTGTATTTTCCATTTTTACCCACTATATTTTTCCTAACATCAAACTGACACGAGTGCCATAAATGCCAAGAGGAATTGTTATGAGCGGGAAACATCACTCTGGCCTTGATGTTTTGGCTTATGCAACATTAGTGGATGTTACTGCTTGACATTTAAGTGGATTTGGTTGAATCGGAGCATCTATCAGTCAGATGTGCTGAGTAGAGCACAAGACAGGGGATCCTAGCCAGGAGTGTTATTTGTATACACACAAAGAGTCACTCTCACAGACCCACAAAATGCAATCACTAAGATGGCATGGCCTCTGAGTCTATACCAAATCTAGAGTAAATGTATGCTACCATCTTGGAGGAAAATCTTGAATAAATCATGGAATATGCTTTAGAGAGAATCTCCCTCTTGCTGCAAATCACTATGCTTAGTGAGGAGTACTTCCTCAGGCCCTGGATATCTCTCTTGGCCAGGGGGGGTTTAGATATTTGTTTTCCCTTATGGAAGAGCTGAATACATATCCGATGTGTTACAGTGACAGATTCACTTAGAGCAATACTGGACCTTTTTTGGAAATCAGGCTGAAATAGGATATCAGCATCACAGAATTTTCTCTATCTGCCAAAGTAAAATCCACATATTGCAAGTTAAGGAGCGAAAACAAAGCTACATGATTTTGTGCTTCTAGTACAGTTAAGTCTCAATCACTTTGAAACTGAGAAAAAGTAGACTATAGCCATGATAATGGCCTCGTGAGACTGTATATGGACTTTGATGCTTTCCTGTCTTTCCCCTTGCTCATCATCAGGTCACCAAGTACTAATGGAATTGGAATTAGCAAAGTGATGAGCAATCATCCGTAGAGGGACATTAACGTCGGCAGAAAATTTGACAGCAATCCATCCAATTGTTGGGGAGATTTTTCTTTAAAAAAATGTTGTTAGTAAAAGAAAAATCAAGGGAACACCAAAGTCACAGGGATATAGCACGAGGTGACCATTTGTCTCAATCCATCCAGTAGGTGCGAAGATATTTCAGTGGATAGTTGAAGCCAGAGATCTACAACAAGAAAGTTCTTCACCTCTTGGGACCATAAATGTCTGAATGAAAGTTCATGGTAACCATCCAGTAGTTGCTGAGACATCCCAAAAGCCACGTCACTACCACAGCTAATAATCCAAGCGTGGCACATTAAAAGGGAGAGGGTTATCAGATCGAGTTAACGAAAAGTAGCCTTGCAGCTTTTTATTTAAAGTAATTTCTAATTTTGACTGTCACGTTTAGCACAGGTAGTGAACTAGCTGTATGACTGCAACCCCAGTGACTGTTCTCCTGTTATACCTTCCACCTTGGCTGTCCTTTCTTCTCCATCTGTTTGCCTAAGCGTTGGCTTAACAAACCCATTGTGCCTGGGAGAAATCCACGTCTTGTTTGACAGCTTACTGCCATGTGTACCCAGGCAGATCTGTGCTTTGTAATCTAAAGCTGGTGCTCAATGCACAGGCCTGTCTGTACATTGAGAGACGGCTGCAGAGGGAGGGAGAGAGATACAGAGAAATAAACACTGCCAGAAACCGACAGCTGGAGATCGAGTAAACTGTGCAGGTTTATACTACAATACAGGCCCTTTCATTACAGTCATTGTATTTTATTACCTGCAACTTAGTAATGACCTCTAAAGCTAATTACTGTACACTATGAGTCAATGATGTGTTGGTATGGTTGAGCAATGAAAAAGTACATAACTATCCTCTCCATGATACCAAACCACCCCTGTTTGATAATAACTCCTCTTTTTGTATGTATTATAGCACAACAGTTGTTTACATGGACCCTGCATCAACTAATATCCAGCATGGGGCCAAAAATGCCAAAATATTAGCTTGAATACCCAACAACATAAACATTTTTATCAGTTTCACACCCTCAGTTAAGTCTTATCTCCTCTCTTGCACCTGTGTTGCATGTCACTTGGAATGCTATATATAAAAGCAAAACAGGAATGACATAAAAAAAAAACATAGTGTGGGAACACCTCAGAACGCAAGTATTTCCTTAAGCTTGCACTAGCTTGTCCTCTAACACATTGTCAGTGCCAAACCACAGTAACAATAAAGGGATTACATATTGATTCAGGGTGTAAAGGGAGGGGTGCAGAGGACAACAGCAGAATATGAATATGATGACAGCTCGTTGTTGTCAGAGGACTAAGGGAAGACGAGGGCAGGCGCAGTGCTGTCAGAGATATCACGCAGACAAACAAAAACTCTCTTGCAAAAATGAAATGAAGATATACTTATAGCTAAGATCAAATTCAGTACAGTCATCTCCTCTATCTATCACACACTTTATCATTTTACATTTGGGTTGATGATATAACCTGGGTTGGGTCACCTCAACACCCAGGGTGTGACGAGGAATTCACAGTCGACAGGAAACTCTGTGTTACCAGTGTTTTGAATGGAATCCTGTCAAGTGGCATGCCATCCTATTTTGGGGAACCAGGATGAGCAGGATCGAGACTCCAGTCAAAACATTTCAATGTGTAAAAAATTTCATTAAGTAGTTTCTAAGCCTTGCTTCTATTTATTCTGAACTTAAAGTACTTTTAGGAAAATTAGTAAGGCTGCTTACGACCACAGAGACCAAAGTCCAGCTCCCATCAGCAATGCTTGTGGCTTGACCCCATAAAGGCTCAATCAGTAGTTGGTCGCAGGGCCAAATTAAATCTGCACAAATTTTTCATGGCCAGTTCAACTTTGGGAAACTTTGACACAGGAATATGCGCCATTGACCAACTCTAGCAAGCTGTCTTGATGGTGCCGTCCAAAGTGAAAAGAGGCCAAAACAGAGGAAGCCATCATAGCTAATGCCCCATCTGTTGTTTTTGAACAACCTCTGTCTGAGTATTAACTGCTTCTCATCCCAAAGAGGAATGATTTGCAAACGGTTAAGAGACAGGAATTGATGGTAGAAAATTGTCTTGATTTACTGGTGTGAAATTATTGTCCTGTGAGCAACTCAGCTTCATAACTGACAGTTATTTTGGGAGTTATTTAAAGGGACCCAACAAATCCCTTTCTGGTGTGACCTAGCCAAGCCTCAATACGGTGGTGGGAAGCCTGTGAGGGATCATGTGAAATTGCCCTTTCCAAATAAGAAGAAAATCGCAAAAAAACAAAAACAAAAAAGCTGAAAACATAAAACAGTTACATTTACACTTTATCACTTGGAGGCACATATCAGTGCTTTTGAAAGTTAAAAAATGGAGGGTATTGTCGTGTAACATATAGGCTTCCACCAAGCTTTTCTTTATATGTCTGCCACAATGAACAACAGCTCCTCTTCAGAGCCATACTCTTGAATTACATGGTGGTTGTATTTCTACCAAAAGAGCAGAATTTAACTGACCTCGTAAGCTCCATTGCGTTAACAAAAAGATCCTCTTTGTTCCATTATAAAAGGATACAGTTATTGTCAAGACTCAATCCCTGACTATTCCTGCAGGACTTTTAGTCCTCTTGGGAGTTAAAGGACCACACCGCTGATTTTAAACTTCAGGCCTAGCTTCTTCTCTAAATATGACTAACAGCTAGAATGATCTCTGTCAGAGGCAGGATCATACACTGGATGATATAGTCATAGGCTGAACAGAGACTTCAGGTTGCTGATGCTTACGTTGTCACAGGTAGGATTTCGTTGATTGAATCACAGAACATACAGATAACAGAATGGACAAATAGATGAAATTAGAAAGAAAAAAAACATAAATTTCTGCTACACAAAAGAATATTATTTTTTCATACCTGCTTCTGTTGTTTTACTCTTGTTTATTTTACATATAGGTCTCTGATCATATGCATCACAAATTCAGATTGTTCAAATAGCTTTAAACTGGTCATGGTTCTTTAACTGTGTCCTGCGGCGCAGGTGTTAATCCATCTCATGTGGTTACAATGGGAGCCAGTCACACCCTGAGCCCGCAATAGTTGGATGTTTCTGGTTCAAGAGAGAAAGGCACTAACAATGCCAGAGCTAGGGATTACATTCACGCTCAGGGCAAATCAACGCACTGCCATTGCCAGATTTTGATGTCCGGAGTTACTTGTGCCAGCCCTGGGGAATCATCGTCACTGATGCTTCTTGTCCTCATTTCACGTGACTGACTCTTTGAACTTTGGTCTCATTCCCATGGCAGTCAGTTTCACCTCTCATGCAGGTGAACTGAAATAAAACCTCAGCGTTTGCTTTCAGTTGTGCGCCAAAAGGACAGTTATGTGTTGTTTTGTAAACTTGTCAGTGAAGAACAGTAAAAACAAATGTCAAGTTTTGCACACAAAAAAAAAAAAAAAATCAGCAGCTTATGATCAGATAATGAGTTCACTTATGAACAACTGTAAGCAGAGACCAAGTAAAAAAAATACTAGGAAAGGCAGAAGCAATTTGGTGAGTATGCAGTGGCAAAAACTATCCTCTCCAACATCCTCGTTTATAGAATAAAGTGCTGTGTAACCATCAGAAAGCTTTACTTTTACTGTACTATTCTATTACTTTATACCTTACGTGTGTAATCTGGGTAATATCCAAAGTGTGTAAAAACATCAGATTGCAGTGCTATGGACTATATCTCAGACAGACACAATCTGGGAGGCAGATTTTGTAAATAGCTGCTGGTTGTAGCTTTATATTTACCATCTCATAATATGTCTCTACAGGCAAACAAAATGTAATACTTAGAAGTAATATTGTGTATGTGGCCCTTTATAATTAATATAATTAACCCCCATGTTAAATTCATGTGGATATTAATATTTGACACATGTAAGGCCTAAGCAGGGGTTAAGATATCATGTCAGTTGGAATCATATCCACACATCACATCTAGCCTACATCTATACAAACAACACGTCTGGCACACCAGGAGAAATAAGTTGCAAAAGTTACTTTTTGCTCACAACTCACACAATTTAAACTCCATGGCTTTGTAAGAAAACACATCAGTATCACCTGGCAAGTCTCAAGTGTTGACAGTGGGCTCATCTGAGAATCGAGTCAGCAACACAAACACGGAGTGCCACACTCCCAGTCACACTAATTTCATCACTTATGCTTTCACTGCTGTGGAAAGGACAATATTAATGTTTGTTTTTAATTTTGTGCTGTCTAGGCTCTCCTTGTGACTGATCATTTGTAGTTTGTCTACTCAAGATATTAGAGCCGGTCCTCTAAGGCTTAATTGTCAAGTTATACATTTGGAATGATGGCAATTTTTAGAAGACGAAAACCAAGGAAATGGAACAATAAAAAATGGATGCAACTGATTATAAACTAGTTGCAGGAAATGGAAGGTAGACATAGATATTACATGACCCAAAATGAAACCAGTCTTCTATATCAGTATGCTCAGGTATCGCCACAGCTTTACAGCAACAAAACAAACATTTGAATGCATCCCTTCAAGTGCAGCATAAGTTCCAGACATTAGAGCTTGCCTGAAAAGCTGACTTTTTGCAGATAGCAGACCTCTCCGGCTCTCAGTAACACACTGAACCCTGTGGTATGAATAGGCAGTGCACACTGGCTGACTGCCAGTGCTAAGATTCTTCTCAAGCACAAAGAAAAGTATGTCAGTGCAGAGCAGAGAGGATCTGCCTTGTATGGCCAAGGGCTTAGCATGTAGCTTAGGGACTGCACCAAGCTAAAAAGTAGGGAATTTGTGTGTGGTTATGTGTTCTGTGTGTGTGTGTGTGTGTGGGTGTGTGCGTGCGTGCGCTGATGGGATTATTGTGTACTGGTGTATGTGTGTGTGTGTGTGTGTGTGCATATGTGAGCGAGCATGTATGTTAAGTCTTCTGTGAGTGTGTGTGGCAGGGTTATTGGAGCAGTGTTACAAAGTGGGAATGTCAGCTATTGTTTCCAGTTCCTTTCCTAACACAGTTCACTGGGATTGTTAGCTTTGTGCTTGTTTCTGGGGTTAATTTGGCCAAGTCGTTCAAAGGAACGGCCTGCTTAGAGAGCGAGTGAGAGAGAGAGAGAGAGAGATGCTGCCTGTACTGACTCACTGATGAATACATTTTTTGTCGTTGACAGACGTATCTTTGACTACCAGGTTGAATAAAATATTTCATACATTTTTCATTTTTCGGATTTCACCTTAAACTACGGAGGTTAAGATAACAAACATGTAAAATAAATGTGTAAGATAAAAGATAAGATATTCTAATATATTCCACTCAGTTTTTTTGGCACAAGTCAGGTGCAAGTTTGGTTTTTAGATATGAAAAAAACATCAAATGCAAGATTTTCTGTTGAATTATCATATCCAATACAATTTGTTGTAATCCTGGGTTCATTCTCACTACCGTTGTCACTATCAACATGCAACATTTTACCAAAGATAATCTGCTTTTGCTTATCTGTTTATGCTTGCATGAAATGATTTTTAACATATTAGAACATCCTGCTCAATACACTGTTTATTTTGTCAGCACATCTCAGTCATAGGTCAAACTATGATCTAAAAAATCAGCATTACTTGTTGCACTGCTTTTCGCAGCATTACCTGAAGTAGATTTGAGTCGCAGCTATCTTCCTGCTGGGTTTTCCACAACCGCATGCACGTGCATAGGCGGAGCGCTTGAATCAACAGTTTAAACAACACATTTCCTCATTGATATGTTGGTATAAGATACTCCCTTTAAAAGAAATTGTAAACAGCCACAGGTGTTAGTCAGTGTGAGTATGTGTGTGTATATCAACCTTAAATCTTATTGTCAATAACAAGTCATTATAGACCTTTTTCACAGAAGACAATTCTGAGAAGGAAAAGCACATGTGTAAATAATAAACTGACTAATGGCTGACTTCAGATTCATGTCCTGGTGTTGTTCATACTGGCTCCTGCCTTCACAGTGGCCACAAGTGGGGATTAGGATAATGTTGAATGCTAAAACACACACAGCAGCACAGGGGCTGAGAGGTCATAAAGTCAACAAAGTGCCCCAGTTGTTTGAGTTATACAATTTTTTTTTATCTATCTTAAGTCTACTAACATTAGCCACCATAAGCTACTGGTCACACCAGGCCAAGGTAGTCCAGCAAAACACTTCGCAAAAGTCTGTTTTATTGGTCAGAACAGTGTTGAGCAGTATCCCCCAAGACATTACACAAATCTCAGCCAGCCAACTGACTCAGTAAGGTCAGTATTTTAGGGTTATATTTATCTAAATTTTGCTAACATTAGTGTACAAGTAACCAGCAGAAGTCCGAAATCACTCACTAGTTTGGCATTGTGCAGCATTGACTGAATGTACACTGAGAACTATGTAGTGGATTCAAAGTATCCCATAAAGCAAAAGTAGTGTACAACCAATGGTCATGAACCAGGCCATGTATCCCATCAGGCATTGTGTTTGCCGTGAAAGACAGAAAAACAGTTTTGAGGTTAATACATAGAAGTCCCTGAATAGTGGGTCGGGAGACATGAATGACCAATTAATAGATTTTTACATTCAGGAATCACAAGGAGCACAGGACATTCAAAGTGTTGTGTTCAGTGTTGATGGTCAGTAAATAGCTCCAAACCATAGGCTGCCTGCTTATTAAACAAGTATGTCTCATTTTGTATTACTAAACATGTCATGACAGTACAGGTCATCCAGAACTAAGCTGATGAATTCTTGAATTATTTTACAAGACAAAACATAGATACAGTATAAAAGTGGTATTCTGCAGTCAGCACTGTCTCCTCAGTAAGCTTCCACGCTCTTTGTGTTTGCATTGGTTTTCTCCCCCACTTCCAAGAAATGTAGACCAGGTAACTGGAGCCTAAATTGAAAATGTATGTATTGGTCTAGAAGTGTGATACATGGACAACAAACCAATGATTGGGCAATGATTGTCAGGTCCCCAGTGACCATGAACAGGATAAGCAGTTTAGAAAATAGATAGGCAGAGTAACGTTTAGTAATCTATTATATATTTCAATTTAACACCAACAATCAGTTTTGCAGAGAACTAGGTGTCATCTCTCAAATAGTTGGATGAAACTCCTCATTCTTTTTTTTTTTCTGAAATAAAGCCATTACCCGTAAGGCCATAACTCTTCTTCCTATTTGTCAAAGTGTGAATATCGATGGCCATAAAGTTATTCATGCCTGTATGGCGCATCATCTTTATTTGAGGAAGAAATGAAATCCTATTCCCTCAGACTCCCAGGAGAGAAATAATATGTCATGCCTCCCTCCCATTCATTTCACCAGATCAGCTGAATAAATTTGTTGGAGTGACTGGAATGCCTGTATGTGATGCAGTTGAAGAGGTCAGTTGAACTTGTTGCAAGTAATTTTGTCCTTTCTGAGTACAAAAGTGCACATGTGAATTTGCTCCCTATGTAGCACAGCTATCTGTTGTGCTTGACTGCTCAGACTTTCTGAATTTAAATATAGAAAAAAATGTGAGCTTTAGTGTAGAATATTTAGGCATCAGCCTCGAGCACCAAGTTGCACCTTTTCACAGTCCATGCTTTCTGGCTTTTTTAATCATTTCATTTCTTTCATCTAGATTATCTCTGGTCAGTGTCTGTCACAATGGGACCAACTTGTCATCACTTCAGAGTATGGATGTAAAAGGAAACCATTTCCCAATAATTCCCTTTATGTTGCTGATCTCTGCCTTTCAAAGACAGTAAATTAATACCTATTAAATTCTTTGATGTCACTTATCAGCTCTTTTAGGCTGCTGACCCACTCTCACACTGGACTTGACAAATTGTGTTAATGAACAAACCATTCAAACGTTGCCAAAGTCTTTCATCCGAAAGTCAGAGCAGCCTAAATCTAGTTTCCGTGGGAAAGAAGGACAGAAAGATTCGACTCCCTGTCTCTCTTGGGATATGACCATGATTTTCCTCTCATTCCTCTAATTGTTTGTGTAGTCACTGACAGACTTCCAATAAGTCTGATGACAGCAGTCCTCAACCATAGCAGTAAAACTAAAAAAGCAGTAAAAAAAAAAAAAAAAAAAAAGTTTAAACATCCCGTACAGCTGAGGGGTCAGATGATAATGCTCTCGTTCTGGCATAATATATAATATTAATAGCACCTTTAAACTTCATTTCCTCAGACTCACTTTATCAGACTTGAGAAGACTTATATAACATCAAGCTTTGGTTATAGTATCATGCAGTGGAGCACGGTATTAATTGATTAATTTCTGCATCTCCTCAGCTCACGGTCATGCTGTCCAGGTGTGTGAAATTGTAGCTGTCTGCAAGAGTGAAGAAGATGACCAGGGTGACACGAAGAAGGCAAGTCAGAAAAAGGCAAAGCGGGACTCCCAGCTGTATCCCCACGCCTTCACAGGTACTGAACTCATGTACTGTACACACTTAAGGCCAATGCATGGTGCACATTATCTGTTTTTTTTTCATGTTGTTCAGCAAAAGACGACACATAAAAGAGCTCTTCTTCTTGCCATCGGAGGTAGCCATCAAATTCATATGCATGTATCCCGCAGCCACGCTCAGTGTCTGCGCGAAGGTGCGTGGAAACCAACGATTGACCTTTAAAGTGACATTCCAATGATTTCATGTGCCAAAGTCAGTTTACTTGTCACAGGGATCTCTCCTTAGCCCGCGAAACAGTTGCTTAATGTCTTCAGCTTATATGGAAGAGCTTTGTCAAGTCTGAGAAAATGACAAGTTGCATTATGGGAAATGTAAGATGGAGCATTTCTGAGGGTTTGACTTGAGGACAGAATGTCTTTGCTTTTCTGCATCGATTTTGACTGCTCTTAAAATCTCTCCTCCGTCCTCCATCTTTGTGGAGGTGCAGCGCTGAATCACTGAAGTGGTCCTTTAAGAAATAGATGCAGCATCTTTTGTTCCTTCCAACAACATCGCTTCAAGCCATTTTTCATCACTGTCACTTTCGTTTTATTGCAGTAGGTTAAAGCCACATCACAGTTACATTTTGGGTAAGTGTGCCAAGAGCTCGTGTTGAGCTCCACCAATCACAAGTGATCTGACACTGGAAATAAGCCTGTCGACAGCTCCACAGTCTGAAAGTAATGCATTAACAAGAGAGTCCCTCACAGCTTAGCTGACTGGGTCTAAGATGGCAGCATGCCAGTGACTTATGAGCTAATGCTTGATTTTGAGCCATTAGATTATATCCAAACAAGATCGGATTTACATTATTTATCACAGCCAAATGTTAAAAATGACCTCGCTAATGTGAGCTTTTACTGGCATTAGACTGTGTCGAGTCTGACACGACTGCTTTCCCACAGTCTGTGGAAACTTGGCTTCAAAGACACGTCCCATCACTTACATCCTGATTATGTAACTTACTAACGGATGATTTTACTCCCACTCTCAACGCCTCTCTGCCTACCCCACTGTAAGTCTGAGGTACTGTAAGTGATTTCGACAGAAGAGCTTGCCTGAAAAGTTAACTTTTCTATCTGATGAAAAAAATGCTTAGTATGATAATTTGACTTTGAAATGCTTAGTGAGTGAATCTGCTGTCAAAGTGCTTAGCGAGTGAATTTTTGGTCCTTAATGTAAATATTTCAGTAATGTTCCTGGCAGGATATTATGTGACTCCAGCTCTACTTTTTGTCTGACTATCAGCAGAGGTCTGTTTTACTTTGCAGACTTCCTCTTCATTTCCCTTCATGGCCTCATTTCTCACTCATTCACATATCTGATTGACCTGGCTTGTGCAGATGAAGCAAGGTTTCATTCTCAGTCACGGCACTGTAGTAAAGACAGGTAGTGCTGAAGGCTTTGCTGACATAAAAAGACATGCCCCACAAATACTCAACAAGTCAGACACTATGATGGATGTTTCACACTGATTCATAAATTTAGATCATGGGTGGCAACCATGATACAAATGGAAAAAAATTATCAGAGGCTTTATTTAGCACTTTTGATGTTATCTCCTAAAAACAGATGAGGAATTCTCTTGTTCTCATGATAACATCATTCTTCCTTTACACTCTTTTTTCAACCTTGCTCTGAGAACCACAAAGTGTTTCTTGATGTGGTAAGAGCACAACACAAAGGTTGTCATATCAACAGATGTGGCCTAAAAATATCTTTTTAATTTTTATTTCTCCGCAGTGTCATACGTAAGGAGGACGGGACATCACCAGTGGCGGTGTAGCGACGTCACCTTCCACTGTGCCAGTCAGGCGCTCTGTGAGCAGTGGATCCAAGTTATCAATGAGCAGCTGTCACTACTCAGTACGTCTTGTTCAATGATGTTCTTTAACACATGTGATGATGCACTTTGAGCTTAATCAGAACTTAATCAGACTCTGTTTATTGACTTGGCGCCATAAAAGTGCCATGTACCACAGGAGGAGTCCGGCTTAGAGTGCACACAGTCATTAATCTGCACTAGAGCCAAAGGACAAATGTATCTGTAGGAAAAGTATATTCAGCCACAGCTTAGTTTGTCTTCTTAAAGATAATACTAATTATAGTCCACGCTGTCTTCCATTGCAAAATTTTGGAAATTGGATCATGCTAAACAATAAGACCTGGTTTGTCAGATTTTTCAGATGGTTTAGAAACTCCTCCCACTGCAATTTGTCTGCCAGGCTAAGATAGGAGAGGAAGGGGCTGTGCTGAACAGTACAGCTCATTCTGCTTGGAGCACCTTGGCACAGGTTGTTCTGTGAGGATCAGGCTTTTTGACCTCTGAAGCAATTTTAACACCTGAGCAATTGTAGGCTTGTGGGTGTACAATGCAATGTTTTTCTCTGCTTTGTTTTCAGACTACTCCACTGAGACACCAGCGTGTACCATGCGTACCATTAGTACCATGTACCATAAGTCACTCTTGTTGCCAAGGAAAATTGTTTCCTCACATTTACAAATTTTTATTATACAGATAGATTTTATTATTATTATATTTTTTTATGGTGAATTACATAGTGTAGTGTTTGAGGCATTTTATGGGAAAATGATAATGTCTCAAGTGTACTGTTTACAGTTTCATATCTCAACACCCAAATGTAATTGGAAAGATTAGATCATTGTTCCATGTGAAATGACTACGAGCTATCACCAGCTCTTCTCAATGGTTGAGAAAAACATTACAGGGTTTTAGTAAAGGTTCCAATATTAATGTCACATTGACATCTTTTAGAAATCATATATATTGTTTACTTTATTCATTAAAGTAAAATAAAATACTTGAGTAAATATACTTAGTTACTATACTCTACAATAACTTCTTTAATGAATTTATCATTCAAGACAAGTAAAAAAAAAAGTAAGAGTGTAGTGTCATGTAAAAATGTCTTTGGCTGGCTTGTATGTAAAGCATGAAAAGGGCATCTGAATCAGTGCTCGAGTCCGGCTTAAAGTCCAGATGTATTCTAAGGTGTCTGCACATCTGTCTTCTACGTTTTAACATCAGTATGAAACTAAACATGCCCATCAGCCATCCTCATCAAAATTTTGATTATCCGTTTGGAAAAGAAATGATCAACCTAACTATGTAGTAAAGAATTTTATGTTTTCCAGTGATGTATTGACATATTACATCACCATAAAAATGTTATTGCACTATCAGTCACCATATTCAGCTTTATTATACTTTTGACCTAGTTGAGTGCAAAATACAGTGTTTTGCACTTTGGGGCTTATGATATGATTGCAAAGTGATTGTATTATTGGATTCTAAAGGATTTAGTGTGTATATAGTGTGTGGAAATAGGAGTGTAAGATGGGTTTAACCCATTTGAAATGGTGTACTTGGCCCCATTTCGCCTGGAAAGATGAACCAATTCAAGAAAATTAACTACATTCATTGTGTAGATGAAGCTTTAGTGTGTTCAACAGTGTTAGTGTCCTCCACAGTACACCTTACATCACCCATTGGCAATCCATTTATGTAATCTAATGGAACTTTTGTCTTAATGCCAAACAATATCACCCTATGTTTCTTTCTGCTCATTTAGCACTTGATCCCAATCCATTTGTTTTCAATTCAAGCAGCTGCTTTGTTCTAAACTATCTTGGCTTTTTGTCCTATAGCAGCCTTCCACAGCAATCATAAACAAGCCATTTAGTATTCTCCATCACAGCACTTTGTAGGTTTATCACCGAATGATGCAGCACCTCTGAATTGGTTCACACTCCTCCCACAGTCAGTAGACATACCATTTATTTCTTGAGCTGCGTGTTTTGCGGACCAGTCAGTTTGACAGAGCATTTTGAAAAAGGCTCTGGTTAATAAAAACTTCATCAGGCTGCTGTCAGCTACACATTTGTAAAAAAAAAAAAAAAAAAGAAAAAAAAAAGAAAGTAAACACTGATCTTTTTTAATGACTGACTCATACCCCTGCCTCACTTTGCAGCCAACCGACCGAAGAGCCTTCTGGTGTACATCAATCCCTACGGCGGGAAGCAGCGCGGGAAGCGTATTTATGAGCAGAAAGTGGCTCCACTGTTTCGCCGTGCTTGCATCTCGGCCGATGTGATTGGTGGGTCCCGATCAGTAGTAGTTCCTCAGCATTTGAATAAAAAATGAGTCTCGATGGTGACCATATAGATCTCCACGGCCACCATGGCCTCTTGCAGGGACCAAACTGGCTTGCAAGGATATGATTTGGCTTATAGTGTCATTAATCACACCAGCACCTTAATGGAAGCTGTGATAGTTGATAAGCTTGGGTATCCAAACGCATCTATTATTCAGTAAGTGTTTGTTGCAGCTACACATAGTCTGGAGTATTGATGGTCCATCAGAGTGAATACTATTCACTTTATATGCTTGGTAAACAGATTTACTGTTGAAATATTGTTTTTGTTTTTGTGGGCCCCGGGCTCATTTTCCAGGCTAATATACAATAGCCGAATCGCATTGTTTTGTGCTACAGTGCCCTTGCTTTTTGTGAGCATTAATCTGCACGACAGCTTCCAGTGAATGTTTCAAAAGTGCAGCACTTTTCCTTGTCGTTTTAAAATACCAGTAATAGCATGCTTGTGGTACTAGACAAGTCACAAAGCGTTTAGTCATTTTGTCTGTGCTTTCTCTTTCATTGAAATTGTACTTGCCATGTGATTTGTTTCCATAGTCACAGAGCGTGCCAATCATGCCAGGGACAACTTGAAAACGGAGGCCGATCTAGAGAAATATGATGGGTGAGTACTTAAGATTGGTTGCTGCTACTTTCAGGCTTTCAACACCGGTTCTTCACTGTGACATGGAGTTGACTGTTGTCTGTTCAGATTGTAATAAAACCACTGAGACACTTGGACATGAGCTGTACATCAGTCAGCACATATTAGAAGTTTGTATGAGGCCCTTTTGTGTTGTAATCTGTGTTGTGTTAGACTGTAATCAATAAGACAAAGCCTCATGAGTTTCTCACATTCGACAACCGGGATCACTGTGATGATGATCACAGCCACTGAATTGCATTCCCTTGTACTTGGCCGGTGTTACCATCTTCACATCAGGATCCACTTACATTTGGAAATAAACATTAGCAAACACAGATAGTGTTGTAACCTATCTTGTATTCTCATAAAGAAGTCATAAAATGCTTCTCAAATGTCAAAAAGCCAAGTGATGTATAGTAATTAAGATAGCATTTTTATTATAAGATTAAAATACAGAATACAGTGAGTCAGAAAGTCAGAAATATAGTTAGGAACCAGCCTGTGCCTTATAGATATATTCTTGACTTGCTTCACATAGATAGGATGCTTTTGAAATATTTGACATTAAGGTCTATTAATAGTAGTAATAGATCAAGGACTGATCCCTGTGGTACTCCACGAATCATTACTATGTTAAAATCTACTCTAAATACAGGCAATTTTCTGAGTTTATTAAAAACAAACAAATGTACTGAAGATGTAGGAAGCAAGTTGACATGGTTATCAATATATAAGGCTTGTTGTGAAAATGTGACTCCAAGACTTTCAGACTTAATACTTGAAAACGAGGACTGTAACTGCAAGGAAATGTGACTAACTGAAGAGTGTGGACCTATAATAACTTATAGGTCTGAGATATCCATTTTGTTAGTCCTTGACTGAAAATGAATATTTACAGACCCCTATAGTCACACAAAGTACCTTTTGAGAGGGAATAAAATCATTTAAAACAGTACCCAAAATCCCTACGCAGTGTTCTGTAGTCAAGTTATCAACTGCTGCAAAAACAACAGTTTAGATGTAAAAGTGATAAAAGTGATTTCACTTAAGGTTCAATAGAATTTTGACATTTAACATTTATTGTAGACTTGTAGAATCTCTTATCACAACTGTACAATCAATCAAAATCTACAGTCACTTACATAAGTCAAGTTTATGTTTTTAACTCAGCTGGTAGCTACATGATGCTGCTGTTCAGGTCTGTGAGTAAAGGGAGTGTTTGAAGCAAAATGCAGCTGAAAAAAAACATATAAAGGGCATCAATAGCTTGAAAAGGGTTTTCCTGTAGAGTGTCCTGTCAACTCAAGCTTCTGTTCATCAGATATTTGGTCCAGCAGAGCTGTTTTGGAGTCCATTATGCTTTTACTCTTCATGTCATAAAATTGATGGGAGCATTTCTGTAGGGTTTTTGAAACAGACTTAAAAGTTGTGATGCGGGGTGGCTCAGCATGATATTTTTATTTATTGAAGGCTTTCAAAGTTAAAACCTGCTGCCCACTTATGTTATTGTCAAGGATAGAGAGGAAAGAACAACAGTCAGGTTGAAAGTTGTTGACATTGTTTATCTTCACAGGGTGGTGTGTGTTGGTGGAGATGGCATGTTCAGTGAGATCCTGCACGGGTTGGTCACCAGGACCCAAACTGACCACGGGGTGGACCAGAACCAACCAGATGCGGAGTTGGTCCCGTGTTTTCTACGCATAGGCATCATTCCTGCAGGTTAGCTTTTTTTCATTATCTCACATAAACATGTCCAGGGTTTGAACAGCAGTGCCTACACAGTGGTTAGGGTGGTAGTGATGTCTGTAAGTCGAATTAAAGGAATTTAACCCTGTGGTTCATCATTAGTTAAAGAAATAGTTCAATGCTTTTTTGTGAATATGCCTATTTGCATTATACCTGCAATGAAGATTGATACCATTCTCATTGTCTGTTAAATATGAGGCTACAGTAAGCAGCTGGTTATCTTAGCATGAAGTCAGTAAAGTCATCAGGCAGTAAAAAGGCAATAAAAATGAATAGCCTGCCTCTGTCAGATGGGAACAAAACAATACCAGTGCCTCCAAAGCTCAATTAGCATTCTAAGCTAACCTAAGCTAACAGGGAGCTGTAGCCTTTAACTGACAAATATGAGTGATTGATCTTTGTTTTTATCATTTATTTATTTTATTTATTTGTTTGTTTAAAGAGACAATGCATGTAAATGAACATCAAAACACAAAATATATGATGCAAACGTGTGGGATCGTTGCAGAAATGCTGTCGATTAAGGAACTGATAAAAAAAAATCATATTTCCAGAAAAGGTTGAAAGTTTCCTTTAAAAAAAAGTCAGACTTTTTAAATCTTGGTACTATAGGCTTAAACACCTCAATTTGAAATAATCCAAGAAGTCACATGATTGATTAGACACCACTTTTTTTCGAGCAGCAGACTGTGTAGGATATAATGTAACGCATGCATGACACACTATAATTTGCCTTAAGGACACAATTTTTACTTTTCCTCAGAAAAACTCTGGCTCCACTTTCACCATCACTGTTGCTCTCTCCACCTACACATGCATTATAACCCAGGGCTGAATGCGAGTTCACACCAGGTCTCTCACAGCTGTCAAAGTCCCTGTGGGAAATGAAGGATATCATTTCAGGAAGTAAAAAAAATAACAATGGAATAAGTCCTGCAGTCATAAATTGATGGTGTAGAACGCAACAGTAAATGTATATGTACTATATAGTGTCGTTTGATGGTTGCCAAGTTTTTTCCTAAATAATATAGGAAATGTGCTGGAGTTCAAAAGAAGACTCTCGTGGTCAGTCCTGCAAAAAAAAAGTCCCACTCATCAGAACGGTTATTGATTCCCATTGTGAGGAGCTTGAGCCCCATTGATCCCAGACTGCTGGGTTACATAACAGAATCTCTATGGCAACAGGGCAGGGGGTCCCGCTAAGGCCCTGTGGAGGGTCAATCACTCCAAGTGCCATAAATGGTAACGTGCTGGGTGACATTTTGAAATCACTGTAATTTTCATGAGCATAGAAATACAGCGCACAAAGACCAGTATGAGGATATCCTGTGAACAGCTTGTTGGTAACAGCAGTGGGGTTCACAAATCCACTGGGAACATACTAAGTGATTTTTAGGACTATTACAGCCATGATTCAGATGTGGTAACTCCATTATTTATTCATTTGTTGTTGTTTTTTTTGCCTTTTTAACAAAAGCAGATAAATTAAACCATTAAATGTGTGAGTCTGTGATGTCGAAGAATTTTGTACAAATATAAAAAGGTTCAACATCTTACCGTCACACTTCTGCTTAGGTACTTTATCAGTGAAAAGTGATTCTGGCTCTGCTGGGATAAAGGCTCTTAACATACAACAATTCCAAAGAGGTTTCGAAATGACACTGTTACTCAGTTTTGGTCCAAAGACCTTCATGATATTGAGTCGAACAAATTAAATGGCCAATGCCAACCTCTCTTTGCTGTTATTAAACTCAGGGCAAGTTTTTATTAATTTGTATTTCTTTCAGAAAATTAAATAACCACAAACATGTTGTTGATGAGCATTAGCTTAATTAAGAAGAGACAGCATCAAGAGTTTCTTCTGAGCTCCATCACTGACAGAAATAACTGCTGATGATCGGACCGACCATGCATGACGTTGGAGAATGACAGCAGCAGCAACAGCTAGAACAAATCCAGCAATGTTTTTACAAGAGGGATTTATTTATTTGGTCCAATGGGAATTGCAGCAGGAAGGCAGAGCAGCATTTCTGTCTGTTCACTGCTGATGACTGTGGACCTGTGACATTTGACTTCATAAGGAGCAAACATCACCAAGTAACCAAACCTAAGATTGAAAAAGCATCAGATTCAGTTTCATGTGTAAGTTGAAACTGCAACTCTCTAAAATAAAGCTTAAAGTATTATCATAGTTGAACCAGCAGTGAACTGATCATACCAACCAGTCTGCATGGCTAAAGCCTCTGTACCACAGATGTTCCTCCATAGTTGTAAAAAAAATATATTAAAATTACATGTTTGAACTAGTTGACTACTTCCATCATTACAGTATTTAAGGGGTAGCTTTTTTAAATACAATCTTCTATTTACTGCATTTGTGCCAAATAGAGCACCAAATTTGTATCAATCTGCCTTTTGAAAATAGTCCCCATCAAATGCAATATTTACTCCTGTTTGAGGAACATTTGCTGAAGACTACAGTGTTCAGCTATTTTAGTATTTTAGGAAATTACTGAGCCTTGTTTCTTTAATAAAAATTTACATTTGTGAGTTGTTTTTAAAGGCCGACATCTTTCGTAGGAACAACTGGGTTTGGGGCTGAGTGCCACAGGCAGGGCAGGGTATGGAAAGTCAGAAAAGACATACTTTTAGTGCAATGTGTTGATATCAAAAATATATCATTTTACTATTATCCTTCAGTCCACTGTAGATTAAAGCATGTATCTTTATCCTCCTGCTTTATTGACCTAAAATGATCTTTGTCTTACTGATCACTCTGTTTTATTAATGTCACCCCTGCCACTCATTCATTTGAAACAGTTTGTAACTTATATACTAAACTGGCAGTAATGTGTGCAATAACAGTGATAATGTAAAGTGTTTCTAACATCTTGGCACAGACACATTTTTGCTGAAAGGCAACAACACCAGGCAATCAGGTTTCACTGCAAAAAGCTGTGGCCTGTTTATGCAGCCATAAATTTTGATTTTGTGCTTGTGCCATTACAAAAGGACCGTACCTTTGCCACCTGGGTGTGATTTATGATTTCATCAATATATTCATTATTGCATTATATGCTATTGCTATATATGCCATGCTATATATGCCATTATATGCTAATACAATATATTCAGTCAAAGTCATAGAAATGCTTTAGCAAGTTATAAGTCAAGAGTGTGTCAAGAGACCTCACAACTTCATTTTTGGCCTTCTTTTGTACACAAATTTCCTCGTGGCACGTTCCTGTTCCTGATTTACTTATTATGGTCTGACATTAGCAAAATATCAATTAACCCTGATACACATCATTTTGATGAAAAAACAAGAAGTACATGTTGTTCAAAGATCCTCTTGTCTAGTTCCAAAGGGTTCACAGATGTCGCTGTATGATACTGTCACAAGTGCAGCTATAAATGCATTCATGTACTGAGGATTCAAACAGCAAAAATATCCTTTTTTCGAAGCAGCACTAAAAAGCAGCCAGGCTCCATTGTTGTCCCTGAGATAAAGACGATCTCACTGGCAAGACGATCTTACTGGCGAGACAGTTTTGGGGGAAATGCAGATAAAAACTGGAACTTCTCCACTGAGGATATGTCTTGTGACAGTTTATGCTCTCTCCTCTGAATACGCCAACAGGCTACTGCGGTTGAGTAACTTAAGGAGAATAAAACATTGAACATCTGAGGGCTGAACATCATTGAACATCTGTGTGTGCCACTTAAATCCATTCAAAGTCAGTTGGCTTTTACTGCGTAGCTTTAGAAGAGTCAAATGGCATATGTCACAGTTTTTACGCTCTGCATAATAGCAGGCAGTGCAGCGCTGTCAGGAGCAATTGGAAAGTGTTCGGATGTGATTATGAAGCTCGGAGGAGAAGAAGCAAAGGCCAGATAAGTGATATTCATAAAAAGTCAGAGACGGCGAAAGAGGGAGCTCATCTTCATACTCATCTGTGTCCACCACTGAATGACAAGCCTGATCTCCTCTGTCACGCTTCTGTGAGCCAGCTCAAAACATCGCTAGTTAGATTTCACTCTCTCCTCTCTTCTTCCCCTCGCCCTCTCCGTCTTTTATCAGTGGCAGTGGGCCCATTTCACCACTTGAAGATGATCAAAAGTAGGGCAGATAGGTCTGAAATTACGCCATGTGGTGCAGAAAAGGAGCAATAGAGCCCTATTACCTCTCAAGTTGAAAGATTTAATGTCAAACTCAACATTTCTCTCAAGGCAGGGGATGCCTCTTATCCTCCATTCGTTGGCTGAAGAGAGTCGATAATAGCCCAGGGCCTGGAGCTATCCGATTAGTTGACTTTATGACGGAAACGTCTCCTCACTTCCGCCAAATAAAATCATTCAACTGAGAACTTACTTGGTAGACAGACATGTAACTCTACCAGGGACAAAACCTTTTATGTCTGTTCTGATTTATGAACAAGACACATGTGATTAACATCTTTACAGCTTTCCCTGCCAGTAGAGTCTGGCAGCAAGCCTGTACAGTCTGTCCTGCTGAGATATCAAAACAAAGTCCACCAATAAAAAGTCTGTATAAAATTCTGATTAAAATTAATTATTTATACAAATTTATACAATATTTTATCTTGATGTTTGTTAAGTTCACCCAAAACGGTTGTTTTTTTTTTGTTTGTTTTTTATCATTATTATTTTATATCCAAGTGTCTGATTCACTTCCTTTGAGCAGCAATGGAGGAAGAAACTGACTGAAAAGCATGAACGACAGTCGACCTCTGTCGATCCCTGCAACGATGCCGACCCGCCAAACCAGCACTACTGCATAAAAATAAAACAAAACTATGATACAGTTGAACAAGCCCTTGCAGGAAATATTTTCTTGGGAAACTACGCTCCCTCCAAAACAGGACTGTCCTTTTACAGCAGAGTTGTAAGGCAGAGCAACTAATGGGACATTACTCAGGGTGATTCACAGTTGTGTTTCAACAACTATTGACCTGATAATCAAAAATGTTTTAAAGTGTTAAATCAGGAACCCTATGAAGTTATTCTGGTGTGCTGAAAATTGGTCTCTGTGTGTGTGTCCTTCCTCACTGTATCTGGTTGAAATGTTTCAAAACAGTAAAAACTCTACTTAGAGCGGTCTTGAATAATAAAAACTTGTTATAAGAATGTACATTTTTCATTTCACAGTGTCTTTAACATGCCAGCGCTACAGTAGCTAAACATCGACCTGTGTGCGTCTTATCCCACAGGGTCCACTGATTGTATCTGCTTTGCCACAGTGGGAACCAACGATCCAGTTACTTCTGCTTTACACATCATTGTGGGTGAGTAGAAGTCACTGACATACTAACAGCACATGTTGTTTACCTCAGTGTTCAGGGTGTCACTTCAGAGGTTATCAGTGTTGTGTAAGAAGCGACAACAACCTTTGGATGATTGTTACACTGGCTGCTTTTAGTTCATGTTTGTGTGTCGCATGTCCTTGGGTGTGTCCTCGCAGGTGATTCACAGCCAATGGACGTGTGTTCGGTCCACCACAACCACAACTTCCTCAGATACTCGGTCTCGTTGCTGGGCTACGGTTTCTATGGAGATGTGCTGACAGACAGCGAGAGGAAGCGATGGCTTGGTCCTGCCAGATATGACCTGTCAGGTATGAGGGCCATCATTCTCCAAACTTGACTGACTCTTCAGGCTAAATCTGCCTACACACTTTAACCTTGATTTTTTTTTTTTTTTTTTTTTTTTTTTTTTTAACCAGTGACTCTCTGACCTCGGAGGTTACTTGACCCCACACCTGCTTATATTAATGTTGTGTAACCTGCCGTTTATCCTGGAGCTTGCTGGTTTGGCCTTAGGTTCCAGGCTTCGGAGGATTAAAGATATAAATCTAACACACAGCCTCAGGCTTATGGATTCAGTGCAAACTTGTGTAGGTTTGTAGTGAGGCTCACGAACAACAGCAAGATTTCTCCTCCCACTGGGGCAACACATAAATAATTGCATTCATTGTACTGTGAGGTGCTTTAAACAAAGACATCCACCCTATGATGCAATTTATGAAAGCAGGCTAAATTAAACTGGGGCCGAATGAACAGAGGAGAAATAATTCTGAACTAAAAAGCGGGGCTTTATTTATGAAAGCGTACATAAAACAACTTCTAAATATGTTTTGAACAGACACACTTTTGCACAATGATCATTTACAAATCATCAGCACTGGGACACTAACAAACAAGTTGAATTGATTTCCTTCCTCAGGAAAAATTTACAAAGCTTATTTTTTTGTAACCTTTTAAAACCTGCTATGTTCACAGTCATGTTTACCAGCGTGTCACTGCATTTCATGGCTCATTGCCGCCACCTCAAGTTCAGTGGCGTAGTCTTAAACCATTGTGTAATGCATGTGTATTTGCATCCTTATGTGTGTGTGTGTGTGTACGAAACAAAATGAAACTAAACCCGCTCTTTGAAAAGATGCGAGGTTTGTGTGCACGAGTTCTACTGTATGTATTGAAATGAAGGCACACAAGGTTCCAACTCAAATATTTGCACACAAACTATTTATAAATGAGGTCCCTGGACTATAACTCACACAGGCATCATAAGTGCTTTAAATAAAACTCAAAAAATGTTGCTGATTTTATTTTACTCATTTAAACCTATAGTCTCTAGAGAAAAAGACCAGTGGAACAATCTATCTATGCAGATGTGTTAATTTCACTCTTAATTGTCTTGTCAGGTATAATTAGAGCTAAATTTAACACAAACAAATGAAACACATTGGTGTGCATTAAGTGGCCCACGCTGTGTGTTTTTGTTTCAGGGGTAAAAACCTTTCTGAGTCACAACTGCTACGAGGGCACGGTCTCCTTCCTCCCCGCCGAGGACAACAGGGGGAACCCCAGAGACAAGCTGCAGTGTCGATCCGGGTAAATAAAGCATCGGGCATATCCATTTCCACAGCCCTCCTGCAATATTTTACAATGTGCTAACTTATCTGATGCAGCTCTGCAGCAGAGGTGCCCCTGCCACAGCTTAAATGGGTTAGTTTACGTTGTCAGGAATCCTATCTGATTTACTGTGGGCTGAAACATTCAGTCTTTTCCGAAAAGTGCTTGACTAAGTGCTTTGGTTTTTGAGATGCAGGGTGCAGACATTGTTTGCATCCGTTATGGGGACAGACGGGGGGGGGGGGGGTAGTTGAAAACCATTAATCTGTAAAAATGCCATGTTTCCTGACATCATGTTTTACCATTAAAAAGTGATATGACTGCACTACAAAAGGCCTTCCTAGCTTTAGACATCTGTGAGCATTTCTGACAAAACGTTTAATATTTAAAAAGCCAAACAAGTACAGTATATGTCAGTTTAAAATGGACTGAATTTATTCCCACCTAATGAATCATTTACGCCTGATGAAGCCTTGTATGTCACAGAAACGCTGATGGTTTGATAATTGTAAAAAAACCAAAAAAAAAAAAAAACAAGGTTATGCTGATATTTCAGGTGCCACGTCTGTCAACACAAGCCCTCATCAAAGGACAAGCAGTGGGAGATGTCAGAGGAGAAGGAAGAGTCTGATAAAGGTACAAGTTTGAGGTTATTACTTGGAATATGTCAAACTAATCAGACTAAAAAAGCGTATTTCTCATTTCTCTGCTTCATTATCTGTTGTTTGTCTATTTTGAAACCATTTCTAGCCTTGTGAGGTATATGAAAATGAATATCTCTAAAGCTGTGGTTGGAGAGAAAAGACAAAAAAAATAAAAAATAAAAACAAAAGGAGATGAGACAATCCCACTCTGGCTGACTTTTCCCTTGAAGTCGCACACACTCACACACACTGCAGCCCAAATCAAGGGAGATTTGTATTTCTCTCTTTTTTTTCAGGCTGGATTAAGTACCTGAGGTGGACTGAGTGTAAATAACATCCTCTTCTCCTTCTCAAATTTCACTTCATCTCCATTTTCTGCCGGGGCTGTTTTTCTCCCGCAGCATGGCAAAATTCTTGATGAGATTCTTGATGAGTTATTGATGAGAAAATATAAACTGACTTTAGTGACACTGCACAGCTCCCCATTGTGCCCCGCCGGAGCCCTTTTTTTTTCTCCCCCTATTGATTTCTAAATCTCCATAATCCGCCCTCTTCGTCTGCTTGATCAGATTACATGTTCCTGGTGTGTGTCTGTCCAGTAGGACAACGTCACCTCCTGTTCCCTCAACTTCTCCCCTGACCATTACACACACACACACACACACACACACACAAACACTTCATTATCTACAATCCTCTCAACCCACCAACATGGCAGCACAACCCTCTGGAGGCAGATGTAATACTGTCTCTTGTGTCTATGTGTGTGTGTTTGTGCAGTAGTGCATGTTTGCGTGTGTGTATGTACTTTGAGCTGCAGATGAGCCTTGTGCGTTCCTTTTCCTCTCTAATTAGTGTTGTGATGTTAAATTCAAGATTTTCCATCTTGGCCTGGCTATCTGGGACTGCGGCTTCCTATGGAGTGTGTATGTGTGTTGTACGCGCATGTCCTTTTTTTCTTGTGTCAATATGAAAGCGAGCGTAACCTGGTTGTGTATGATGTGTGACAGACTCCCACTAATCAGGAGGAAATTTGGCTGTGCCATCTCTGACAGGGGGTTTGCCTCACGCCAGTGCTGCTGTTTGTTTTGCGTTTTTTTTTCCTTTCTTTTCTCTCTTCCTGGCGAGGGAAATCTCAGACAACTGCTAAATCAATGAGGCGTGACACACTCTCTCTGCAAATGAGCCAGCCTCTCCTCCGAAAGCAAATACTCATTTGGAAACGTTCGCTCCTAATGCAGAGCCCACAGTCCACCGTTGGATTTGTTTTGTTTTTTGATTTTTCCTTTCTCTTTTTAAATTTAGCTTTAATCACTTCCTCCCAATTAGAACATTGTTGTTTATACGTAGCCTCGGCGGACTTGTTATCATTGGTTCGTGTTATCACCTCTGTAAGTTTGTTTTGTGAAATGAGGAGGAAAGGTAATGAATCGTTTTGCTTTCTGAGATCACATAATTTTCCCTCTGAGATGCTCATAAAACAGTCAGGCGCTGATTTGGACGTCTATGATCACTTTTTGCAGCTTACTCCGGTGACTATCACCCTGGTGACAGGCACTGGCAGTCCCGTGGGTGATACCGCTCTGTCTTTGATAGACCATCCCTTGTAAACAGTCTCTAATCTCCGAGGAACAGAGTGGTGATTTGTGAGGTGCAGCCATCGCATCTGTCATTTGAGACTTGGAGGCCACGTGTGCGTTCAATCATAAGAAGAAAACTTGAAGTTAATCCAGTCTGTCAACTACATACTGTGTATGTCTTCCTCTTTAGATATTGTAAACCCTTCCTTGGCCAAACTTAATTGCATTTCATAGCAGAAGACATTCAGCTTTAGTACATTAATTTCAGCATCAAAGTTTCTATCTCGGCTCGATCATGAGGGTAAAAGCTGCCCTGAAGAGTCTTGCCAAAACATCTGGATCTTAATGGACCCTCATCAGCATCATCGCTGTTGTGTGACAAGCTTGGAACTTAACCTCAGGACTCATAAAGTAAAATACACAGGATGATTTCAAAACCACATTCCTGATGGTACAGGGATGATTCGCTTCAGCACTTCTGGAATAACCAAACAGGAGGCTGAGAGGAATCAGGATTTTGTAGTTCATATCTATCTCTTATCTAACTGGTACATGTAAGTAGCTTAAGTCTGGCAGAATACTCCAAACAAATATGGCAAATTTTCAAAAGCCGTGGATTCTGCAGCATTGTTAAAAAAAAAAAAAAAAAAAAAAAAAAAAAAAAATGGCAGCACAGTGTTTTCACTGTGGCACAGGGTCTCTTTTACATAAAGTGTCAATGTCAGCTGGAGGAGCTTTCACACTGCAGTACAAAGAGAAGAGTGAAGTAAGCCAGAGGTGGTTAGTGGACAAGGCTCTGCAGCGCTTGATTTTTGTTGCAAACTCACCATTTTCCCTGTGTGAACATGCCAAATTTCATTTTACTTTGAGAACACTTGAATAAAAGTGAGTTCCCTTACTAGGACTTCAGTTATTTGGAGTACACATGCCTGGGAGCTTCTACATTACAAGTTTTAAGTATTTAAACTTGACTTTAGTGTGGTTCACTTGTATGGTGGAGGACACTGCGATTCAAGTTTCACAACCAAATATAAAGCAAAGTGCTAGGAATGAAAACACACCACAAAGAACAAGTTTCAATAGGTATTTTTATTTGGTTTGTCTTTGAGTCACCAATCCTCAAGGTTTTGAATTACAAGCTCTGGTTATCTGAGCATTACAGTTCTCAAAATACATTTTCCTTTCCCTCATTTGAGTAGAGACCTGTGAAAGGTACTCGCTGGTTTTCTGTCTTTAGATTCAAGAATTTACCAAATCTAGTCCAATCTAATTTAATCTACACAAAGATAAAGTAGACTGCACCTGTGGTCACACTGTTACTCTTGACTTCTCTGTTTCAGATGGCAGCAGCAGTTGGAGTGTGATCCATGGAAAGTTCATTGCCATTAATGCAGCCAGTATGAGCTGCGCGTGTCCCCGAAGCCCAAAGGGCCTGTCGCCCTCCGCCCACCTCGCCGACGGCACCACTGACCTCATCCTCGTCAGGAAGTGTTCCCGTTTGGACTTCCTCAGCCACCTTCTTCGACACACCAACAAAGAAGACCAGGTAGGAAGGAAGGTTGAATGTTAACATAAATAATCGGACGCTGCTCTGTGCCATGAAAATAAGTGTGAACATTGTGCACGGGTCAACATATTTCTGAGCTTAAATGATCCAGGAAAATTCATGTTATTTGGATCCTCCTCCAAAAGTGAAGGAATCTTAAAATAAGATAAAGATAAATAAGAGATAAATAATATAAATAAATAAAATAAAACAAAAACTTTGAGACAATTTTATCCATCTACCCCAAAAACTCCCCATCAGTCCATGTGCTGCAGAATTTGGTGCTCAGCATCAAGACTTTCTCAATCTGTGCACTGATGAATTGAGAGTGTGTTAAGTCTGTGAATGAGCCTGCTTGCTGTGCTAGCACCTCCGTTTGCTGACTCCACTCTATTTCCCAACTATGGTTCACTTTAGTTCAAATGCCTTAGCCCTTGTGCCTTCCCACGTATCATAAATAACCTCCACCCTGGTCCAGAGAGGCACCAGTAATCGCTGCATCAGGGATATGCTGTATGGGAGAACAGGCTGATACCAGACTAATGCCCTCTCAGGATAGTGCAAGTATTACCAAGGGAAGTCTGGTGATTAGTAATTATTACCTCAGGAAGGACCTCGGGACGTTTATCCCATTTAGAAGAATCTTGTAAGTAATTTTAGTAGCTGTCTGGTGTGTTTTGACCCAACACTGACATCCTGAGGTGGGCTTGAGCTCTAAGATCAACATTTTGTAATAGAAGGACGAGTTTTACTCTTTGACCGAAACCCATTATATATTTGCAGCTTTGAATGCGAGAGGATTCAAACAGTTCATTGTCAGGTAAAGCAAAGAAAAACATGAAGAGGCTTTTGCTATAACAGAGAAATTTAGCAACTTAAGGAAAGACTTTCCTGCTCCGTGTGACTGGAAGTGTGACACTGGGCCCAGTCCAGTCAAGGAGAGGTGAGGGACTTGAGTCACATCAAGTCAGAATTAAGGCCACATACACACTACTACCTTTTAGGTTTTAAATACATCCCTGTTATTCAAGCACCTTAAACAGAGACTTTCCAAAAGTTAGTTTTCAAACTAAAAACTGCTGGAACCGTTTTAGTTTGAAAATTTCAAGCTCAACTTAGTCAAATCAGCCTCTAGTTATAAAATATGTGATTTAAGCTCCATCCACACAACTAACACTGATAAAAAGACTCGACTTGTCTTTGACTTGGTCTTCATGATTTGAGACTTGACCTAGACTTGAGATAGATGATTCAATTTTTTCAGATGTTTTTGCAATGCCCGCAAACCAGCTCTCATGGGGAGGGATTAAATCCAGAAATACTTACATCTAGATGTCAGGAGGAAAGAGAACGCAGCACGATGCAGCTTCCACAAAGAGATGTAAATGCCACAAAAATATAAAATATCAGGAAGGTTTTTAAGATGCAAGCAGCTGCAACAGTTTTCATAGAAGTTGAAAATAAAATTGAACTTTTCATGACCGCTTTCTTTAACTGATCAGTGACACGACTTGATCTGAGCAATGACAGAACTTGCTTTTCTTGCCTTGCAGCAGGGACTCGACTAGACTTGTTTGTTTCTCACCGCAGTAACTAATGACTTGCTTAAGACTTGAAGCTTAAGATTGAGACATGCAAATGTGTAACTTTTACCCCTATCAGCAGTCCAGAGTCACCAGCAAGGGATTACTGGATCGAACACACCACTGGAGATTGGAACTGGATCTATGGATTTTACCATTGATCGCTTGGTCCACCTCTTTGGTTCAGGCGGATATCTAACAACTGTTGGATGGATCATTGAGAAGTTTTCTTCAGACCGTTTTCCTGATGGTTTCCCTTTGACGTTTCCTCCAGTGTCACCAGGCAGTTAACATGTTTGCTTTACTGTGATATATCGTGATATCTGCGTCTCTAGTTTCGGGCTGTCTCAGCAGCTTAGCTCACAACACGCTGTGTTAGACAAGTAGTTGTATGAGTAAGGTGAGCGGGACTCTGCATCAGAGTTCACTTAATATCAGCATCACTGTCCAGCCAAGCGGAGAGAAACAAGGAGTGAGGAGCCACTAAGTGTATTCATGGCCTTGTCAGAAAGCCTTTTAGGCAGACCGTCCAGCTTGAATGCAAAGCGGCTGCAGTCATAAAGTGGGTCTGATGTGAAATAAATGGCTGTCACTCCGCTTTTGGGATGAGAGAGGGCGAGAAAGGGGGAGATGGAAGGTGTAGAGAGAGAGAAAGAGAAAAGAGGGGAGAAGAAAAGGAAAGAGAATAGAGAGAAAGTGGCACCCCGTGAAGTTGAAGAAAATAGTGTGCCGGACAAAGCCAAACCTTTCTGTGACACTGAGTGAGATGAAAGGGGATTTTGACAAAATAATTTCTTTTCATCTGTCTCTCTCTTTCTTCCCTCTTATACTTCTCTGCCATTTACATAGTTTTTATGCCCCTCCATTTTATCTGACCTCTTCTCTCCTTGCTTCCATTTCGTATTTATTCTCCTGTTTTGCTGTTTTCTTTTTCATAAATGGCGAAACAGATGCATAAGCCCACATGTAGTTTTGCTTTTCATTATAAAATCAGTAGGAGTCCATAAAAAGACAATAGAGGAGAAATTAACTTTTTACCTCACCCACCAGGAGCCAATAAACTAAAAAAGAATGACATGCCAAGAATCATTTTACCTTACAATGTAATCATCATATTTCAGAGAAATATTCCAATGCCTATTTTCAGTGCCATTTTATCTATAAAAATAAATAGTTTATGTTCAATTGGAGACGATTAAATGCTCAAAAAGTTTGTATTGTTTTTGGAATAATACCCAAGCACCCTGTGAACCCCGATAGTTTCACCCACCAAAGACATCAGATCAGGGACAGTTGACACTTGATGCATTTGTTTTGTTTATTGATGTTAATTTTGGACCCAAAATGGAGATGAAAGAGGAAACATGTAGCCTATATAGAATTTAGTTCTAAGGCAGAAAGACTCTATGTTTCTCAGTAATAAAATGAGTCAAATAATTCACTTCCTTTTGAAATTATTAGTTTCTGTAACATATTCACAAACAAATTTAAAAAGTTCTTTATCTTTCAGCTCATGTGTCTTCAGCACTTCTCTGAACATGTATTTTGACCTGAAGCAAAGCCATTTAAAACAGTGGGGATTTAACCTCTGCACCATATGTGGACACCACTGTTCCTCCATCCACTCATCTTTCCCTCCCCCTCCTCTCATTCATCTCTGCTTCCCCCTCCCCAGTTTGACCACTCGTTTGTGGAGGTCCACCGGGTGAGGATGTTTAATTTCCAGCCGTGGCACCAGGAGCTGGTTTCTCAAGAAGTCCTGCGCGAGACCCCAAAGAAGATGGGCTTCAGTCCCACATGCTCCAGCCAAACAACCTACAATCACATCAAAGCCCACAGCAGCTGGAACTGCGATGGGGAGATCCTGCCTCACGCTGACATCCAAGTCAGGTAACTGATCACAGAAACAACTGTGAACATAGCATCACACACACAGTAAACTTGCTCCATGCTTTGCAGCTTTCTGCTTTGTCAGAAATAAGGACGTTAGCTTTAGAAACTTGGCACCCCTGAGAAGAAAAAAACAGGAAAATGTATTGTTACTTGTCTATAAAGATGAATGTCTTGCACTTGTACGTGGTTTTTCAACACTGTAAAACTGAATCAGTTGTTCTGTCTGCTAAAGAATGGGACACTTCAATCATTTTTCCTATTTGCCCACTTATTTTCACATTTTATGAAACCTGTAATGAAAGACTGCTCTCAGCATAGATGACGACTGGCAAATGGCTTTGAATCTGTGCAAATAATATGGTAGAAGCATTATAATGGAAGACATGTAGAAATACTTTGCTCGTACCTATTGCATCACCATGGTCGGATATTCACAGTTAAGACTTCTCTTCAGGGTGTTAAGCTGCACTGTTAAATTGCTAAAATGTTTCAGAGTATCATGAATAGAAGCCTAAGCCATAGACCATGTTCTGTATTCACAGCGCACTGAAAACAACTTTTAGCCACACTAGCTTTTGATCTTGGCCAAAATTTCTCAATAATGAATGAAATTCTGTACGAACGTTCGTGTTGCTCATCACCTGAGTAGCAGCAGCGGCCATTGTGGACACGTTAGGCTTTAGGTCCAATGTCCACAGTGTCCACTATGTCTCACAGGTGCTAGCATAGCCGGAGACTCCTATTCTTGTCTACTGGTACAACACTATGATTTGATGATAACAACAAGATGCCAAAGTTTAATATCTGCACACTGTAAGTGCCAGTGTGTAAAGTTGTCACGATCGATGAAAATGAAGTATTGCCTCTTCTTAATATTCACCGGCGATAAAGAAATTCTCCTACTTGGCTTGACAGAAAGGAGAACAGCAGTGCCATTAGCACTGCTGTTGTCCAACAGTGTCTGATCTGGAGACTCTTTCCCTGTTCCCTGCTTGACGATCTTGGCACCTCGGTGGAATTGCCCCTTCCCCCCACTGTCGTTATTCTGGCCCTGTCCACACTTCAGCCTTCCCCCTACTATCAGATCTCTATATAGCTGGTGTGGCACAGCTTGACGCATCATTTATTTCATGCTCCATTGTACTTTGCCAATGATGCATGGCGCTGTAATGTTGCTAATTTAATGGCCCTCCCCATGTTAAAAGGCTACTCCCCTTTAATTAAAGCAGAAGTCCGTCCTTTTATTGCCTCTTCCTCTCTGCTAATCGTTCTTGGAGTGAGCCAGCCAGAGTGCTGCTCGGATAATTAATGGTAATAGCCCAGGCGAAATGGAAAGAAAGTAAAAAAGAAAGAGAGAAGGTAAGAGTTTTGCTTTTAAAGTTACAAATACACATTTGAAAGTGAAACTCAAGGTGCCATAATGATTGAAACAAACAAACAAGTGTAGTTAGAGTCGACTTATGTAACTCAAAACTGAAACATGCCGGTTCCTTGATTTGAGAGTTATTATTGTACTGAACTCTTGTTATTTTTGTCCTGTGTATGATATATGTCTGAACCATACTAATCTATTATATTCACTGCTGCAGAGCCAGATGTTCCAGTTAAAATACAGGTATCCTTGAGAAGACAAAATTTGCAGGCAGTAATTGCAGTTCTCCAACATACTGTACCATAGCAACCATTTTCCCTTGGAACTGCTTCTTTTTTAAGTGAGAATACTTAGACCTATGCATCAGGATCTGTTATGTGTGTCAGCCCCATCTGTATTATAACATCTGTTATAGCGGCCCTTTAAAGGTCTTTATACTTTACACACCACAAAGATTGTCTCACTTTCAAGTTTGCGTGTCAAGTCTGCACACAAGGGTGCCGTTCCATTGCTTTTACATCTGCCACATGGACAGTAAAGTGTCATTGAAATGAACATAGTCATTAAGTTGATGGTTTGTTATTCAGGCTAAATGATGCGTTGTGTGTGTGTGTGTGTGTGTGTGTGTATTTGTGTGTGTGTGTGTGTGTGTGCGTGCGTGTGTGTGCACTCTTTCTCTCTGCAGTGTCCAGTGCCAGTTGATCAGGCTGTTTGCCCGTGGTATCGAGGAGCAGCAGCAGCAGTAGTGTGTGTTTGAAGACCTTTGCACACTGTGGGCCCTGGAGCCAAGCACGCACAGTGGACTTAAAGCTGGACGGGATATTTTGCCACTAGAAAACAAAACACGAAGTTGCACTTGGCAAGATCGTCCCGGAAAAACACATGCATCACATCAGTGTAAACCCCAAATGCTGGCATCCCATCTCTCTTTAGTGTGTTGGCCTGAATGATAGCGAGAGAGCGAGCTCACCAATGCCTGTAAACAAAAAGGAAAGATGAAGATGCAAAGACGTCACTGAAGACCGAAAAAGAGGCAACCTGGGTGTTCACACAGCAACATTAAAAAAAAAAAAAGAAAAAAAAAAAGCTGAACTGGACTGAGTTGGATTCAGCCACAACAATCAGCTAAAGGTTTCCATACTGCAATGAAAGAGGACGCAAATAGGATTTCTCCCTGTACAGAGAAGAGAGACAGCCAAGCAGATACAGCTTTGTATGAAGGGAAAAAAGAAATGCCGGTGAAGTACGCTGATAAACTCAAATGACTTAAAATGCCAGGGCTGCACCACAAAATAAATAAAAACAAATAAATAAATAATTTAAATACACGGACAATCTGATCGTCCCTTTTTGGGGAAAAAAATAATTTCATCTGTGACCCAGGTGAAAGCAGATATGAGCCAAGGGCACTAATGAAAAGAGCTGAATACCCTGCTAATACACTAACAGGACCCCGGTGGCTTGTGGGTAATAAGGCAAAGTGGCTGCTAAGTGATTTGGTGTGTCTCAGCACTGCTGCACTGCACCTGTGGCTCTGAGCTCTGCTGCTCTCTGGCTAAAAACTAGACATTCAGTCACCTGGGATTAGCCAGAATTATACATTGTTAACATTATTAGAGATTATCGATTGTAAGGCTCTGAAATTAGCCTCATTTAGCTCCTTTTAGTTGTAGGTCAAGCTGGTCTTGATGAGTCTGGAAAAGAAAATCAGCAACTTTTATATTTGCTAGTCGTGCGTCGATAAAACTGTATTAAACTGCATACATGATAATAATGGTAGTGTGTGTATGCGTGTGTGTTAAGGTTAAGTGTATTTTCCACAATCCCTTTCGAGACGTGCAATCGTTGCTGTGTGTGCACGTGTGTGTGTGCGTGTGTGTGTGTGTGTTAATATGTCTGTGAAGGTGCCAATGTGATGAGTTAGCTATACCACAATTAGCCTCATGACTGCCATTTTGCAGATGTTCTCTCACTGCAGCCAACACACTGCTAACTCAAGCACCCACAGTATAGATAAGCAAAAACGGGCACACACACACACACACACACACACACACACAGTTTATATCTGTCTATAAAGGTGTGTCCGATATTCAGTCTTTCTGCCTCACACACCCTCATATATACACACACACACACACACACTCCTTTTAACAACAAAAGCCTCATCCTGTCTTTGAATCCTCTCCAGTTCAGTTAATACTGACTCCACATGTCAATAATGCTTCATCTTTAGTGCTCACTTTTGTCAACTTGCAGTATGATGCCCTTTCAAAGACGCCTAAATCCTCACACACACACACATTAAAATGCAAGGAGGCAAGAATCATTGTAGGGATTTAGCAATTTATGACTGAAAATGCTGATTTGATTCCCTTTGCTTGTTAAAACGTTTTTTAATGATACTGCCCCAAATGGAATTGAGCAAGCCAGGCTAACTAGCTTCCACCCATGGCTTGAAAAGTTAAAGCCAGCTAACCTAGCTTGCTAAAATGAGCATTTATTACTTTTTGTTTTATATTATTTTGACATATAAAGCTCCCATACATTGAATTGTATGTCCCTAAATTACACGAAGGTGGGCTTTTGGCTACCATTAGCTTTCTCTTTTTTTAAACTCAGTACAAAGGGGAGTCCGCTCTCTACATTACTGCGTATGAATCACGACTCAAAGTAACTAATGTGGAGACACAAAGGATGTTTTTATTTATTTATTTATTTTGAATTCATGGCGGCGAATAAAGTGACAAAGTGACGTCTAAAATCCCAGATTTTACGAAGCATGACGCTGAGCCCCAAATGCATCTGTGTTGAATTGTGTTGAATATGAAGTGATACAATCTGTTTTTGCCAGGGCCAAAAAAATGAAGGACCCTGGAGGACCCTGATGTACACAAATCAAACAAACACCAAGGATGTAATATAGCCTACTGATCTCTTGCTAAAATTAATTTTGATTTCAGCTGGATTTTAGGTTTTTATTCATTTTCTTTTATTCAGTCTTGCTGTGCTCTCCACTGCATAAACAAATAAATTAAACTGTGATGTAAGTAGTTATATGATCTCTTTTCCTCAAATGCTTTAAAGTGCTTTTGAAGTGTGTTTTTTCCCTCTATCATTTCTTCATGGTGTGCGCTAAACAAACCGGTGTTTTATTCCCTTCTTTTCTTTTTCCTCTCTCACACACACACACACACACACACACACACACACAAACACACACACTCCTACGCATGCACACAAAGGTCAGCTCTCCCTTGCTTCGGCTTTCTCAATCTCACTCTCCCTCTGTCTCACTGTATGAGTGGAATTTAATAGGGTGCTCTGATGTGAGCGAGATGTTTCATTAAAGAACATCAGACATCAAAGGTCTCTGCTGAGATGGAGTGGTATTTCAAGCTGTGCTCATTCTGCACACAGTCTGGATCTTGTTTCTTTTTTGATACCACAAGCCAAATCCAAAATGTCAGACGGCACAAGAGAATGGAAATCTGAAATTGGTAACTATAATCATTTAAAATTTCTGAACCACAGACATGCACAATGTAGATTAAATTAATTTGGTTGCCAACATATCCCAAAACAATCTCCTTTTGGTGTTAATTATTCACCTATACTGACAGTTAAATCTAGTACTAGAGCAGCTATTCTCTGAAATATATAGTGTCCATGCTCTTAAAATCATAAGACCTCCGAGTCATCTATAAATTACTTCACAAATTGACCTTTTGAAATGTTTTCTTCTGGCAAAAAAGGAATTTCTTATGTTTTAAGTGTATTCTCTGGAAATTGCTGCTGAAACCAAACCACATTTATTATTAGTATATAATATTTATTATCTTTCATGGGACATGCAAAGATACCTAACTTAGAATTACCTAGTTACGACGGCATATCTGTCAAAACCACAGAAGAAACCACACATTATTCGTTCATGACTGAACAGCGATGTCAGTGGCCCAAAGAATATGTAATATACAGTGCCAGTCAAAAGTTAGGTCTTACTTTCCAAGACTGGGAAAGTCCAGAAAGATTTGAGCAGCACATATCCTCAGGCCTAACATCATGGACTAATGAACACGACACAGAAATGGACATCCTAAATTATAATTTATAATGCAAATTACACAAATTAATGAAATAACCTTATTATTAAAGTTCAAGGACTTAAATTAAAAAAGATCTTTAATTAACTAGTAAAAACGTGGAAAGCTTTAAAAGCACAGGGTTTTACAATTTTATATTTTACCAAAATTCTCAACACCCTATTATTAGTTAGTCCCTCCCCCTGTGCCTTTAGAAGTCAATGCCCTCAGCTTTTAACACAGACTGTTACAAAATTTGTTGTGCTCGAGCACTGATGTCATCATCATCCCATGACATGTAAACAGACCTTGATTTGTAAAATGGTTGCAGTGCCACTTTGAAGCTCGAGCTCGTACATGTGATGTAAAAGGTTTGACTCATAGTGATAAACCATGGAAAATGACGATCTGACTCGGCGGCTCTGCGGAGCACATTAGCGTCATTCAGCGTCATTTTGGTTTTATGACCTGCAACTTTAATGTTTTTGCTTCTCTCAGCGCTCTCATTAGTGTCACTTCCAGCCGCAGCAAGCAGCTGGTTTCAACAAAATAGCTTTAATAAACTCGCTGGGTGCTGACTGTCCAGCACCAGACAAAGTTAAGCAACTTGCTGGTGAACATAATGAAGCAATTATATGCTAAAGAGCATCTTGCCCTGCCTCTCCCAGGTGGCCAAAAAAAATCTATCGTTGCAGATTTAACTACCTCTCAGGGTACATGTTAGATGGAAATATACTGAATATGTCTTACTCAGAGATCCACTTATTGTGTGTGCACTTAATCTTTAGTTAATATACAAAATCTATAATATCAAAGTGTATAATTATAGCCTCCTGCTACTACTTTTGAGTACCAAAGTGACTGCACTATTCTGCTGTTATATGCAGCTATTGAGTCTCTGTAATGACTGATCGTTCTCAAAATGGTCACACATTACTCTAATACAAGGACTAGTGTGGCAACAAACACCAGGGGGATCTTCCAGCCACTCCAGTCTGCAGCAGCAACTAAAATTGTTTTCCCTCTGTCTCTTTTTCTTCCCTCATTTTCTTGCTTTGCTACTTTCTTATTGATTTATTTTCCATCTGCTTGTCTGCAGCCCATTGAGAGCCGCTATCTCATTCCCACATCCCACCTGAGACACAAGGTGAGACGAAACAGGCGGGCAAACACCCTCTGCCGCATGCACACACAAAAAGCGGTTGGCTGTCCTCAATTCACCTGTGTCTTTACCTCAAGAAAGGTTTCCTAACAGGACATGACGGTACTGCCGCGTCCTCTGGACACTCTTATTCACACTCTCACCTTCACACAGACACACGCTTACACTTTCACACTCTCATTTGCATCCACACGTCTTGCTTTTCTCTCCTCGAATAAAGACTCTCACCTGAAATATGCTCTCGTCCTCTCTTCTTTTTTAATTTCCTCCTCTCTACCCCCATCTGCCTTCCAAACACATTCTCTCCAGAGACCCTGGGGCTTTATGAGGTGAGTTGCGGACCTACTGTGAGCCTATACCAGATTTCTGTACCTTATCCAACATTATTTTCCTGCTAACCTTTGTCTCATCTCTGACACACACAGGCAGAGAAAAGCCAGTCTGCTACAGGCACACAAGCAAACTGTGCAGAGGTGGCAAGTAGAAAAGGTGAAGTCAGTTAAGGTGCTTTGGTGGCAGGCAACACTATACCCGCATTAGTTGCATGACAAATAATTACAGCGGCCTGATCTGGAAAATTATTGTTTTCCCACTCCAGGACGGCCAACTAGAGCCAAACACAAGCATAAAGTATTTGCTTGTGTGAGAGACTGAGGGGAACGAGGGGGGCGGTGTGAAAGCTTTGTGAGTGAAAAACAGAGAAGGAGGGACAAACAGAGCAGATTTTGCAGGGGTGGTGGTCCAAACAGCACTTCTCCCTGTATTGATTGGAATGGGCTCCCTGTGAGAGATTTAGATCAATGAGGCCATAACAGTCCATCTTCTCAGTCAGGAGCCACTACCGGCCTCTTATCTCTCACTCTCACCCACACATACCTTTACTCACACATTTCAACCCACTAATGCACTCACACATGCTGGAGGTCAGACCTCAAAGCTCAAACCAGCAATGTTGTTGTTTTTTAATCAATAAATCATAGATATTCATAGACGATTATCTGCTGGAGAGAGTGTGTTTGTGTGTGTGTGTGTGTGTGTGTGTGTGTTTCAGTTTGTCAGGTCTGCTCAGTTGATTATGCCAAGATAATCTCATTTAATTACATCAAAAAAGTGTTTGCATTCACGTCTCCTGATCTGATAGTGACTGCTCTTGTACAACTTTCACTCTATAAAGGGTTTAAAAGTTTTAACTAGAGTTGAGATAATTTGACTTTTTGATGAAATTATTGGATAGATGATCAATGGAAAAATATTCAACATGTATTTTGATATTTGATTAATTATTTCAGTCAGAATCAAAGCAAAAATAACAGGTTCTCAACTGTCAGGGTTTTTTTTGTCTGATATAATTGGATAGCAAGTATCCTTGAATTTTTTTGTTTTGTTTTGTTTTGTTGTTTTTTTTTTTTTGGGGGGGGGGGGGTGGGGGGGGTTATTGGTTGTACAAAAAAAGCCATAATGATAAACTTTGTGAATATTTTTTCTTGACGATTGCGGCTAATAATGGTTGACCTGCAAGTCAAATACAACGTGCATTGTCCATTGTTGGTCCTTTAGACTTTAGACAGATGTTTTCTGACGTCATTTGTCTGTGTCTCCTTGATCCATTTCAACTCACTGTTGGAAAAAAAAAAGTCAGTTAAGCTAAGGCTCAAAAACAAGATCGTTGAAATAAGTACTTGTTTAAAATCAATTTGAGTTACTAGATCTTTAGAACTTAGGTTCTGTTGACATAATGGTAACAAGAATAAACTTGTTGTCCCCCACGTTCTTGTATCTGTTTGTCTATCTAATGATAAAGACCATGTTATTGGTCATAGTCACTAGTCAAAAGGTCTGAGCAAAAGCTAGTAAGTGGACCTTGAGTTGAGATTGTTTTGTCTGCTAAAATTTTCAAGTTCAAGAAGGAACTCCACCTTTAAGTCAACATGGATAAAAAGTCTGGAAGTGATGGAAAATTAGGACTTTTACACTTCCATGACCATCTGTGGATGAAGACCATGATGTGGTCAAAAGATCTGGAACCTGGAACATCTTCCAAGTTTAAAATTGAGCAGTCAAGCTCAACATTTACTAATGCTTCCTAGATTAGTTATTAGACATCAGTAAGCAGTAGAAAGTAGTAAAGTAAAGTAGAAAACGTCTTCAATTCAACTAGTGAGCTCAGCGTGATGGACGCCATTTATTACAAATCATGACTAGTCTGAAGAAGTGATTGAATCAGCAGAAGCACATGAAAGCTCATTATAAAGTCATTTTTTTTTAACTTTATATTCAACCATTTTCCTTATTATGGTAATAATGAGTAAAAGCCAACACTCAAAGTGAGAGGCCCTTGAATCAGTATTAAAACAGCAATTAGCAAGACTATACGCCCAGCATCTTCTTAAACTTGCAAATCGTAATAATCATCTCAGATCAATGTGCTAATATGTAATTTACTCCACAATGCTTTTCATTTTAGGGGAACTTTAGCTCAATGTGCACTAGGGGTGAAAACCTTCTGCCTGTGGTGCTATCATTTTAAATGAGTTGGGTTTTCACTGATCACTTGCTTCAGTTACACTAATGCATACCTACGTCGTCTTTGCATGCTATTTATGAGTGTTCCCAGTCAGTGCAGGCCTGTCAGAGAGTCTTTAAAGTGACCAGCATCGATGCATTAGCATATTGATGGTGGACAAGTGACAACATAATGAAACACTCTGCAAGATTTTTCTCTCTGATAAGGCAGAGGTTTATTTATATTGGTTTATATATGTTATTAAATATATGATGAAAAATCCTGTGGAAAACTGAACATACCACTGCAGAGAAATTACACATTTATTGTAGCACCATCATTGTCTTGTAGTATTTCACTGTAAGTTTGTCTTGACCTAAGGTTTTAAAATTGTCTAGTTTTCCTATTGTACTCCATAATTGGTAACTATAATGTGCTCTTAGTTACTTTTTAAATATTGATATCAAAGGAAAGTAAGTTCAAAATAATTAGTCTTAAAGCGCTTTATCAATAGACAATGAAAACCAGGCAGCAATTACAAGCTTGTGACTGATAACTTTCCAATCAATAGGAGACAATCTCCATCTGACAAGCCATCGCTTATAATTTAACAATGCTGCTTTGGGGTAAACACATAAATGATTAAACATTTCAGTGCCATTAAGCATAGATGATTAAAATAAAACAAAGCTGGATACGAGGAGGGGTTTTAATGACAAAATCGATGTATAGAGTAGGAAAGTCACAATTGAGTCAAATTATTGGTGCTGTCAACATGACTGTAAAGGTCAAAGTTACAAATGAGTGAAAGCAGAAATATTTTTAAAAGTCTGAACGGACAATAATAGGATTGTCTTCTCATGTCCAACAGGTTGCATCAACCTTCATCCAAATTAATTCTCGGCAGATTTTTGATAATGTAACGTTTTCACAATAGAAAACGTGACGCTGTATAGAATTTGTATGTTGTGGTTATGGTTTACTGTTCTCATCAAAACTACATTTTGAAATGAGAAATGGTCCCAATGCAAACTATGGATTATCATTGATAACTGAAGATGCACTGAAGCAGTAGGCTGGATCTGTATCAGCCATGACATGACTGATCCACTTTAACCTTAACTGCCATTAAATACATTGATTCCACCAACTTAGTTTTTAGTGCCACAGCAATCCTCATGTTCAGGAGATTCACAGGTGGCATCACTCATGGGAAGCAGGACGTGACACATTATAGCCATTTGAGAGGGACAAGAAGTCCTGACTTTAACCTGAATGGAAAGCAGCAAAATATCCATCCATCAATTATCTACACCGCATATCCGTCAGGGTCACGAGGGGGCTGGAGCCATTCCCAGCTGACGTAGGACACACCCTAGACAGGTCACCAGTCCATTGCAGGGCCAACACACAGAGACAAACAACCACTCATGCTCATGGACAATTTAGAGTCACCAATTAATCTAATGCACATGTCTTTAGCACACAGGCACAGAGAGAACATGCAAACTCCACACAGAAAGGCCCCAAGCTCGGGAATTGAACCCAGAACCTTCTTGCTGTGAGGCGACCGTGCTAACAAAGTATAAAAACTCAAAAACGAAGTAGGCAGACAGATCTGCTTCCCACTCTCCACAGCACCCATGTCAGTGTCCACACTGTGAAGTTGGGTGGTGCTCATACCCACTGAATCCACAGTGGCACTTCGGCCCCGGCTTTGTAGTGACAAGTCATTACCTCAGCTGGTGCTTTGTTAGCAAACAGGGACTCTGTTGCTGGAGCAATCTACTCATTACTTGTTAATCACTTGAATAGGAGGCCCTGTTTGTGCATGTGCGACTCGGGTTTATGTGTGTTTGCACAAACACATTCGGTGAGGACTGTGTTGGGTTGTTTTCTGCTAAGCACAGACGTTGTTGTGTTCCTAATGGTGCTTGAAGTAATTACACCCTATAATGTTACTCGCCATCTAGTCCTCTCCAGCAAGCCACAGCATGGAAGTACAGAAGTACCATGCACGCGCCACCATTCTCCCCTAAATGACTCCATTAGCCAGAAGGCATCTGCAATCACTTCTTCTTGTGCAAGAATATGAGGCACGCTTCAGCAACAGCCTAACTGACTGTACGTAAGGGGTGGCTGGTCAGCAGGAGCAAACACACAAACAAATTATTAGTTACGGTCGTTGTTAGAAGTCTGTGTGTGTGAGGGAGAGATTGAAGTCTTTGTTCCGTATTGTTCAACAAATCTACTCTCAAGTCGTGGCGCTGGGTCCTCTTTAGCATACTTTTCAAGCTTGACTCAAGCAGCCTGTAGTCTTTTGACATATAAAGGGTCAAGATGATCAAGTGCTTTTGTTGCCTAACCCTAACAACAGGTTGGACTTGAGATGCAAAGCCTGGTCCCTGGTGCGACAGTCGTGTGCTCTATATACCCGCCATTCACCCTAACCACTCTGCTGCCATTAGTGAATGAAGTCCTTCAAACACTGAAGAAATATGTTGCCCCCCCATGTTGAAAAAAATGGGCATCCAGTGCATTAAAACGTGATTGCAAAAGGGGTCCTGACCAAGTGTCCATGTGTGACGAGTTGGGAGTGAGAAGCTGTTCCCTTTCTCTAGAAATTTGCCCTTGAACAGCAATGCACTGTGTGTGGAAGTGGAGAAGACATCCTTCTAGTTATTATATATATATATATATATATATATATATATGTGGTTACACTTACAAACGGTGGCATTTCTTTCACACAGTTATCTCACGGCTCAATATTTATTTGCTACTCATATTTAGGGCTTTGGATTGGATTGGATTTCTTTGAAGGGAAGTGTGGCTGCACCTTAATAAACTAAGAGGAATTAAAAAAAAAAAATCAGTTCAAAAAGCCTTTTCGTTCGTTTTAAACCAGCATAATCCAACAAGCTGTAAACACAAAACGTAAGTCCAAATGTAAGTCCAGTTTTTCTCTTAACTTTTTCTGGCCTCCACCTACTGCTGAAGGAAATACCCGGTGCTAGCAAGCCGCAAATCTTTCTGCTATTTGATGCTGGGCAGGTACAATAGGTTTATGAGAGCTTTTACATTGCCTTTGTCTAAAATTGACATGGATGAGAGCTCTGAGAGTGAAGAACATTAGTGGAGGTGTGATCAGAAAATGGGCTGAAAGACACCAAACTTATCTAATACATGTCTCTCTGTGTCAAGAGACCGGTTCAGTTTCATCATTTGCAAACCCACTGTATGGGGTCCCCCTGGGTTCAATCCTGGGTCCCATTTAATTCATCAATTACATGCTTCCTTTCTGTGGCATCTGCAAATATGTTTACGTTTTATTTTGATATAGATGACACATAGTTGCATCTCCCAATCAGACCTAGCAATCTTCTGTGAGCGTCTTACTGTTATATAATCCTGGATGTTAGAAAACTTCCTCCGATTAAATCACAATATATTGTGCTTGAAAAAAGAACACAAATCACAGAAAATCCAGTGAACTAACAAATTAAGTCAAGTCCTCAGCCAAAAATATTGGATTTGTGTTTTGAACCCCAGGTAAAGAAAGTCGTGCTGTCACATTTGAGAAAAAAAGCCAAGTCTTTTATTTCAGCCACAGATCTGTAGAAACTCCATGCATTTATTTCCTCCCGCCCTGACTACCTGTCTCAGTCAGACATCAATACACAGCCAACACTGAGTTGAAAATGCTGCAGCTCGGCTCCTACATTGGTTCATATCACCATGGTCTTCACACCCACTGCCTGTTTATTTTAACATTCTTTTACTTACTTTTAAGGTCCCTCCATATATTTCTGAGCTTTTATCCCCCACAAAGTGGACACAGCCTAAAATCCTCTGGTAGAGCATCACTTGCCATTCTCAAGTCTAAGGAAGTATGGCTTTTCCTGTCAAGGCCCCTAAAAACGTCTTAGAGGAGATCAGACTCTCCAGTTTTATCTCACATCTTAAGAAGCTGAGCGTTTATAAAACGGCTAGCATTTGCATTTTACTTTGATTTGTTTGTATTTTTTACATTGACAGTTGTGAAGTACTTTGTTACTTTTACTGAAAAGTATTACATACATACAATAAATTATGTTACAATTTGACAATATGATATTATATGATAGTTTGAAGGATTTGAGTTTTTGGTAATAGTTTTGAACACTATTTTGTTTCTTCTTCTCCTCTGAATATTTCCCTAAAAGTCAAATATCAAGTGTGAGTTTATCGTTTACTAACATAATTAAAAATTTATAGTCATTTGATTGGAGTACCAGCAGTTAAGAATAATGGAGGCAACCATCTCAGTGAGAAGTCACTGATTAATTTGTTGTATTGTTAAATATTGTGTGAAAATTGAAAAAGCAATATTTTGTCCTCTTTCTTTTACACTGGTTTGTAGTAGGTGGGTGGAAAATTGTAAGATGACACATGCTTGCCTCTGTTGTCAGGCTATTGTCAGTTAAATCCGATTAAACTATCCCCACACAAGCCTGATGAAGAAGATTAGCTGTTTCATCATTAAACTCTTTATTCATGAATAAAAAAAGGAACAGCCTGGGACAGGAAATGATCTTTTGTTATATTCTGTGCAAGTTTTCAGGGGCTTTAAATGAAGTAGAAGATTCATGTTGTCACTTGTAAACACCCTCTATATCATGAGGGGGTGACCTTCAACCTTGACTGAGTTTTATCCATATTGCCTTCTTGCAGTACAGGATAGAAATGGTCCTTTTCACTGTCCCTTGGTCTGTGTCGAGGCAAGATGCAGCACAATCCAATATTAATGTACCTCAGCCAGTGTGACTGAAATGACTGCCGCCATAAGGCAGTTTGCCCCACAGAAAACTTTAAGTGATACCTCCAATCACCCTTACAACCCAAGCCTTAATCCCCTGAGGGATATTTTGTTCAAGTCATTTTCTCCTGTGTCTTTCCTCTCCTGCTTCCTCCCTGCCTCTTCTTCTTCTTCCTTATACATTTGATGTCACAGACTTGTTTTCTGTTTATGACTGTGGATGATTGAGGCACGATGCTCCAGTGTCAGCTCTGCTCCAGGGAAGAACACAGCAGGACATGGACAAACAAAAAACTGTCACCTTTTAAGAGTGGTTGAGCTGACATTGGGGGATGAGTGTGAATGTCTGAGTGTGTGTTTCAGTGTGTGCATACGGCTTTCTCCCTGGGGGCAGACATCTTATCTCGGCGGCATCAGGGAGAAAAATAGGCCAATATGTCGGTGCAAAGATGCACTGTGGGTGAGAACGGATAACAAGACCTTCTGATTTACCCGCAGTGACAGGACCATAGGGCGTCCTACTTTACTGTGTCACCAGCCATCTCTGACCAACTCTGAGAGACATGGTAATGGAGAAGGACTTGATGGAAGGGAAGGAAACACACCCTTTAGTCGCATCATCCAGCATATTGCAGCATCTGTTGGCAGTGAGGGAACCCAAGCTGTCGTATCTGACATGGGTTGACAAAAAGCGTGTGTCCAAGTCCAAGGAGATGTGCTTGGTTTGTTAGATCTGGCATCTCTACAGCAACAGCACAATCAACAAGTCACCAGAAGTCTGTTCATTTTAAACTTCAAATCCAGCATCGAGAGGGAATGTTGTGAAGATGTGGCTCGATGCTGCAACACAAGCCCCATGACTGGTTTTTGATTATGAGCTGTCCCGTGTGTTATAATATTGAAAAAAAGACTGAGACTGATAACTTGAGGAAAGATGGCTACGGATTCTAACATTAGCTCTATGTTCCTACGCTCTAAACTCACTCCCTGATCATATATCTGAAAATGTCTTGTCAAGCTTAATGGTTAATGGTTTGATACACTTGATGGTTTGCCTCCATTCATTGTGTAAGGGACCCTCAGAAAAGACGTAGTCTGCATTTCTGAGGAAAGTTGTAGGTTGCTGATTTTCACAAAGCTGCTTGCCATCCTCACAGGTGTCAACATGCTCAAGGTGAGAACTGGCAAAAAGGTTTTTTGAACAATTTCCAGTGAGTTCTATATGCATATATGCCACAATACACTCAACACACGGCAATAGGTCATACAAACTAGTTTAACACGTCTGAAAGCAACTGGGTTTACAGCTGTTCAGCACATCCACACTCAAAGTCAAGGTGAAAACTCATCAGAAATGAGGATAATGGAGCATATTTTCTTTCCTTTAAAGTCACTGGCTCGCACTTGACTGTACACAAGTGAAAAAAAATCCTTGTCTACTCTCTCACCAAACCTGCCACAGTGACGATCACTCCCCCAACCATCTATCCTGCAACATATGCTGGAGAGTATGTGGATCTTAGCCAACAGCCCTAGAAATCATGATCATTCTGGAGAGAGCAGCGTTTCTGTTTGTGCATTATCAAACCAACCGCTCAGAAAAACAAATGCTACTTGAGCATTCAGTCTCTTATCCGCTGAGCTTTGCTTATTCCTTCTGGAGCCTCTCAATCATATAAGTGGTCATTCCATCTGAAAGCGAAGTTGTGCATCGCAAAGGAGACATCTATGCAGAGCATCACTATCACTCTCTGATCATCCACTTCTTGATAGGTGTTCTGGTATAACTCTTAATTTGTATTCCCAAAAATTTCATTCATCCCATGACGCTCTCTGGAATAGATCTTTAGAGCATGTGAGATGCAGCCATGTCCCCGAGTCCTCTTCTTTCAGCGATTGAGCACTCGGGGAAAATCCAGTGATTGAAGGTCCTCCAGTGCCCCCATCAGGATTTTTTCTGCACCTCCAGTCCACCTCTCTTCATCCTTTCTCTCATCTTCAGCATCTCATGCTCATTTCGTTTGTTTCTTCCCTCTCTACCAAATCAACAACATCTTTCTTTTTCCTCTCTCTCTCTCTCTCTTTGTTGTGTGACTCAGGAAAGCCCCGAGTATTGCTGTTGGGTGAAGCCATTAAGAAACAGCAAATAGACACGTCGGGTCTGCAAACAGTGTTGTGTGTGCAGGTGGTGCAGAGCTAACAGACAGAAATCATTACACTGTTCTACTCAGATCGCTGCTGTTCCACTGGGACTGAGCCTCCACAGGCTCCACACACAATGATGGGTACATGTAGATCAAATCACATATGGTGCAAAGGAACATAAGAAATATAAGTATGTTAATGCAGACTTACAGGTACATACTGGAAGTGAGTGCCTGACAGGGAGAATTATTGTTCATGAAGAGAGGACACAGAAGGGACAGTGAGACAGGAAGTAGTGAGGATAAAAAAAGAAAAAAAACGGGTGAATGGGGTGAAGACGCACAGTAGGGGGGGAGCAAAGCCAGCAAGCTAAAAGAAAGGAAGAGACAAACCTAAATCTCCACTTGTTATTGTACCTGAGGCCACAGAGTCAGCTCGCTCTGCAGCCTGGCTAATGGTGCAGCATTCGGCAGCATATTTCACCAGACACATTTACATTTGCTACCGGTCTGACCTAGTCATAGCACATCTCTCCCTCATTTGTCCCCTATGTGTGTGTGTGTGTGTGTGTGTGTGTGTGTGTGTGGGGGGGGGGGGGGGGGGTGCACCAAGGATAATGACGGCATTGATCAGAGACATCCCCAATGGGTGGTCTTGTTCCGTCAAGGCTGAGAGAAAACGAGAGGGAGAGAGAAAGAGAGCAGGGCCGAACGAGATGCCCTCTGTTGCTACCCGCCTCATCGCATTAGCCAATCAAATATCCATCTTGGCTGTCGCCTTCCTGCTCCATGCAGACTATCAAAAACTAATCTGCTGCCCTGTTTTTATCGCCTGTCATGTCTCTATTCCCTCCTTCCTTCATCATCCCTTGCTCCCGCTTAAAAAGTACCGTCTTTGGCTCACACTTCTCACATCTGCAGCTGATTTAAAAACCTCGAGAAAAAAATATGGTGCTCCTCTTTTTTTAGTAATTCAACCAATTTAGACTGATTTGAGTGGGGTATTAAAACAACTTTATAGTAATAGTTTATAAGGACAGGTGACATTAAATGAAAAAGCTGAAGAAATGAGTGGAAAATATAACAAATATAGATGCTTCTGTTGGCTACAGGTCACTGAATGGTTGGATGAGTACGAAATGGATGTGAATCATATGCTATGGCCTTCACAGTCCCCTGTTGTCAACCTAATTAAACACATTCACATTTACATTTATTCATTCAGCAGATGCTTTTATCCAAAGCGACTTACAAGTGAGAGACATCACTGGAGTCAGTGCTGTAGGAGACCTTGGTGTAAGTACTAAGTACATCTGTTTATTCAGTACAAGGATGACAGGTAGAGCAATACGTGCAAGTGCTAGTTATGCATGTTAGAAGTGTCGGGGGCGAGATAAATCTTCAAGAGGTTGTTCAAGATACAGAGGGATGCCCCCGCTCTGATACGATCCTGTAGGTTGTTCCACCTTCAGGGAACCACAGATGGGAACAGGCTGGACTGTGATTGCCCCGTGTGCAGGGAGATGATATTCCTTGAAGGAGCACAATGGTCGAGAAGGAGCATAAGCCTGTATGATTGAGTTCAAGTAGATGGGTGCAGACCCAGAAGTCACTCTGAAGGCCAGCATTAGTGACTTGAATTTGGTTTGGGCAGTCATGAGTATCTGATGGGAGATTTTAGAGCAATATATCAGACAGTGCTCCCCATCACCATTTTCCAACAAGGACTGAGGGAATATCTTTAAAGAATGGAGACCTGCCTCTCCAGTTGAGAGGCAGGTCATTAGGTCATCTTTGTCTATAAGGTCCATTGTATATTGTCCATAAGGTTGTATTTTCTTTAAAAGAAACAGAAAGGCTCAGATATTCTCTCCTTTTATTAATACACATTCTAGCAAAGCAGCTATACAGCTACACTGCAAACCACTGTCTGTCACAGTGGATGACAGGAGCCTGAATTGTAGGGGTTACTGTTACAGTTAGAGTGCAGTATGTGGCTCCTCAAAACTAAAACCCTTGATATTGAAAGAACTTGATAAAAAGAAATAATTAGTGTGCCTTTGTGTTAACAAATAGTGAATACTTTGAAAAAAACAGACTAAGGGAACAAGAGAGGTGCTCTTTATATTTGAGGGCCATGACTATTGCTAACAAGTTGTGGCTGGAAACATTCAGGGTGTTGAGGTAAAATGCTAAGACACTTATGGAGCACAATACAGTTGAGTTCTTCTTTTTAGCAACAAACACTTAGCAAATGTTTCCTCTGCTAATGTGCTGCTCTCCATACTGCGCTACTCTATGAATAAATGAATGAACTAGACAGGAGTAGTCTCCTACTAATGAAGTAAATATTCATTTATTTGGCTGTGACTCCAGTCCTATGTGTATGAGTGTGGTCCATCTTTGCTCTGTAAACAGTCCATGTAAGAATGTGAACATATTTCCTGTAAGGATCATAATTAAAGTGTGGCATATACAATATTGCATACAATACAAATATCAAGGATAACACAATAAAGTTCAAGACTTATTTCTATTGTGGTTCTGGATGTAAATGCAGCACCAATGTAGCAGTCCAGGTAGGTGACATCATACTACCATAATAATAAAAAAAAAGCTCTAAATTCAAAACAACTGAGATGATGAGTTTACACTTCCAAGTTTCCCATAATTCCCATAAGAAATGAAGTGGTTAAACATTTTATATCATGCAGAAGTAACTTGTTCCAGTTGCTCTTGGGTTCAATCCAACATGACTAACTTGTTCTCAGAGATCTCAAGTTTTCCTTTCAGTGATTTTTTTCTAGACCTTAAAAACCACCAACAGATTGGATATTCAAGACAACACTCAAAACAAGAGAACTGGCTGGAATCTCAGACTTTCTTCAATTAAATTAGCTTTTCTTGCCAAAAGGTTCGTTCTGATGTTCACTTTCCCAATATGTCATTCTCAATATTGAAACCTCTGTCTAACACACATCCTAGAGAGGTAACAGATGATTTGGCAGAAAAAAGATGACCTGACCTGTGAGAACAATACTGGTCAAATACAGTTTACTTGGACATGATTTGCACCAAATAAAATTGATTGTGATTGTATGCTCTAAGCAGACAATTTATTGTTGACTAGCTGTTTTTTTAGTAGTTACTCAGTTCTTAGTTCAGATTTTTGCCAACCCTAACCCTAACCTTACTTTGTTCTAATCTTTATGTAAAAGCAAAACAGCTGATTTATCTGTATATGAAAATAATTTTTTTGTACAAGCAGATCCCCAATCATTTACATATAATGGAAACTGAAAGTGGACCCAGAACACTTCCCTGTGGGACACCAGTTGGCTTTGAACATCAACCCCTAGGAATATTTGATTAAATATGCTTTAGTTCATGTTTAACACAGAGATTTTTTAATTATGTATTGTAATATGGTGTAAAAATTATCACATAGATGAGAAGTGCAAGGACATTTTCAGCTAATTTAAAAAAAAAAAAAAATTGGTCAATCAAGCACTGAACAGACAAAGTGTGGAATTTATGACACTCATAGAAAAAATCATCCAAAAAAACACTATCCTCCAATGTTTAAAAGAATCCTGTGGTATGTCTCACAATATATCCTGTTTGCAACCAGTGATGTCTCACTTCTCGTGACACAATAAAGTTGTGTATGGAGGGGCTCAGCATAGCTCTTATCATTGGAAAAAAAAAAAGGTGCAACACTTTGAGGTCTGACAGCTCTGGAGTTCCATTAAGAATTCTTCTAAATTTACAGTGAGAGCAAACCGCCACAGCTTGCTGCCCACAGAAACAAGGCAATCACTCACCTCAGCCCCTCTACACAGCCAGACAGCATTTACACACACATACAGACACACACACACTCGGATTCAAAGACAAATGTTCATCCATACATGCAGGCAGATTCAGAGATATACACACACATACACAGGAGGCTGAGGGAGAGTGCAGATGATAGTACTGATGATTTCTTGTTGCTGACAGTTGGCTTGTCCTCTAAGTCCCATGTGTATATGTATACGTGTGTGCGTGTGTGTGTGTGTGGGTGGATGAGGATCCGTCATGGAAAAGGTTACATCTGGTGCCAGTGCAAACAAGAGGTGCAGGATCTGGACGCAAACCACCAGCCAATCTTGAATACACTTAACCTTTGAGACACATACATATTAAGGGGAAATGCACACATATGGCTCAAAAGCACACACACATTAATGCACAGATGTTGGTCTTTCTGTAGTTGTGAGGACACACATTGACGTAATGTATTACCTTAACCGTAACCATCTCAAAATCTGGTCTACACTGCATAGGATCTGAGCCTTTACATCAAAGTGTGACGTATGCCATTGCAAACACAGTATTTGTGAGCTCATGTGTCTGCAACTACACAACCAAAATGCCAGTGGGTGGTGTAATTTGGAACACACAGTGCGTGTGTGTACTTCCAACAGGGGAGGATGAAACTGAGCGGCTCAAGTTGGAGTTGGAGGTGATACATGTTACTCTTAGTAAAATTACTGCAATGCAGAGGAGAGAGAAGATGTCGGAGGACATGGTGTATACAGTCATCAACCTGATTGAGGATGAGGTGAGTTTTCTGTGCTTGGTCTGCGACAGAGATACAAATGAGACATGTGTTGAAACTATGATACATGTGTCTTAACGTCAAATCTAACCTAAACCTAATGTAACTGGATCATTATAATCAAGTGTTAACCATTAAACAGCCCTGTGAAGCTGTGAGGACAAAATGTTCTGAAGGTTTCAAACATATGGGTGTTAAAACACTCACGCACGCTCATGAGACACATAAATTCTTCCCTCCCTTTCATGCATTCACAGTAGCCCGTGTTGGGGTAACATACACCTCTTTTGGGGCACTTAAAAGACTTTGCTATTTAGTGCTGCTGACATTCAGAAATACTGGATGTTCTTTGGTTTCTAATCTCTTCCTCTGCACTCCCTGTAGGAGCGTGTGGGTCATTAAAAGTCAGGGCATATGGCACGACGCCTGCAGGAGATGTGGATGGGCCCAATCTCATCATCAACGATACGTTTCTGTATTTGTGACTCAGGAAACACAAAAGGAAGAGAAAAGACAGAACCTGACAGGGTGAAAGGGATGAAAAGAAAGACAATGAGCGGGTTAGATAATTGAGATGCGAAAGACAACGGTTTCAGAACGAGATGAAACAAGTTTGTAGTTTCAGTGTTCAATCGCAAATAGACACAAAGCAAAAAAGCACACAAAGCCAATAAATCTGCAGCTGTCTCCCGAGAGTTTGGCTGATGTCTCCCAGGCATGCATGAATATTAAATGGCCTCTTGTAAATCAAACAGTGGTGTGTTGAAGAGGACTGAAACAGAATTAGGTGGGAAAGGGCAGATAATAAATTGACTATTTTCATGGACAATGCAAAAAGCCTTCTCCCAATGTGAAAAGATACAGCAAGAGTACATGGTAAAGTGTTGAAGAGGCCTAATGGAGTCACTTTTTCCTCCTTTCTCTCATTCTCACACACACACCTTCAGTAAGACATAATGATAATAAGGAGAGTTATAGTGCTGGTTTGAGCTCATCATTTCATACACACACATCCTTTCTAATGCTACTTTTTGCTGACATGTGGCTACACATTAGAAAAGATGGAGTGTACACAGCTGAGTGCACATGAATTTGCATGTGTGTATGTCAAAGTGTCCATGCGTTGGCATTTACTGCAGAGGGTCTGCAGGAACACAGACAGAAAAAGGGAAAGGTAGACACAGTATGGTATGTTTGTATATTGTGTATTTCTATATGGTTGTGTGCTTCTCTCGTCTTCCCTCGGATGCAGCCTTGGAATGTAATGCAATGCGGAGACAGAAGAGAGAAAGCTACAGACATGAAGCGAGGGAGTGAAAGAGGGAGAGAGATGATACAGGTGAAAGAGAAAATCAACCAGCTCTCACACAGAGACAATCAATAAGCTCTCTTCTCAGTCTATTTCCTATGGGCTGGCCTGGGTAATAGCATTGTGCAAAAGCCGCCTGTGTGTAGCCTGGGAATAGGTTCAGGGTGATGTGATAGTAAAGTATGAAGCCAGCACTGCGGTGGGACTCACACTAATTGTTACTTTTGTCGTAAAGAGGGCAGAGAGGATGCTGGGAGAAGTGTTGGTGAGATGCAACCACAATGTCAGGGGAGTTCAGGTGGAGGGAGATGAGGAGGACAGTGTGAATACTCACTTTGTTTATCTTTCTGTGGTCTGAATGGAAGAATATATCACTTTGAGACATGTCTGGGTTTTGTTCCTGTAGGTTCACACACCCTAAATCACAAGCAAATCTGCAATCTCTTAATTTTATTTTACAGATTTCTGAAGGTGGTGAAAGCTGGTGGAGGCTGAGCACAACTTCTTTAATATTAAAAAAGTTCCATGTTGTTTGACTTTGTCAAAACTGCAAACTAAAAATGGTAATTGAATTACAAATCATGCTTTTCAGGAGGGCAGAAAAAAAAAAAAAACACATGACAAATTGCACTGTTAAGACAAACTAGTGAAATGTTAAGAAGATGCACCTATCAATTTTTTATGTAGACAATTGGTCAAGTACATTAATGTCACTCCCTCTAATGTCATGCATTGGTCTTTCATCGTGTGAAAGCTAATGTTTCTCCATAACTGCTGGATGAATACAGCAGCTGTATGCTGGCACATATATCAACGTTATAGTGTGAAATACCAAACGTGTTTGCTCAAAATTTGCGCTGCCCTGTGGGTGGTTTTAAAAACTATAAGCTATATGTAATATTTTAGTCTACCTCGGCCATCAGCCTTTTCAACACAAGAGGCTACAGGGCAGATTGGACGCTACAGATTTGAGGCCATAGTTAGTATCAGAAAGTGTCACGACGAGCAGGGGCTAGCTGCTAACGTGCTAACTTCAGTATTATAAAAGATAATGACAGAGACGAGAGTTAACACTGGTGTTTCTTTCCAAAGCTGTAGGCAGCTCTAGGTGAACTTGCAACATGTCTTTTAGACTAGTAAGAGAACAATTGTTATTGCTAACAGTAGCTTTGTAGCAACAGCAAAACTTATAAATAGCTCCTTTAAACGCTATCAAATTATGTTAATTCAGCTAAAATCACAAAAGGTTTAAATTTTATTGGTTGTGTGCTACTTTATCTTAGTTCATCTCTCAATGAACAATTTGCACTTTGTTAGCAGGGCAAACGGACACAGTGGCTCGCAAGGGAGCAATGCTCAGCACAGCCTCTGTCATAGTTTCTGACATAGTTTTTAAAAAATGTTTTCAAATATTTTTCTCCTCTATTACTATTTGTTAATGCAACAGCCCCATTTTAGCAGGGGAATGATTAAAATCTCATTTCATCTTATAGTTTCCATGCATCATGCGCCTGCCTGTCCCTCCGAATCTCCACCAGGAGCAGGAAATAAAACCCAGTGTGACACATGGGGGATGACGAGGGTGGAATTTCCACTCCAGTGCAGGTGAAGCCAATGATTCATTAAAAAGAACGAGCAAGTCAGCAGGAGTGCTGTGGTGAGGAGGGATGCTTGGGCAGGCGAGGGGGGACAGAGGGGTGGAGAGACGACGGGTGGGGGCAAAGAGGAGAAGAGATGGAGTGCAGAGCAGAGTGTAGTGCTGTAGTTTCCATCCATATGGTCAGCCAGTTGGTTGGTGGGCCAGTAGTCAGGTCTCAGTGATCCTGAGCTTCACCACGCATGACCGCCAAATCATTACACACACACACACACTAACATAATCTCTCTGAAAAGGGAAATGTGCATGATGTGGAGTGTGTATGAGTGTGTGTGTGTGGTGTTGGACAGGTTTACCAGATGTCCACTTTCCACTCCCATGGCCACTGTCTCTAACATGCTCAGGTATCATGGGAGGAGATGGAGGCCAAATGACGGACACAGAAACCAGCATACCTGGGGGCTGGCCATGGAGACCGAGAGGGGGCTGGCTGTATCCACTGGGCAGGCTACCCAGGTAAATACCTCACATGGCAGCAGCCCTGAAATATTCCTCAATGTTTCAAAGGGCGTCAAACTCAATTACTTGCTTCATTCCAAAGATGAGCTCATGAAATGATCTGAATAACTACAATGATCCCACCTCATCTGCATTATCCAGTGCCCGTACTGAGCAGGTTTGAATAACAGTAATTACATATCTGCTTTACACCTACTCTTTTTCAGGTGACTTTACAAGACGTACATAATATAGAGAAAGCTGTTTAGCTTAGTTTATGATAAAATTTTTGAAACAGGTTCCAAAAGTAACAAAAGTAATATATTGTATACCAGCACCTTTAAAGCCCCCTTTTTTAAAGAATTATATAAAGAAAAACCAACAGTCTTTGTGCTACACTAAGCTCCCCAGCTGCTGGCTGTAACTCAATACTAAACACATAGAAAGTGTGCAAATAGGAAAGTGATTTGTTGTTGAAAAGCTATTTTTGTCACCTTATAAAGGAGGGTCAGCGATGGATTATTCAAAGTGTTATCATTAGGCTTTAACAGATTTCTCAGAAGCTCTAATTGTCTTCTTTTAGTCCCAGAAGAATGGTAGAAACTCCCACACAAAATGTTTATTAAAATCATGTTAATGAAATAATGTTGCCCAGCAACAAATGCAACTCTAGTCTTTCAGATAGCCTTTAGCTAATATTGCTTTCAAGCAAATGTGCATCCATGAAGAGAAATCCTCATCATTGGATGGCTTACAGAGGCACCAGACTTCTCAGTGTTAGAAGTTTCAACAAACCATCAGCAATAGACTAAGAAAGAGAGGAATTCAGAGTATCAGCAGCATTTGTTTTCTGCTATGAAATGCACATGTTCTCGCTTCCTTGATTGTGACTAATAGTATTTTGACAGAGCACCCAGCTGGTGTATCGGCAGTATGGGGCAGCACATCTGCTATCCTTCTCAACTTCAGCCTGACCTCTGAGGGAAGCTGACGCGCACACACACACACACACACACACACACACACACGCACACACACACACACTGCAGGATGCTGCCATCCCACGCAGGGCAGCTGAGTGAGCGAGCTAACAGCCTGTGACCACGCTGTAATTATGAGCCGTTTTCTAATTATGAAGCACTTCGGTAGTTCTGCCTCGACCACTGAAACTTTTATTTTTTTTATCTTCTTTTATGCAGGAGCAGAGACAGCAACTAAGGATGAAATGAAAGGGTGGGTAACAGTAGCTCAATGAAAATACTACTGGAGAGAAAGAAAGGAAAATGGAAGACAACAGCACACAGTGGGCAGAGTAAAGAAACAATGACAATGAGACAGAAACAGCTGTCCCTCAGCTGCAGGCTTCTCAGCAGGGTTTTCCACTGAGAAAAGTGAGCGAGCGAGCCGCCTGTAAAGCAGAATCATTACACCGTTAACCCCCAATCCATCTTCATTTGACTGAGCTGTAAGAAAGTGTATCAGTAATTCTTTACTGATACCATGGGGCTTCTTGAAGTTGACTGTGGAAATGGGGTGGAGCGAGGGCTGCGACCACTAAACACCACCACCAACCCCCCCACTAAACCACAAACCTGAGTGTTGGCATGACCAACAGTGAAGGCAGCCTCCCTCTCCCACCCTCTCTCTCCTTTCTTCTGTGGATTTGTGGTTGGGTGCTGCAATGAGAGGTGACTTGTGGCCAATTGTGATTTATGCGGTGGTGGGGTCGGGTGTGCAGGACGTGGGCTGTTGGAGGGGAGAAGATGGATCCGAGGTGCGACCGAAGGAGACAATCTGATTACAGCCTTCTACCTCCTTTCATCTTCATCTTCAGCACTCACTGGTTCACTTGCTCTTTTGCCCACGTCATATCGCTATGGTAACCTAAAACCTGGCACAAAGCAAAGTGATGAGGATGGTGACCTTATGGTCGAGGCAGAGATGGACACGTGTTGAAGGTGTTTATGAGAGATCATATCCTCGTTATAAGAAAAACCTCTGGAGACAGTTACAGATGAAAGGACAGAGACTTGGAAAGATGTGGTTGTTATTTAAGTAACAATGGGATCACACTTGTCCACCGCATGTCCAATCCATTAACAGTTCCCAGAAGAAAAGCTAGCAACCATCCAGTCACCCTGCTGTTGCATGTGACGCAACAGATGACCCAATAGTTTATAGCATCAACTGACAGAAGGTAAATTGTAAATTAATGCTTGTTTATGTGAATATTAGGTTTGATTCGTCAAGATAATCAGCGGTTGGTGCCAATAATTTAATTGGCTTCCATTAAACTGTTGCAGAAGAAGCAGCCACACCAAGGTGATTTTTAAAAAAAAAAAAAAAAAAATGAAACAAACAGACATTCCTCTTTATTTCAGGTATTAATTTAAACTTTCAGCTTCTCAACTACCAATGTTGTCTCACAGTTTACCCAAACTACTTCTCGGCTTTGGCAACATTCAGTCTGCACCTCAACTTCTTTCGGTTCATATACTTAGACTGGCATCTCTTTTACAATTTGACATTTCTACTTTGAGCACTTCAACCTCGATTATTACTCAAATTTCACATCTTAGTACACGCTTTCTTTGACGCTTTAACTTCTTTCAGTATTATGTACAATCTTCATGTTACAAGGAAACGTCTATGGGGAAAAAAATAAAGAAAAAAATTTAGACTTGAAAAGGTCATTGCAGGTTCATTGGAGTTGGATCACAATGACTAATCCAGAAACAATACTGATAAGATGAGCCGGTAACTACACACTTATCCAGTTGGCTCACTTGTAAAGCTGTTGGGTGAGTGATCTGATGTAGCACTTGCACTTAAATTCATTCGATCAACCTCTTTCAATATTTCCACTGTATCACATATTCTTCAAATCTTCAGTTAGCACTCACATTTATTTTTTCATAAAGTGTTGCCTATTCCAGTTAAAAAGGCGGGTCAAGGTGGAGCAAACGTACAGTTATCAACATGGACACTGCAGTTAGGTTCTTAGGCGCATATCTGCACCAAAGCAGGTATGCTTGGTCAAAAATTGCAAATTCATGGATTGCACTTACTGCTTTTGTTTATATAAATCAGACTTAGATCTCCTAGATCACCGACACTACAAGCATTTGTAAGAAATCCACATCATCACATACACGTACTGTCTCTCCATGCATATGAACGTGAGGCCGACTGAAACCTGCTGTGTTCTGAGACTGCCATCACGTGGCAGAGAGAGGAAATGATGATGCAACTTTGCCCATTTCTGCACTGATATTTGATGAAAACAATGACTATATCAAACTGAGAATTACTTGTCCCATCATGAATTTGCAGTTGTGATTTAGCATTTCGCTCTCCAGGCAATAAAGCAAAGATAAGTAAAGCAAACAAAGACAAAGTTTAAAACTCAGAATAATGATGCCCCAGTATACGTATTTAAATTGGCACAGACGAACGCTGACTCCCTAACAGCCATAATGATGAAGGTAAGGAGTTCTAAACGAGCAGCCTGATGTTCACCAAATCTCAATACGGACAATAAATATGAGAAGTTGATTGTCTCATCTGGTGCCCAGAGGAAGAAGTGAAGTGTTAGTCTTGCCTGGATTAGATCATTTATCACTACCATCAGTACAGTGTGTATTACTGTGCTGCTGAGAGATGTGAAAATAGCTGACCACAGTGTGCAATCTACTCCTGACTAAGGCTTTGTAGGAGACACAAAAGAGCAAAAACCCTGCTTAAAAAAGATGCTGGGTGTAGCAGTTTTAATGTCAATAAATCATTATCACTATAATTTGAGACATTACAAGCACTTTAAAAGTTACAAAGTGCTTCACAGTCAAGATATGAAAGACTGACAAAGATAAGATTAATGAAACACAATGAGTTGTATGGTAAGGAATACGTTTCAAGTGATTGGAAAAGTGTTTCCTAACTTTTGACTGGTATTGTATATACCGTCAGCTGGGTAATAAAAAAAGAAGACACATACACAAGACAATAGAAATGAAGATGACAAAATGTATCATAAGAAAAAATTCAAATCTCAAAGGGTCAATAGAGCTTGAGCCTGCTCAGGAAAGTCATGATGATTAGAAAGTGAGAAACACATTTCCCTTTGTTAACACTTATTAATATTTATGACAGTGCTTGCCGTATTCTCCACAACCTGACAATGCAAATGCTGTTGCCATTACTGGTTTATAAAAAGAGCATTGCATCTGTAGAGCACTAGTAAATGATATAACTATAAATTAAGCCATTGTTTCAGGTTATAAAGCTGAAAGTGGTACCAGTCTTTTTTTCTGATTATTTTCCTAAAAGTTCAGAAACAGCTAACAGCTATAAGACAAACTTCTTCAGGACTGAGGGTTAAAGCTGATTTTTAAAGTTTGAGGAGACAAAAGAACCAATACTTTATTTTCATATTCTATTATATATTGCTAGAATTTATATTCTGGCAAGCAAGGTTAATCCCTTAACAGCACTTTCCCCACCTTTTATTATATAAGTATTTATTGTTGTTAAAATAGTTTATCCTTGTTCCATCCCTACATTGAAGCTATATGATGTTTATACTGAATGAAATATTGAAACCAAGGTTGCCATTTAAAAACACACACACACACACACACAAACACACACACACACACACACACACACACACACACACACACACACACAAAAGGAAAGAAAAAACAAAGTTCTAGCACATCATAAAGTCCTGACAGGTGCAGAGGATCAAAACGCCTTGACTTGGAAAGAAAAAAAATCTTTTCAGCGTCTCCAAGGGGGAACAATGGATGAACCACTCATTCTGTCTTAAAGATTGGATTGGATAATTTTACTCTCGATGTCTGAGAACTCAGCTTGGGGTTCATTAAATCAACATCAAGCTTCATTCCTTTTCCTCACAAAGATGTGTCTACAGTGGTGGAAAGCAACAGCAATGTTAACTCTTGTTTCCTCTCTCCTCTTTTCTGTTTCTGTGAAGTTAGCATGCTAACCAGCTAACCCATAGGCTCAGTTTATCACTTTCCGATACCGAGTCACTGGCATCCAGGCTGCCCTGAGGTAGTAACGCTGCTCAGAGGATGTATTATAACCTCTTATTGTCGACACAACGATGCCTGAGGAACTAAACTTACATGTAGCACCTTTAAATAAAAATAACCGGTTGTTACATTTCTGTCTACTTTGCCGTAAGTGACATTTGACACCTAGGCCTGATACTCTTACTTTATCTGGCACTTGACTATAGCAACTGTTACCATTTCTTACTTTCCTTCTGCAAGAGCACTGGGTGTGTTTCATGCACACTACATATTTTCTCAGTTGAGGATCTTGGATCTTGTATTTTCCAAGCAATCAAAATTAATTATACAAATACTTAAACATGCGGCACATATCAACTTTAATTCTTCCCCCTGTCACTTTGATGGACAAGTAAACACAGACAAACCTAAGGATTGACAGACTGATAAACATCCAGACAAATATGCCACATCACTTCTGCTCATTACCCTCTGGCCTCAGCAGGAGAGTGTGTGTCTTCCAACCTTCCTTCTTCCTTCTTTGGATGTGACATGAATAACCACATTATGAATACCTCTCGCTCTGTGATGCAGCACAGCCTCCCACTCAAAAGACTTTGGGTAATTAAAATCAAGACAGCAAAAAGCTTGGGAAATAACTTTGAGTGTCAGAGTGGAAGAAAGAAAAATGAGACAGATGGGAGAAGATTAAGTGAGACAGGGTGCAAGGAGCCTCTGTTATCTGGTTTGATTACTATGCGACTAGAGAATAAACCTAGATGGACAGTGTAGGACAGAAACCTAAAGATGCACTGTATCTCTTTTACCCAAATGACAGCAAATAGCAGGGAAAATAGCTTTAATTTGGCACTTGACTACAGAAAAATCAAGTAATGAGGAGTCTGTAAACTGCACAAATCTGCCTCATGTTTACCAACTCTGCTTGTCTGAATGAGACATTTTACAAAACTTGTTTTCTTTCAAAAATGTTGCTCTTGTAACCAATTTTGAAGTTGTTTTTCATTAATTTTCCATCCTCCCCAATTTAGTTTTCTCAGTACTATGTGAGTCACACCAGTGTGTTTTCATCTGAAAAGAGTTTAAAGAGATACTATCCAACTTTCCTTTGTGGAATTTTTGTGTTTCACTCTCAGTTTTACACAAGTTGGATTTTCTGCCTGTGGCCATATCCAATACTGGAACTGAAATAAGGCAAGTGGTGAAAGGACTCCATTAGTGGATGTGAGCTCTTCTTTGTGACCTGCCTACTTTTTCACAAACACATATTACATGAACGGGACATGAAGGGGGTGAACCCCATAGTTTCACAGCGTCTTCACAAGTATCGACTATAGCTATAAAACCAAACAGCAGATTCACTGAGAACAAAAAGAAGTGTTGTCAGCTCGGGAGCACATCGACACTTTTGTGTCAGAAGAAGAAGAAACAGAGCACCTGGCACAGGTGTCCTTTATCACCATCATCTGGCTGCTGCAGCTCAAACCAGCCAATAGAAACAAAGATGCTGAATTAGCTCATAAGAGGAAACAGGTGCTGTTGCTCTCCTGCACTGAAATGAACTGCCATGTGTTTGTTTTCCCCGAAACTCCACTGACAATAAAGATTAAAAGGCTAAATATGTAAAAAATATATAAATATGATATGATTCCTAATAAGCATGTCATTTATATACAAACAAATGATATGGTAATTCAGTAAACAGTAGAAACTAAATTAATTAAATCAAATTAAATGCTAAACTGAATGGCAGGAAATAGTAAAAAAAATTTTTAAAAAAGCCCATATTGATAGACACTCAATATGTGTTTGTGTTGTTGGGTATTGTCATTGTCATTTGTATTTTTAAATCATGTTTGTTTGTGAAATAATGTCTGCTTTTGTTTGCAAACATGCCTCAATTTACTCAAATTACCTCCAAAGAAACAAGAAAGAATTTTAAATAGAACTGAATTAAACTGAATCATCAGACCGAGAAAAATAGAGAAAATATTTTCACCATCAGTGTCACAACTATAGAGATAAAGACTCACTGTCATTTACATTGTATTTTGTATTAAAACACCCGTAGTACTTTGAGGAGGGGCACAAAATTGAAATTATAAATACTTGTTTTTGATCAGTTGCCTTTACACAAAATTAGCCATATATTTGCTTCTCTTTTACCTCTACCTCATCCTCCACCAACTCACACTGACACATTCTCTAACACTGAATGTCATTGGTGCTGGACAGGTGGTGTACAGCGGGTTTATAGTGGCTTTTCAGTTGAGATGTTCCAGTTTTTCCTTCCCGATATCAATTTCAATACCTGAATTTGTGTGTTAGCACTAATCTGATACAGATATCCAACTAAAAAACAATTAATTAGCTTCCTATATACTACTGAACCTGTATGAATGTGATGAAACCCTCCATGAAATGTGAGCAGTAACACAGATGTCACAGAATCTTTCAAATAGCAATTCATTAAAAAAAAATAAAAAACTTAAGTGCAGCCACTATTTCGTAAAATAAGACATTTAAGACATTTTGTTTGAAATAGAACAGTGACAGTATGAAACAGTAAAGTGTAAAAAATTGAAAGTGTCTGTGAAATTTATGCTGTTGTTTTGTCTCCTGAGCATTGGTGAACTCATCCAGGTCATTGTGTGACTCTCTGAATTACAGCCTTGTAAATTGTACACGTTGCCTTTATGTCAGTTGGACTTTCCCGGGTGAAGTGTTGCCAAATTGCCGACATTACACAATTTACTGGACACCAATTCTTCTTCTCTGCTTTTCTAAAATACTTGCCTGTGGTTGCAAAGCACAACTTCCTTTGCAGGTCCAAATTACTCGGTATCAGAAGGATTTGCGTACTCACTGAGGCATTAGCACTGGAATCAGAGAAACTCCACTTTTAAGATAAAAACATCTACTTGCTGCTTTGGAAATGGAGTCAATGGGAGCTGTGAGACTGAGTCAAGTGATCGAACATCTTAGGAAGACCTGTCCATTTTCGTATACGTTATACGTTACGTATTAAGTCACCCAATGGCATGGCAGAAGCACAATGGATAAAATCCCATAGATACAGGTCAGAAAACATCAGGGAAATGTCTCAGTGACTTTGACTGTGGCACGATTGTTGGTAGAGGTCAAGCTGGTCTGAGTCACCAAAATGGTGCAAAAAATCAAAACCATCCATGAGTCTGTGGATGGAAAGAGATCAGAGGAGAATGACCAGATTGGTTGGATGTGACAGAAAGGCTACATAACTCAGATAACCACTCTTAACAACAGTGGGAATGAACAACATGGCAAAGGGGCTTCAGAGCATGTCAGTCAAGAGCAGAAATCTGAGGCTGCAGTGATGCTGACAGTGAAGCCACGGTCGGTATTTGTCATCAACAGCATCAATCCATGGACCCAACCTTTGTGTCAACAGTCCAGTCTGGTAGTGGTGGTAGTTTTGTTGGAGTATTGTTGCTGACCATGTTCATCCCTTTTTGGCCACAGTTCACCATCTTCTAATGACTTCTTCCTGCAGGTTAATGCCATGTCACAAAGCCAGAGTCTCAAACTGGTTTCAAGAACATGACAGTGAGCTCGGTGGACTTCAGTGGCCTCCACAGTCTCCAGATCTGAATCCAGGAGAGCACCTTTGTGGTGTGGTGGAGCAGGAGACTGGCAGCATTGACACAGAGGTGATGAACCTGCAGGAATGATGTGATGGAGTCGTGTCAACGTGGAGCAGAGTCTGAGAAAGAGGTTCCCAACATGTGGTGGAGTCATGACATGAAGAACTGAGGCTGCCTGAGAGCAAAGGGAGGATCTGCACCAGAGTTAGGATGGTGTTCCTCATAAAGTGCCTGGTGAGTGTATATTTTGTCAGAGTACGTACACACACACACACACACACACACACACACACACACACACACACACAGTTTTGTGCTGTCCTTGTGGAGGAGAGCAGAAAAAAAGGTGCCAGCAACCAGCAGCTTTCATCAGACTTTCCAATGCTTTCCTGTTGACAACCAGTGGTGCACTGTAATACAAATACACACAGACACACACACAAACACACATTCCCCATCAGATAACCATGACCTTACATGTAATGTGCTGACAGATGCTGTTCTCTGTAATATTAGAGGGGCTAAAAAACACAATAAACATTGAACAGTGAAGTTGAGCAGTTATCATACATATATATTAAATGTTGAATGAGTGAAGCTTGGTGCGTGCTAATGCACCGTACACACCACCAATCTGTCAGCCACTGAACCATTTAGCCATCTTGTTGTTTTGTCTTTGATGTCTTAAAGTACAGGCTTTATTTTTACATTGTAATCTTGGGAAGATCAACTGAAGAGAAAACCCTCTGAGCAACTAAACAGTTTCATCTTTGTCAAGGACAGTTTGGTTATTAGAGACCAGGATGGTCCATTCTACAACCAATCAGCCAAAATTTTATCTTACAAAAACAAGCTTTTTCTTATTAATTGAACAGATTTATTCATGACGAAAAACCCCAGGCTGCACTGCTAATTATCTTCAGGGTTGGTTTTCTTTTCAGGCCCCATCCCAAGGAAACATTAATGCAAGTTGAAGCTCGCCTTTTGATGACCTAACAAATCTGTCTCTGTTCAAAGAGGCAAACATGCTTCAACAGTCAGCAAGACAAGAGAATAACAATTAGAACATGCCATGTAAAAACTCAAAGCGCCTGGTCGTGTTCCTTCATTCGTCAAACGCTGGGTCATGACACTCTGCAGTTATCTGGTGGAGTTATCAGCTTGATGCGTCCCCTCCCTCATCTTAAACATCTGCCAGTCACACACATACACACGCACACATATACACAAACTGTTTCTCCCCGTTCACTCCTCAGACGTGTGCCAAATAAACATCATTAAAAGCAGGCAGCGGTTGCCCCCATGCGACACCCACCATGCGTGTCGGGTAAACACCACAACAGCTCATTAGCATCCAAAGTCATCAAATTACAGTGTGTGTGTGTGTGTGTGTGTGTGTGTAAGTGAGAATTTGACGACTTTTGTGTATGTGTATGTAGGCATATGTACCTACACTTACAGCGGAGGGGTTAGCAGTACAGAGAGAAGAAATATAGTCTTACATGTTCATGTGTGTGTGTGTATATACTCACTCCACTTCATGCATGAGCACCTACATTTATGTGGCTTCAAGCAATGGGGAAAACAGTTCATTGTTCAATAAGCAAACTTCTGTTAAAATATTCATGAGTGGCCTCCGCAGTGGGGTGCGGCAGGTTGAGTCAGGTCGAGCTCATTTAAACAGCAGAGTGAGCTAAAATGGGAGCAGAAGCTCTGGAGAGAGCTGGTTAGTTAAGGTCAGTGATTTGAAACCTTTCGCAGCAGTGATGCAAATGTTGAAATAACATTTGATGATTGAAAAAACTCCAAAAAATCTTTAAAGGTTTGGATTTGTCTGTTATAGCATACGCTACTTGTCAATTAAGAGATTAAAGGCTAAGGCTGGCGTTATGATAAATTTTTCTTAATGTCAACACCAAAATCAACAATCTGTTAGTTCATTTCTCAGTGCGCTCTGAATTCCCTACCCTGTCTGGCATTTAGCTCCAAGCCTATTTGCTCATACTGTAGACATAGACAGTACACCTTATGAATACAGGTCACATTCATATTGTTTCAAATTAAAATAAGGCTCAGTAATTTCCTAAAACAGCACGGCACTGTTGTTTTTAGTAAACGTTACTTAGACACAGGTAAATGCTACATTTAGTGGGAACTACTTTCAGTGGCGGATTTATACACATTTGGTGTGTTAGGTATAGCAACAAGATAGGGTTTTTTTCAATAGTTTGTGTACAACAGTGGAGGTCTAAGGCAGAGTGGTTTAACCTTGATTGAGACTTATGCTCCTCACGGTGATTGTAGGATTTTGTTCATAATTTGTTGAAGTTAACGAGTCTTGAAAGTAGTTTTTAAACTTTTAACTGCCACTTTGGCCAAAAATGGTGATTACAGGATTGGGACCCTTTCAGTTTCTTTTCATTTTCCACTTCACTCATTTGCTTTAAACACATCATCATTAGGTGACGTGGCGAGTCAAACAGCGCTGGCCTATGAGGCAATTTTGGCGCAGTGGCCACAGTTGGTACTGCAGGTCATGTAACACACACCTATTCACAATCATTTCAAAAGAAATGGTTTTAGGTCTTATAAAGCTGGATCAGTAAATAATTTTCATGACAATTCATGTGTGCACGGAGCCAGAACACCCAGAGAAGGAGTCTTATAAAAACAGCTTAAAAAAAGAAAATTAAAAAAATAAAATTCAAGTATAAGCCATCTTGGAATATGGTTTCCTGTTCTCTTAATACAGCCATAAACACAAGCAGAAAACAACCTGTTTTATCTGTGACATGCTAAAACAGGTGTAGTAGAGGCACAGAGTCAGCTACTGAGCTAGCGTCCATTTTATTGCTCATTAATGAAACATTTGATCAATAAGAAGAAAAGTCCTCCCTCTCTGCAGTGTTTGCGTCAATAATGTGGTCAAAGGCCCAAACAGAAGCAAAACCAGAAAAAAAAAACACTTTAAAAGCATGAGAAGAGATGTAGTTTCACAGTGTGTCTGGATATCACCACAAGATAAGATGAGACTTACCAGACAAAAGGCAGAGCTGAGCAGAGCAGACAAAATGTGCCTCATTAAAGTGAATTCTGAGGCAGGTCTCAGCAAGAATTCAAAAGTGCAAACAAACCATAACATAACTTTCCAAATATTAGGGGTTTATTGTGACAGACATCAGCAGGTGTCTGACTTATTTGATCCTAGATATATATAAAATACATTTTGCAGCACAAACTACAGTTGTACCACTGTTAGATTAAATGCTTGAAGTCACCATAGGCCTCCAGGTAGCAATAGCAGAGGTAGCTGCACAGCACACTTCTCCACTTCCACAGTCTTCATTATACAGCAAACAGCTGGAGGCCTCGGGGAAGGTCGTGAGTGCTTATGTGCGAGCGTGTGCATATGTGTGCGTGTGTGTGTGTGTGTGTGAGTCCTGAGGGAAGGTTTTGGACCTAATTGGCACCAGCATGTCAAATGTTCCCGTGAACCAAGCTGGCACCCCTGTACGTCAAAACTCCCCGTTCCCAACAAATTGAGCGACGCATGAATGCGAATAAGTGTGCTGACCCCTGAGTGACTTTTAGCATCCCAGTGCTGCAGGCAACGAGGACAGAGACAGGAGGGCTGGAGGAACATACAATCAGTTTATAAAAATTAACATACAAAAACATCCCCGGACTAGGACATAACCTAAAATGACTGGGAGGAGGTCACAAACATCTAAATCCCAGTAAATGATGACTTTCTGTTGAAGTAGAAGCCACATTTATCTCTCACTGTTACATGTATAACATACATTAAAAGCACATTTTTCTTTTTTTCTGTCATGATGTGTCTGTACTTGTCCTAGCTGGACTGGAACAATACAATATGATAAAATCACATCGCTGCAGTCTATGTTCAACAGAGTCGATGATCTGATCAGACTCTGAAACACCTCGCTGGATAAATTTAGATATTAATGAGGAGAAAAATGATTTTGTTGAAACTACTATAATTCCTTAATAAGTTAAGATGCAGCACTCCCATTAATACCAGCCATTATGTGGAGACAAGTATGCTGACACAGAATTATTTGCTAATGAATGCGAATTAGCTTAATTAATGACCTCATTAACATAACTACTTATGTTCAATATATCATGGAGATATGGTGGGACATTAAGCAGCTCAAGTGCCTCTCGTTTATTATGTTTTACCTAATTTATATTGCATATTTTAATATTTTATGACATGTTTCACTGTCCCATACTAGATATTTATTTTAGCACATTTTTAGGATGTTTTGTCAGACATTCTGTCAGATTCTGTACTTGTGGTTCATCGTCACAGGCCAGTGTTGGTGTTTGTTTGGGTTTTTTTTTTTTTTTTATGATTTTTTTTTTTTTTTTTTTTTTAAATCACATTTATATTTTATTTCAAATTTTCTCCTTGTATTTGAAAAACAAAAGGTACCATTAACACATTAGGCTTAAATGTTAAGGTCATGGCACTTTAGTTATTAACAGTGAAGCAACCTTTTGCTGTTATTCTGAGATATTAGATAGAGGGTATTAGTGAAGAGGAGAGCACAAATAAATATTTCACATTTATTTTAACATTGAGGTCGGGATTGTTGTTTTCAAAAGTAAAGCATACATTTCAATCTCACCTGTAAGACCATTACTTTCCATTCAATGTCCCTTGATGTTTGGTCATGACCTATAAACTAAATGCCTGTGCAGGGTCAGGCTAGTATCTTCACAATATTCATTCAGGAGTTTTATTCCTGAAAGCAGATCCAGAGATCAACGACCTCCATTTAATTTTTGCTTTCTAGATTTCCTGGAAAGTAATCTGATACAATATGGTTAAAGAAAGAAAGAAATTTATGAGACAGTAACTTAATTTTACTGAATTACTGACAAAGCAGGAATAAAATTTTGGAGGAGATGAAAACATGCTAAACCCCACACAAAGAAGGTCTGTTGATGCCTGGATTTTTCCACGTGCTGGAGAAATGAGCGTGCAAGTTTGTAGTTGGTGTCTTTTATAAAATTTCTAAAAACCCATTCTCAAAAGTTGAAGAAATTGATTAAACTGTATTTATTTGATTTAACTGCAGTTATATTGTTAGCATAACTGGCTACTATAGCAGTAACTGATTGATTGATTGAAATATATCATTACCTAAATATATTATGTGCCTTTACAAGTAACGATTTAGGAATTTCAGGAATTATAGTCCCTTCACAGGGGCCTGTAGGTGTTAGTAGCTAAATCAAAGTTTAATCCAATAATGGCTTGGCTGTTCTTCATTTAGTTAAGAGATGTTTGCACCTTCTAGCCAAACCTGAGTCAGTGTTACATTCTCCTTATAGGTTGTTTTTTGTTTTTCTCCTATTGTGTTTTCAGTAAGCTTTCAAACTAACTAAACCATATGTTGAAATGAATAACATTTTGACGTTTGACTTCATTTTTTTAAATACTGTGGAGCTATATATCTTTTTTTTTTTTTTTTTTTTGCCCTGGCAGATGATGACTTTTTGGAACATGTAGCATTAGCATAGACTTCTAGCATTATAGCACATACATCACGTTTACTATAAGGTGCATATTTAAGATCCCTTTACTGGCTTCTTGATTTAAAACAAATCTGCTGGAAACATTAAAAAGTCAGCTGGAGAGTTTTAGCCATGGATTTATTATTAAAACTGTGCCAGCTCTAAAAATGAAGTTTCTCTCTTGGCACATCTGCTGAAAAAGTGTCTGGCTTCCGGGTTACTCCTGTGTTATGTGGCTGTTGGAAAGGCAGGTGGACTGATGCAATGCGCCCTCTGTTGGTGCCGCCCGGACAGCTGTAATCTTCGCCGCATTGGAGCTGAGCAGTGAGAAGTGGGTTTGTGACCAAAGCTGAAAGTAAAACTGTTGCATACGTTTGCATGGCAGCCTGTCACAGGTCTTTCATTTGGTTTGTTTGTTAAATAGTTGCAGAGACTACGCTAGTTGTGAAACAGATGCTAATGCCACTAATGGTAATGATTTCTCCACTGCTCCAATCCAGTTGAAGTAAGCAATTAAGCCATGTTGAAGTTATGTAAAGTATGTTGATGTTTAAGCTTAAAGGAGCAAGTGCATAATTAATGTCTTGTGAATTGGAAATGGTGTATACTTGACTGCTTATTTGTTCTCTAAGTATACACAAAACAGGAGCCAGATGATGAAACATGTCATTTGTATGCTAAGTTATAAAGTATTTAAGTTAAGGGCATCTGTGTATTTAAATGCTAATCGTTGTCCTTGTCCTAAGAGTTTTACCTTTTTATTTATTTATTTAGAGCCAGAGGTGACGTGTTCCTTGGATTCCAGGATGCAGCCTAGTTTTGTAGACAGAAACCACACATCCAAGGCCACAGGGTCAACCTCCTGTCTACCTAAGAGACTATGAAGTGAGCTTTGTCGGCTACTCACACGACAGCACAGTACACACCAGGGCCAGAAAAGGACCAACAGAGCAGCAGCAGCAGTGTCTGTCCAGTCGTCCCAGTCTTCCCAATGAGCCAAGCCAGATGGGACTACCCTCAATGAGTGGACCTCTTAATGAGGATCAGGAGCCTGATCAACATCATCAGGACATGCTACATGACCAAACTGATAAGATGAATAGGATGATGGCTTAATTTAGCTTTTAAAGGTACAAACACTAGCAGCCTCACCATTCCATCCTCCAGTTATGAGAGCTGATGGTGGACCTACACCTTACACTGCACCCTTGCCTCCCAGTCATACAAGCCCCACAACCAGTATGGGATAGATCCCAGTGCCCCTTCCCACCAGGTGCCATCTGTTATAACACAAGAGACTCTACAGAGTCTAGACTACCCAACACCTTCAATTCCTGACCTCACCACAAAAGATCCTGGTGAGATGGTACAACTTAAGATTGCCCTTGATAACTGGTTTCCACAAGTTATTCAGGTTTCAGATCCTGATGGACCATCTAGTTAGATGAAGCCCACTTAAAAGCTGATGCTTACCTCAACACCCCCACTAACTACAAAGACACAATAGGTGTCTGATTTCTCTGATTAGCTGCAGATGGAGACGTGGTGTCAAGACAGTGGTTGCCAAATATGAACTGCAGCTCAGCCACTGGGAGTGAGCGGCAGTCCAGAAGACCCCAGAAATCCTCCCAGATAGTCAACACCTATAGAGCACCTTGGGCTAGCTGAACGTTCATATTCAGTATCCACCCTTAGGAAAGGGTACAAACACCTCAAAAACTTGCCTGTACAAGCCAAATTTTACCCTTGTTGCTGATTGGAGCTGACCGCCCTCAACCTTTCCGCCCTATAGAGTCAGTGAGCTTATGACCACCTGGAGAACCAGGTGCCATCTAAACACGACCGGGATGGAAACTTCAAGGACCAGTTAGGATTCTCAGGCCCTGAGCCTCAGTTACGCCTCTTTACATCTCTCAGTCCCCTTTCAGTCGAGCTACAGATGGAGAGGCTGTGGCAAATGGATATGCTGCTTTATAAGAATGAGAAGGAAGTGACAAGGTCAAAGGAAGAACAGGAAGCCCTGAACCTATTGGAAGCAAAGACAAAGCGAGTTAAAGTGAATGGAGTACCAAGCCACACCCCTGTTGAAGGGCTGCTACTTACAGTGCAGAGATGGAGAAATTGGAAACCTCTGGAGTTGTGGCTGAAGTGCAACCCGAGGTTGCCTCCCAGACCAAAGAAAGCTGGTTCATACCCCATCACATGGTCCAGCACAACAGGAAGAATAGAATAGTATTCAACTGCTTCTTCTGCCACAAGGAACTAAAGGAAGTGCTGTGCTGCTGCACTTCAGAGAGTGCATTGTTGCCATCAGTGGTGACACAAAGGGCATGTTTCATCAGGTTTGCCTCCTACCTGAAGATAAGCCCCTCCTGAGATTTATTTGGTGCAATATAAAGAGAGACGAGCCCCCTAGGACCTATGAGTGGCAGGTGCTTCCCCTCGGGACTACTGCCCTGCAACGACATGTCGTCCTGCACAGTTACAGGAGTCAGTTGTTTGTGGCCTGACACCATGGATTTATACAAATGGAAACAGCAACGAACAATGGAGATAATGATATATCATGGTTAATTTTCAGGTAGAGAGTTAATTTATGATCCCCTGAAGTGATCTGTCCTATATATAATATTCACCTGTCAGGGGAAACCATTCACTAAGTTATAGTGAAGCATATCAATCAAATATGTGTTGATTTTTACACTGATTATTTGTCCATGATGATTTGTTTTTCAACGTCTTACCACTTCGATCCACTGAAGCTTTGCAGTTGTACTCATATTTAAGTATTAATTAATTTATCAAGTCACTGTAATTACTGTACCTCCATGGTTTTAGCTTTAGCTCATGCAAGTTAGCTACAACTCAGAGTGTCCACTTGTGACAGTTGTCATTTGAGCTGACAAAATCCACATTCGAAATTAAGTTGTTCACTTCATAGTGAAAAATACTGAGAGCTTGGAGAGCTAAAACTGCAAACATCCTCAGCATTACTGCACAGCGCTTGCACCGTGTGAAAACGAGAAGCCTGACATGCCTCAAAAAAGCTCATTGACTTGTGACCTCTCAGTATTTCTAAATTTGTGCCTGAGAAACACAGCGGTTCACTAACTTCTAATTACATATAGTTAGAGACAGCGCTTCCTTCAGCCATTATCACCAGCGAGAGGCTTTTATAGTTTTCCTGCAAACTGCTGTTTGTCTCTCGTGCTCTCTGGATGGCCCAACCCAGTTTGAAAAACCTCATTTGGCTGCTGTAAAGAAGTGTGTGCTGTTTATTGTGAATTTCGCAGACAATATGGCCCTGCAGATAGAAATGGCTGCTTCCCCTTCTTCCTCTGCACACCTCCCAGCACAGCTTTCGAGTGCTTGTTGTGGAGCAAGCCAAAGGTTCACTGGGAGGGTAAAGCTGACACCAGATCTGCATAAAAGACCTATCATCCATTAAGACAAAAAGTTGTTGCTGCTGGTCCTTGGAGCTGTTTCAGGTGAGAATCCAATTACAAGAGCGTTATAGAACTGTGTGCTCACTAAACTTTGATTGATGCTCTGATTCAGATCAGATTTAACAGCTGATATCCAGTTGTGTTAAAGAGAAGGATGAAAATTACATTAGGAGGAGAAGAGACGACAGCTGATATTGCTGCATATTTATGTTATGTTGACCAAAAGCAAGTATCATTTTGGTTTATTGCCTTTTTTGTTGTGACTTTGATTCACCTTTTTCATTTATGGTAGGTCTTTATTACACACATCCACAGTATGAACTTGCTTTTATATGTGTACATTTTATAATAACTGCCATTAACATCCATGATGAGTGCTTTAGTAAGACAAGCAGATGCATCATGCTAAGAGATAGACTGTGCGTGGGTGTGTGTCTGTGTGTGCGAGTCATTACACTGGGTGCTGACAGCTGCTAGAGGAGAGCTATGGCCAGAATGGCCTGCGATCCTTTAGGGGAGGCATCATTTCAACATTTGACTAATGACTGATGGCCAGGCTGCCAAATGCATGTCCTCTCCACCCCAGCACACACACGCACACACTGCCACACACAGAGACAGAGAGGTCACCTCAACCCACCACAGCTAGTGAGTGGCCACTTCACACACACCACACAACCCTGATCATGTGTACGTAAGGACACGATCAGTTTAAACTCCGGTAACACGGCCTGTTGTATGTGTCAAAAACATTAAAAACAAGATGCTGACTTAGAAACCTTTGTGTAATTCCTGCAATTTATCAAGTGGATAATAGGTTTGATAATAACTTTGTCATGTAGCTGATTAGACACCACATCTGCAGCAAAGCTGGGAATCAAATGAAGTCACAAAACTTCACATACTTAACTTTTATGGAAGAAAAGTTTAAGAGTCCAACAGCAGAATACAGCCTGTACACGCCCAGACAGTCCTGAGAGGAGGGATAATACAGCAGAACAGCTGCACAATCAATCTGATATTATGATTATTAATATCATCAAAATCCCAATATGGCAGCAATTCTTTGATAAAGGTAAAATGCGTCACCACATTGTTGGCATTGTTAGCAACATAAACCTAGTGGTACTACAGCAATGCCCTAGACTACAACTCATATTCTCCAGCTGTAAGGAATGTTCAATACAAGAACCAACACAAATGACATCGTCGTCAACCTTTTTTTTTTTTTTCAGTAAAAGTGAAATGAAACAACCATTCCAACTTTGATCTGCATTATTTTTAGTGTAAAGCATAATAGCTTCATGCTAACAAGATGAAGCAAGTTAAGTCCGGCTATACATATATATAAAAATATAAAAACTGGACAATAAGTGTCAGCGGGCCATACACACATCCTAGAGTGTGTATGGATGTGTGTGTGATGTGTGCACACATATACCCCACAGTGGACAAGGAGACAGAGCTGAGCTGTCAAACGGTGTCACCATTTTGTCATGGTGTACAAATGGTAAAAGGTGCCACGTTCGGCAATGTGTCTTTTGGGCAGACTAAAAATACACTGAATCCATCAAGCAAAGCAGCGGGGTAGACAGAAGTGTCTGAATGACTCTGAGGTGTCATTTTACAGTGTCGCTTCAAACCGCCTTTAACTGCATGAAAGTTTGTGACACTTTTTCTCTTGCTCTGCTCTAAACCAGAGCATTTATGAACAAAGAGAAGAGGTAAGAGCTTCTGTGAGTTACAGAAGAAATACACTTCACATCTACACATCAACAGAGATCAGTGAGTGAGGCGGCTTCTCAAAAGCCAGTGGAAAAAAAAAAATTCACTTTGAGTTCAGGAACAGCATGTGTTTGACAGGTTCTCTGCAGGAAATGTGTTAAGGATGAAATGCTGCTTTTCTTGTCTGAGCAAAATTTAATTTTTGGTCCTTTGAAGATAAACCACATTATCTTGATTTTTGTTGTTGAACTCTTAGTCAACAGGTTTGGACTGTTTGTGTTTAATTATAAAACACTGAAACATCAATCATTTTAGCTTGAAGCATATTCATCCATTTGCTGTGTAACAATATATTACCATATGGACATAGATGCGAGTTTATTTAAAATAATCACACCTCAATCAAAGTGTAAATTGGAAGTAAATAGCACTTGCCACAGTCCTGATTGACAGCATTGGCTGGTGACTCATTTACACACAAATTGCAATTTAAAATTGACAAAACTGCAAATAGCAAACTGCAAATGAGAGTGGGGAGAGCAAGGTGAAAAGACTCTTACTCTAAAGATTTAAGCTTTTCATTTTCTAATTACCTTTGGAATTTTTATTCCTCTAATTCAAGCTTTTCTGCTATCAGTATTTCCTGTACATTTTTTCAAACTTTTTTTCAATTTTACATTTTAATTTAAGTTATTTCCCTCTACATCACAATCTCTGTGCGTATACTGTATCTCCAGAAGAGCATTTCTCAGACCTCCTTGTTTTTCATGTGCCGTCAAATCCATCACCTGCATATATATATATGTGTGTGTGTGTATGTATATGAATACTAGTATGGGTCACATTACCTTGTGACCAGGGCTCAGACAGATGGATATATTTCACAGCTTGAATCCAGTCTTAATATGTTCTGCGACACAAAGAGAACTTGTCATCCATTACCTAAAAGAGAACAGGAATGGTACCTTTTAAACCCAACTTCACTGACTCATGTATAGAGAAAACAATTTCATGTATCTGTATCAAGATGTGACGAGATGAGAAGGCTCTAAACTGCATTTTGAACATTTCTGTTTGTCATTACGACACGTGATGGATAAATACATCTCCCCACAGCCAGCTACAAGATAGACATACTGGCCCTGAACGTGGAAGCAAACTGTAGCTGATTTCTGTAAGTCTTAATGCAGTCTCTTCCTTTCCTTTCTCTGTAGTTCAGAAACATCTAGCGTGTTTTGCACTCTACCAGCACGTAATCTTAGCCCAGAAGATTTACAAAAATATCAACTAATTTAGACAATTTCTTCCCTATTCACATGCTAATTGCTCATGATCTAATCTTTACCACCAGTCAGAGGAAAAAAACTGCAAATTACCTGAGAAAAGTCTTAAAATGATGTTGCCTGATCTTGCAGAGGCCAGAAAAGCAATGCAAGGTGTGCACAAGTCACACACCACCTTTCTTATTCCTTGAATTGATTCCAGTCGCCACAGAAATGGAGTGAGATTTGGTGGGACTGCATTACGTGCCAAACCACCCACTTTATTATTCCTACACTGATGAGAAAATACTGAAATATCCTTGAGTGAGAAGGTTGGGCAGCTAACCCTGACCTCTGACCTCTGAGTGGAGAAGGGGAAGCAAAATGAGAAGCTGATTAGTCTTAACACTGTCACGAGGTCTCACAGTGACCCCATGTGGGTGTAAGCAGGTACTGCAGTGTAAAGCCAACCGGCACGAGTCAGTAGTCTTGTGACTGCATCAACAAAAGACGCAGGGACGCGTAAAATACCTTAAATTAATTTACTTAAATAAAAAAAAATGTACATCACATTATCCTTTACAATAGACATGTCTTTAAAAACTCAGTGGTTTTTGTTTTCTTCACTGTACATTTCAATAATTTGTATACAAATTCCTTTGACAAAAAAAAAAACATTATAGTGACGTCACAATTAACAAATTAATTACTCTTTGTGATGTCAGTGCTTTCCAGTAACACTTGGGCTTTAACTTGCAATTCACTGACTGCACCAAATATCACGAGCACTGTCTCAGTCCAGAAAATAGGACAAAAACTTGAGAAGTTTGATTTATTTTTTAATTTTCTTCACGTCATAAGGTCAGATTATGGCTGTTTTGCAGCCTTGAGACAGTTAATTTGTCCAAAATGAGACAAGCCCTGGTTTACTGTACACTCAACGTGGATCGCTTGGATGTTGAAATGCTTTTTGAAACCCTTAATTGACATTTACACAGTTAGAGAAACTACATATTTAATACAACAGTGAGGACAGCGGCTTCAATGAAGGGGACCTTGAAAAGACAACACTGCATTTGACAAAGTCCCTGTGATTATGACGGCAGTCACATCCTCAAACTGTTCTGAATCACTCACCAGTAGTAGTCACTACGTAGCTGACCAGTCATGATGTCAATATTTTGGGGAATAAGCTTTTTTGTTTTCTTGCATGACTTGTGAAGACTGATACCACTGGTCCCCTGCAGCTGAGCCTGTATCAGAAACCAATACCACATAACCCCAACAAGGACCTTCTGCAAATTCGACCTGGATGAGAGAAGTAATACAAGTACTTTAAGTCCCAGTGCAAATTGTCTCAGTCTAGCTCTTCTAATGTACAAGGACTGTTGATGCTCATGGGCCCAGACCCTATTGTCCGGTGATAACTGCCCAATTGTGTATTGTCTTACTCTCAGATCCAGGATGTACTGAATCTCATTCCTTCTCAGGCTTGGATCTTTCGCTCAGTTTTCTCTAACCAGGTCTCGAACCTGAACATTTCTGTCCAGCTGCAGCTTAAAGGATTGAAAACCCCACAGGGGCCTGGGGTGCAGCCAATGATCTCATTTATGACTGAATGAGCTTATGGATCATGGAAGTTTTATTTGGATGTTTGATGAAACTGCCCGTTTGTGGGTGATACACTCTTGACCAAATTGATTTGATGCTCATTAAGCCATAAAGTTCCCCTAGTGAATGAGGTGTCCTGGTCAGTTAGGGATTCTAGCTCGGGAAATTAGCTGAAACAGTGCATGTACCTTTTGCAGAGATGCTGCACTGCTTCAGGATACTGTGTTGTGTAGTCCATCAGGACTAAAACAAAATTATATCCTCATGAATTTCAGTGAAATGGCCCCATGAGGTACCAGTGCACTGAAATGGAACTTCAATTAACGTCAATGGCACTCTTGGTGCAGCTGGTTGGTTAACTAGTTGGCATTTGGGGCAGGAGGCAAACCAGCAGTGTATAGCTCCCTGAGTGCCAGGCCAACAGACGCACACCATTATCCAGTCTAGTGTTTCGTCATACCCCATGTGGCCAGCTGTTGGGTAGTAATAAGGTGCCTGGAAAACCATTTCCCGACGGCTTTGTCCCACCTTGAACTGTGTGATTACATATTAAATGATGTCATGACTCACTCTAACCCTAACCATTGAAAAGTGTGGGTATGTCTGTGCTGCTTCAGGTCATGGACTATCACTAAAGGACTGCTTAAGTGGAAAATCTTTCATGAAGTGTACTCCTGTAACCCTTGGAGCCCCCATTTACCCCATCCCACTATCAACATGTCAACACGCCAGGCCAATTAGGACCTTGATACTGCTCCCACAAACCACTCCAACACATCTCCTCCTGTAGCTGAGTCCAACCATACCCCACAACCACAGGTTTGTGTGATTAAATTAGAGGTATGGTAGGTCCACACGTTTAAATACTGTAAGCATGGTAACTTTTTAAGAAACAGTCTAATATACTTATTGTATTTTTGCAATGACATAACTATTGGAGCTGTAGTTTTTTGCATGCAAACAATTAATTTAACTTGGTTAAATGGTTTAAATCGCTAATGGGAAGTGCTGTGGTCAAGACTTCAAGTTTACGTATTTTAAGTATATGGTGAACAGTGATACAATCACTTAGCATAATAAAAAAGTTAATTACCTTCATAGTCCTTTACATTTTTGAACTGAAGTGAAATTCACAATTTCAATGAACAGAGCCATTCTCTGTGAGGCTACAACAGCACATGGCCACTGAAAAAAGGAAGAAACAGGTAGTCTGGTTCTGTCCAAGGGTAATAAAATCTATGGTAAGCTAAGTGGCTGGTAGCAGTAGCTTCATGTTTAACATACAGATTGTTAATGTACGTACTGTGTGATGTACCTTTTACTGTGCATTAGAATGATACACTTACATAGCTATCTTTGATCTGAACTGCAATAAGAAAATTAATCATTTCCAAGGTCTATGGTAACATTCAACAGCTGGTTAGCTTAGCTTAGCTTAGAAAACAGACTTGAGACAACTGTTTCAAGGGCAAAGGTAAGCTAAGTGGCTGTTGGTGCTAGCTTAATGTTGAGTATAGAGACATGAAAGTGGTATCAAGCAAGAAAGCTAAAAGGCCTATTTTCCAAAATTTCAAACTCTTTCTTTAAGACATTTGCTCAACACTTAGCTCCAAAGTGCCTTACAGTACTGTAAGTGCATACATTTTATTTCATTTTCAAAAATCATGTGATACCAACTTTTGTTCAGTATGTGCCTTTCTCTACAATCTTTAAAAAGGTGCATCAAGTCACAATGGACAAACTAAATGTCAAAACACTAATGTTACCATTTCAGTTCACCATGACCATCTCTGCTCTGTATGAAGACTGTGAATTATGTGTTATACTGCAACTTTCACTACACTGTAACCAAGTACTGTGATGTTGGATATGACTATTTACATGCTGTATGATGTTTAAGATACTGCTCCTGTTGTCACTATGATTTGAGTTTCTTATTGGTTAAAGATGAGCAGAGATAGTCATATGAGTGGTGAAGATCCAATGAGAGCTGAGACATTAATTCAAGAACAGTGTAGCCATCCAGTCTTCATAACTCCAGAGTCAAAGGAATTCAAACTGGGTTGTAAAAAAAAAAAAAAGAGAAAAAAAAAAACCCAGAAAAAAAACAAAAACAAAATAATTTTACAACCATTTGTAAACATGAGTGTAGGCAGAATATGGCAGACAGAAATGTAAGGATTTGGCAAAAGAAAAAAAAAAATTAAACGTGATACATTCTGTGCTTATATCTGAGTGCAGCCTTGTCAGGGTCTGTAAACACCCGAGAGCTGATTTTCAGAGTTAACAGATTACAAAAGGCTTCAGGTAAAAGCTTTAAGACTACAAAGAGCCATCCAATCACACAGTGACACAGCATTAATTACGTTACTGATTTCACCTGCTCTTATATCCAACAGGTTCCCCTCCTTCATGGATCAAATTTATTCCTAAACAAAAATAGAAATCCATGTTTGGAAAGGCAGCCTATTAACAGGCCAAAGCATACAAATGCATTTCAAAGAAAAAATATTCATCCTTAATTAGCTTGAACTAAAAATAATAATGAGTTGTTTGAACTGGTCCATTGCATCTCTGGCAACTTCATATCCAGTGCCACTGATTCTAATTAATAATGACAAGAGGACTTGTATAGACATGAAGTGAAACAAAGGGCAGATAACTAAAAACAATCCCCTGGTTCTCTTGAGAAACGGTGACAAGAGTCATTAGGGATTGTTAAACTAGAAATAATTGTCCAGTGAATGAAAATCTCCAGAATAAAAGTAAATGTTCAAATGTCAAGGTCTCCCTTTCAACAGTGTTTTGTAAGATTTACAAGAAAACTAAAGCTTGTGTTGCTGGGCATATAGTAAATGGGAGCTGGGAGTGTGGATTAGCTACTCTTTTGTCTCACATATTAGATGTAAAGAGAAATGACCTCCAGTCCTGTACCCTATCTCCATTCATCTTACAAAACACGGTAAAGTGTCTCATGTAGTTTGGCATTGTTTTTCTACATATCAAACCATTGTGCAAGAGCAAAGACCAGCTTTATTCTAGCAAATGGTGTCTTAAAATAAAGTGACATTATCATATTCTGTTCAGTCTAGACCTCTATTCATATACTTCATATAGTACTAAAAAAAACATTTAGAAGATCTGGAACAAGTGGAAGAGCACCCAGATGACAATCTCTACTCATTGTGGTTTTACAAATAAGCAACATCAACATCAACGACAACAACAAACTTAACAAAAGAAAATAATTAGGCATGTCTTTGTAGCTCATAATCCTGGTTTTCAGATTTAAAAAAATGGACTTGCGTATGTAAATCCAGAGTTTGTTCCTGCTTATCTAAATCAGAAGAAGTCGTGTTTAATGAGTATTTCTCCTCTGGTCTTGGACGACTTGTGTTTTAAAGGCTGAGATAACTCAACACTTTGATGTGTGAAGGGCAGTGATGTGAGAGTAATCTGTCAGTGTGGTTTCATTATCAAGGTAAAGTACCATCTTCTTTTATGGCCAGTTTGAAGGTCGTCAGTATCACAATAACATCCTCCCTGTGGCAAACAACAATTCTGCATTAACAGTGTGCTCAGACTGCGTTTGTGCTGCACTAACACCAGCAGGATATGACCGGTGCTGGCTCAAGTAGTCAGACAAAAGAGAAATACCTTTGAAACTATCTGCAAATACTGACCAAGTACTCCAACTGAAGTTGTGAGCATTTTAAGTCTAGTTGCTGCAACATAAATGTCAGGAATTCCAGTTAAGGTTAATAAAGTGCAGGGAGAATACCACTGTTGGAAAAAAAAAGAAAATCTCACTATACAGACTGTGCCTTTAAAAGAGAAGCTTAGACATGGGAGGCTATAATCTTGACTGTGCCACAACTCCAAACAGCAGTCAGTGTTGTCATCTCATCTCAGACACAATCAGCAGCTACAGTGACCACTAGTTACTCATCCCAAAGGCTGTTTGTTACAAACACAAAAATTAGAAAGAAAAAAAAAAGACATTTCAAAAGAAAGGCATTTTAGAAAAAACTGTTGACTACACGTTTCATATATGCACTTACAAACACCAAAGCGAATGCTGAATGCAGCGTACATTTTCTGTTGGATCGTCAAAGAGGAGTAAAACATACTGTCGCTGCTGAAATGTGTTGAGAAAGAAAAGCGGAAATCCACAAGTTAGACAGCAGCAATGTAAACTAACAGAAAGGCTCTGTGTCAGTCAAGTGGTGATCTGACATTTTCACAGCTAATACACATTTTAAAAAACACAATCACTGACCACTCACACGTGAATACTCCTATAATTTTGTTGGGTAGTACCAAAAGGCACCATTCAGCCTGTTTAACGTCTACATAGTTCAACATTAATGGTCGTCTTTGCACTGATTTATAAAGCTAAACTTACATATTTTTGTTTTATGATATTCATTTTACAGCCAGGTTGAGCACTTGTTAAAACTGTCCTATAACAGCAGACCACTGAATGAGGACTAAAGAGAAAAAAGGAGCCACTTGACACAATTTAAGACCTTAAGTCATCCCCAAACGCACACACACTCAAACATGCAAACACAAAAACAAGTAAGTCAGGAAACCAGTCAGCCGGTCAGTTGGTCAGGTCAGGTGGGAGAGGAGAACCAGCCCCCTCACCAGCCTTCAGCTGATTGATAAAAACCACATTTAAGCTCCTCGCTCCTCACAGAATCTGTTAGCTAATTTTGTCCACAAAACTTGCATCAAATGACTAAATCCCAACTACACTCTCATGTCCCCTCTGATGTGGCCTAATCAGGGAAGCCACCAGTCAAATCTGGCCCATGACCATTGATGAGGAAGCCGATGCCCATCACAAGAGGAGGAGAGGGCTCTTGCAAAGCAGAGGAGTGTGGTCTTCGAAAGTATCTTCCAGTCCAGTCGAAACCCAGGAGGCTCTCTGCCTCAGACTTTCGCCCCAGTACAGAGATGTGCTGCAAAGATGCAGGCTGTCTAGAGATCTGCAGCTGCTGGTGGTTTGGTGGTGGTCATGATCTTCATGTACTGTGTGAAGATGGCCTCGAAAGCCTCGTCTCTGTGGATCATTGCACCAAACACCAATGGCTGGAGGAGAGAGATGCTGAGTAATTAAAACAGTTTATTGCATATTATAGCTGCTCAGAGCTCCTGAGCTCCTGTTTAACTTCAGAGAACAATTTGTTCCTGTAAAAGATGAAATTTGTTTACTGATCACATATCTGCAGTCTTCAATTTTCTGGAAAACCAATAAAAATATATTATATATTCATATATATTCAAATGTATATATTGGTGTACATATGACTGTACATTAAGCACAATATAAATTCTGCTGTTTGAGAAGCCTTCCCATAGTTAGTGTGTAGATTAAAACCAGTTTCTAGTGGGATAAAATATTTCTTTCACTTTTAACTTTAACTAACCTGTCAGCTAGTTGCCATTCTCTGTGGTTAACCTATCAATACCTGAATCTATAGTCAAACCTTGAACCGTTTTTACATAAATTCTCACTGAATCTATTTCAACATATGACTAAATAAAAGAAAACCCATTTGAAAGCACTGGGGGAAAAAAAACGGAAAAAAACTGTGAAGTACCTTCTGAGTGGAAGGAGTAGCTATGGAAATGCCCATCCCACTTCCTGGTAGGACTGACAGGACTTTGTACTGAGGAGTTAGAAGTAAAAAAAAAAAAAAAAAAAAAAAAAAAAAAAAGGGTCATTATAATTTTTAACAGCACAGTATCTCATAATGAATCATTCAGCTGGTATTTATTGTTTTTGTATGTATTGTTAATGTTGCAGTCTTTATCACATTTACCAATGATTAACCGAGAGAGAGAGAGAGAGAGAGAGAGAGAGAGAGAGAGAGAGAGAGAGAGAGATTGAATGTCATCTATGTTTAGCTGCATTTGCTATTCATTCATTCAATGAAAACTTCAATTGGCTTTTAAGTGTTTTGAAGTGGATTTCAGCTTGATTACCTTTTGTATGTCAGTGATGTCCACCAGCTTAATAACTTTATTCTTTTTGGAGGAGCTGGATCTGGAGCTGGAGCTCTCAAAGCACAGGTAACTAAAAGAGAGCATGGGAGAGAGAGATTAAATAGCTGAGAATCCTGAGAAAAAACAAGCAGGCCAGCTAAACAGATGACAACTTAATGGACCTCGTCAGTTAAATATCTAGAGCAGAGATTTAAAGATCAGAGATATTCTCAGGAGGAGGCCCGTTCCACTCGATCCACTGTTGACTGACTGACACACTCAGGGAAGAGGGGAAAGGGAAGATGTGGTGAAGCTCTTAGAAAGAACCGTTTTAATAACCGTGCACCATTTGCTTAAGTGATTCCTCGCTCCTTCTCTCTGGTCCACCTTTTAAAGTAACCTCTTTTTCTCTCTTGCAGTCAGAGATTTAATGATGAAAGATGCTCTCTTGAGAGAACATGTCCCACTTACTTCTCTGTGACGTAAAGCATGCCGTTCCTGATGTAGTCTGTGGGCATCTTCCTGTCTCGGTTTATCAGGCAACACCTCCAGCCGTTCTCACACACTGAGTAGAGAGTAGAGAACATTGAGGACATTGTTTACTAGGTATTAGATGTTAAAAAATCCTGGTAAAAACATTTTTTGTTCTTCTGAGTTCAAGTACAGTCAGTGTTGTTAATAACAGGTAACAGGTGCACAGTTTTTTTTTTTGTTATGTTGCGGTAAGTCCCCTCACCCGCCAGAGGGCGCTCTGACTCTGGCAGGTTGAAGATCTCATGAAAAGCTCCCTTCTTGGTGCTGTGTGAGCGACCCGTCTCTTCATCTCTGCTCACCCCACATGGGACAGTAGCAAGGCTGCTGCGAGAGACCACCGGCTGAACCTGGAGAGAGATGGGAACGGGAGGAGGGGCAGGATGACAGGAAGTGAAAGAAAAATGGCCACAAATGGGCATGTGGGAGAAAAGGAAGACAGTTAGGAAGGAAAGAAAACAGTGTGATAATGAGAGAAAGGAGGGGAGAGGGAGAAATATTTAATCACTACACTTTATGTTGTACCATCCAACAGTTCTGCATGTTCCCTGATCTATTAGGGCCACACACACACCTCAACTTTTATTACTGCATCATGTGTTTCTCTGCAACAGGCTCAAGTGAGACGTGTAAAGCAGAGAGTGAGGCCATCATTCACTCGGCAGACATACTGTTACAGTATTGTTAAAGCTGGTCAGCCAAAAATACTGGTTAGTTTGTAAAAATGTAAGAAATATGTGTTTAAGCTGGAGTAACAACCTTGTTGTGAAGTGATCTTAAGATAAATGCTGATTTATTATAAAAAAAAACAGTTGAAGGGAATCAACCAACAGCATTTAAAGTGTCTAATAGCAATTACAGAAGAGCAATATTACTAGCTACAGTGGGGAATAGGAAAGAGCTAGTTTGAAATAACAGTGGTCAAGGGGATATTCTAAGTGCGTGTGAACTACTCAGTAAACACATTGCTACTTCTTAGAGAGCATCTATGTATGTCAATGGATCAAAAATGTCAGTTATCATTCACAAGTTTACACCTAGACAAAAATATGTCACTGATATTTATGTGAAATTAAGAAAAAAAAATATGAATAAATTATAGGTAACAGGTTATTGTGACATTTTGATCCATTGTATTTACAATCCTTGATAGCCAGTCCCAAGGTGTCACACATCGTGCACACATCGTGCGCGCACGCGCGCGCACACACACACACACACACGCTTTGAGATGAGCTGGTGGCACACCCAGGCACAGTAGAGGAGCCAAACGGGAAACACACCATAGTCCCTACCTTCTCAGTGCCAGAGAGCTGAGAGAGAGAAATGACAGAGTTCACCTGTGACTGAGGCCACAGCAAATAAACACACTCAAACACTCACACCGCTCACACACTCTGTGGTATCCACACAGCAGGAATGTGAGTGGCTGAGTTTTAATGTATTATTGAAGAGTAATAATATTTTGATAATTTATTGATCTTTATTCTCTTTGCCTCTCCACAGCAGTGGTGGTGGGAGGGAGACTGACACTTCAGTGAGTGCACTCCTGCCAACATGAAAGACCTAACCTGCAGCTTAACTCCAGCCAAATTCTGCCACCCCAACATGACTAGACATACATCTATTACCTGACTTTCTACCCTGAGTTAAATGGAAAGAAGCAAATTTTTTAGCTTCTTTGCTTAACAAGCTATTTTACGAGTCATGTGCAAATCAAACGAATTCAGGAAGTAGCTGATCACAAAGCTATTGTGAAATCTGTGGCAGAGCTCTCGGCAGTGGCTGCTGACGCAAACGCAAAGCCTCTATAGCTACAACCTTGGATAAACTTGAGGTTTTAACATAAGCGAATGCTTGATCAGAGAATTAGCAAGAATAATCTGCATTCATTCTGAGCATTTTAGACAGGTTTCAAACTCACTCTGTGGGTGTATTGACATTTGAATTGGATAAGCAAAAATATGTGAGAGGAGGAAATTAATTAGGTGATAAAGATGTGTTTTTGTATGTATTTTCGCCCCCTTACCCGCCGCGACACAGTGGCGTTGGTCCTCTCTTTGAGCTGGGGGTCCGTGGGAAGGCTGTTCCACACGATGTAAGGTGTGTCGTACTTGTCCCGCAACTTTGGACAGCTTTTGAACAGGAAGTCTATGATGAAGAACTTAATGCCGGCGTACAGGCCTTGGGAGAAAACACCAAATAAGGGGAAAGATGAAAAAAACTATTAGGGAAACATCTGAATATTGTACACCAAGGTTGTTGGGCAGAAGGTCACCTGTTGCTCTCTCAGTCCTCAAATAATCTTTGTTTTTAAAGGTCTTTGTGTAGCTTTTTGTATCCTACACATGGTTCAATTTTTTTGTGTACTTTCAAAGTTTCACATTTCAGTATTTTTGAATCAGACTTACTGAGAAGCACTAATATTTATTTTGGCTACATTCATACACTCATACAGTTGGGACTGACAACTGTATTTAATGATAAAAACAACCTTGAATTATATTGTACATATTTCAATAGAGCAGAGAAAACTGGGCACTGAGTGTACTGAGTTATTTTTTTAAAACTCTTTTTAAACGAACTAAAGGCAGTATAGATAATGGATGGATGGACAAACTAACTAACAAAGCCTCATTCATTCAGTGAACTCATGTTAGCCAATTTGTTAACTGAGGCAATTTTTTGTTTTAATTTAAATTTTTAGCTAACACTTGAGATGCAGTAGTCACTTTTGATTCAAACAAATGAGTTGTACATTATCAGTATATGGACTTAGAACAACTTGTACAGCTGCTTGTCCTGATTTTTGTGCTCTATTTTTATTTAATGTAGCCCAGATAGTAGCTAAGTATGACAACGACACGCCGGTTCTTAAGCCTACATACTAAACTCTGACTGGTCAACTGTTTCTTTAACCAACCTTAATGAACTATTCAGTAAATATAAGATGTGATTGGAGGCAGGTTAGCCAGTAGCGCCTTTACCAAGGCACAAACAATGACAATGATTAGATCCTAATTGAATATTTTCCTCATCTGACAAATGTTTGACAAAAACTGTTAAACTGCAACTGGCATAAGATGTTATGTTGTTTTGGTAGCAGATGTCATGTCTATATTGATTTTGATTGTCCCTTACATTTACAGTATCCATGAAGCATATATAGGTCACATGAGAAGTGACAACCTTGTTTAGCTAGCTGAATAAACATAGCCATTGTGGCACCAATGATTTTTGCTCTAAGTATCTTTCAAGGAAATACGAATTACACAGCACTATGGAGAGCCTTTGTTAACAAGAAATAGCTGAAACAGTTATCAGATAATCAGGCATGCCAAGAGCCTAGGGCTTCCCCTCACAGACACAAGGAGAACAGTTACACAAGTGTTGCATGAATGTATTCGTTTGTGTATGTTGGATTGAGAATAAGTATTTTCATACATTCCAAAGCCAAATGCAGTATGTAAAGTATGTCAGGAGGATAAAGAAGCTTTGTGTGTGTGTGTATGTATGTGTGTGTGTGTGTGTGTGTGTGTGTGTGTGTGTGTGTGTGTGTGTGCGTGTAAGCGTGTCTCTAACCGATCATGAAGCCCATCAGCTTGTATGGCAGGACACAGGAGGTGATGAAAGCCACCCACAGGCAGATGTAAAGTTTCCGGGTGCTCTCCGGCTGCACCCACATGAACAGGCTGACAGACAAATGCACGGAAACATGAAAATAAAATATAACTGATTGTTCAAGAATTTTATATTGACTGCTTGCACTGAAAAACATGTTGAAAACTTACTTCTTTATCTTCTCCAGAACATCCGCCATCTTTCCAAAGAGATTCTGTAAAGAGAGTCGAGTCACTCTATGAATCCAGACTGTTTCATTACCTGTGCACTCTGATCTGAGAGGAATTATAATCCATGCTGTACCTGTGCTTTTTGTGCAACATCAAGTACAAGCTGGAACTTTTCAGACACAGTCAAGTCTTCCTTTGGAGGTTCCTGAATGAATCAAAGAGACAAATTATTCAAATTGACCTTTGCTGGTGAATAGATTTTTATTCTGACAGACAGGGAACTGTGAAACAGGAAGTAGAACGTTGTCTTACCATGGGTTCAGAGACCTCAGGCACAATGCTCCACTGGATCCTCCAACCTCTGGAAAATTGGAAAAAAAATTGAATATTGTAAATTTTTGCAAGACATTTTGTTTGGACAAAATGAGGCCAAAAAACTCCTCTTCTAGTCTAATGATCTAAAGTTAAGTGTTTCCAACACCTTTACAACCTTCACTTTTAAGGTGACCAGCTGTCCCATTTTAGTCCAGACAGATGTCTGACAAATACTGTGTCCTCATTTCATAATGATCCCCAATACCCACTTTAAATGATTTTGTTGATGGTTATGTAACTTCAATTACATTTGTCTGTTTGCAGCAGTGAGTAAAATCTGGTGTTGTGCTTGTTTGACATAATGGCTCTTTTGTACGGTTATAAGGATCATAAATACAAGCATGTGTACAAGTTTCTGCCAGTTCTGACCATAACATTTGCTGTGTGTGCACAGTATGCATCTGTTCACCTATAGCACAGCTGTAGCCTTGGTTATTATATTGTTCAATAGGGTTTTATTATACAAAATGTATCGAAAACCTAACTGCTGAAAAACATACTATATTTTAAGCAAGTTTAAGTTAAAGGCCAAGGCGGCAGTGTAATGACCAAATCATAAATTTATATTTATTATTATTTATAAAAACCAAACAATAGCTGTTCCGCCACTAAAGGATTGTCGATTGAATAGATTAGAAATGTTTTTACCTGGCGATGAGGTAATTTAAGGACAATCGCAGGATAGCCAGGAAGAGGAACATGGGAATGGCCCAGCCATGCCAAGCAGCATTCATGTAGATCTGCAGTCAAAAGAAAGCACAACAGAATATACGTTTGTTCATCATTTTTGATTCATCAACTTGACCTGTTTTAGTCGATTATTCTGTTTACTTGTCTGAATTTGTATTCAATAAGTTAATGCAATGACTCATTTGTTTCACCAAACGAAAAACTTATCCACCATGACAGAAGAGATTTTACAAGAAGTATTCCTTTAGGTGTCACTCTTTATCAGGCTAACCACCAACAGTTACCAAGCTTTATTTGACAGATCTCTGCTGAGGAAAACTGTGTGGCTTTATGCCTGAGAGAACAAACTGATGAAAAGATGAATGGAGGTGTCCCTGCATTGATGATTTGGGAGGCTCATTCTGACAAAATGACTTGAAACATTTAATTTTGGGCTTTATTTTGGCAGGAGAAGATGCTATTGGAGTCACCTGTCAAGATCATCAAGCAAGATCATCTTGAGATATTGGGATGGTCTTGGCATGCATGGCTGGTGGGCCATGATGATTAAGCATAATCACTGACTTTGGACATTAACAAAGATCTGATTATACCTCAGCGGTCTTTGGCAGAGTCACTGTAATCTGTCACTGTGGAGCAGAAATGACTTTACTGTCATGTAGCAGGTGTGTAAGAACAAATGAGGCCAAAGTACATTTACAGACTTTTCTGCATCAAATGACATATTGAGATATTTCATAAAATCTAAGTCTATAAAGTCTTCAAACAGAAATTAAAATAAAAGTGTGTCAGTGACTAGTGAGTTATGCGTAGGAAGAGTGTACACTCACAATGAAGGCAATAGCTGAGGTGTAGACAGAGTGCCAATTAGATAAGGCGGAGAGGTTCCTTAAGAAGTTGGTGACAGGTCTGGCTCCTCTCTCTGAAACAAGGGTACGAGTTATATCCAGTGTGATATATGATTTATAATGTGTGGGGCTAAATTCTGTTTTTCTCTATCTGTGTGTGTTTTGAGTACTCACTGAGTCGCCGCATATTTTCTGTCAACCTAGATGGAAAACACAAAAAAAGGTGAACGTCAGAACACACTTAGATGCTTATGTTAAAAAGGACGCACACAAAGAGGAGGTGGTGACACATCGGCCTTAAATCGACCTGGAATGACTCACTCGCTTTCACAGACGAGGAAAGAAAGAATCAACGGAAGAAATAAGTGAGAAAAGAATTTTTAACTTTCTCTCCTCTCTATTAATTCAAGGCTAATCTGAATACATGGCATCAGTGGTCATTCAAAGTAAAAAATATGATTCTACTCTAGAAAACGCAATAAATATACCATTTCTTGACCACTGTGACACAGACTAAGATGACTCCTGTTTGGCTATACACCTTGAGCATCTCGTTTCCATGTCTCCATGAAAAACCGCAGATCAATACCTCAGGGTAGACACTTCTATGCTATTCTGAAGCCCCTCTCTCCCACCTTTTAGCACTTAGTGGTTCCTCTGTCTCCACTGTGCTTTCCTCTGGCTGGAAGCGGAAGTCTTCAATGTAAACCCCAAAGCGTTCATACAGCCACTTCTGCAGCCGCGAACTCCACACCTCCTTCTGCTGTTTATCTGCTAAAAAGAACAGGAAAACGTAATCAGCACCTTAGGTTAGGTTTGACATGATTGGAAACTATTCCCTCCTCAAATGATTATTAAGAACATAAGCACCTAAGTCTTTAGATGCTAACAGTTAAATTGTATGAAAACCTTTCTGTAACGATGGCTAGTGTTCATATAAACAAACGTATAACATGTGACTGTGGATGTACTGAGCAGTTACCACAGGCGACTGTGAATGTGAGGCTGAAAAAACAAAAGGCTGGGTGCTCAGTCAAATGTCACTGAGAGGATAAATACTCAATAAAATAAAAGAAATTTGTAATTATGGTTAAGTGGAGGGTTATTTTTCCAGTAGCCGATTTATTATGAAAGTAAGCATTGTTGTACTGATGATGACATTCAGTTAGAGGCCATTTTAATCTGTAGTTTACAGTTACCACACTCCCATCAGCCCAAATTACTCTGTTCAGCCTCTCTCCTTTATCTGACACATTATAGTCACTTTCTCTCTGTCCTTTAATCCACGCAAACAAGCACAAATACACACACACACTCTTAATCCATTCTGAAAACACTGACATCCACACACATACAACACCAGTTAGAGCTTGGGCATGTCTGCCCTACATGAAATGATCTACAATCATAACCCATTTTCCAAAATTAGCCACTCTCCCTCAATTTCTCTCTCTGAAACCACACACAGACAGAAGTCACTGGGTCATTGGAAGTCAAACCATGACAAAAATTGTTATTCAGCCCCAAAACAAACAGAGGACATATAAACACACATTTCAGAAATACCATCTGTCCATTACTGTACTAATGAGGTCTCTTTCTTAAGTGACACACACACAGTGATATGGCACTGATAATAGCAGTGAAAATCTGCACTAATAACAGCAATTAACCTCCTCTGTAGAACATTTTCAATGCATTAACGAAATCTGTTGTCTTGCTCTTCCTACAACTAATTTCTCACTGAAAATCTCTCTGAAAGTGTGTATTGATGTTAACAGACACAGTACACACATATGTCCTAGAATAACCTAGGAACCCTTCTGACGCACTCTTTTCCTATCAAGCACTCGACCACACACATCCTACATCCCTCGCTAGCCTGCACACATGCGCATGCATGCACATGTAGCCCTCTTGATTTACTCCCACATTCGGAAGCTGTCAAAGTCTTCCTTCCTACTCATTTCCTGTTAGTCCCCCCGGATACCTGCTCAAACCCCCACCAACTCTCCCCTCTTCTTTCTTCAAAGGTCTTACCTGTTCCATTGTTTGAGGGTGACTGCTGTTTTCGGGGAGGCTGTGGCGGAGAGTCCTCCAACCTGAGGGGAGAGAGAGAGAACGGAGAAGATTTGTCAAGTGTCAGTCTCACTTCTCAATTGTCATAGTTACAGTCACACAACAGACAGGTCTCAGGAAGTTCACATTTTAATATGTAGAGAGCTATTGCACTGCATAAATCAACAACTGTCAAAAGAGAGAGACATACAGACACAAGACAAACTTAGGAAAAACAACTTTAGTCTTCATTTGTCATTGTGAACTGAACAATTGGACAAACAAAAACAAGAGGTGAAAGAAAGAGACTAATAAAACATGCACTTCTAACCTAACACATTAATTTTCAGCTCTATTTACTTGAGTCAAGCAAATTTACTGTGAACTGGAGCAAAGCATAGAAAGTGGATGAGTATCTCTTTTGTATAATAAATAGGCATACATGTAGAATGAAATATCAATCATAAGATGAAACTTCCTTCCTGGTGAATAATAATTGCATTCACACAGCAATTCTAGTGTCTTGCTCAAGGCTGTTTAAATGTTAGTTAAAGGAGAAACATTACTGTTACATCACTGTCTTCACATGCATCTCTCTAGCTGGTTACTGCTGACGAAGGATTAACTGAGGAAAACTCCCATGATACATTAGTTCACCTCCAACAAAATCCTGAACTGTCTCTGACATTCTTGAGGCTGTGTCTCTCCCCTGGTAATCACTTGGAGAGCACCAGTGGAATTTCCCATTGGCAGGCGCATAAGTATCATCTGATCACACACATACACACTCTCTCACACACACACACACACACATGCACACACAGAGCCGTACACATACACCCTGGGTTTAAGGGTGGTTTGGCTGGTGTTAAGAGATGCAGGCTTTTCCTGACACCAGCATAACTCCTGTGTCACAGCATGCACTTGCGTGACAAACACTAGCACATGACCTGTTTCTGTTTATTTATTTATTTCTCTCTCTCTCCATCTCTGTCAAAACCCACATGCACACAGACACACACATTCACATACACTTTGTGGAATTCCCCACCTACAAAGCTGCTGTAGCCTCTATTTATAACACAGACCTTGGGTAGCACGAGGAATGACATACACAGCAACACACAAACATCACGTGACTTGACCTGTGTTAAACTCTGCTGAGCTGCAACATCACAACCTATTTGGTCACTACTTCCCATCTCACACATTTATTCCTCATTTCCTGTCCCACATCACTGTGCTCTGTACTCCATCTTCATGTCTTACCTGGACTTGAGCACCTCATTCATCTTCTGCTCCAAGTCTATCCTCTTGCTTCGCTCCCTCTCCAGCTCTTGCCGCAGGGAGTCCACATTAGTCTCTTCCCGCAGCTTCCTCAGCTCCTCCTCTGGAAAACAAGAAGAAAAGCACTGAGGATCAGTGTCTAAAATCTTGAAAGGATAGAGTGTTTGTACAGCATATTCCAACAACAAGACAATTCAAAGCATTTATATACAATGGCATAAACACAAAATGTAAGCGTAACATAAGACAAAAAAGCCCTCAGGTAGAAATTTAAAACAATAATATTGAAGAAAATAAATACAAGAATAAGAGTCACAGTGCAGTATAAGAATTAGTAATTATTTAATTAAACAAAAGATATGTGGCAAACAGGAAAATCTTCAGCTATGATTGAACTGAGAGTTGCAGCAGGCCTACAGTTCTCTGGTAGTGTGTTCTAGGTATGTGGAGCATAAAAACTGAATGATGCTTCACCATTTTTAGTTTTTGACTCAGACCTTCCTAAGACAACCTAAGGGATCTGGATGGATTCATAACAGAACGGCAGATCAGAAATGCAAACTGAAAGGGACGAAACACAAACAATAAGGGTCTGATAGGTATTCAAACTTAATTTATGTGAAATTCACATTTCCTCCTTTACTTCCATGTATTTGTGGAAAAAGTACAATTACTATAATTACTGCCAAGTGTATGCCTTCACCAAGTTCTCAAGTTGTGGGAAATCTACCTATCTACTCCTGCTAAAGCGTTGAATAATGGCCAAGTTGTTTTTGCAAATCATTATGATGTCACAGTGAAGTTGATTGTTTGGATACAACATATCACTTCATCAACTTTTCTTTTTATCCTATTAGACATTTGCATTAAATTGTGTCATAGCGTATAAATTATTGAGTTATAGCCAAAAGGTTTCTAAGGCAGTGACCTTGACCTTTGACCACCAAAATCTCATCAGTTCATCGCTTAGTCCAAGTGAACATTTGTATCTAATCTAAGGCATTCCCTCAAGGTGAGTAATCACTTTCATGAGAATGGGACAGACAGATAACCCAAAAACATATTGGCTAGGTTGGCATAAAAATAATCATTTGTTCATAATTGTGGAAAAACTTTTGTATTGAAAGTGGAATCAAAGTGAAAGTCATAGAACTGGAGAGATTTTCTATAGGAAATGTCTCAATTTGTATGTGTCTCTCTCCTTCACCTTCACCTGTCCCCCACTCTTCCTCCATGTCAGCTCTTAGCATCAAGTAGTATCAGGTATCGGGGCTTTCTAGGCTTGGGGTGCAACATCAGCTGTGTTTCCTCTCAGTCTATTGTCCCTGACTAATAGACACATTAATATTGGAGGAGGAGAGGCAATAAAATTGAGCACATGTGCAGTGCAGAGGCAACAATTAATTAATGCATCCATTTAGGTGCCTACAACGTTCAGCACAAAAACAAGAACAGACATACATATAAAGAGAAAAACATTTTTTGACTGACAGTGTGATGTTTTATTGAGGATTTATAAGAAAAGTGCATTATAACAACACTACACTATTGGTAGTAAAAGCCATGCCACTGAGCAATGACGTCAACATTTCTCCAACTAAAAACTTGAGCGGTGCCTTGACCAGTCAGAACCTCATACTTCTACCTGACATTAAAGACAGTGATAAAAGCAGAGCTGTGCTGCTAATGAAAATGTACATCCCATGCCCCCTTCTTTATCCAGAGATGATTTCATCACACAGATAGGGGATTCATATTACAAGGATTTATCTGCCAGATTCTCTTTCTCATCACCTAATCTCATAACTCACTCTTGTCCTTTATCTCTTCCCATTAACGCTAATAAAACATTCATTGCCAGCACCTCCTGCAGCTCCAGCATCGGCTACAACCCTGGGTACTCTTACTGAGAGGAGACATATACAGTATCTCCACATCCCATAATCTGCTTGCTTAGTACAATCTTCATTTTCATTTCTAGCTTAGAGCTCACATTTTGCTCCCTCTTTTCTTTTCCTATCTCATTCACCCTCCATCTGCTCAGTTTGAGTAGGCCCCTCTCCCTAATTGCTAATATAAGATTAAGAAGTACCAGTATTTATGTATGTAACCAAGACAAAAAGAGTGTGTGTGCGTCAGTGTGTGCGCAAGAGACAGCGAAAGTGAAACGGTGGCCAAAGGTTGCTATTTGCTAAGCAGCTTAACACTGTCTAGGTGGTCTTGTGCCAGAAAATCCACAGCCAACTGTAGACCTTTTAGACAAAGGGGTAACAGCAGTGGCAGCAATGCGCCATGGGTGGTGAAGACAAAACCAGATCAGTAGTTTATGCTGTACTGAATCTAAAACCTAAACAGCAACATCAATTACAACAAACAAAAAAATCTTAACATTTACCACATACGCCTTCCAAAGTAAGAAAGAGACTCACTCCTAGATAAAGAGGAAATAAAATAAGGTGGCAGGAATATGTCAGCGACATATTCAAACCTGCATTAGTTGACCTTTGTGGCCTCATCCTGGCATTGATAGAACATGTGCTTGACACAACATGTTGATTTGGTAAACAAATTAGGAAACAACTGTCTATTTTATACATCCAGCAGATTTCATCTCTGCTTTGGTTTCCAGATGCCCCTGAAGCAAATATAAATGCTCTACTATGTAAACCAACTAACCCATAACCATGTCCGTTTGCCATTTGGTGTTAGTAGATAGTAAGTGTGTTTATCAGAATTTTTGTGAAAAACAGCTGCTGCTGGAGTTGATAAGAGTAGTAAGATCCACCTAAACTCTAAAGTTATGGACTGTACAACCAAAACAATAACTTAAATAAGCTAGAAAACTTTGTCAAGCAGAAGCAACCTACAGTGACAGGATAATTCTGAGGTCACTAAAAGCTTTTATTTGTTACAATTTCAAATATAAATACGCTGTTTAGTGCAGATTTACAGTTACATCAAGTTACCCAAGTCAACTCTAATTCAAGTCACATCATTTTCTTTTAAACGTAGGCAGCTCCAAAATGCAGTAATATATCACTGCTTGAAATTAAAGGACAATATCTTAGATTCATGTAATATGCTGTTGGTTCACTACATGCAATTTAATTTCAGTGGCACTATGGTTAGTATGGTCTTGATGAAAAGGTATGCAACACTGTCTTTTTTGTTGTAGTCCCAATTTCTAATTTACAGTAACTTGTTTATTTTACATAGAACCAATAGTAGTACTGCTCTACAATGGGTTTACTGTTCTCATATGCTGTGGTTTATACCTTTAAGCCACAGATCCTGTTTACATTTTACCTTCTTTAATCTCACTACATTGTCACTCCCTTCCTTCCCCCAAGTTTCCTGCCCCTGTGTGGTATGTCACTCACTTCGTTTACCATGTCATCATCTAAGTCTATAGGATCTATAGGTCTATAGCAATTCCTTTCCTGTTTCTCCACCCTTTTCCTACCAATAGCTCTTTCCTTCCACACCAACCATCTTAACACCAGAAAGAGATGTTCCTCATTCCTACTAATCCATAATACTGTATTAGACACAAATGTATGATACAGAACAGCATGACACAATACGCTGTGTGTGTCAGACTGAGAGCGATGGAGTACAATCGTTTTTCTGTTCCACAGAGGCCCTCTACATCAGATAGCATATTAATAATACTGTCAACACACCAGTTCTCCTTCTAAAATTGGATTGCAGTCATCTATATATAAATCTTCATCCTGGGTTACCATATCACAAGGTCTCTTTGGCCATAATGAAGGCTAGTAACTAGACCATTTATCTGTAACACAGGCAAGGGGATTAGCTAGATGCCATGCCAGGAGAAGTCACTTTTAATAGCGCTGACCTTCTCTCTCATGCAGCCTCTCCATGAAACTCTAATCTCTGAGAGAAAAAAAAAAAAAACCTAAAACCTATCTATTTGAGAGGTACACATTATATTACATGCTAATAAAGGTCTTCAGGCAGCAGATCACTTACTAATATCACTTACTTGTGATATTAGGATAGAACGAGGCCAAAGAGCGATCTTGTTTAGTTTGGGTAATGCAGCAGATTCAGTGCATAGTAGACAAAAATGGCCAAATTGTACTCAAACATTGTGCTGAAGTAAACCAATATATTCTCGAAGGTGAATTTTTAGATATAATTTTAACACTGCCATGAGCTTACTAAAGTAGAAGTTGATTACACTCAGCTGGATCTGACAAAATTTGCACTGTGGCAGTTCTGGCCAGCTGCATGACAAACATGCTGGACCCCATCTAATCCAAACTTAGATAGCTTGGTTTCGTCTGACCAAACAATGTGCTGCCAAAATTCAACAGCCTTCTTTTCATGCAATGGATTTTGTCTTGGATGCCATCACTGAAATACTTTCTGCATATAAGCATTGTGCCATAACAGAGGAACTTACCCATCTGATTTCCACTGCAATTGTAGATAACTAATTGTGCATGGAATATTTTTTCCTGGATAACCACTATACTTTGTTATTGGTAGAATTGCTCTTCCTATCCTTCCTAACCAACTGTTGCAACGATGTTTCATTTTATGCCGAGCGATGGTCTTTTATTCTCTTCCATCCTTAAAATCTGGCTTCCCACTTTCTTGTTTACCACAACACGTGAAGTGTTGCATTAGATACAATTCAGGCCAAATACTGACTAAGGGTAATCAGTTTTGTTGTATAGTTTATCTCTTGTATGGCACTGGTCATTTTTCATCATCATCAACACCATGGCAGAATAGTAGTAAAGAAAGAAATTTAAGACTTAAAATTGTGTGTTTTGAGTGTTTCTATTTATGTCGTATGTACAGGATTGGATTTGGTAAACAACTTGCTGAAGTTGATGATTTACCATGTCACTTATCTGAGTGGATTCTGAGTGGTGGGCTCTCTAGCAAACTGAAACCAACAGCCAAATGAGTCAAAATTTGTTTGTGCTGTTGATTGATTTTCTAAATAAAGAGGCTGGGTTTGTTCACAGTACCTAACACGAGGTGGCTGATTGACAGTTTGAAACAGTGCAATTTCCAAACAAGGCTGGTTAATGAAAAGAGGCTTAAGTTATCTCAATGAAGTTGACAAGTTTACAATAAATTCCTGAGTGGTGAAATTAAGGAAACTTACTGAGGTTGAGGTTACTCTTATGGCTTTTAATCTTATTGACACCCCCACTGTAAAGCAGTTCAAAGCTGTCAAAGGTGCAGTCCTCCATCTTGCACAAACCCATCCGTCTCTGCAGTCGACCCGTACTCGGGACACTCACACAGGATCGGGACGGCAGAGTGGCTGCCTTGGTTCTTTCTTGAAACTGAGCCACGGCTGCAGGTTCTCCAGGTCTGGTCCAACTTGTTTTCCACTGTCTGGTACGTAATGACCATCCTCAAAGACCATCAAAGACTAGGGGTATGCTCCATGTTTAATTGTACCATCCATAGACCAAGGACAGGCTAATCTATCACCAACAATGCAAGACACTATTTTGATAGGCCTCCACACACACACAGAGATGGTCAGTGGCCGGAGCTGGTATGAATGTGTCAGGCACTGGAAAGAAAGAGAAGGAGGGCAGTGGAGGTAGAGAGAGGTGGGGCTTTGCTGGGTGGCCAGCAGACTAAGAGGGCCTGGAATCTGAGATTTCTGTGCACACTGACTCTGTCAGCCACACGTATTATGCATGTTCATAGTCAGTGTCAGTACAAGTTTATAAGACCGGTTGTGTACATATGTGTAAACAGTTTGTTGTGTTCTGGGTTGTGCATGTTCATATTTGTGTGAAGCAGCATGAGTGTGCATGAGTACTGTACATACGCAAGCAAAGCAAATCGCTTTTCATCTAAGCAGGCAACGTTTTAAGACCTCAAAGGAAAAGTACTGTGTGAGTTTTTCAATCCAGGCCAGAGACAATGGCTCCTTTCATTAAAGGAAGGTGGGGGCATAGGGGGTTCACAGAAATACAGACACAGAGAGAGGGAGTGAGAGGGGGAGAATCAGCCGCTTCACATTGGCCTCACATTGTTCCCATTCACCACAGTGTTTGCCACAACACTAGTTGACTTGAACAGAAGGGAAGGTTGGGTTTTGTGGCCTGCTGCCAATCTGCAGATGTTAATACAGCATTCAAGACACTGAACAAGGACAAAGTGAAGGGAAAAAAGAGGTATAGGAAATGAATGAATGAATTAAACCCAACAGTGACAAGTGTGTGTGTGTGTGTGTGTGTGTGTGTGTGTGTGTGTGTGTGTGTGTGTGTGTAAAGAGCAGTACAATAATTCCTTGCAAGTTTGCAGAGAAATACGGGCAGATACTTATCCATCATGCAATTACATCAGTTGATTGGCCCCAAATTTATTCTGCAGCAGGACAACGACCCCAAACATACAGCCAATGTCATTATCTTCAGCGCAAAGAAGAACAAGAAGTTCTGGAAGTGATGGTATGGCCCCAACAGAGCCCTGATCTCAACATCAGAGTCTGTCTGAGATTATATGAAGAGACAGAAGGATTTGGGGAAGCCTACATCCACAGAAGATCTGTGGTTAGTTCTCCAAGATGTTTGAAACAACCTACCAGCCGAGTTCCTTCAAAAACTGTGTGCAAGTGTACCTAGAAGAATTGAAACTGTTTTGAAGGCAAAGGGTGGTCACACCAAATATTGACTTGATTTAGATTTCTCTGCTGTTTATTCACTGCATTTTGTTAATTGATGAAAAAAAACTATTAACACTTCCATTTTTGAAAGCATGTTTATTTTACAGGATTTTTTCACACCTGCCTAAAACCTTTGCACAGTACTCTCTGTGTGTGTGTGTTTGTGTGTGTGTGTGTGTTAGTATTATTATTATCAGTGAATAGGCATTATGCGCTTTCATTTTCAGCTTTGTCTTTGAAATTAAACCTGTTGTATATTTACAACAGCAATTCACATTTAAACAGATTATATTGCCCTATACTCAAATTTTTCTCTCTAGTTTTGTATTTTGTAATTATTCTATTCCAGACCAGGTTGTGAACAAAAAGTACTGTAATTTGTCTTCCTTTTATCTTGTCATTTCAAAATTCTTTCCTCTCACTGGCTTCTCTCCATTCTGGCCCTGATATCTCTAGGTGGCCTAGATTTCACATTTCAACTTGTTTCACTCCCTCGCCCCAACATTATGTTGACTTCATGGCTAAATCCCAAACTTCACAGCCTCCCTGCCACGTCAAAACAACATGCGTTCTTCTTGTGAATGCGTCTTGCATCTACTGACCTCTTGTTCAGATTGTGCAGAGCCAGACTCCCTCACAGGCCATGTGTGGAGTAACAGTATGTCTGTCTTCTCTCTCTCTTCTACTCTGTCTGCCGTGCATGCTCAAATATTTAGAAGGCAAGATGAAATAAACATGCAATAAATAATCTAGACAAACAAGTTCTGTAATCCAATGTTGTGTCAGCAGGGAGGATAGCATCTGCTTGTTTGGAGAACAGTAATCACATAGATTTCATTACATCATAGTCATCTGGTCAAAGCTTCTGCAGTCTCCATTCAGTTCTGGGAATCAAGCAGTTTCAGGGAAAGGGTAAGAAAAACAAATAACTGATTGGAGAAACTTTACTACTTTTATCTAGTGACATTTACATACATGGGTTCAATGTCTTCACAGAACACATACAGTACAGTATGTTGTGGGCATGCAGCCTTGTCTAAACACTGAGCCTGTGATTTTTCACTGAGAACATAGTTCCTCTACCCACATGGCCACCTGTTGCATTCTCACAGGATCTGCTACAGCTACCAAATGATGACTAAGGACTACCCAATTTGAACTCATGACAGAGCAACAACGATAAACTGTAAGAACTATAACTTGGACTATTGTGCACTGAGAGAAAGTTAAGTAACATATGGTGTCTTCCCTAATACAGATGTTACATGAATGGCAGCATTTCACTTTTCTTCACCAGAGTACCAGATGCGGTTAACATCTGTCCAGACTTGTCCGCCCACTTGTCCGTGTAATAAATCTAGAGAGGACCTTGATAAAATATTGTGGATTGTGCATTTTTTCATAATTAGTGTGTGAATTCATGAGTTATAGTCAAAAGCATCTTCTCTGAGGTCACAATGACGTTGGCCTCTGACCACCAAAATCCAAACACTTGAGTGGACATGAACTGCACTCCAGCTATCCCAGAGGTCTCGCACTCACAAAAATGGAGCAGATAGATGGGCAACCCAAAAGCTCCAGATTCCAGTCACAGCTGTTGCTGGCGCAGAGACATAATAAACTCAAATATCCAATTACATTACTATCAAGACCCAGTCTACTTCAGTGACTTAATTTCCTCAAGAACCGGGCTTACCTATGACAGTAAAGAGGTCTCCTTACCAAACAGGAGCAGAATTTCTTCATTATCATGTGCCATGTACTTTAGCTGTTTATTAAGGAGAATGAATCATCGTCATCCAAGTACAAGTATGAGTAATGAGGCGAAGTCCCACAGAATACTCAGTCGCTTGAATTATTAGCTTGAGCAACACAAAACTGAAACTTGTCAATTCCTTCCATTTTTCACTATATATTATCTCTCTAGTACAAAAGTCACAATTTCTTAAATTACTGAAATCCATGTCTTATCTTTATCCCTAAATCATCTGAGCTAAAGTCATGCTGGTGTATTCCTTAAACAACAGTGCTCAGGGTTCCAAGCAAACCCCATTTGTCTGTGTGAGCCTTTTATTTCTATCAATAAGCAAATAAATAAAGTTATTAAGAGTAAGTTCATTAAAATTTGGATAGTCTCACCTTATGCCTGGTGCATTGCTTATCTCATGAATATCAATTAATTCTCATTCACGTGAATCAGGCACTGTGGCTCTAGTGGGTGCCATCACAACCTGATTCATAGGCTCAGTTGTCTCATGCAGGAATTACACCATAGCCCTTCCAGTGTCACAATAGGTGAAGGGTTTAAAACTGAACTTGCTATCCCCACTGTCTCAGAACAGACACGACCTACAACATCCCAGAGAATAAGGGCAAGACAGCCATCTCCCTAATGTTTCAGCACATAGTCAGAGACCTTGTATATATCCTAATGCAGATAACTGCAACAAATACAAACAAGGTTGTATCATAGCAAGATATTTCCAAGGCTGCTAAAACTCAGGTTGACATCAAAAACTACTTAAATGAGTAAGACATGATATGTCAGATTTTGGTGCCACCTGTACAAAATTAAAACCCTCAAAAGAGGTATAAATTTCTTAATAATGACTGTATTCCCACAGCAGCTCTACTACTACAGTACTTTACTGTAACTCAGGGATTCCCAACTAGGGCTACTTGTTCTACAGGGGGAATATTGGCAATTGCCATGCGTACATAGAAATATTTACCTACACTTAAAAATATATATCCACTGACTCGGCTTCAACACTTGAATACTATGTGTTACAAATGACTGTCTGAAAACTGGTTAGAAAGTGAGCAGAGAGGTCAGAGAAACCCAACCATAACCTGTGTGGATGTGGGTATATAGGTGTATCTAGATTCTTATTATCCATGTTTTTTAATGTCAGTGGGGAATGAGACACTAACGTCTGCTTGCTATACAGAAAGTGGTTTCCCAGTACCAGTGGGTTTTATAGAGTAACAAATGGTATTGTGAAGAACATGTTGCAATACAGACCTATAGCAGTTCATCTCTGAATCCATTAGCCTTGTGCTGCTGCAGCACTATGGTTGCTTGTGTGTAGACTTTATGTGTGTTCCCCTGCCCAGTATGAAGTAGGACAGCATCTAGGCCACTGTATTGATCAGCACAAAGCCTGGCCTGTTCCCCCACACTGACCTTCAATACACGACCTCAAACAGGATAGCCACACACACACACACACACACACACACACACACACACACACACACACACAGACACACAGACACACACACACACACACACACACACCCCTAGTTCTTTGAAATGTCACAGAACTAGTAGCAGTAAAACCAATAGACCCCAATTAAAGCAGGGGCAACCTATGTGTGACTACAGAAGAGAAGCATTACGCACACACTTGCACTTTAGCTTGTCAGAAAAAATGTCCAGTGCATCTATTCTTCTGTGTGATTATTCATTTGGTTTGTGGATGTCATGGCTACATGTTTTTGTGGATTGTTTTTAGTTTAGCCAATATATGTCAACATCAAGTACAAATGAGGTCTATAAGTAAGTAATGTAAAAAAAAAAAAACAAAGACAAAAACTGAACAACTACAGATAACCACTAGTCAACAATAAAAAGTAGGCAAAAGATAAAAGCAAAAAGAGGACACTAGGGCAAAGCAGGGAAGACTAGGGCTGAACAAGTAATCTAAATATTATTGAAATTGAAATATGTTCAAGTGCAATGTACAAAATGCAGGAGCTGGAATTATTTTTAATAATGGTAAAATGTGTCACAACATACAGTTGTACCTTAATAAATGTCATAAATGTACCTTAATAAATGAATGTTGCCACAGAGAGGCCCCAACCTACAAAAAATATTCTTCAGATGTAAGGGCTGTAGTTTTAACATGCTTGTTTAGTCAGCAAAAAAAAAAAAAAACACTAACAATTTTATATTTTAACATTAACATCCCCACTGAAATCGTGATCCATATTGCAATTTCTGTTAAATAATCAAGAATAGAGAAAGAAGAATAAGAATAAAAGCAAGAGGGAATTGAGGGCAGACAGAGAAAGAAATGAAAACTTTGCACTTTAAGGCTGCTCACAGAATTACATGAGGTGATTTCCAGTGGCACTGCCCTCAGCCATTTTATCACCAGTAGGAGGGTTAGTTTAGTTCAACTATGTCACCCATGGGACAGATCCTTGTTGATATATCTTTCTGGTTTTATGCCCTTAACTGTAATAATCATAGAGCTATCACAAGGTTATCACTCAAGGAAACTGCAATGTCAGAGTGCTTCTCATAAATCTTATGTGTGGTATGTGGAGACTGAGAGGCTCACAGAAACACACTAAAAAACACATTCATATATTCCCACCTTGGTCATTTTAGACACAGACACACAAGGTGCAGAGTAAAGTGCAGTCCTTCCTTGCATAATTTACATCTCTATTATGTGTCTTCTGTGGCTGCTGCTATAAATCTCCAACCTTACAAAGTCCTGCAGATTTGAATAACAGAGGATGGAGCAGCCAGTCAGCATATAATGGAGGAATGGTTGACCAAAGAATTACTGAAAGCTTTGAATTTGAAATTTGTAAATAATTAATGTATATTGTCATCTTGTTCAACCTTAAGTGACATGTTACCACAAACAAGGTCATCATCAAAACAGCAGCCATTACTGCCTCCAACACAGCTCTAAGCTTACTACATAATAATAATGCATACATATAGCACCTACAGTAACATGGCTGAAACCAGCAAACATGCAACACGTCTCATTACTGTGCCTCTTATCCGTTCTCTTTCTTTCTTAGTTTGTGGATTGTCTTTCATATGTAGCCACATCTATTCTTCTGAATGTACAATTATTGAGTTTTTCCACAAATACATTTTCAATTTTCCATGCACTGAAGATGTGTGCTTTTGTGATTTGAAAGAAGCATCACCAAGACAGACTATAGACTGCAGCACTTCAAGGTAGAATGAAGTAAATATACATATTAACACGTTCATTTATAATGATGAACAAATAAAAAGGACTCATTAGTCAGTTGTGGGTGCCACTTAAGGGTGAGAAAGAAAGGAAATAGATGAGAGGAAGGGAATGAATAAGGACATGAAGAGGAGAGAATGTAAGACAGAAAAAAAACTAATAGAAACACAGTAGCAGTACATCACAACCACTGTTGTGTGTATATGTGCATGTGTGTGTATGCGTGTGTCTCCAATGCGATCTCACGTCCGGAAACATGGTTACAAATTAACCAATTAAGTGCCCTTAGAATAGCATGGGTCAATCACAACAAAAGCCAAGAGAAAAGACAAGGGTCACGGTACCAACAAACATGCCCCCTCCCCTCCCCAAACACACCATCTGAAATGTAAACTCATGCCTCCTGCAAAGGCAGTAGACAATATCCTTAAGCAGTGAGTTTGTTTTAGCATACAGCGTGGGCCCCGGCTTTATTTTAGATGGCAGAGAGAAAGACGTCATAGAGAGAGAATACGCCTACACTCAGTTCACTCTGAGTGTGCAAGAACTCTAAGAAGCCCAATTCATTTCCTGCTTCAAATGCTGATGCACCATTAGAGAAAACAACACACACTTTGAAGTTTTGGGGGATGAATGATTGTCCTTTCCCATTGAAATTTCATGTTTTCCCTAGAGTGAAAGAAACTGTAAAGTAAATAATACTGTAAACAAAATAAGGATTTATTTATGTAAAATTTATTAATATGCTAATGTAGCAAAGTACCAAATGTAAATGCAAATATTAAGGATATACATGAATGGTGGCATGCATATAATCTAGCACAGTTAACTGTTTACTCACTTAAGTGTATGTCATAGCTGTATTAAGCTACTTTTAATGCAGAACACCTCCAATTACTACTGCTTCATAATAATTGTACACTTGCTAAGTTTTGATAGTTGAACAGTGTTGAACCACAGAGGGTGGATTTATTGTGGAGCAACCACAGGAAACGCAATGCATACATCAGTTAGTGCTTACAATGATCCTTCATCGAAAAGGCTACACCGAAATACATTTTTCGTTCATACAATGGACAAATGGAACAGCCAGGAGAAGCTGAGCTGGAAGATGAAGAGCTGCAGGCTGCACACATCTCAGCAATGTAACCAACTTTACTGCACCCTGCTGTGGTGTGGAAAACTACTCCTGCCACGTGCAGCATGGAATCAAATGGTGGTCGCTAATGGCATGATGGAAAAGGGACAATTATTGACTGATAAAACAATGCAAGTCTGTTAAGCTGCATTGCAAACGAATACAACGGCTGCTATTCTGTTGTATTTTCAACAGTTTTCTTTGAGACTGACACAGAGTAGCTGTCTGAATGGCCAATATGTTAACTTGTAGAAATCTACATTCAGAACAACTTACAAGCTGACCTAATCATCCTGACTATTTATCAAATGCCGGTTTTACTCAAACAACACAATTGTAATGGCAGATGTGTGGACCATTCATTTCACTTTGATGGCTGAGCATATTTATCCAAGCTGGAGTGCAGATGACAGGTGAGGCGCTAAATCAAAAGGAAGAGCACAGACAAAGAATGGCGGCAGAGACAGAAAGACAACAAAAAAGTCCCAAAGGCAACACAATGTAGTTTCTTACTGACTATTTAATAAGAAAAAAACAATTACATCTAAACATCTATACAGCAATTTTCTGTGTTTACTTTGATTCCCCATATCTTTATATTGAAGTGGCCATGGCAAGGTAAGTGCGACAGCCTACAAAAAAACTGGCTTGCAATGTCTGGCTAGCAATGTCTTCAAGTCAGACAATTAAATTTTTAAGATACAGCATCCCAGCGTACAAACTATGGCTAGTCTTTCCAATATGGTATGTTGTTTTCCTATATTCGCAGAAACGTAATTACACAACCCATAAACTCATAACATCCTGCTACAAGGAATCTTTGTTTCACCCCACTAATCTCATTAGTTTTAACTAATGACAAACAGTATAGAAGTGTTTAAGACTGTGTCCATCTGTTCTCAACACATAATGGAGAACATGATGAAAGCACACTTATGTAGGTCTTTCTGTAAGAGGCTACACTGTACACGGAATCGCAGACAAATGTGGTCCACAAGTTTCTTGTACGACCACAACAATAAGCACAGGAAAATGGAGTTGAGTGCAAAACAAAATAATAGAAACAGAATACACAAGTGCAAGGCAGAGGAAAGACTCCATTAGGTGCTAATGGACTGTCATGCTTCAGTGTTCCTCAAAGTACGACTGTGCAAGCCAGAGAAAGGAGAGGAGAGTGAGGGGCAGGAGAGAAATGGATAACCAGAGAATGAGATGGTCAAAATGAAGCAGCAGGAGACTCCAAGAAATCAAAGGGAATAAAGCGCACAAGGCAACAGAAATAATGGTAAAAGAAAAAAAGACATTACCTAGAGGTACTACTACCCTTTCCCAATCAACAACAGAGGGCGATATGTATGAAGGTTCACCCCCTTACAAAATGCCAAGTGGCTGCCATCTTAGGTAAAGCTAGGATGACATTTCTGTTGTGATCTCTTTGAGCTCATGAAACTGTCACAGCAGTTTTACCTGCTTTATGCGTGAACACACGTTCACACAGATCGTAGCAGAACCTCAGAATACTGCTGATTCCGACAGAGAGAAGGCAGAAGGCATGAGAAAAGAAGAGAAGAGGATAAATGAGCAAAAAGAGAGCAGAGACTGATCCAGAAAGGAAGAGCAGGGAAGGGCAGGCAGAATCTGAAAGAGCAGCCCAGCAGGATGGAGAGGAAAAGGCAGAGAGAGCTCTAGAGGAATTTTCTTTAAAAGGAAAGAAAGAAAGGAGAACACAAGGAAAGGGCAAGCAGGAAGAAAAAAGGAAGGTTTCATCTAGCCTTTTGACAATGTGACAATGAATTCAGCCCTTTTAGCTCAGGCACAGGCATTATGAGAGAGGACATAGCCTGAGGTATTTTCTTTCACACACTCTCCCTCCCCGTCTCTCACTCTCTCTCTAATAGACATGCATGGTTGAAAGGGAAAAGTGGGGGGGGCCTTCACAGTCCATTACATACCACGGGCCTGTCAACGTGCTGCAAAGGCACAGGACAAGCAGTACCCCTCATTGGATACCAGGTTAGACAACCCTGGAAATATGTGTAAGTTTGTGAGCTTGGGGTAAGCATCATACAGTTTCACATCAGGATGCATCTCTTCATTTCTCCCTGCCACTACATCACTCAGTCATTCCTCCACACGCAGTAATTTTCACATGGATCCAAATAATCCATTGCATCCTCAACCCTCCATTTATCTCTCATCAGTGGTACAGTAATATTACTTTCGCCAGTAGTGACTAGGGCTGACAATAATAGCTAAATCGCAATACCACGGTCATGCAACGCCTAACACGGGGGTTGATGTGGGGTCACACTCTCATTGCTCAGGGGCACCCAGAGAGGACGGTGGAGAGACAGATAGGGCCAGTAAAAACGATATGGATTTTCTGGCGGTTCATTGGCAAGGTTTCTTCCGGTGGAACCAATGATCAGTCCAACCATGAAGCAAATGAAGCAATATTGTAAAACACTGCTTTAGAGATATTTTAGGATATAAGAAATGTAAAAACAGGTACTGGGGGAAAGAGGGGCCAGTGCAATGGAAGACAATAAGAAAAATAAACAAATAATAAAAATACTAAATATCATCAAACCTATCCTTTAGAATTATTTGGTGAAACTACATTTACATTTAGTGCTAACTAGCAACAGGTTGACAGCAACAACTCAAACCAGTTATTAGTGTTAAAGCAAAAAAATAATAATAATAATAAATTTTAAAAAAAAATACTGGATGTGGGGTTCCTTTCAGTAAAATGTGTCTAGTGATATTATGTTGCATTCAACTGGGTTTATTACAATATGTTGCCATCAACTTCCCAGTAGACACTGTAAATAATCAGGATATACATTATACAAATAAGTGAATTAATTAACAATGGCTTTGTGAGGTTACTGAGGATGTACAGCTGTTTCATGGATGCATCACGTCACTGTGAATCACCCCAGTGTAGCATGATAAACTGATGAACATAAGCTCAGCAGCTGCATGCTTCCATTTCATGTTTCTCACATGCAGTTATCAAAACAGGATATTGCTGTATTTCAGATCAGATTACAGTTATCTTAATGCCATTTAACTTTATGTGTTGTCTCTTAATGATCCTTAAAATGTATTTTATTGATATCAATCGGAAACATTGTATAAAGCGCTGGAACCAAATACTGCTTACAGATACAAGTGGATACCATTTTAATGATTAAGTTGGATAAAATATTTCTGCGGTTTCATAAAGTGAGCATCATATGTCAGCTGCTAATTTGTTAGAACTAAGTTGCACACAACAACCAAACAATGCACCAAACCAACCTCCTTTGAGACTGTAAAAACAACTAAGCAGACTGACATCACAACATGCTTTAAGTTAGACACAGATCAGTGACTGTGAACATGTAGAGGATAGATTTTCCTAGTTTAACAGCACATACATCAAGGAGGCTGTGAAGATAAGAAATTGTAGCAAGAGATAGCATCTCCACCACACAAAGTCATCATTATAAGACACTGCAACTCATATTTTGTCCCTATTCAGTTTTCTTTCTCTTGCTGCTGTGAACCTATAAATTATTTATAACCAGGGCCTTTCTCTGGGAACTAACAAGAGGTATTCTAGGTAAAGATGAAAATCTCTCCCACTGGAATTAGTGGTAGAAATCACAGTAATAACCGCAAATTGCAACTTTGACCACCAAACAGCATATGCTGATGCTCTTAAAGAAAGGAATAACCACTAGGCTTCAGACAATTTTTTTTGGTTTGGTTTATTAACAGGCAACCATCAGACAATCTACTGACCCTCAACTGTAGCTTCAGAGACACCAAAATGTGTGATTATCCATGTGTGCTAATCAGAAAGATGTAAAATCTTAATCTGGACCAGGCCTCCTGTCATGTTTGTGTGCATGTGTATACTCACGTAAGAAATGTTTCTCCAGTAAGGCAATTTCCAGGTGACCTTTGACTTCGTTGAGTCGGTCTGACTCTGACCTCTGGAACTCCTGGATGGCTGCAGCCATGGTGGGAGACCCTGAACCTGCCTGTACACACACACACACACACACACACATATTCATAAATACAGCAAATACATGGGTGTCCATGCATAGGTCCATGCACCCACACAAACATTTGCATTCAAGAGAACACAAAAGAAAGATACGGTTTGAGAATTACAAGTAGCTGAAAACAAAATGTATACGAGAACACAATCAGGAATATAATACAACACACACATACACACACACAAGCATGGCGCCATGACTCACGGTAATGTTTCCTCTCACGTTTCCAGTCCAGCAGGAGTGAGATAGGAGGAGGGTGGTGAAAAAGAGGATATTCCCCCTCCTATGACTACGGCAACACTGATGACTCACACACTGACTAAGGGTTTTAACCCTAACACACACACACAATTAGCAACACAGCATGTGTGTAGGTGGAGTGAATGGTCATGATTGAGAGATGATAACTGTGAAGGAGGAGAGCAATGAGGGAGAGAGTGTGAAGTTTTAGGGGTGAATGGACAATGGAGGGAGAAGAAAGGAGAGAGCAGAAGGAGAGAAGAGATGGCTGTGCTCACAGGATGATGAGCACTGCAGGTTGTAGCCTGCTCGACTACAGCTAGGGTCCTTTAAGACACACACACACACACACACACACACACACACACACACACACACACACACACACACACACACACACACACACACAC